>OY284417.1:87374237-88574237 GCA_958301585.1 Merodon equestris
TTGTCAGAAAAAGGACAAAAAAAAAATTGCAAGGCGTATACCAACAACATTTTTGCTGATTAAGCAATGTTTGTTTATCGGAGAATATATCGCGCATATGTTGATCACGATTACGTTTTAATTGGTCCATACAAAAAATCTATTTTTGAATCACTTTTTCGAATTCATTGACTGCTATGTACCTCGGTAGTAATAAGGGAATGTTGTTTCCCAAGGCCGTAATTCATGCTGGCTTTTCGACATAGACGAATAGTTTGACGTATATACATATATCCATAAAACACACTCTGAAGACATCAAATCGCATCATCTACCCGGCCCATTCGCCAAAACATATCACCGTCTTGTTGTCCGCCAGGTTCGCTTCGTGCATTTTGGGCAAAAAATTAATTCGAAATCACTGAAAAACGATAGCGGGCGCAATTGACGGTCACGTTGTTCTCACAGCCATATTTGAAAAAATTCGAATCAATGATCCCGCAAGATCATAAACTCTATCAGTGCCCTTTCCGGGTGAGTTGGCTGCTCTGTATTGCCTGAATGCTGCTCGATAAAAACCGGATCTTCCTGCAGCTTTTCTAAAGCCTACTCATCGAAAATTCGATATGGCAAGTCCTCAGCTCTTACACGAGCTGTATTTTGTAATTTTTTTGAGCAAGGTCCTGGCGTGGAAGGTGGCTTGATGACAAATAGCGTGAAAATGGTGGCAAATTTGGTCACAATGGCCTGAATTGCTTACTCAGTAGGTCGATTGTTACGACCGTTGTCACAGTGTTGTGTTGAAGTGCACGAAAATACATTTTTCACAAAACACGAATTGTCATAATTAAATTATTAAATTTTTGTTAGCATTGTTCGGGTGTAAGTCCTTAACCAAAAATGGCAATGTCGAGTGAGTTCGCTTGACTGTAACCCTGGCCGTCAGTCAAGAATAAGTTGTCAAAACTGAAACACTAAAAAACCAAATAGCGAAAAAATCACCATTTATAATTTATTTTACGGTAGAAAAACTGGGATAAAAACTTTATAAGTCTCCTGACCAAAGTATTGCCGAAAACATGAAGCCTCATAAACCAACTCTCCCGAAATATTTTTTCATAAGACAAGGCCGTTCTCATATGACAATAAGCTCAATGATTTTCGTTCAGATAGTTACAACGTAATTCAAATCAAAAGAGTAATGTCATGTCAATACGTTACAGTGAAACCCCAAACCTGGGTATCAGGCGATCATAATGTGTAGCACTATGCACTGAGAGGAAAATATACATTTGAGTAGTCTGCTCTCGGAGATGTAGTTGGTGAATCACACGAAAACGAAAGTAACGAAACATTGTACCATTCAGTGATACATTTATTTTGAAGAGTATTACAATTACCTATATAAGTTTGTACCACATGAAATGTCCGACTTTTTTGTAAAAAAATTAAAAATCAATATTTTTTTTTTATAAAATGTTATTTAGTCAAAATATGAACCATTGACATCTATAACCTTCTTCCACCTTGTTTCAACGTCCATTATCCCTGTTTTATAGAAGGTTTGATTTGTTTTCAAAGGCTTCTATGATCTCTGCTCGGTTTCGGAACACCTTTTGGCGACAAAATGACGCCAGACTGCGGAAAATGTGATAATCCGTCCGAAAAATATCAGGAGAGTACGGTGGATGCGGAAGATTTTCGAATCCCAATTGTAGTAGCTTTTACACCGTTACGGGTGAGGTATGGAGTCTAGCATTGCCATGCAACAGGACGGACCATGCCTATTGACCAATGCAGGTTGCATTTCAGCCAATTTCGTATGCATTACGTCGATTTCCTCACAATATTTGACTGCATTTATCGTTTCCCTTGGTTGAAGAAATGAAAAGTGGATGTCCACCAGATTGTCACCATAACTTTTTTTTTTGGTTGAAGACCAAGTTTGGGGGTTTTGCTTTGGGTTTTCGTCTGCATCCGACCACAGCCCAGATCTATTACAGTTGTCACACAAAATCCACTTTTCATCACTTGTGATTAAACGGTGCATTTCGGAGCCTTAACCTCAGCGATGCACATGTTTCTAAACGGCGTAGTTTTTGGACCTCGTTGAATCCATGGGGTATCCACTTGTCGAGTTTTTTCACTTTTCTTATTTGAGGTAGATGTGGACTTATCGCCATGGGGGATACTCCCATGTTGTGTGCAATGTCCCGCACCGTTTTTGTTGGGTCTGCATCTACCGTTTCTCGTAAAATAAGGTCGTCAATTATCGTTTCCGGTTTCCCACGCGGTTCGTTTTCGAGGCTTAGACCAATGCCGAGTTCGCTATATTCTCAAATGCGTCACTTATTTTTTTGGCTGCCAGAGACGCATTATGTCCCAGTTTAAACTCGTAGAGGAAAAGAGTACCAATTTGAACCGTCGACAGCATGATATTAAAATTCATAGAAAAAAATAACTGTAGGTACTTGCAACGGACCCTAAAAGTCGCACACATCAAACACACATACCACTTTAAAAAAAAAAAAAAAATCACTGTGTTGTACGGAAGATTCTCACTCGACAGATTCTAATTGTGGATTAGAACCTAATATAGGTCATCCAAACGTTGATGTTTAACCACCCAACCGGCATATGTATGTTCTACTAGTCATTTCGGGGTCAGCTGGCTTCAATTGTTGAATGAGTTGAACACTATAAGGATGTACGAGGGTGGTCCGATAAGTACTTAGCCTACAAAAGAAAAACAAAAATTTTGGAGAAATGGCGATTTCTTTTTCAATATAGTCTCATTTTAGCTCGATACACTTGACCCAGCGATGCTCCAACTTCTTTAACCCGTCTGAAAAATATGTTTTTCTCGAGGTCTGCAAAGTAGGCCTCCGTGGCGGCGATAACCTCCTCAGTCGACTGAAATTTCTGCCCGGCGAGTGACTTTTTCAAGTTTGAAAACAAAAAAAAGTCGCACGGGGCCAAATCTGCATTTCGTAGCCTAATTCGACAAATTTGGCCGTGGCGAAAGCGGAGGTGTGAGCCGCTGCGTTATCATGGTGGAAGAGCACTTTTTCTTCGCCAAGTGGGGCCGTTTTTTCTTCAATTCGGCGTCGAATCGGAAAATGTCGGATCACCCTCGTATGTGTAGACTTGTGATTTGGGCCTGCACACCATCGCTTAAGGTCTTACCTCTGAAAATTAAGCACCACCCAAATTGATATAAATCTTCAAAATTCAAATACTTTAAAAAAAATTGGAACGGCCAATGGATTTATACAAGGTGGTGTTTTTACTAAATAAAAAAAAGAATTTGAGTGATGGAGATCTTTATTTGGACCTTCATTTTTTTTTCTCTTTTTTTCATATTTGTACCCGTTTTATCGCATTTTCCATTTCCTTTCTGCAATATTTCCGGTGAGAACTGTTGTCATTCGCGTCGAATATTATTCTTAAAGGCTGTGATTGTCTGAGGCTTGTTGGAATAAACCCGTGACTTCAAGAAGCCCCAAAGAAAGAAGTCTAGGATAGTTAAATAGGGCGATCTTGCTGACCATGCCAGTTCGCCAAAACGGGGGATTACGTGATCAGGAAACGCTTCTTTTACAATATCCATTATGACTCTTGCTGTGTGTGCGGTTGCATTGTCTTGTTGAAACCACATGTCCACCATCTCATCTAATTCCGGCAGTAAGAAGTCGTATATCATTGCCCTGTAACGTTCACCAGTAACAGTGACCGTATTGTGTCCTCAAAAGAATACGGCCCAATCACTCCTCCCGCCTGAACGCCGCATCACACAGTAGCTTTGAGAGGATGGCTCTTCATGCATCACATGCGGATTTTATGTGTCCCAGAAACGAAGACTATGCTTAAGGACGTACCCCCTTAAGGAAATGCGCCTCGTCGCTCATGATGATTCTCGACACAAAATCGTCCTCTTTGTTGTTGAGATTAAGGATGGCTTGACAGTAATTCACACGCGAGTGACGATATGCAGGCATTAATTGATGCACTGTTAGCACTTTTTACGGGAATATGTGTAAGTCTTTCACTAAAATTCACTCTAGGGTCCGCCTGGTGATGCCCAATCACGTGGCTCGTCGTCTGATTGATGTTTCTTCGTTTTCAGCGACATTGGCAGCCACAGCTTCGATATTCTTCGCCGAACGAGCAGTCTGGTGGCGGCCACGCCCTGCATGGTCTCTTGTGCTTACAGTCTGTTAGAGTCTAGTAGCTAATCGCCGAAATGTTTGCACAGTTGACGAACACGTCGAATTCCTCAGTGCTATACACCACCGATCGATTATTGGTTAAAAAAAAACGACATAATTATTCCACGGTCGTGGGGAGTATAGCGCTCCATTGCTTATCTGTTTATATACTGCAGCTGTCTAGTTCAATAATGCAAAAATTATAACAACTTCCGGGATTAATTTTGCGCCACCTTGTAGTAGCTATCGAATTTGAATTCGCACCAGGATCCATTCGACTTTTCTGTCTAAGGAATTTTGAAAACCAAGGTTGACATTAAAAATGTTTGACTTTCGACAGAAGTGAAGACTCATTTCACAGACACACCTGGATACAATGTGCGATAAATTTACTGACCGCCTCAAGAAAATATTTCTTGCCAATAATGGCCATGTCGTTCCCAATATTTTTTTTCTATTGGATTCAATAGAAAAAAAAATACTTGGAATTAATTCATGTCAGCCATACGATTGCCTATTCATGAGTTTTGGCGTATCTTGGAAACCAGTAGAGATATCAATTCTGCACCAATTTCTTTCGTCGCATAATTGCATAATGAGTACCTGATAAGGTTTGCAAGCATTTTGAATCAGAAAGTTCGTAATAAAGGTTGACCAGTCCGAGAACTTATTTTTAATAAGAATCAGGGACCTATACCCACAAAAACTGTTGTTGTTGTATAATAATATTTTCAGATCGTGCTTTGCAAGGGCACGTCAATAGCCTCGACTTTAGAAATGCGAATATTTCATCAATTGTCTCTTCAGTGACTAGACTAATGACTGAGTGTACTCCTCGATTTGTGTAAGGGACGCTGTTTCTCATACCTAAGTCATTCGTCTGTAGCGTTCTTTTGTATTCTGCTAGCCGTCCTTATCTACTTCGTTCATGTTCGTCTTGTTGCAGTTAGTGGCATGTTTGCCTCGTTGTCGTTCTCTTCCAGTAAATGCTTCTCGTCTGATCTTACTTACGTGTAGGCAATTCATATGACAAAAATGACACATCCTTTAGCGATTACACTTTTTGCTATATTTGGAAATGGGCACAGTCAGATGCGAACTTTTCCAAGTTCAAGTCATAGAAAGACCAAGTTCAGGTGAATAACGAAATTGTCTGCCTCAGGTTTTCCAAACCTTATCACGCAAGCTAGAAACATTTTTGTAAACCTGTAACATTCCAGGGCGATTTGCCACACATTACTGAATAATTTGACACACTTTCCTTTAACGAAATAGTTATTATAAACAAACTTCCCTATTGACAAACCCTTTGTGACAGAATGAAACACAATGTACAACAGGTTGCTTTGAAACCCTAAGGGTTCTGACGTCTAAACTCTAGAGCTACTGTTAAAAATTATGTACACAGCAATTCCTATACACAAACCTATTCTTTACACACAACCATTTCAATTCACACAGCCATTCTTTTCTCTTAAACGCACACACCCTAACGCACTAATGTAAAACTTATGTAATTAAAACCCCTTTGGTACATTTTGTCATGTTAATATTGCAGATTTAGTTAGTCACAAAATAAAGTTCATTGAAGTCAGTCTTGGTCTTTCGATCCCCCTAAAGTATACCGGTCTCGTTGATAATCCTTTATTATAGCTATTTATAGTGCAGTGACCTTTGGATCCCTGACGTATTATTCAGATAACTTAAAAACTGCTTCTCCCGCTTTTTTATTTCTTTATTCATCCCGTTCCTCGTTACCCATCCTGTAAATTGATTGCCGGAGTTTACTTAATCATTTCCACGATTAAATCCTCTTTTTACAGAACCCCTCGTCCGCCCTTTTTAAACTCCTTTCGTCTTCCCCAATCGCCTGGTAAATACAACCAATAATACCATCTAGCACGGGTTTACTATCTCTTCCCTCGGTGGCCAGTTATTCAACAAAAATGCCAGCTTCATCAGCAGTAATAAACTCAAAAAAACTTTGACTACACATCAAATTATAAATTTTCCCTCGGGGATTAGACGCTTGGCGAAAGCGATAGTTACTCGTTCGACAAAAGTTCGGCAGAAGTTTTTAATATTTGCCCAAAGCATTGAAAGCTGCCCAATCAACATCAACATTCTTGCTCGTGTAGTTTCCCACTTTCGGTCTTCACCACTTTACCTTTTTATTTATTTTTTGTTCTTAGTTTGGCTAGTTTTTATCGGCAACCCTTAGCTCCGTCGAGAGTAATTCAGGGGCGAGACGGTCTCGTGAATAGTGGACGGATCGGAATACAAATTTAATAATTGGCTGAAAATTCGGGAGAAACTCTTTAGGGGGTTATTTGTGGCCTTAGAAAAGTTCACGGCAAGAGAGTTCTGATGGTTTTTGGGGCGAACGGAGTCGGCGGAGTTGTTTTTGAGAAAACTATTTATATATAGGTACATGCCTGTGAGGATGAAACATGATTTAAATAATTCATTCAGGAAGAGCTTTGCTTAATTCCTAAAACGTGGTGAGAGTGGGAAAAAGAGTTTTTGGGGATTTGCGATGGATATATAGTGGAAATAAGTTCTCATTATCAACAGCCAAGGCGGAGAAGATTGTTTTAAATTAAGCTCCATTGATAACTTAGCTTTGGCTATGCTATGCTAACAGCAATGATGAGTATAGTGTGTGGTACATAAGCAGTAGACTTTTGTATTTGAGATTGGGGGGGAAACAAAGTCGCCTCCGGTATGGTATTAATGGTATTATTTCAGAATAAGGATGAAACGATAACCGACTTGACAGGCTTGAATGCCAACAATTCTGCTTAGAAAACAGGAACTTAATATCGACACTTGTAGGTTATTTAAAAAGATGCTCTGATAACTCCATAGGCCATCTTCGAATTATCGAAGGTTGTATTGTCGTTGTCTCTAATCACCTCACCGTTTTGCCATGTCGTTCTTTTTGGGAGCTTAACTGCGAAAGTTTAGACGGTGATTATTTGGTGGATCGCGCAGGGTAGGACGATCTTCAAATCATCGATCGTGAAGGATCTAATAGCCATGAAGAGTAGACCGTATGATATCTCCGTAGCAAGCAACTGGACGCAGTTGCTAAATTAAAGAAATAGGGAAGAGGTGGGTCCTTGAAGTCGATACCTGTAGTCCTGACTCGGAGATAAATCGGTTTTCATATTATATCGATTTATATCACCCTTCCGATCTAGATCTCGGTCGCCACCTCATTCTTGATTTCAATCTTGATTTAAACCTCTAGTTTGATCTTGATTTTTATTTCGATTTATATCGCGATTCCATCTCAATGTCAGTTTTGATTTTGATCTCTATACCTATCACCATTTCGATTTTTTCGATTTTCAGCATGACCGAGTACTCGTTAGCATAGCCGAGTAAACAGTGTCTGCTTACTTCTGTCGGACCTAGCACATCTATTTTCGTAATGGGTACGCCGATACAGAGGTCCTTGAAGATCCTGGCGGTGAATGTCAGCTCACTGCTTAGGATTGAACAACGAGCCGTACTTTTCAACTTGTAGCAGTACGGGAGCCACGGTGTACCTTGGGTTAGCGAAACAAAGCTAAACCAGAAGCACAAAATTCGGCACAGTTCTATCAATATTAAACATAAACTCTGTAATAGACAAAGAATGTACATTTTAGCGGCCTATGGACCTGGAGCACCTCAACCTAATTTCTTCATAACAGAGCTTGAGGCACTTTTTGATCTCTGCCTTTTATTGCGTGTGGCCACTGCGGACTTAATGCCATGATCAAAGTACTACTCGAATTCGCGGAGATAGCAGGGTATGTCCAAACCCGCCCCTACGATTATAGGGCGCGTTGGCTACACTCTGCCAGTAATCTGACGAGAGCGCTCACTCCGACTGTCCCTTCCACTGTCCAATAGGAACCACGTCAACATAATGATACCACGAACGTGTACCGAAGCGCGACAATAGACGCACTGCACAGACAACAAAATAGACTCCTGACTCCTGACTACCGACAGACAATGCTCGGAGGTCGAAATCACTGATTAAGAGTCTCTAACAGTTAAGAAAAAAAATTACAGAATATCTGTAAGCTTGTATTTGGACAACAGAGTTCTCGCTGTAAAATCCAACAGCGCGAGTAAATAAAATATTTTGGAGAAACACTCAGAATGGCGTTCAGGATCTAAAGCTTCCCAAAACGTCAACAATATACGCTTGCTACGAACAGTCACCGTCGTCCTTGATTTTTTCATAATTGAAGATCCTTAGGAGAAGATGACAGCTGTCTTCCGGGAAGTATACAAGGTTAATGAGAGTATTCGCCCGAACCACGACCTAGGGAACAGAGCCCTAGTTCATCACTTCTACCTTCGAAATGATACCGATCATTGACGATCAGAAAACCTCAGTCTTACCAGATTCAATGGAGATTTCATAACAAACGATGCCATCGCCAATGAGAGGGTGATATCCTAGTAATTTCGACGAAGGATCTCCAGATGAATTCTGAGTCATTGGCAAACATCCGCGGGAGTCGACGATATATCCAATCTTATCCTAAGACACCTCCGCCAATGGCTGCAGAGATGTACACCATCCTTTTCAACAATGCACTGAATAATGCATACTATCAAGTGCATTGGAAGACAGCGGGGGTGCAACCAATCCCTAAGAGGGGTAAAGACATCTCTAACCCGGCAAATTTCCGGTCGATAAGTCTCCTTCCGAGTATCAGCAAGGTCTTCAAGAAGGTGGTCCATAGCGCCCTGTCTAAATTGATAACCCGGATAACCAATTCGGTTTCAGAGCGGGATATGACACTATTCATGCCGCGTCGGATATCCAATGGAATAAATGCAAGAACCAATGCACGGGTGTCTGTCTGATTAACTTGGAAAAAGCCTTCGACACCCTCTGGTTAGAAGGTCTTAATTACAAGCTCAATCGGATGGGCATAAATAAACCACTGCTACATATGATTTTTGACATGTTATTCAGTAGAAAGTTCGTTGTGAAAACTGACTTCTACCCAAACATTTGAAATCAAGAATGGATTGCAACAGGGCACGATCAACTCGCAGATCCTTTCAAGTATTTCACCATACTATAGCATACGCAGACGATTAAATAACGTACAGGTCAGGCCCAACGATGGATGTCATTGTTATATTACTCTGTCAACTTCCAGAAATCAGGATCTATATCATTCGGCATTTTTTGATAGGCTATAGAGTTGATCACGGAGATTTTATAAAAGAGTTCGAAGTCATTTTTTGATCCAAACTGTGTATGTCGCAGGCTGGACAGCAAAGGTGATGGAATGACACTTATTATCAAAAAAGGGCTTAATCCACTCTAGTTTCGTCTTCAGCTTATTGAAGAGGAATTGTATAATATAACCCTAGCAGAAAATCTCAAACTAAGCACTCCCTCCATCCCTTTCCCTTGACTAAATAGTGAGAAGCAATAATAAGCTTATTCTTGGAGGAGATCTTAACTGCCGTCACCAAGCTCTGTCACAAAATTACTGGGGCAATATTCTCCACGATATTTCCACAACAAGCAAGCACTTACTGTACCCCCAATAGTCTTCTTATAACTCTTCGACAACAGACTTTTTTCTCACTAACATTCCTGAAAATTGTCCTTGTCCCATAACAAAAACCGATTTAAGGTCTAATCATCCACCTGTATGTATGAAGAATTGCTACGGAAACTAAAAATCGTAAGGTAAACGGGAACATTAGCAGATATGTTAATGCTAGTGACCTGGTTTGTGAAGGCTTAAATGATACATCCCAGGTTGATGAACTTATAAATAATTTTACTGACATTATAAATACTGCAGCAAACTATGCCATCTGAAAACACTTAACCACGACCCTTAATAAGTTAATTATTTTTCTTTACATTCGAAACTTTAATTTCTGCAGAAATGCCGAAAAAAGGAAATGATTCCCTATGGATTTTGATGTTTATACGAAAACCCTCTATACGATTTCATCAAGGAAGAAATGTTAGAGCTTTCAAAAAAGGCGTTGGCGTTCTGTGCTCCTCTTTTGGGAATATAACCAAAGTTATTAAAAATAAAGGTCATAATATACTTCAACTTATATAGGAAATAATATATGTATTTGGTATTTAACTCAGAAAGAAAAGGGTGACATTCTCGCCTCAACCTTTTGCAAATACAACCTAACAGTTGCTCACTTCAGTGAAAATTTCCGATAAAAGGAATCATAGTCGACTCCCCAATGTTTGGTGGCTAAATTTGAGACGACCGGTTCGGTAATAAATCAGCCACATTCGTACGTCAAAGGAACGCAAGATCAGCCGAGAACCTCGCCGCTGTTCATGAAAGTATACAGAAGAACCGTAGGCAGTCGATTCCTCGCTGTGCACAAGAACTCGGCCTTTCGCAGACTTCAACTTGGAAAATTTTGTGTCAGGACTTGGGTCTTCGCTGACTGGGCTTCGGAGCGTTTGGGAGAGGAACCAATTTTGGTCGAAAAATCATTTTTAGCGACGAGGCGTACTGTTGGATGAATGGCTAAGTTAATGAGGGAAATTGCCGTATATAGGACGACACCAACCCAAACGAGGCCCATCAGGTAACAATGCATCTTCAAAAAGTTACCGTTTGGTGTGGATTTCTGGCGGGCGGCATCATTGGTCCGTACTCTTTCGAAAACGACGTTGGTGAGGCGGTCACCTTCAATGGGGAGCACCTTAGAACCATGATAACCAATTTCTCATGGCCCAAATTAAACCTAGACCTAAACGACATGTGGTTACAACAAGACGGGACTCCACGATTGACATTCTGCATGAACGATTTGAGGGTAGGGTTATCTCTCGCAGAGATGACATGCGATTTGACAACGCTAGACTTTTTCTGGTGCGGTTTCCTAAAGTCGCAGGCTTATGCAAAAATCGATCCCAATCGACCGATGCTCTTTTCAGGTGAATATAACATACGCTATCGTTCAAATTCAGCCGAATCTATGCGGAAGAGTCATTAAAAATTGAACCGCACGGATCCGTGCCACCGTAAGAAGTCAAGACGAGCATTTGTCTTATTCCATTTCATCATCTACCCGCCCTTATTGAAAAACCGAGATTGAATAGTGAGAGCACTCAACTTGTGATGTACGCTGATGATACTGTAACTTTTTTCTTTGGTGTTCATTTCTGTGACGTCTTCCCTTCGTTGCAGAGCTCTTAAGAGGATGTGAAGGATAATGTACCCAATGGAAGATCAAGTTAAATACACACAGCACCTAAGCTTACTTGCTTAACTAAAAAACAAAAACTTTTTTCTAACGAAATTTGGCTAACGTGGTAGAACTCCATAGCACTCAAAGTCGAAAATATTTTGGACCAGACTACTAGTCTCTGGGGTTTGGAGTTAAGAAATCCATCACGTTCGTGATGAAAGTTGTGTGCATCAAGATACATATGTTTAGTTACAGCGTCCATCAGGTAAATACCTATTGTATGACCGTGTCCATGCTAAGAGTGGACTGGAACGTAGCGACAAGAACATCAAGCCAAGTTTGCGAGCTCTATGGCAGACCCCAAGATGGTTTAGCATGTATGTACCTATATTTGCTTAGAACCACTGAGATCAAATCAATAAGCACTTTAAGGTAGAAAATTATACGTCATATTGGACATGTCAAGCAACGTTGGCCCTGACTGAGATCGAAATCTCATGATCCGGATTGGTAGTTCCATCATTTTCAAGCAAACAGGAAATATAATTTGAGCAACACACATATGTATATGCTCTGCGGAACAAGTTTATGTAGCAGCTTTAAAAAAGTTTACGATCAAGCATCATGTGTGACAGCTAAGATGATCCATTTGGGTGGCCAGTGAAATGCCGATATGAACCATGGGAGTCGTTTCTTCTACGAAGAGTACGATGCACAGGTAATCTTCGCGATATTACTCAACAAGCTATAAAGCCTCTACAGCGAAAGATAAGTTCTAATTGAAATGTAAAATGCTAAACAAAGAAAATGAATTCCTTTCATAGCGCAGAATTCTGCGTTTAGTGTTCTTTTACGAGCATTAAGTCCTGATTAAACCAGAGCTAAAAATATTGTATCTAAACAAAGTAAATCAACGTTCATCTCTCTCGTCTACTGTTTCTCCCACACCATTCCCGGGACTCATTTATTGGATAGCGTGTGTATTCTGATGGACGGTGCATAAATTATGGCAACCCACCGCAAAAGAGGAAAGTCGTCCCGCTGCACTTGGAATACATTAATTACGCGAACCTATCCCCTCGACTCTGTCCACTTGCCATTAAAACTACGCCAAGTCGAATGAGATAGTGTACCGGCCGGATGGTGGACCCGGAGTTTGCAAAAGTAAGCGGAGTACGAGGAGTAATATTTTTCTTTTCGCTGACATTTCCTTTTATTCCATTCCTTAATGGAGAAGGAAAAGTTCCTCAATGGATTCTGTTGGATTTTTTTTTTTTGACTACATTTTGCCTTCCTTTCCTCCATTCTATCTACTTGTTGTCTTTTGTTATCCTTCGCTTGCAATTTTTTCGCTGCTTCGTGCGAGTTTTGTTTTTTTCGTCGGTTTTATTGCACATTTTTTTTTACGAGGCGGATGAAAAAGGAGCGAGGAAGAAAGTTTCCATGAAAAGTACTCACTGGACGAGGATTATTCATCAGGCTCAGTGTCGGTGTGGCGTTTGGCCGGGACCGGGAAAAACTTGCAAAACCCAATGAAGAAGGAACGTCGTAGTCAGAAATTAAAATTAGTACGATCCTTAAGGATGAAAAAATGCATTTTTCTGTGGGGTAGAGGGAAAGAAAAGTTTTTTGGTTATAGCAATCTTTTCGTCTATCGCCGGCAGATACATATTCATTAGTTGCCCAGGCTTGTAACGGTGAGAGACAAATGTAGAGCGAGTCAAGGAGTGGCGTTGAGAAAGAATGGAACGCAATGGAAGGGATTTAATTTATGGTCATTGCAGGACTCTTCGGAAGTTCCTCACTGATGGTCTCCCCGCGAATAAAAATCTTTGCAATTAGTGCTGCAATTTTTCTTCGCGCGAATATATAAGTTAAGACATTTTTCGGGATGACATTCGTTGCAGGGAGAATGCTGTTTTTCGGACGGGAGTGTGAAACTCTGTCTTTTTGTTTAAATTATTGCGAATGTTTTTGCGAAAGCATAACGTCAGAAAATCTCTCGAAGTGTAATATACAAAGTCTAACTGAGAAGGACACTTTCCATTAAGTTTTTAAATTTATTTGTAGGCGGAGTTCGTAATGGTTTGGGATTTGGCGCCTGTAACGAAACCTCTCGAATTTCTTAATGAGCAATATACCTCATTTATTCCGATAACTGATCTGTGCAGATGAATCTAGTATGACGAACTGGTCAACCCTGATCAACTAACATTCGACAATATTGAAAATATTGAAGACAGCATCCTCGGTGTCCGAACCTTCCGGGAAGCCAAGATCGATTCGGATCATGCGACCAAGGTATCCAGATGGATTGGACACGGCTTAGACAGGAGCTTGAGAAATCCACTCAAGCCCTACCTAAACTCAAAACGAAACCGTTGGTGGAGGATACTGTTCAGAACCCGAGTTTGAACTCGCATGTTCCGCCAAGGAACCAGGGAAGCCAGAAATCTCCTGAAAAGATCGTTCAAATCGAAATCGGAAGATGACTGGAATAAGTGTCGATCGAAGCAGAAGGAATTTAAGAAGCTTATTAGTAAATCGAAGAATGAATCAACAGCGCGACCAGCAAGTTGGGTAAATTTCTCAAACGAGGAAAATCGACAAGGCTGGATGTACTCAGAAAATCAGGTACAGATGGAACTTACCTGCCCTGTTGTGCTGCAAAAAGGTATAAGAGAGCTGCTTCCTCCTTTGAAAAAAAATTTCACTGTCACTGCCTATATACCCATTCATTGGAGTGCGGTGAAAGTAGTCGTTATTCCCAAAAGAAGATTAATATCTCGCCAAGAGTTTTAGACCAATCAATCCAACATCCTTCTTGCTGAAGTTACTAGTAGAGTTACATGTGCGCAAGGTTGCTCTTCGAATACAACCCTCTCTCGGAGATGCAGCATGCTTACCAGTGTGCGAAATTGGAAGAATTGAATGCCTACTCGAAAGAAAACAGTATATACTGAGCATTTTCGTCGACATTGAAGCAGCTTTTGGTAATGCACCTTTCGACTGCACGTATAACGCTGCTAGACGGCATGTCGTAGATAATGCACTGGTTTTGTGAATCAAAGCAATGCCTTTGCAAAAGACATTCATCGCTGATTCAGGCCTCGAACAATGTGTCAAGTCTGGAGTAAACAGGGGCTGCCCGCAAGGTGGCGTCCTGTCTCCGCTGTTATGGTGCATGGTGGTCGGCTTTCTGCTCGATGCTCTCAATGGGTCATTTTTAGCGACCGATATCGAAAGAAGCTAAGTATGTACCTGGAAGTCATCATCTTAGATAGCAAGCTTCTTTGGTCAAAGCTTGATGCGTCTAAACCCGTCAAGGCGTTTTCAGCTGAAAAATTTCGCCGAAAAATATCCTCTGGATCTACACGGCAATGTTAAGACCGATAATCTCATATGCATCGGTTGTCTGGCTAATACACAAATACGTCATGGCCCTTTTCATCAAACTCCAAAGAGCAGTTTGTCTCAACTTTATCCAGCACGCCGGGTGCTGCTCTTTATGTTATCATGAACCTTACTGGAAGCCACGTTTCACTTCAAGAGTAATGGTTTTTGGTACAACTTGCACTGGAATGACCGCTACTTGCGCGAGAAATATCCTACCTCCACTGTCTCATGGATATGCCTTCCGACGCAATGACACTATCCTATTGAGCAATAATTTCATAGTCAAACTTTCATGGCATCAGGACTGGCTTTGGACACATACTGAACCTGGAAAGGACTGTCTTCGCATTTTTACACATGGCTTCAAGTCTGGACGGGATTCCGCCGCTGGGGTTTTCTTTAAACGTAAAAACATTCGACTGCACTTCGTTAGGAAAATATGCGTCTGTCTTTCAATCAGAGATATGCGCAATCCTAATGGCCACGCACTATGTTGTGAAGCAAAAGTGGAAGGGAAGGAGCATATGCGTCTGCAGTGACAGCCAAGCTGCACTCAAGGCTGTGTTCCATACCTATCCAGCTTCAAATTAGTGCTTGATTCAAGAGCTTTTTGAACAAAGTCGGAAGACTAAATTCACTAAACCTTGTATGGGTTCCAGGTCATTCTGGGATCCCAGGAAATTAGATCTCTGAAGAACACCTAAGGACCTGCACCCGTTTTAGGTCTACCTGCTTCCACGGTAAAATCCTACATCGATGATTGAGTCTTAAATGCACACAATTGTAGATGGGAGGAATATCCAGAATGCAGGATGACTAAGTGCGTTCTTATCCTTAACGAAAGATTATTGCAGAAGACTTGCGGCCGTGATTACGGGCCATTATACTTTTGCTAAGAATCTCTGCGTTCTTGGCATCAGTGAGACGTCCACCTGTGCCTGTTTGCTGCGAAGAGTGTGACACAGCAGAACTCTTTCCTTGTGACTGCCCCACCTTCGCCCGCACACGGTGGCGCATCCTTGGGGCCGACATGGTATATGCCGCATCTCTTAGCTCTCTGCGTGGCTTCGCTGTATCGACAGAAAGCGGCGCTCTTGAGACGAAAACAAAAAAGAGTATGAGAAGCGCCAGATTAAGTTAAACGAGAATACTAAGGCTATAAAGCCAGAGCGGAAGTTTGCAGGGATGATTCGGAGCACTTATAGTTGGACGATCGATTCCGAGAATATGGGAAACCTATATTTGCACTGGACGAAGATCAGTGAGAATTTCCAGTTTACACGATGTTGAGGTTGCGATGTCTAAACTTAAGTGCCCTAAAGGAACAAACTAATTGTTGACAAATTTATGACTTGGTCTTAGAGAAAACTTTTCGACCTTAAGGCTGGTATATTACAAGCATTGATACGAACTCTGCAGAACCTTCACACGTTCTCACATCCTTCCAATGCACTAGATCAGGATATGCACTATGATAATGCTCCATTAAGGCGTAATTCGCATATGCCGAGCTGTATTTCGCCAATGGTTGAACGATGTTGTTCTCCAGTTGGTAATTGATGGTTTGTTTCCCAAAATCCGAGTCTTAACGTAGCCATAGAGAAAAAAGTCGAAGGGTGTTAAATCTCACGACTTTGATGGAAATTCAACTTTGCGTTCTGTAAAGAACGCATTCTGGGAGCTTGCTTTCTAATAATTATAATGTAACGTCCTCTTCTTGGAGCCACATGTGGTCCTGGTTCATGCCATCCACTTGACACCACATAAAGATCCATTCTCGTTCCGAAAATATATGGCCCAATGACGCCGCCTGCAAAAATCCAGACCAAACAGTCAGTTTCTGGAGATATAAAAAAGATACTGCTGTGGACTATCCCTACCAAATGCGGGAAGATTTGTATACGAAGATGTTTCACCAAAGTGTGCTTCACAAAGATAATTTTTTCGCCAAAATTTGGATCAATTTCATACTGCTCGAGAGCTTAATCAGTGAATGTACAACAAGCATGGTGGTTTTGTGGTTCCAGTAATAGTGGCAATCAGATCTCGTATGGATACATGGCCAGATCTTTTCACAAAAGTCGCCCAATTTATGTCGCAGAGAGGCCAATTTCTTGTCCACGACGAAGAGTCGTGGTAAAAGTAGGAATAAACTGCTTAACGATCCGCTTGATCGGCAATCGAGCCTCTATCCCGAGTGTCGAAATATTTTGTTGAATTGCTCATTCGCTGGACGATCTTTTCGGGCCTAAATTTTGCATAGACCACGAAAGGAATTCAACAAGCACGCCAGTGTAAAATTTTGTTTATAAAAGAATACATATGTCAGAAAAGTACAGCCATAGAAATTAGTTGTAAAAATTCAGACAAAGCTGTTGAAAAATCCGAAAGTTTACAAATGCTAGATCATCCCAATGCCACTTTTAATTAGATGCTTGAATTTGGTCGGGTGAGACGACCATTAGTAATTTCTCAAGGAAAATCTTGGGTTCATTCTCTGGTCCCGTTCGTGTTGACAGAAAGTGGTGAAAAAGATTAAACAAGGAGATATACAACACCATCGGTCAACGCCTAGGGTTAAGATGACTGGGTCGCGAGGAAAAGATTCGGACCAACGAGTCTTACACAGTTGCAGAAGAGGATGGGCGGAAATAGAAACAGTTGGAAAAGTTTCTTGATTGAGGCACGGTTAGAATTGGAACTGTAGTGTCATCTAAATAAGTACAATATACAATCGCATCATCGACCCTAATAACGATGTTAAGGTGTAGATGGTTCAGAAGTTATTGGTTCAAGTTATTAATTATGAGTAAAGAGGAAACATCAAGAATCGTGACATCCATATATCTAAATGGCCATCCCTAAACATTACCACCAAAAATGGGATCCATAACAAGTATCACCCCAGTTAGATCAAAAACCGAAAATGTGACAGCCACTTATCACAAATCACTTTAATCGATTCCACCCAAGAATTTTTCCCCCTGCAAATGTGGCAATTTTACTCACTGACACAATCATTCATCTAAAACTGAATCTCATCCCTGAACCAAATTTTGTAATGAAAATGAGGTGCAAGTAAGAAGAATTGCCTACAGAAATAAAAAAAAATTGTTCCATAACTTAGGACTTGATGGATGGCTGCTCGTAGTTAAGCTACACAGCCTTACAATAAATCACAGCCTACGAGTTTTGTATAATCCATAAAGAGATTAGATTAAAGATATCATTAAACGTTGTTAAGACTTGTTTAAAAGGCTCTAAAGAATTTTTTATTAGGTATAAAAGGTTTGAGGTGACTGGAACAATTAAAAATTTATATTTCCTCGGCTCAGCAAAAGCCTAAAAATGTTTAACTGGTATTCAAAGTTGTTATGAGACCTCAAGCATAAATGATTTAAATAATATTCTGCAACTAAATTTTCTTTGAATTAATCATGCTTATATTAGGATGTCCCGATAAATCCAGTTTGCACTTTCTTTGTCATACAATTTATCAAAACTTAATCAACTTTCCAACACGAACTTACGCTTTGAATAAAAGGCGTCCATGGTTGATTTCTTAATTTTTTCCTAGACGTACGCCATTAAAAAAGTACAAATGAACATATGGACATATTCTCATTATCACAAAGCCATCTTTCTCAGAACGGCAGCTTCGGCTTTTACATGCCGCAAAACGTAGAAAAATATAAAATAAATTGTTTAAAAAACCGCCGTCGTATGAAGTCACGAATAACTCTTTGAGAGACTAAACAATTGGTTTAGTTAGCAATGTCCAGACACATGTCAACCAGCATGATTCTGATACATAAAATCACCAGCATAACGAAGAATTGGTCGATTGGATCAGACTAATAGCAAGTGATCTTTTTTAGGAAACCAGTATGCTTGCCATTTATTGTTTGATATTAATTTTGTCTGAAAATTTAGCATGGTTACGGTTTAAATGCTCTATACCGAGAGACTGATTTTCCGATAACAGGTCTAATGTTGTTTTCCAAGGCTGCCATTGAGTCTGGTTTGTCGACATAAATGAGTAGTTTGTCATTTTTTTTTATAAAAAATAGTCTAAGGAGTCAAATCGCATGATGTAGCCGGCCGATTCATCGGTCCAAAACGAGAGATAAATTGCTCATTAAAGTCATTTCTCCATTTATCGATTTGCGTGCTCTGTGGCATGTGGCCCCATTTTTCTGGAACCATATATCAACCTCAGCTTGTGCATTTTGGTCAAAAAAAAGTTTGAAGTCATCGAATCGAACGGGCGCCATTAACGCCATTGAGAAAATACGGGCTAATGATTTCGCCAGACTATAAACTGCACTATAAGAGCACTTTGTCGGGTGCATTGACAGGTATTGATGAAAGCTGTGCTCTCTTTGCCCTTGAAGCGCACGGTGCATGAAGCCTTTTGGTACACTTCGCGTACGAGGTCGATGATAATGCTTGGGATCCCAATGTTCTCCAAGGCTTTCCAAATAGCTACTCTGTAGACAATATATAAGGCTCTCTCGAAGTCGGCGAACAGGAGGAAGATCGATATGTTCCACTCATCAGATAGTTCTCATTTGATTCTCATTGTGTTTGTGTGGTCAGCACAAGAACGATTAGGTCCAAATCCAGCCTGCTCACGATAAAGGTGTTCCTCAATGATTAGTGCGATCCTCGAAACTATCATGGTGGCGAACAATTCCTGAATGGTGTTAAGAAGCGTGATGCTTCTCCAGTTTTTACACTAACTCAGGTTGCCTTTCTTCGGAATGGTGATGACGACACCTTCCTTTCACATCCATTAAGCCTTTGCCATGATGGGATTCAGGATCAGAGCCACTTGGAACGCAGCTGCTCTTAATAGTTCCGTAGGCAAGGTGTCCTTCTTTGCCGTGCAGTCTGCAAATCGCGGCTTCGATTTCACGAAATGTTGGAGGCGTCGTCTGGATCGTTCTTCGTGATTTTCGTGAAGAGGAAAATGGGATGTAGGCCTCACCATCAGTTGAGTGATTCTGCAAAGAATTACATCAAGTGATCGAGTTGATGCTGATCTCATGTGAGCGTGTCTCTCAGGGTAGGAGCGGTAGCCATCCCACCTCTACAGAGCTTCCTCGTGGCAGCATAAGCACCATTCATGCCGCCACAGTAAGCTGTAACCTCTGCTTCGCTTGCCAGGTCCTTGAAGAAGCTCCGTTTGTCCTCTCGCGCCATGCGCTAGACCTATTTCTTGGCCTTGTTTTATACAGCTTGGATCTGTCGTCCTCTCTCGCGTGAGCCGGTTTGGTGCAGTTGACTTTTGAGTTTCCTTCTGGACTGCAAGTAGCGTCGCCAAATCAACTTGACTTGAAACCACACACCAGTTCTGGCCACATTGGTGTTATATCTGACAGGGCTATCGCTTCGATCTTCCTCACAAATTGCCTGACTATCACCGCATTCTGGAGCCGCTCGGTGTCATAACCTATCTTTGCGGAAGCCTGGTGGTAGGCCACAGCCTTTACCTAACAAAATCAGATCTCCAAAAAACCAAATAGCGAAAATATTACCTTTTATAATTTGCTTCCTTAGACGTTTAGCCATTGTTCCTTATATATATGGCTATCGGCTTACCAATAGGTTAGCCCGAAATGAACAGGTTTGAATCTTAGCTCGACAATGCACTATTAAAAGCTCAACCCCTTGGTCTCTCGAATTTCATCCTTCTTTGACTATTGTAAGCCCCGAAATTAAACTGAAAGTAAATTCCTCAGGGCAATTACGTCCCAAGTTTGATAGTGGTTAATCAAATAGCTTAGGAGCCTTGCTGATATTACGAACAATTTTCAAGAATCCAGAGTGAAGAAGATTTTGGGCCTATCCAGTTAGACGTATCAGTTTAAATTTCGCACCATTTCCGAACTGCACTAAATTTTGCATAAAGTTGTTACCCAAAAACCTTAGGGAGCCCAGCTGACATAAGAATTGAAGCCAGTAAGTCACGCGCGATGCTGTCCACTATTGTTCATCTATATTGCTTCCGACTTCAAACTTCATTAGAGGGTAGGTTGAATAGATCATCAAGTACGTTGTCCGCCTTTTTTTTTCGGAATTAGAAGCTTCTTAGCCAAGAAATGTATTATCGATCGAAGCAGGTGTGAGTCGAAAGGGGCGATGTCTGAAGAAGGACATTCCACTTCAGTGTTTCCAAGTAGTATTTAATGAACTGGGCAAAATGTGGTTGAACGTTACCCTGCTGCAAAATCACTTTGTTGTGCCGTATTGTGGCCGTTTTGCATTTAATGTTTGGTATTAGTTGTTAACGGCAGCTGGCCTTTGTGATCTTCTCACCCGGTTGCGACAACTCATAATATACCAAGCCCAGCTAGTCGACTGTGTTTGGCTCAGTCCTTTCACGATTTCCTTTGCTTCGGATTATCGTAATGGAGACACTTTTCATCGCCAGGCATAATACGATGCAGGAAACCCTTGATTTCACTGAAGCAACAGTTCGCCCGTGATAAAACGCCATTCGAGGTCTCTCGGCTTCAACACGTGTTGCACCCAATTTCCTTGCTCTGGACCATTTCAAATGCTTTTGAATGATCAGGAATTGCTCGTTGAGTTACGGCCAATGAAACTGCAAGTTCCTGTTGCGTTTGACATGGATCCAGTAATGCCTCCAACTATGCGCCTTCCATGTCGAAAACACCGCCACACGTTCTTTCATTAACAGCAGCCTCACCAAACAATAATTTTTTTCAAAATTGGGTTGTATAAGGAGTTGTGGATAGATGCCCAAGCTTACCATGTCACGTTTCTGCTCTAATTTTTCTGACCAACATGGGCCGCTAGTTACCAGACCAGGATTTCATTAAATTAACTAAAATCCTGAACTTAAGCGCTGTCGTCGTATTGCAATAAGATTATTTCCGCCATGGACATATCAGCATGCGATTGGGTCTTAAAGATAATTTCCGGTAGGCTGTTGAAATCCGTTTAATTTCAATATCCTTCGATATTAACCCCAGATACAGGATATCAACTTCTCGAACAACACCTACTTTTCCTTTGTCGTGTTTCGTGTTCAAATGCCGCAGCGACAGCCATTACTTATCATCTTAATTACACGACATCCTTCCTGGGACTGAGTGTCACACCCTGCACCAGTAACTTGTGTTTAATACTTAGTGCAAATTGCGTTACCATCCTCTTCAGCACTGTTTTACTACTTGCGTGCACCCGTTTAAGGCTCGATGAAACAAGAACGCTAAAAGGACGATACAATCAACTGTGAGCGCATTTCCAATTGTGTATAGTTAAAGTCACGCACGCACACATCACCACTTGAATGAACCGAAGGAATCAAAGGAATAGGTATTCAAGAAAGCGAGTCAAGAGCGTAAGAGCAAACCGAAGAACGGAAGAATTTCATTGTAGACAGAAAGGATTCGGTAAACAATGTTACCGAACAAAACGAACATGTGCTGAAAAGGATTCACGGCTGCATACTTTCCCTCTATCCGTCTATCGTAGCGTAGCTGCTATTCGCACACTTTTCGCCCGAACTTTGCTTAATTAAAATGTTTCCTTTTGATCCTATGTTCGTCGGCGCCATCTTCAGGCAAGGTCCCTGCCTGAGAGCGAGAACTATTTGTTTTGTTTCCCATCGTTTGGGCCACAGGAAAGCGAAAAGTTCTCTTTTCATACACCCAACCCAAACTGCCTGTGCTAAAATGTCACTTCCTCACTACCGGAGACGCCAGTGTCCTCTTAGTCCTTTTGCATTTCGTTTACTTCTTCTGGTGGCTTTAGCTTCTTTGTATTCGGTGTCGGAAGAGAGATGTAGCCGGGGTGGGATTCGAGAATCGTATTCATGACGGTGTCTGTTGAAATGGGTCTTTAGTGGTGTGCAGTACGATTGTTAGACCGCCGTAAGTGTGGAAACTTGAAGGACACGATATATCGTCGGATTGTCTCTTGTGTTAAGGGTAGGCATATGTCGGCCCGTTGGGTTGTCGAGCTTACGGGCTGATAGGCTGTTGGGCGAAAATTAGGGCAATTTGTCTGCTCCCTTTGTATGTGTTAGATTTAGACGCTTACGGCTTGGTCTCGTAAGTTGTGTGCACGCCTAAACACGATGACTATTATTGCGGCAGTAGCAGTGGCTGCGGCACAAGCTGGTTTTCTTTATGTTTATGGCCAAGTAGCTATATATGTACATACATATGCGGACGAGGGTGTTCCTTCTTGATATGCCGACATCCGGCTGTTGCTGCGTCTTGAGCTTTTGTGTTAAGGGACTGTCAGACAGTAACACTCGATATTACCCAGGGATGCTCTGCGGGTATGTAAGGACTTGTCACTAATCCTCTGTGTGCGGTGATATAAAGTGGGTTAGAGGCTGTGAAATGAGAAAGATATCTCGGCCGCTAGCGATGTCATCCGTGTGTCAGGGTCTTCTTGCGGGTGTGTATCGTGCTTATGTTTAAGCAGGACACTTTGGGGAATCGATTTTCGTCACTGTCCTGGTTTATGGTGGATGAGGTTTGATTGGAATTGGAATGATGTTGGATGAGCAGATATGATGGTCTTCTGATTGTCACAGATGTCACAGAGGTTGTGAATGCCGTGACTGCTGTCTGGAAAAAGTTATTAGCTGGATTGAGATTTGTATTTGAAATGGTTGCCGGTGCCGAACAAGGTTTCACTAGACGGATTAGAAATATAGGTTTTCACTATTACGAGTAATATATGAAGGGCGATAATCGCTTTAAAAGCCTTTTCGTCTAGGCAGACATTCGGATTATGCGCTAATGGCAAAACGTAAAGCGAGTCTTCTCAATGCAATTCAAGGATTGGTGAAGGGAAACCCAACAGAGAATCTGAAATTCTAGGTGGTGTTTTGCTTTCAGCTTGAATGGAATTTTTATGGGTCTTGAGCTGACTTGGAATTGATTTCCATTACTGAGAGATTAGATGTACAATACCTAAGAGTCATCTTTGGTGGTATACCATAAATGAAAGGTGTTTTTTCAGAAGATAACACCAAAGCTCTTATAGGCCTCGAAAGGCATTTTCAATGTCGACGAAAATATCTAGTGCGTATCTTTTCCTGTCCCCGAATTTTCTCAACTAGGCTTATAAGCCGTCTCTCAGGATTGACCTCAATTTCAATCGTTTCAATCAGTCCAAGTTACGATCAGACGAGTACATCCATTGCGTGACGCCATCGCTACTGAAGGAGACATCGGTTGTTTGACTATTCTCCCAGCTAATTATGTTGGAAGCCCGCGGCACATGCACGATTACGCTCAAGATGCGATGACGTACATACGTGCGGAATTACGGACGCCCGGATTTATTCATTACGTTCACTTGCAATCCGTAATGGCCCGAAAGTGCGAATCTGTTGCTGACAGGACAAACATCTAGCGATCGCCATGACATCACTGCATGAGTATTCAAACAAAAGATCAGAGTACTCATGGATTACGTTAAGAATGTTTCTGGCGTACTCCGTTGTAGGATGTACTCGGTTGTATGGCAGAGGCGTGTATTACCACAAGCACCAGATCGAGAAACTGATCCGGAGCTGCCTTCCGTTGTTACAACGAACATGATCCATGGCCCGAATAGACAATTAGTCCGCAAGTAAAAGTGACAGTCAGTCGGAGAAATCTACAAGGAATACCCAATAGAAGACTACGAGGGAAGACGAAGTGTCAACTCACTACACGAGGTACGTTCACAGGGTGTGAGATTCTGATAGCGTCACAATCCATAAACACACGTAGGATAAGACATTATTATACGTAGACTATAAGAACAAATTTTGTATTATTACGATAATAATAAGATTCCCAGAAAGAAATTATTCTTATTATTTCAATAATAATAAATCCGCAGAGGGGAATTATCTTCCATTATTACCGTATCATAGTAATAATTGGGATAATAATTTCGGCCTCGTCACCAAGGAGAAGGGACGAGCGTACGAGACTAGTTGGAGCGACCGCTCGACGAGTGAAACGGCGAGTAGAGTCTAATAGGGTGGACATCGGCTCTCCAATCCGGGTTTTAACCCAAAAGAGACCGACTAAGGCCTGTCGGAGTCTACTCCCGAGGTAAGTGTCGTAGGGACAGTTCCGACTTGGGGTTTTAACCCGTCGGGGTTGACCAGACGGCACAGCCGTACTCAAGGGCGCACGTCGACTCCAACTAGGGCCTCGACCGGGTTCTTACCCAGACAGGCTACGTCTCACACTGCTCCCGACTCAACCATCCGTCGGAACTCAGACTCGGGTCCTCACCTACTGAGGGATCGACGGGGTACTGTCTGCAGTACACTTGGGGTGACAAGGCGCGCCTGCGACCAAGTGTCCCGAACGGGTCCCAACTCGAAGGGACAGCGTAGCGCGCGGGCCACTAGTACGTCTGCCGGTGTCACAAATAAAAATTTATGTGACGGATCCTGGTCCGGCGAGTATACCCCGGCCCAGAAAGCTCGTTACATTGGCGGAGTCCACAACCCAGACTCACTGTGCATGGAAAACGGAAATTGTACAAAACGTTTTCCCTGTCCGTTGGTGGCTGACACAATCAGTGGAATCGACGGATATCCATTGTATCGGCGTCGTTTTCCAAATGACAACGGCAGATCAATCGTGATGAAAGTGAAAGGAAACGATTTCGTCGTCGATAAACGCTAAATCGTTCCATATTGTCCGCTTTTGTCGGAAACGTTCTCAACCCACTGCAATGTTGAGTGCTGCAACTCCATCAAATTGCTGGATTTGCAAATATGTGAACAAAGGAAGTGACATGGCGGTGTTTGGCATTGCCGATCCGAATGCAACCGACGAGGTGACGAAATTTCAACTTGGACGTTACGTGAGTTGTAACGAGGCAAATTGGCGGCTGTTTTCAATTCCGATTCATGAACGTCACCCGCATGTCGTACATTTGGTAGTTCACTTGGAGAACACTCAGCATGTCTACTCTACGGGCGCAAATGCAGCGCAAAGAGCAGAACGACCACCAGCGAAAACCTTGACAAATTTCTTTTCGACATGCGAAAGAGATCCGTTCGCAAGGACTTTACTCTATTCGGAAATGATACGCTATTATAAATACATCCAAGAAGTTTCAACGCCGGAAGAAAGGTGATGCTGTTGCTAGCTTCAGTCTGTTCGACTGATGCCCTCGGACGAATATACACAGTTCATCCACGCCAAGACGATTGCTTCTATCTTCGTTTGTTTTTGGTGAACATTAGAGGCCCTGCATTCTTCGATTCCCTGCGTACTGTGAATGGTGTGCTGTGCGCCACTTTTCGGGAGGCTTGTCAACGGTTGAATTTGCTCGAAAACGACACACATTGGGACTCAATGCTCGTCGACGCAACTGTTTCTTCCCCCGCGAATCAAATTCGTACATTGTTTGCGTTCATCATAGCCGCATGTCATCCATCGAACCCGACTGAATTGTGGGACAAAGGATGAGATGGCTGACTACATTTTGCACAGAATTCGCACGTCAACTTCGAATTTCGATCTTGAAATTAACAACGAGATGCGCAACGAAGCGTTAGTTCTGATCGAAGACATGTGCGTGCTCATGTCGACATTGGGAATGCCAGCGCCAAGTCGTTCGATGCACGATGCATTCAATCGCGAATTGCAACGAGAGCAAGACTATGATCGAGATGAGCTTGCCATAAGAGTCCGAACAAATGTGCCGCTGTTGAATGCCTAGTAGAAGAACGTGTACGATTCATTTATGAAGGTTGTTGACCATGGAACGGAAGGCGTTTACTTTCTCGATGCTCCCAGTGGGACAGGCAATCGTTCGTCATTTCGTTGATTCTGGCAACAATTCGGTCAAGATCTCAAATTGCGTTGGCTGTTGCATCCTCTGGTCTTGCTGCCACATGCTGGAAGGCGTTCGAACTGCACATTCCGCTTTGAAGCTGCAGATGAATCCTCTCACGGTCTCAGAATTCGGCGACAACGAAATTGATGCGAGAATGCAAAATCATCATTTGGGATGAATGCACGATGGCGCATAAACGAGCTTTGGAGGCAGTTGACCGAACGGTGACGGTTTTACGAGGTGATTCGAGACGATTTGGTGGGGCTATGATATTGCCCTAAGGAGATTTTCGTCAAACGCTTCACGTCATCCCGAGATCCACTGCTGCCGCTGAACTTAATGCATGCCTGAAATCGTCGTCTTTGTGGCGGCATGCCAAGAAGTTGAAATTGACCACGAACATGAGAGTCGCATTGCGGAACGACACTTCGGCTGCTGAATTCTCGAGACAACTGCTGGCGTTCGGCAATGGCCAATTTCCCGTCGATTGGATTGCTATCGTTCCCAATCAATTTTTGCGAGTTCACATCATCGAAGGAGGAACTTATCACCAAAGTGTTCCCCGACATTGCACAGAATTATAAAAATATCGATTGGATTAGTGAACGGGCAGCGAAGAATAAGAATGTCGATAGCTTGAATTTCATTATTCAAAGTCAGTTAGAGAACTGCATTCGTACAAATCCGTTGACATCGTGACGGACAAGGATGAAGCGACGGAATTTTTGAACTCGCTTGATGTGCCGAGAACTCCCCCGCATAATTTACAGCTGAAGGTGGGATCGATCATAATCATGAATCATACGGAATTGTGAAAGGTACGCGGTTGTCCGTCAAGAAACTGTTGAACAATGTGAATCAAGCGACGATCATCAAGGGCAAATTCAAAGGAGAGAAAATCCTGATCCCCTGAATTCCGATTATTCCGACTGATCTTCCATTCCAATTCAAGCGGATTCAGTTCCCCGTTCGATTGGCTTTTGCGATGACAATCAATAGATCGCAAAGCCAATCGTTTGAAGGAATTTCCCTGTTTTTCGCACCATCAGCAGTACGTTGTCTGTTCGCGTGTTGACAAACCGTCTTCGTTGTTTGCTTTTGCGCCGGAAAACAAATCGAAAAACATTGTTTATCATATCGCTCTCTACTGATTTCGATTCCATTCAAAGAAATCACATTGAAATTTGAACTATTTGTGTTTTATTATCACTCTGGAGCTTATCTGAAGGCGTAAAATTGGGACGAGACGAGGTTACAACAAGAAAGGCTAAAGACCCCGGCCCATAGAATCCGTTGATCCGTCACTCCGTTGATTTCAACTGAGTGAAAAGTAGAATATACACATATAACAATATACGGATGTATGAACATCAACGGACAAAGTAGAGCTACTTTCTACTTTTTGCTCCGTTGACAGCTCATACATTCACATATTGGAGCTGTTACAGATTGATGATACCCTCCCTGGCAACCATAACAACCCTGAACACGACAGTTGTCAGCTCTACTACATTCTGGAACTTCCTGGTACACACTTCCTTGCTTGTGCTTGGGTTTTGAATTTTGGCTTTGTTACGAGTTTGATAAAGTGCTTGGTGGAATAAAGTGATCTCTTCAATCTTTTAAAAAGTAACTTAATTTTTCTCCCCTATACATTTTGGTGCCTCCTGTGAGGATTAATAGATTTGGGATTTTTTTATACTGGGAGTTATGGCAGCATTAAACTTACGGGCGGCAGCCTCAAAAGCAATTAAACGTGCGCATGACCGTGTGGTTGGAGATAATATCGATGATGCCGACATAATTCACGTGGAGCAGGAAATTAAGTCCATAACGGCGCATTACCAGCGGTTCGTCGCCCAACATGAAATACTCGTTGGAGCGGCACAATCCGAAGAATTAGAAGAACACGCGAATCTTTGGGAACATGTGGACAGCATGTATAATGGAACATGCGTTATTATCAACCGTAGGCTAGCGCATCTCCACCGTGGAGCGGATAATCAGGGCAAATTAGCCACAGAGCAGGCCAACGTGTTGACAAACCGAGTGGACATGCGATTGGATCCCGTTACCATTCCTGCATTCGATGGTGCGCTCCACAATTGGCTGGCGTTTAAAGACACCTTCGAGACCTTGGTGCATTGTGCGGATTTCCCAGAAGCGTACAAATTGGGAAAACTACGGCAGGCCATAGATCCAGTAAAGGTTCCCCTGGTCGGCGCCATGTATTCTGGTGGGTATCAAGAAGTGTGGCAGGTTCTGAAGAACCGATTTGATAACCCAAATTGAATTTACCTGTCGAGCAGTGGGATGCCCTAGTTGTGCCAATTATCGTGACGAAGCTCCCCAACAACACGCAGCGCGAGTGGTGTATGAACTGTCCTTCGAACGAGATCCCGACTTTAGCAGACTTATTGGCGTTTCTGGAAAAGCGCGCTCAAAGTCTTGCGACGCAGGTAATTCGAACAACAGGTCAAGAAGGTGTGGCGGCAACCTCGCGTCCTTCCCGCGCTCAGCCCTTGATGAGATCCAACGTAGCTATACCAACCCAAAATGGATGTCCCTTTTGACCGCATCGAATCACACGTTGTCAACGTCTGTTAAGCAAAACTCCGGCCCAACGGTTTGCTGATTTGAAGAATTCTGGCCTCTGCTTCAACTGCTTACGGACTGGACATACATCAGCACAGTGCCCTGCAAGTGGTTGTCGGAGTTGTGGCAGAAGACATAACACCATGTTCTGCCGAGAATCTTCATCTTCAACGGTGGAACCTCATCCGTCTTCATCTTTGCAACCATCAGTAGAGACCACCACACCACAATCATCCTGACTAGATGACCACACAGTGTTGCTAGCAACAGCGCGAGCTTTCGCACGAACCAACTTGGAACAGCGCTTATGTCGACTTCTCTGTGACCCTGGATCACAGATGAGTTTTGTGACTGAACGCTTGGCCAATCAGCTTAGCCTTCCTAGGATTAAATATGAGGTAGCAGTAGAAGGAATCGGCGCTTTCGCACAGACTCGTGCACGGGGTATGGTGATGCTTTGGATACGATCCATCTACTCCGACTTTGAAGTGAGAATAGATGCTTTGGTTCTTCCGTCGATAACTTCTGTAACCCCCGCGGTGCCCTTGGACACAAGCCAGTGGACCCATCTATGCGGTCTCCAGCTCGCTGACGTGCACTTTGCGTCACCTGGACATATCGACGTACTAGTTGGTGCCGATATCTGGGGTCAAATGGTCGAGGATGGAATTATTAGCGGGAAACCAACCGAGCCCTGCGCTCAACGTACGCGGTTAGGATGGGTGGTTTACGGACCGGCATCCATCTCCTCAACCAACATGCAACCACCTCATGCATTCTGCGCTCGTGCGAATGTCGATGATGATCAATTGGAGGACTTAGTGCGTAACTTCTGGAAGTTGGAAGAGGTGCCCGAAAATAATTTGGATCAGGACGAATGTGAGCGGATGTTTTTAGAAACGCATACTCGAGACGAGGACGGTCGTTACGTTGTACGCATCCCGTTCCGCCACAGAGTTCCGGAGCTAGGTGATTCCTATACCAACGCATCAAGGCAGTTTCATGGACTTGAGCGGCGCTTGCTTGGCGATGAGGACCTAAGACAGAAGTACATCTCCTTCATGCGTGAGTACCGCGCATTCAGGCACATGGAACGCGTTGAACAACCTGGTGATCACAAGAAATGTTACTATATTCCACACCACGCTGTGCAAAGTAAGTTCCGCGTGGTATTTAATGCTTCCGCGCGCAGTAGCAATGGAGTCTCACTAAACGACACGCAATTGACGGGTCGTGCTATCCAAGCCACGTTAGTTAGCGTGATCTTCGGGTTCCGAAGGTATCCAGTTGCACTCACTGCAGATGTGGAAAAGATGTTCCGACAGGTGCTGGTGACTCCGGAGCACAGGGACTACCAAAGAATACTCTGGCGAGAATCAGGTGCAGAAGAGGTTGCGGTTTTCCGACTAAGAACCGTCGGATGACGCATGACGTCTAGCCCGTTTAATGCTGCGCGTGCTCTGCATCAGTGTGCCTTCGACAATTACACATGTCTACCAGATCGAGAGCAAGGATGTAAAGCACGTGACGTTATTCTATCTTCATTTTACGTGGATGACCTGTTGACAAGTTGCTGCAAATCATCTGAAGCTGTGCTATTGGCTACACATATTGACACGATACTGTCTAAAGGATTTTTTAAGCTGCGGAAGTGGAACTCCAACTGCGCCCATGTAACAGATTAATTAGTTGGTAAGCTTGCTTCTTCCACAGAGCACAGCATCAACTCATCTACGGCTACCGTGCTTGGGTTACGTTGGAACCCCGTCAGTGATGAGCTGTTCTTTAATGTCAATCTGGATGACCAGCATAGAGTACCAACTACACGACGAGTGCTTAGTGAGGTTGCCCGACTCTTCGATCCAACAGGGCTTTTGGCGCCGTTAGTTGTTACGGGCAAAATATTCATCCAAACACTATGGTCCGCTGGCATCTCGTGGGATGCTCCCCTTCCTGAAGACCTTCGGAAGACATGGACGGAGTTTCGGAGCACTCTTCCCGCGCTCAACAAATTGCGAGTACCCAGATGGTTGGGGATGCACAACGACGCCGCTACAACCATACACGGCTTTTGCGATGCCAGTTTGCGCGCTTACGCTGCAGCGCTATACATGAGGACTGGCATTGTTGATGGACGAGTTACGGTGTCGCTGCTAACTGCTTGTACCAGGGTAGCCCCATTAAAAGGCGCTACTATCCCACGCCTCGAACTCTGCGCAGCTCATCTACTTGCACAATTGCTGGATAGTGTCCGTGTTGCATTGAACCTGAAGGATAACCGATACTACTTATGGTCAGACTCGGCAGTGGTCCTGAGTTGGTTACACAAACATCCCACAACATTGAAACCATATGTTTCCAATCGCGTTCGACAAATCCAAGAGCTCACAGTTCCAGAAAGGTGGTATTACATTCGATCATCACAGAATCCGGCTGACTGTGCTAGTCGTGGTTTAGGAGCACCGGAGCTCTTACGACATCGGCTACGGTGGCATGGGCCAGAATGGCTGGCAACAAGCGAACCACATCTACCGACAGCAGAGCGGCTCAACTCAGATGAAATAGTTTCTGCGCAGGCGGAAGAGAAACTATCTTTGGTTCAAGAGAAGCTTATGATAAGACGAATCGACGGACATTTAATATCTCTCACCGAGCGTTTTAGCTCACTACGGAAACTACAGCGTACAATGGCGTATGTACTACGGTGGTGCCCTAATCGGAAATATCTCTTAGGGTCCATGATCAGTCCAAAGGAAATGGATGGTGCTTTGTCGACTCTCCTTCGAATGGAACAACGCAGCGCATTTAACGTTGAACTCCAGGCCATTCGCAACGGATCTACTCTACCTAGTTCAAGCCGGGGATGGTATTTTGCGAGTAGGTGGGCGGCTAAGCCAGGCATCAATACCAAACGACCAACGCTTTCCAGCAATTCTCCCGAAAAACGGAGCTTTGGTATGGTTGTTGATTAATCAAGCACATGTAAACACTCTTCATGGTGGAACCCAGCTTATGCTACAAACTCTTCGACAGCGCTACTGGGTATTGAATGGGCGACAGGCTGTTCGAAGCTTTCTCCATCGGTGCGTCACCTGCAGACGCCAGCGTCGACAGACTTTGGTTCAACAAATGGCTTGTTTACCCAGACAAAGAGTTACGGCTGCTCGACCTTTCTTGGCGTCCGGTGTGGATTATTGCGGACCATTCACCATTCGGGTTGGAACGAAGAGGTCTCGTTCTACAGTCAAGAGCTATCTAGCTATCTTTGTTTGTATGGCGATCAAGGCGGTACATATCGAGGTAGTCGATGATCTGACGGCGCGGGCTTTTTTGGACGCATTCACGAGGTTTGTTTGTCGTCGTGGCCCATGTCTGGACCTCTACAGCGACAACGGGACGGCGTTTGTTGGTGCCAACCGTTTACTACAAGAGGATTTCAAAGCTTGGCAAAGCGCATACAATCAATCCCTTGCCAATCGTGGGACCAATTGGCACTTCATAACCCCCAGCGCTCCGCACCAAGGTGGCCTGTGGGAGGTCGCAGTTAAGTCGACCAAGCATCATCTCGTGCGCTTGGTGGGTGCACAGTCCCTCTGGTACAGTCAGCTGCAAACATTGGCCACCCGTATTGAGGCGTGCTTAAATTCGCGCCCTCTCACTCCACTTCACGACGACCCCAACGATAAGTTGGCGTTAACGCCCGGAGATTTCCTTATCGGAGCCCCGCTGATTGCTACCCCAGAGCCGAGAGTGGAAGACATCCCGATTAGTCACATCAAACGCTGGCAATGGCTACGCCAGGTGCATCAACAGTTTTGGCGGCGCTGGAGCGAAGATTACCTAACAACGTTGCAGTTGAGGAATAAGTGGCAGCGACGGCAGCAGAATATTCAGGTGGATGACATCGCAATTGTGCGGCAAGCGAACCTCCCCCCGACACACTGGAGCTTGGGCCGAGTAATAGGCCGAGTTCACCCGGGCAGCGATGGACTGGTGCGCAACGTAACTCTCAAGACTGCTAGTGGAACATGTCGGCGTCCCGTACAGAAGCTGTGCATACTTTTGGAGGCTGAGGATTTCGAACCCAAGGATTCGACCGGGCAGAATGTTACAGATTGATGATACCCTCCCTGGCAACCATAACAACCCTGAACACGACAGTTGTCAGCTCTACTACATTCTGGAACTTTCTGGTACACACTTCCTTGCTTGTGCTTGGGTTTTGAATTTTGGCTTTGTTACGAGTTTGATAAAGTGCTTGGTGGAATAAAGTGATCTCTTCAATCTTTTAAAAAGTAACTTAATTTTTCTCCCCTATACAAGAGCTTACACATTTACATTCTGAGATTCACGCATGCACGAATTGAGAGTAAGCACGTTCATTGGTGGATGCATTGAGAGAATGCTTAGGAACTCTCTCGTACTGAGAGAAACTTCAAATTCGGTTAACATTCAAAGTACGATTCGGTTGGTGAAGGGCGTTTAGTGTGCGGAAAGTGAACATTATTCTCGGAAAAAAATGTTATAAAATGTTCGAGGAAGATTGAGGATTGAGGCGATCAAAGGCCATCCGTGCCATCCATTTTATAACTCAGATGAACGCACTCCATCAATTAATAAATGTCATCGACAACTGTCAACGGATTGACGGATTCTATGAGCCGATGCTTGCCTGCTCTATCCGCCAATACGTTTTCACTCAGTTGAAATCAACGGAGTGACGGATCGACGGATTCTATGGGCCGGGGCCTTAAGAACTAAATCCCTGTACTCATATATTATTTCAAGTCGTGAAATGAGTGGAAAACGTGCGAGATTCCGTACGACTTTAAAATCGCTCAGTTCGCTCACCCACTTACGAAAAAAAGTCTCAAGTAAGTTAGTATAAGTCAATATACATATGAAAAAGTGATTGTCTGATAATGTCACACATGCTCTCCGCGATGTGTAAAACCTCTCAAAATAGCCCACTTATGAGTCATTTAATTTAGCTAAATCTCGCTTGTAACCAACCAGCGCAAAGAAAAAAATGGCCAATAGATGCCGACAGTGACCGTAAAATGAAATCGAATTGTAAATCTAATTTTTTGCCATCGAAATCTATGAAAACAGTGACTCCACACATGATTTCCAACAAATCCCATAAAATCCCATCGACGCTCCACACCCTATGCATTGCTTCATAGTGAATTGGCAAGGTTTGGTATCAAGCGATCATAATACGTAGCAGGTATCACTCAATTTATGTGAAAATTGGCAACGTTGCGCAGAGGTGGTTGAGTGTTTTCATCTCATTTATGTGAAAAGTCACTACATCACAAGTGGAGATGATTTCTAAATAGAAATTTTACACAAGCGCGAAAGTGATGCATGATTACCTCTTTAAGGAGTTCAACTCAGTCACAGTTGCTGCAAAAAATATTGCCACCCACGCGATTTATTTCTTAAAACATAAAAAAAAAATATGTTGAAGAAGAATTTGTGTTTTTTTTTTTTTTTTTTTTGTGGAAGGAATTCTTGCAACATAGGGGTATTAGCATTTGCAGACGAATATATTCTTGTGCACAGGGAAGATTGTAACGTAGATGTTTATTAATCCTGTCAATCCGAAATCAGATAGAATACCCAAATATTAAATGGCAGTCGTTATAGAAGGAAAACCCATTACCAAGGAAGGTTGTAGAAGACTCTGTTCAGCATTTGCATAGTGCTATCATCTCCGAGATCCGGCACGTACATGGGTAAACCAGTTTTCTTTACTCATTCTTCACGAATCGGGAAGGGGACAGGTAAAGATGCCAACCCAAGCACGGGAAATACAAAAAGCTATATATTTACTATATATATTAGTGGACCTAGTAGACATTTTAACAAAGAAATCCAATCGCAGAACCATCTGCGGAGGATATAAATTTTCTTTTATGAAAAGAAGTAAAAATACAGCAATGACTCAGTTGGTGTTAAAAGAAGCTCTATATCGTGGAGTTACTTGATAACTGATGTGTTGTAGTCAAAAATGATCATAGTTCTGGCTATACAGGCTTACAGGCTATACAGACCGAGGGCCAACATTATCTATGACTTTTGGAAGTAAATAGTGGGCCAAATACAAGTTTCTATTTGGAAATGCATTAAAATTAACAAGTTTAAATTATCATGGCTTTATTATTAAGAACAAACATTCCCATTAATCACGAAATCACAAACGTCGTTCAACTGCCTCGGCTGGCAGCGCATTCTGTCACCCCAATTTCCCAAAACCTTGTTAACGGTTTCGGGCTGTAGCTCACGGATTGCTGGGATGCGCACAAGATCGATTGTCGCATGGCGCGCCATCCTGCATGAGGTCGTCCAAATTCAAGCTACTCTAAGGCTGAAATTGCGAAGCGATTACGAAGTGGATGGTCCCGTGCCTTCAATTGCTTAGTTAATTGGATCTTGTAAGCGAAGAATCCGAGATCTTTGTGTAGAATTCCCCTCAGGTTAGTGCCTGAAATCTTGAGCTATTGCTTCATTTCATGCTTGAGGGTGCTTCATTTCGGCCAAAACTTATTTTTAAGAAACGCACCGTTTGGGCTACACAGCACTCACTTTGAAAATAAGTTTTCAATATTTCCCAACGTTGTTCAAGCATAAAGCAACTTATTTCGTTCCGCGGAGGTATGATACTGACTTTGTGTCAAGATTTCGAGCGGAAAACTGCTGTCAGTTTCAAAATAGCCTATGATTTAAAAAAAACACTAGATGGGCTACCCTTTACAAGATGGTACAAAATTAATGATCCAATTTTTTTTTTGAATTACTTTTTTACTAAATAAAAGAAATAATTTTGAGTGACGAAAATCTTTATTTGGACTTCTACAATTTTTTCTGTTAAATGGAAAAGATGATATTCGTCAAGTGGCTGCCACTAGTGTTGATACATTTTAGTACCAGTTTTATCGCATTTTCCATGACTTTCCGCAAGATTTCCGGGGACTGTTGGCATTTCTGTCGAATATTCTCCTTAAGGGCTGCAATTGTATGAGGCTTGTTTGCAGACACCTGCGATGTATGTGTTTCAAGTAGCCCCAAAGAAAGAAGTCTGGGATGGTTAAATCGAGCGATCTTGCTGGCCATGCCAAATCGCTAAAACGGGAAATTACGCGACCAGGAAACGCTTCCTTCACAATGTGGCTCTTGCTGTGTGTGCGGTTGTGTTTGTGCATCGTCTTGTTGAAACCACGTGTTCACCAAGCCCCGCCCATCGAATCTCGGCATTAAGAAATCGTTTATCATTGCCCTGTATCGTTCCCCAGTAACAGAGACCGTATTGCAGATGGCGTCCTCAAAAAATACGGCCCAATCACTCCTTCCATGTGAACGCGGCACCATAGAGTCACTTCGAGTGGACATAGATGGCTTGTCAGTAATTCACACGCGACTGACGGTCAGCAGGCATTAACTGATGCTGTTTGCACTTTGTACGGGAACATGTGTAAGTCTTTTACTAGGGCCTTTCTGTAGGATCCGTCTGTTGATGCCCAATTGCGCCGTCTGGTTGATTTTTCTTCGGTATCAGCGACATCGGCAGCCACAGCCGCGATAGTCTTGGCCGAACGAACAGTCGGGTGGCGTACACGCCCTGCATGATCTCTTGTGGTTGAAATCTGCTCAATTCGAGTAGCTGAGCCTCGGAAGCTCAGTTAGCGTGACACGATTTGGAAATCGACGTCCAAATTCACGCTGCGCTAACACCACCGACAAAAATCAAAATAATCGACAAAATTATTCCACGCTCTTGCGAAGTATAGCGCTCCATTGCTGTTCATATGCTGCAGCTGTCTAGTTCACTAATGCCAAATATGATTGACGTATGATTATAATGATATATGACTAAAACATCTTCCGGTAGGGTGATTAATTTTGCCTTGTATTTGTATTTCATAACCGACAATGTACATATATACGCCCATACTCGATGGTCCTCGCCACCAGGAGAAATGAGCAGAATTGGTTAAGACGACTCTCATGAGCCCAAACGTGATGGGTTTACTAATAGGTAATCCAGGATTTCGTCTCCTACCTTAGAGTTCCATCATCAGAGTAGCTCAGTGGTACCAGCATGTTTCAAATGTTAAATCACAGATATGTTTGAAAATAATGTAAATTCCCATTATGCGTCTAAGAACCCTTCTGCAGCTAATGACTTTGAAGCGCCTGAACAGAACTTCATAAATTGAAGTACGATCTCTTCCGTTAGCTTTCAAACAAAAAAAAAAGCATCAAAATCGGTCCAATCGTTCAAGAGCAATGATGCCACAGACACACGTACATACACGTCAAACTTATAAGACCCTTCTCTTTGCGACGGAGGTTAATGACTTGATATCTAATTAGAAGGAAAAGGTTTAAGGAGACAGTGAATTGCGGCGGTAGAGGATATTTCCAACGCAGGGCTTGAAGAGCTTTAGGTCGAAATTGCGGAGTTCGTTTCGCGCAGCATTCTACACATTGGCTCGGGATAGCCGTAGTTCGTTCGAGTTGATGCGGAAGTTAGGCATGGACAAGGGGTTTCGGGGATTGGTGTTAAGGGGAATCATTTCATGCAAAATCATTTGATACAATCTGTCAATATTACTGTCAATGTCATTGACAAAAAGTATGTCTGCGACCTTGCGTGGTTTTTCTAGGTGTTTTAGGTCGATTAGTTTTAAGTTATCCTTATATGACGGTACATTCAAAATATCTGTCCAGGGAAGACCACGAAGAGTAAAACGACTAAACCTACGTTGGACGGCCTCAATGCGGGAGTGTGGATACAGTAAGAGGGGGGGTCTGAAGGTAATATATAACGATTTCGTGACGTAAGGATTCGAGAACTTCTTGGACCACCTTTCACAATGCCGAGGGCGGAATTGGCACGTTTGATAATGCTGTTGATGTTCAGGAGAAAGTTAAGTTCTCGTTCACAGAAAAGACCTAAGTCAACCAGAAAGTTGACAGGGACAACAACTTTTTGACGGATAACGTAGGTTGTCTGGGAGGTGAAGGGAAGTAAGTGATAGCTGACATTAGCGAACCTGTTTAAGCCGTATTGGAGGTAGGGAAAGATATATTTTAGGGGAATTTCATCATCATCGGGTCACACAGAGGGATGATAGATTTTGACAATGCAGTTAACATAATTAATGGTAAGAATAAATATCGCACCGAGGTGGTTGCCCTAAATGACTCCGGAATTGGCTGTAATTGGATCAGAAATAGAAGTATAAAAATAGCCTTGTACTGACGGTTTTCGAGGTAGGATTTCATAGGATAAGATCTGGTGGGAATTAAGAACAGTGAATTTAAGAAGTATAATTTGATGTGAGATTTTATCGAAGGTCTTGCTAAAGTCTGTGGCAACAATGTCTACTTCTTTGCCATCCTCAAGTACTAAACAAGTTTATGAGACAAACTCAATTGGATTAATTGTCGATTGACCTTTTAGGGACGCAATTTGTTTAGGGAGATAATGAATTTGAAATAAATATCGTAGACCATATTTTTATGGTGTTTGTCAATGGGGCGATAGTTGACACCTCATTCTTTCGTCGTTTCTTGTGGAAAGGGATAATCTAAGCATTGTTTGAGCATTTTTTAAAAAAACTATGGCAGGTAGGTAATCAGGACCGGCGATTAGTCATCCTTGAACATATGTACTTCTTCGCTGATTAAGTTATATTCACTGACATGGAGACGTCTGTATCTAGTCTTTTATTTAACCAAAGTAACCATGACTAGGTCGAAGAACATGTTCGGTGAACGACTGGCTTAAGAAATTGGCAAAAGTCGGCAACTGTTCTCAGATCATTGGACAAGTATTGAGAAAATTGAAAGTAGAGGGTTAGGTAATATAAGCTTTTGCTTTCGCATTTATATTGATTGCATTGGGCTTACTTATCGAAGGTAGAGAGGTCCGTATAGTTGTGAGAATCCCATATAAGACTGCAGGTAAATACAAATGTTGTACGCAGAGTGTGATTTAAAGTAGGCCAGGGTGGAGACGAGCTGCAATTATTTTTTGCCGAATATGAGACCGATCAAATAAGGCAACTAATGAATTTGGAGTAGAATAGGGCAAGAGTATAATCTAAGGACATGTGCGTGTTAGGGTCGAGGCGGATTAAGGTTAATATTGCTAAATACGAGGGTGTTCCGATAAGTACAATACTAAGCCTCGCTAATGGTGTAGTACATTCTAGTAGACGATTACTGTCGAAATTTCATCCTGATCGGACTCGTAGTTTTGTTTTGACCGCGTGTGGGAGCGGATTTAGAAAAATGGAAAAAGAGCAATATCGGTCGATGATTCGATTCTTGTTTTTGGAAGGGAGCGTTTGGATGCTGTGTATGGTGACTCTTCTCCTTCGATGGCGACCATCAAAAATTGGTTTAACGAGTTTTAGCGTGGTCGCACGTCGGTTTTTGATGAGCCACGTCCAGGTGCCCCGAAAACGGCTACCACGAAGGATAACGTGACAAAAATCCACGATCTCGTATTGACAGACCGCCGATTGAAGGTGCGCGAGATAGTTGAGACAGTAGGCATTTCAAAAGATCGCGTGGGTCATATCCTGCATGAAATGTTGGGTATGAGAAAGCTGTCAGCGCGATGGGTGCCGCGTTTGCTCACTCCGGACAACAAGCGCAACCGTGAGACCACTTCAGAGCAGTGTTTGATGCTGTTTAAGCGCAATCCGAAGGAGTTTCTGCGTCGTTTCGTGACAGTCGACGAAAGATGGATCCACTGGTACACACCAGAGACCAAGAAACAGTCGAAACAGTGGACTTCACCCGGCGAACGTGCTCCGAAGACTGTCCCATCGGCCGGAAAGGTGATGGCCACCGTTTTCTGGGATTCACAAGGTGTGATCCGCATCGACTACCTGGAGAAGGGCAAAACGGTCACAGGGCTGTACTGTGCCAAATTATTGGGCCGATTCGACGCCGAATTAAAGAAAAAACGGCCCCACTTGGCGAAAAAAATAATGCTCTTCCACCATGATAACGCACCGGCTCACACCTCCGCCATCGCCACGACCAAATTGGTCGAATTGGGTTACGAACTGCTGCCCCATCCACCGTCTTCTCCAGATTTGGCCGACTTCTTTTTGTTTCCAAACTTGAAAACTCGCCGGGCAGAAATTTCAGTCGAATGAGAAGTTGGGGCATCGCTGGGTCAAGTGTATCGAGCTAAAAGGAGACTATATTGAAAAATTAATCGTCATTTCTCCAAAATTTTTGTTTTTCTTTTGTAGGCTAAGTACTTATCGGACCACCCTCGTAGAATATTTCGTTTTGCGCGTTTTTTCGGAGTGGAGAATACTGCAGCAGACCCATTTCCCGGGAAATTGAAAAAAAAGATCTAAGTGGACAGTACCGAGTTAATATTATGCTAAATCCATTGACATGGTGTCAAGGAAAATTTTCTTCCAAACAGAGATGTGTGTATATACATGGTTCTCTCACCGTATAATTGAACAATCATAAAACTAATAAACATAATATAAACACAAAATAGTCAAACAGAAAACACACAAAAGAGGCAGTTGTCAGAAGGGCAAGTAGTAACAACGAAGCAGTGACAACGAAGTAGTGACAAGGAAGTCGTAACGACCAAGGAGTGACAACAAGAAGTAGTCGCAGACAACGACCATAGAACAAAGCAAGCCAAAGTCCGGCCGAAGCTACACCAAGGCAAAACCAAATAACAACTACCACACGAATAAGGTAAGAAGGGTTCGTGAAGGCAACGACTCAGTTTTGACGCGAATGTGGCGTCACATTGCACAAAATTAAATAAAATATTTAAAAAAAAATAAAACCTTGCGACTACGTCGCCTACAAGCGGGGGATGAGGGTGTGGTCGACACTAGTTGGGGACTAATAGGACGAAAATGATTCTCCGACTGAGGTTTTAATCCACACGAGATCAACTCCTATTAGTATATATTCCCGAGGCAAATACCGTAGGGTCAGCTACCTGATTTGGGTTCCAACCCGGAAGGGCCTAACCAGATATTATAGCCGCGCTCAAGGTCACAAGCCAAGCTAGAGCCTCGACTCGGGTTTTCATCCAAAAAGACTTGGCCTCACACTACTTCTGGCAACCCATCAGCAGTCGGGCTCCGGACTCGGGTTCTCACCCAGAAGGGGACTGACTGAGTGTTGAAAACGTGTCAGCTACGAGGTGACAAGGCGCCGCTATGACCGAGTGTCCCGAACGGGTCTCAACCCAGAGGGACATAGTGGTACGTGAATTACACTAGTCAGTCGGTGTCACAAATAAATTTATGTGAAAGATCCTGGCCCGGCGCGTATACCCCGGGCCAGAAAGCTCGTTACAATGGAAACTAAGGTTGCAATAGCTTAATATTCTGACGTGTTGTATGACTCGTAGTTCCGTTCTATTGAAACTAATAATTGTTTATGTCCCTTTCTTAGACCACAAAAATTTTCAATCATTTGTTTATGACGCTCTCCATTGACAGCAACAGCACTTTCATTATATTTTAATACATATTGAATGTTTCTTAGGGACACCGTGTGCTGCAGCATCATTGTTCTTGTTAGAGCGCCTACTTTTTTGGATCATGGACATAATCAGTTTCTTATATTTTTCTCATTAACCTTGGAACCTAATTATCAATGCGCTTTTTTAACTTAAGAATAGTCATGGTTAAAATTGTATATATGTCTTCTTCACAGATATGAAAGATAACTTTTTAAAAAATATGGCGTTCGCTTTTGAAAGACTCTGTTTTCTAGGCGCTGCTTTTGAAAGACTCTGTTTACAAATGAGAAGCTGCTTTATATACCAAGAGGTCCATCGTGACTTTTATGGACTTTGTTTGTAGCAATTAATGTGCATCACTTGTTGTTGAAAACTGCCAGTAAAATAAATTAACAAATAAGAATCAATTGATGTCCGTAAATAAAATGCAGATCAGATGAACTGAATAAATCTACGCACTATTTTATTAAAGACATTTTATTTAAAAGAGAAAAATACCTCGCATTTATTATATTTACGTTGAGCTCTACATCAACATATTTTAATTAATTCCTCCCCAATGTCCTCTAAATATTATAAACGCACACGCATAAATACAAATTTCCATACAACCAAGGACGCAGGCAAATGCCGAGGGACATGTGAAATTCGCATAAATATAACTTTAATAAAACCACCGGACCCTTGGGTATCATTTAACCTTAATAGGATTAGGCGTCAAAATTTAATTTTCAAACAAAATCTCCTTTCGCGTGTCTCATGTTCCATCATCACTCCCATGCTGCGTCCAATTTTTATAAAATGCTCTTCAACGTTTAATTGAATAGCTTCTATGAGAAAAGAAAACTCGAAACGTCACTGATTGATTGCACCAATCCGAATGTAATGTCACCGCCGTTTATTCATTCCAGTGGTATCATCAACTCCCTAACTACCCGCCACGGGTGTCGTTTGAATAATTCCGGAAGTCCAAAGATGAAAAATTGAGATATTTATCCTGACATGAATATATTAGGGTAGCTGTAGGTACCTTACACATGCTTCATCGTCCCTGCTGTCTCCTGTTTTGCCATTCTCTTACAGCACATTGATAGTCGGAAGAGTTTAATTTGATTTAATAAAGCGAACAATGATGGTAACCGAGCGAAGTAAACACGCTATAAGGACCTGTTAGAAACAACCCTTTTTTTAAGCCCTTCCTGAATAAAGGGACCGCGAAGAACATCTTTACTTTAATGCGGTCCCATTATGTAATTAAATAAAAAGAAAATGGCAAATGAGCGACAAAGATAGAGGCAGAATGGGGGAGGATAAAAAATACCAAGAAGTTTGTTCAAAGCCTCCATTCCATTTCCGTCCATAGGTGACAGTAGATGAACGTGGATGAATACTAGACAGAGATTGCTTTTAATTGCAGTACTTAAGCAGAGCATTTGTTTTGTGAAATTTACCGTCGAGAGGATTTATTTCCGAGACGACGTAGTTAATTTTTTCCTTCTGTTCCTGGAAACGGATATGGACCGTTGTCGACATAATTGTGGCGAGAAGTACGAGTTTATATTGAGAGATTCATTTGAATTAAAATTTTAATGCAGACAAAGTATAGTCAAGCTATTCAGTCGAGGGGGCAATCAGTAAAAGTAACTGAGCCAGCTTTTCATAAGGAATAAGGCAATGCCTTGATGGGGATTATCTCTTTGTTTCTTTGAAACTCTTTCCTCTCTTTCGTCAAAAGGTTCCGAATCTTTGTTGGAAGCTCAGACTTATTTTCCATTCAAGGAAATGCAACAAGATGATTTCACTATCAAATATGATACTATTTATCTTGGTATACCGCAGGGCTCGATATTAGGACCTGTGTTGTACGTTTGTAAATTCGTTACAAGACTATTGAACTTCATTTATTCATGAGCTTAAAATACCCCAAAAAAGAGGGTGGGAGTCAAATGTATTGACCGCAGGGGACATGCAATATCACTATTGTTTTACATTAATTTTTTAGGGAACAGCTCACGCTGTTGTGGGGATAGTTAGTTAGTAGTTTTCAACCGGTTGATTAATTAAGGTCTGACTATTCTATTACGCCAATGTCATCCACAAGTGAAAAAATGTGCAGAGATAAAATATATCGGACCTCTTGTATTGGCCTAAATGTACGTTCATTTCAAGAATAGTATTGAAAAAAATCGGTTAACTATGAGTCATCCTACCTGAATCCTTTCTCGATCAGTTTATTACCGATTTACATATATCGCTCAAGAAACTATTCTCCAAGATTTGCCGCAATGCGAATATTTGAATGACGTGGCTTTTCCTGGCTGGAAACCATATTGATACAAATCTGTCGCATGTTCAAGAACGTGTACGGCGAATCACTCAATATGACTGAGAATGTCGTAAAAGTGATGCTTGAGAGACCTATGCCCCAACAGTTGGCGCAGTTATAAGGATTCTCTTTCCTACGGGGCAGGCAAACCGTTGCTGAGACACCATTCGCTGGGGACTATATTCTTTGGATTAATTGGTAAATCGCTGATCGACACTCTCAATAGGGGCTTATGTTCTGCTGGAGGAATATTTTGATATCATTCAATAGAAGAATTTAATTGTAATGGATAAATTACATGTCGTTGCTTAATTAATCTTTTTCAAATAATAATTATAAAAAATAAAATACTAATTAAAGAAATAGTTGATCCAATTCTTAAAATAATATTTCATGCTGTATATGCGTCAGGATAAACAGAATATCGTCGAGATATACCAGTTAATCCTAAAAAATGTTGAGGGAAAAATGTTAAATTTACTCCAATAAATATAATACAAAATTGAGATTTTAATCATTTAGGATTTCATGTTAATCCAGTAAATAATGGGTATCAATGAATAAATCCAGTTATAAAAGCAAATACTGCACCTATAGATAGTACATAATGGAAATGGGCAACTACATAATATGTGTCATGTAGAATAACATCAATAGAAGAATTAGCAAGAACAACACCTGTTAATCCTCCTACTGTAAATAAAAATACAAATCTTAATGCTCATACAATTGTAGGAGAATATGATAATAGAGTTCCATAAAGAGTAGCTAATCAACTAAAAATTGTAATTCCTGTAGAAATAGCTATAATCATTGTTGCTGATGTAAAACATGCTCGAGTATCAACATCTATATCTACAGTAAATATATGATGAGCTCAAACAATAAATCCTAATAAACCAATTGTTAGTATAGCATAAATTATTCCTTAAGCTCCGAAAGTTTCCTTTTTTCCACATTCTTGACTAATACATAAAGTGAGAAATTATTCCAAATCCTGGTAAAATTAAAATATAAACTTCAGGGTGACCAAAAAATCAAAATAAGTGTTGATATAAAATAGGATCTCCTCCACCTGCTGGGTATTTAAATTTCGGTCAATTAATAATATTGTAAAAGCTCCACCAAAAACAGGTAAAGAAAGTAAAAGTAATAATGCTGTAATAACTACTAATCATATGTAATTCCTGTTCAACATATATTAATTACTGTAGTAATGAAATTTACAGCACCTAAAATTGAAGAAATACCTGCTAAATGTAAAGAAAAAATTGCTAAATCAACTAATGCTCCTATATGAGCAATATTAGTAGAAAGAGGAGGATAAACTGTTCATCTAGTTCCAGCTCTGTTTTTTACTATACTACTTATTAACAATAATGATAATGAAGGTTTTAATAATCAAAAACTTATATTATTTATTCGTGGGAAGGCTATATCAGGAGCTCCTAATATTAAAGGAACTAATCCATTAAAGGAACTAATTTCCAAATCCTCCAATTATTATAGGCATTACTATAAAGAAAATTATTACAAAGGCATGATCATTATATATTTGATCATCTCCAATAAATGATCCTGGATGACCTAATTCAATTCGAATTAAAATTCTAAGAGATGTACCTACTATTCCAGCTCATATTCCAAATAAAAAATATAGTGTACCAGTATCTTTATGATTTATTGAGAATAATCATTGTCGCGATTAAATGGCTGAAGTTTAGGCAATAGAATCTATTTATAAGAGTATATCTTTTTAATCAGGTTTTATAGTCAATAATGACATTAGAATGCAATTCAAGAATAATAATTTATTTTATTAAAACTTAAGATTTAATTTTTTTTTTTATTTATAACTTTGAAGGCTATTACTTTGACTTAACTTAAAATCTTAAATTTTATAATAAATAATAGATAATACTAACAATAAATAATCCAAAAATAGAAATAAATGAATAAAATAAATAGAAATTTATTGATAAATTATTTCAATATACAGGGTGTCCCACGAGCAGTGTGCCAAAAAGCTAGAGCGTGTAGGTTTGGTCAAGACAAGAAAAAAATCGTATGGGTGGGGGGGTCCATTCCCCACCCGTTTAGCCGGGAGGAGCAATTTTCTAAAAAAATTGACTTAATTTGGAAAAAAAATTATTAAAAATCAACAGTTACATCCACAATGCCGTGATATATTTTTTTGTAAAGCCGGAAACCTCTTCTTTTATTTTGTTTTTAAGCGAAGCTATTTTAAGGAATAGTTTTTGAGAAATAAATTTTCAAACTCAAAATTTTGAAGAAAAAAAATTAAAAAAAAATTTCGAACTATTTTTTTTCAAAATTGTATATAATTAAGTACTATTTTTTTTTCAAAAATTCAATTCTCTTATTAGTTTTTAGTTAAAAACAGAAAACCGGATGCAAAAATGTCTTGTAGTTTTTGAGAAATGAAAAAAAAACCCGAACCATTTTTTTCTAAGAAAAACCTTTTTTTTGGTTTTAACTCGGCTGGACTTGTAGGCAAATTAATGTATTTAACATTGACCTCTTTTTTATTATTTTTAAAAAATTCGGAGTTGTATTATAATAAATTTTCAATATGATCCCCATTTTTTAGAAGGCAAAGATTATATCTCCTTCTAATGGCTGCACATATGTTAAGTCTATGCTTGACAAATTTTGCTGCAATTTGACTCCAGCGACTTCAATCTGTTCTTTCAGTTGTTCCAAAGATACTATTTCCACTTCGTAAACATAATTCTTCATGAATCCCCACACATAAAAATCTAGAGGAGTTAAATCTGGTGATCTAGATGGCCATTCCGTGGGGCCCCTTCTTCCGATCCAACGGTCACTAAAATGATCATCCAGCCAGTTTCTAACCCGTAAGCTGTAGTGTGCTGGTGCTCCATCTTGCTGGTAGATTAAATTATCTGCTATGGCCATAGGAACGTTGTCCATCAAATCAGGCAAAAGGTCTCGTAGGAACTGCAGGTATGATTCTCCATTAATAACGGCATTCAAAAACCGGGGCCCGATTACAGTTTGTCCAACAATACCAAGCCAAACATTACAGCTAAAGCGGTGTTGTGATTTATTTTGTTTTTTGTTGTGTGGATTGGTGCTACTCCAATGATGCAAATTGTGGAAGTTAGTAACCCCATCTCTGGTAAACAGTGCTTCATCCGTCCAGAATATCCTTGCAAAATAGTTTCGTTCAGTTTCATCTGATCGACAAAATTCTGTTCTCAAAAACTTGTCGTTTGAGGTGAGATCCTGAACTGGCCTAAAATGGTACGGGTGTAAGTTTTCGGTATGAAGCACTCTCCATACTCTAGATTTGGGCACTCCAAGCATAATAGCTATCCTCCTTGTACTAAGGGAGGGTAGACAAGATAAAAGAAGAGGTTTCTGGCTTTACAAAAAAGTATATCACGGCATTGTGGATGTAACTGTTGATTTTTAATATTTTTTTTTCCAAATTAAGTCAATTATTTAGAAAATTGCCCCTCCCGGCTAATCGGGGGGAATAGACCCCCCCTCCCATACGATTTTTTTCTTATCTTGACCAAACCTACACGCTCTTGCTTTTTGGCACACTGCTCGTGGGACACCCTGTATAGCCCCAGTCTAGACTGGATGAGAATAATACCAAAAGACACGGTTCGAGAATGCCGTAAGCACGTTGCTTCTCTACCGGATAGATTCCATCCGGACCTGCAGATTTGTATGAAATGAACGGAGGACTCGGTATGAGTTGTTCGATATTATGGTTACCAGCCTCTGCGTTGTCGGGAAAGTGTATGCTTAGCAAGAGGTCTAGTGACTCTTCGCTGGTCACCTTTGTGATACCATCTGGTTTGGTAATTAAGGCGGGTATAGTGGGAGCCTTTGACGGTATCTTCCTCACTCCACTGGCCTTATTATTTTCTTCTATTTCTAAGCAGAAATTGCCCCAGGATGTCATTTGCGCCTTTCTTATCTCACTTTTATATATTCTGAGGCTGTTCTTGTAGTGGTTCCAGTCCTCTGCTCTGTTTTGTTTTTTTGCTTTATTGAAAAGTCGTCTGCTTTCCCTGAAAGTTTGGTTCTCTTTGTTGATCTGCTACTCGGGCAAGACTTTAGAAGGGATCTGTTCCTGTAACTCCTGTAACTTAAGTCGCCAGACGTTCAATTTCTGCATGCGACTTGGGGTTCTTAGTTGAGCGGGGTCGAGGACGCCTTTAAGGTTAGCCTTATATTTATCCCAATTGGTCAGTCTAGAGTTCCTAAAGGATGTTTAGTAATTCTCAAAGTTTAGGTGGAAGCGAATGTAACGGTGATCAGAGAAGGAGCTCTTTTCTGATACCGACCAGTTTGCAACCGAGATATTGGAAGAATTGGATACCAAAGTTATATTTAAAACTTCCTATCTTTTTCTTCTTACGAAGGTTGGCCTATTGCCCCTATTACAAATAACAACGTCTGTTTTAATAATATACGTAAGTAATACCTTACCTCTTTTGTTGATGTCGCTACTGCCCCAAACGGTGTGGTGAGCGTTCGCGTCGCATCCTAACAGGACCGGTGTTTTGTCCGTTCTGCCTCACTGACCATCCGTCTGATTGTTGTGGATGGTAAGGGCCCGATGTCGTCATTGGCCAGGTATGCTGCGGAGATCCATAAACCTTCCTCACGGAAGACTTCTACTCTGGCAATAGTGAGGTCGCAGGTAACATAGCTTAGCTGTCCCGTGCTTGGAAGGTGATAATTTACTTCGGCTTGGGGGGTGCCTTCAAAATTTGAATGCTTCGCTAAATATCAATTGACACTAGTTTATCGACAAAGATGACTGATTTGGACGATCCCCATTAAAAAAAATTTTAAAAGCATCAAATCGAACGGCCAACTCGCTGGTCTAAGACGACACATAAATTGCTCACAAACTCATTTCTCAAAAGGTCAATCGATTCTTGTGCGCCATCCTTTTGGAGCCACATGCCGATTAGAACTCTCTCATGCATTTTGAGCACAAAAGATGATTTCGACATTGAACCATATCGGACGCCATTGAGGGTAACATTGTTCACACGGTCTTCATTAGCACTGCTGGATACAGCTGCAATATTTTTCTCTGTACACACTCTACGCATATGGCTTTATATCCAATAGCGTCAAATTAGTGGATAATTTGATTAATGAGGCTTGAATTGCGTGTTCTATAGGTCAATTCTAACGACATTTAAATGGTAAAAGTTTGATAGTAAAATTCAGTAATTCGCAAGCGTTGTTCGGATGTAGGTCTTTCTAGGAAAAAAAATGGTAAGGGAGTATGTGTGATTTTAGCACATCTAACCAGTTAGGTTTGCCTTTAAATGTAATCTACTGAAACACGTCCATACGACTGAAATCACATTGAAGTATGACTTTTTCATAAGTCTTACGTTCTTAATATATTCTTCCAACGCTCTTTCACCCCTTGCAATATAGTTCGCCTCCGACAAAATGCACTTTACCTAACCTTGAAACCCTTCTATGGATAAGAAACGATGCCTTCGACGTAGTAGTTTTAGTTTATTGAATGGCCAGTAGTCACTCGGAGCTAAGCCCAAGTCTCATCTCCAGTCGTGATGCGCTTTATGCCTGCGGGAATCGGGAATTATCTCTTTAAAGCTGTTGACGCAACGTTGCTTAGGAAGTAAAGACATTCTTGAAAGTTGGTTATTAAAGAGCTGAAAGTCTCTCATATAATGTTAAATGCCAAGGTTGTTCATGCAGCGAGTTTGCAAAGCTACCTCGAACAACATAAGTACCAAAATCAAACATGAAATATTTCCTTACGATCTCCGGCATTGCCCTGAATTTGTATAACACGAGTTACGTCTCATTGTAACGATGTAAGTTGACTAAATAAAGCCATTATTCAAACGGAATAATGTTCTCTCAAGCCTCAAACCAGTTTTTTCTTTAACCACTTCCTTTTTCGCTTAGATTTTACTTTTTGTATATTCCTAATTTGCATCTGTTCGACGCTAGACGGAATAATTAACACAAGTCTTCATTTCTCTGGCTCCTTCCCCATCAAAGTCAAATTCCGCGTAATATCTCGAAATCAGAAAATCGCAAGTGGACAAAAGATTTATTTTCGTCCGATCTTCTCCCAACCTAATTTATTCACCACCGCGGCAAGCAGTTTAAACAACTTGACCCAGCTCGCTTCACTCTCCTTCGAACGAACTTGCTAAAACACAAAGGAGAGAAAAGACAAAGTCCAAATAGGGGTTCGAGCTAAGGCTCCTCCCACGGCCACCTAGCAAATTACCACACAATAATAAATCATCCTTAATCTTTTAACATTTCGTTTTTTTTTTTACCCGCTATATTGTTCTGATTTTTTTTATTCGAATGCTTGGCTTGCTTTTTTGCTTCGTCCATTGTGCTGTAGTTTTTTTGTTTTTCCTTTTAAATTTACACCCGAAACGTTTCTCAAGGATCGGAGTCCGGGCGCCTAACATTCCGAACATTAACAAGGATAAAGAAAAGGTATCCGAAGTGAAAGCCTCTGCTTGTTTGATTTTGCTTGCATTTTTTTTTCTCGTACTTCTTGCCTTTCTCCTTCGTTTATTCTACGGCCAACAAGTAAAAATGATTAAGGACGAGAAAACAATACAAGCGAAATAGAACAACACGCAAAAAAGACCAAAGTTCAACAAGGAACAGTGTACCTCCGGCCACGTTTACTTCTACCAAGGCAGTTAGACAACAAAAAAAAAAAAAAGGAAGACAAAACGCCGTGGAGAATCCACACCAACCTGCAAAGCAAAACAAAGCAAACAGGGGGGCGGTTGGTGGGTGCGAAGTAAGGATGAAACCGGCACAAAAACGAAAAAGCACAAACAAACTTTTTCCATTATCAGAGTCTATGAAATTTTCATGCTAACACATGATAAAATATGGTAATTTATAGCTGGACGCTAATGGTCCGCCCTCGGGCCCTCCTGCATCCTGAACACGTACCATCAGCCCTTTAATGTCAGGACGTAATGCTATTGCCATCGAGATCGTCGAGGTGGTGTTAATATTTTACGAAGATCTGCATACAGCGCTATCTGGTCCTTTGCGCCCGAACTGCATAAATACCGACCGCAAATGATTTTGAATATTTGTTCCGCCGGTCGGCACACAAACACGAATAGATGCAAATGCATCTGGGGGCGCACGGGATACCTGTTATATATTCGAAATGGAACGATAAACGTTTTGCTGGTTGTGAATTGTATTTTGTCCTTCTTTTTGCCCGCAGTTCTATGGTTTTGTTTCAGAATGAGTTGGGACATTGAGTTTCATGTACCACGTTCCTAAATTGAGCGGAATTTGCTTTCTATGCCACGATATGGGGCTGGACATGTTTCAGATGGAATTCCAGGAACATGCCATTACTTATGAGACGAACCATTGGATTAGGCTTAAAGCCATCACTCTAATAGACATGGATAAGACGATTGCTTGAAGTGGGATGCGGTTTTAATCTTTCTTTAAGGCGCACGTGTGCTTCGAAAATTGGTTTACAAAGGCCGACATTCCGACAACAAGATATTGAATGTTCCTGCTGCTATTAAACAGTGTTTGACAAGCGTCTCCACTTAGCGTCTGTGTTCGAATTCCTATTCTCCTTGGTCGGAAGAGGCATTTCTACGTTGTTCATTAGAATGGTCACGGCTACGTACGTCCGATTTGTATTCAATCAATGATGTCTACGTAAAAGACAATCATTTTGATATCAGGTCTATTGTGTTACTCAGAACTGCCATCCGGATCCATTACGGAGGTTATAATGATGCGAATTATTCAAGCTGATGCTCTGAAAGGACGGGACGATGGCACTTCCGTTTAGCACTTCCTCTTCCAGCGGTTTCTTCAAAAATTATTGGATGATGAGACATGTACTGCTGTGTGCTTACTAATTAATGCTGTCTTGTAAGTTTGCAGTTCTATATACTTCTAAGCTTCGCATCTACTCAAAATTCATATTTTCGGAATTGCTCGGTCATCTCATCAACATTACAGTAAAATGATGATTCACATCGAAATTTTTATATTTATTTGTTCGAAAAAAAAACTTGAGGAACTGAAATGGTTTCTAAAGGGCGGGCCATCTCGTGATTTTTATTACGTCATAGCTTATTTTGACACCGACAGCTGTTTCCCGCTCGAAATCTTGACAGAAAGTCAGTAGCATACCTCCGCGGAACGAAATGAGTCGGTTTACTCTTGAACAACGTTGGGAAATATTGAAAACTTATTTCCAAAGTGTGTGCTGTGTAGCCCAAACCATGCGTTTCTTAAAAATAAGTTTTGGCCGAAATAAAGCACCCACCGCGACTGCTGTACGCAAAATTGTGCAAAAAGTTCGTGAGACTGGTATGCTAGTGGACAGCACTCATGGTCCCCGTCGTCGTACGGTGCGCACAGATGAGAATGTTGTAGCCGAGAGTGTGAGACTCAATTCACGAATATCAACTCGCCATCGATCTCAATAGCTCAAGATTTCACGCACTAGCCTGAGGAGAATTCTGCACAAAGATCTCGGATTATTCGCTTACAAGGTCCAACTGACTCAGCAATTGAAGGCGCATGACCATCCGCTTCGTTATAGCTTCGCAGTTTGGGCCTTAGAGCAGCTTGAAATGGATAACGATTTTGGGCGAAAAATAATTTTTTCGCATTTTCATTTCGGCGGCTATGTTAACAAACAAATTTGCTGCATTTGGGTTCGGAAAACCCGGTAGTTACTGTCGAGAAGCCAATGCATCCACAGAGAGTGGTGGCATCATTGGACCAATTTTCTTCGAAAATGAGGCTGGGAACAACGTTTCGGTCAACGGTGAGCGTTACAGAGCCATGTTAACCAACTTTTTTTTTACTGTAATTGAAAACATGGATTTGGACGACTTCTGGTTCATGCAGGATGGCGCGCCATGCCACACAGCTTATGCCACAATCGATTTTTTGCGCACCAAATTCAGCCGTTTTGGCGATGTCAATTGGACACTTCGGAGCTGCGATTTGATCCCTTTGGACTTTTTTTTTGTGGGGAGCCGTGAAGGACCGATGCTATGCCAACAATCCGGAAACGATTATATCACTTAAGGTCAACATCATCCAAACAATCCGTGAGCTACAGCCCGAAACCATCAACAAGGTCTTTGAAAATTGGGGTAACAGAATGCGCTACTGCGGAGCCAGCTGAGGCAGCCACTTGAATGATGTTGTACTTTATAATTAATTGGAATATTTGTTCTTTCTAATACAGCCATAACGCATGGAAAAAATTTAATTTTGTTCATTTAATTAAATTTTTAAAAAGAAACTTATATGTGGCCCACCCTTTATGTACTCCTTCAACGCAGAAAATCATTAGTCTAAAAATAAATATAATATTAATATGCCCGCGATTGCGCTCTACAACCTTTCCGGCCAACGTTGGTTTTGAGTCCTCTGAAGGGTGAGGAATAGCCTTAAGAGTCTGAATGTAGAAATGGAAATGCGGCCAACATCCTATCGGAAAAGGTCGTCTAATGTACTTTTTCCCAATCTCAAAGAAGCCACAATTCAGCCAAGAATTTCTGTCCATTAATCTATCATCCTTCTTACTTAGCACATTCGAGAGTTAAGTATTCTCGAGCCTATGAAAATGAATCCCCTTTCGAACTCACAACACGCATGCGGCGTGCCGTAAGGAGAAATCTACGGAGACGGCTAGACGACCTGTCTTGAATGGTCTTGCACCATTCTATCGGTCTATCCAAATAAGCTAACAACCTTCACAGACATATCGAGTGATTCTTAATCGTTTCTTCCCTGATTGGATTGTTTTCAAGGTCTAAGCCATAGTAATCCAATCGCAGTTAGGGTAAGTCTTCTCACTATATTCGGCACTACTCAAGGCGGCTTTATCCGGCACATAGCTATTAATCAAATGCTAGTCAAGTGGAAAGCAAGAGAATAAAAGTAATCGCGTTTCAGGTTCGCCTCCTTCTGTTGTAAATGAAATCCCGAAAGGGTATGGGCTTCGCCCTTAAATTGTAAGGCCAAACAAAACGAAGAAGATTGGGTGCTGTTACCTCCAAGACTAAGATACCGCCATTCAGACGTCCATGACTAAACAAATAGTCTCTCTCGTCTTATGTCAAATTTCTGGCGGCTGATCTAGACTCGAAGCTTAGCTGGAATTCCAACATTAAAACCCGGTCTAAAAAAGCTAAACTATTGTACCATCCCATGCGTGAAGCAAAATGTAAGCCTTAACTCACTCTCGGGATATACACAGCCGTTTTCCGCCTAATCTTCATCTATGTCGTGTTAGTTTGGTGAATTACCCTAAGCAAAGCATATACTTGAATACACCAAGTTCAAAGATCGCAGTATTCAGCACCACGGCGGTTATGAGATCATGACCCGCCTAAGCGCTTATTATATCTTGCATATTCTACTCTTGGACTTACATATCATATACAATAATCAATCCAACGAATTGGGCTACTGGTACCAGCACAGTTAACCTAGCATTACGTGAACGTGAAGGACTTTTTCCACAGAATTATTTCAGGTTTTGAAATAATTGGATTCAAAGAAAAAAAATTTTTTTCCGCACGGGTTAACTAATTTGTAAATTCTGGGGACGACATACTTGGTGTTGAAATAATAAAGAGTCATCCAACAAGAGGTGTCATTTCATATTTTGAGCCTCTGCAAAACTGTGAACATTAAATTATCATTTCACTAATTCAAATTTTTATTAACGTATATTACTGTGCATGGCAAGAGGCCAGGATAAGGGAACGAATCGTCTACTCAACTGCAATCAACACTGGGAGGAAACTCTCGGGAAGTCTAGCGTCTATGACAGTCCCAGTTGCATCAAACATTTTTTCCCTGTTCTGTTACCGTTCTGTGGACTCTTCAATACCCTTCAGTGACAGTTGCAAGTAAATTTCTTACGAGCTTCAAGAGGTTATTCATAAAATAATATTGCGGAAATCAATGAACGCGTTATACAAGGTGGTGCAAAATGAATCATCTTATCGGAAGATATTATAATTTCTGCAAATGGCGTCTTACGTCAATCATATTTGACATTTGTGAACTAGAGAGTTGCAGAATAGAAACAAATTAGCAACGAAGTGTTATGCTTTGCAAGAGCGTGGAATAATTGTGTTGAGCGCGGCCGCCACCGGACTGGTCGTTGGGCCGAAAATATCGCGGCTGTGGCTGCCGATGTCGCTGAGAAAAAAAGAAACATCAACCAGACGACGGGCCTTTCAATTGGATATGACTACAGCGAATTTTAGTGAAACACTTACACATGTCCATGAACATGCAAACAGTTCATCAGACAGTCAGTCGCGTGTGAATTTCTGTCGAACCGTCCCTAATCTCATACCGGGATTGTCGTTGTGAACATGTGATTTCAACAAGACGGTGCAACCGCCCACACAGCACGAGCCACAATGGATATTGTGAAGGAAACGTTCCCTGGTCGCGTAATGTTCCGTTTTGGCAATTTGGCATGGCCAACAAGATCGTTCGATTTGCCCCATTGTGAACACTTACAACGAATATAGTAATTCTGTAGTCGGTAGGTGCGAGCAGATCGTGGTCGACATCATTGTCCATCTGAGCGTATTACAAGCAACCTTTAAAAAAATCCAAAAAGGCTGGCTCTGTTACAGTAGTCTTCAGGCCTATCTATAACCAAAATAAGCACTCTGCAGCAAGTATCGCTGGCGTTTTTGAAAGTATTGAAGAAGACCCACATGTATCGGATTTACGAGTATGCTACAGCCAAAGGTTTACCGAATTCTTTGGCTTGAAATCGAAAACATAAGTTTGGAGGACATGTGGTTTACACAAAATGGTGTTACATCTCTGCACTATCTGTTTTAGCTTTATTGAACGAATTGGACTAATTTTTGTGAGGGCATCAGCCTTCACACTGTGCTTTGGAATTGAATATTCGTTGAATTTGTCGAAAGTGTATCGAAAACTATCTTTTAAAAACTTAAGAGGGGCTATACTCCGTTTGTGATGGCAAGATCCAGTCAATATATTGAAATAAATAAGTTTATCGCAATCTTTATCTCAAATGTATTTTGTTCAAACTTACTTTCGGAACCACGAATTTGATGCCTGGTGGTAATTTATGAATAAGCACAGATTGCCGACGCACAACAAATGCTTGATGAAACTTATATCGTTAATTACTCTGTCTAAAAGTTCACATTTGAAGAAGCTCCTAAATGAAGGAAAAATATTTTTTCAGGAAAAAACTTTTCGTATTTCCACTATCCCTATAGGGGTGAGAAGAGAAGGAAAAATTGGTCTTGCAGCAACATTTTCTGGGACTGCTGCTTCACTAGTGCCTGATGCCAAAACAATGCAAGCAACGTTTAAGATCCCTATTAGACTTAAAAAGTAACGAAACTTCTATGTATGTGCCCCGAATCTCGCAATTGAGTTAAGTGAATGAATGAACGATGGACAAAAGTAAAGTCAGAAAAGCGAACAATGGAAGACCTCTTTGGTGCTAACATTACCTATAGTAACTAAGGATACCAGGGCTGATGAGATGAATACCTAACTGAAATAATGACTGTGGTCCTTTATTGAATGGTTTTTTGACAAATTGATGGAATTATATTTTTTTGTTTTTTGGGGGCTAGTGCTAACATATAGAGATCAATGAAGATCTACCGTGACAACTAGCTAATTAGACTAAGAGTTTCTCTATTTTCTTAATAAAGTTGAGGATGCTTCTCGTAGGAGCTGAGCTGATCCCTTCAGAAGTCATGATTTCTCTGAGGAGGATACACTTCCTAAGATGGCAGAGGGCAGCACACTCGCATAGTATATGCTCTGCGATTTCCTCGTCCTCAAGGCAGAGTCGACACTCGGTTTCAGACGGGAGGTTAGTTTTGTTGAGATGATATCTCAGACTACAATGTTCCGAAAGGTATCTGACCAATCTTCTGAATTCGACTCTATAATATTTGAGAATTTTAAGAGAGTGCGCCGTGGTGCAGTGGGTGGTGTGTCGGCCTCCGCCACACGATAAGCGAGTTCGGATCCCGACCAACGCCATCGAATATTCATTACGCGGCTTCTCTCCTCGGCGGTGTACTGGCGAAACCCCCCGTAAGTGCACTTGCCCCTAAAAAGCTTCTCGGTGCTCGCCGTTCGGAATCGGCATTAAACTGTAGGTCCCATTCACTTGTGTGAAAAACAAACCGCATACAACATAAGTGAATGAGAGAAGCTTGGCTCTGGCTCTCCGTGAGCCATCTAAGTAATAGTAATTTAATAGTGTGCTTCTTTAGGGGCCATATAAATCTTTTCGATCCGAATCCTTGAAGGCTGTTCCAAAAGTGCAGGTGTTGCGATTTTTCCCACTTGTCTAGGAGAAAATTAATCTTCGACTTGGGGTTTCCCCAGCCTTTGTACCTTTCTCTGGAACCTTTCCTAGCCAGTTGGTCGGCGATTTCGTTGCCTTTTATGCCCCTGTGCCCTGACACCCATCAGAGTCTAGCATTATTTCTTTTGGATATGTCCTGCAGGGCATCGTGGCATTCCTTAACGGAATTTAAATTCGTGTTGTACGAACTCAACTATGTTGGTTGAGGTAATTTTCCACTTGTGTGCGCCATTTGAGTCGAGGGCGTCCTCCGTTGCGTTGTCCCAATGGCTCGGATTCAAAAACTCTTTGGGCCGGAGCTGTGTTGTCCATACGCTATACATGGCCTAACCATCTTAAGCGCTATATCCGTAGATACTTAACCAGATACATGGCGCCGCGCAGCCCATATTGTTCGTGATTGAATCTTCTCCTCCAGATGCCATCAAAGCAAACAGGACCAAAGGAGCTTCCTCATCCCCTTTTAACAACGTCCATGCTTCTGCACCATAGAGCAGGACTGGGATGATTAGAGCATTATATAAAGCATACGAGGGTGGTCCGATAAGTACTTAGCCTACCAAAGAAAAAACAAAAATTTTGGAGAAATGGCGATTTATTTTTCAATATAGTCTCCTTTAAGCTCGAAACACTTGACCCAGCGACGCTCCAACTTCTTTAACCCGTCTGAAAAATACGTTTTCTCGAGGTCTGCAAAGTAGGCCTCCGTGGCGACGATGACCTCCTCATTCGACTGAAATTTCTGCCCGGCGAGTGACTTTTTCAAGTTTGGAAACGAAAAGAAGTCGCACGGGGCCAAATCTGGAGAATACGGCAGCAGTTCGTAGCCTGTGACCGTTTTGCCCTTCTCCAGTTAGTCAATGTGGATCACACCTGGTGAATCAAAGAAAACGGAGGCCATCTAATTTCCGGCCGATGGGACAGTCTTCGCCTTCTTCGGAGCACGTTCGCCGGGTAAAGTCCAGACTGTTCCTTGGTCTCTGGTGTGTAGGTACCAGTGGATCCATGTTTCGTCGACTGATGCAGAAACTCCTCCGGATTGCTCTTAAACAGCGTCGAATACTGCTCTGAAATGGTCTCACGGTTGCGCTTGTTTTCCGGCGGCACCCATCACGCTGACGCTTTCTCATGCCCTAAATTTCATGCAGGATATGACCCACGCGATCTTTTGAAATGCCTACTGTCTCAGCGATCTCGCCCACTTACAATCGGCGAGAGATTGAGCACTTACAATACGAGATCGTGGATTTTTGTCACTTTATCCTCCGTGGTAGCCGTTTTCGGAGCACCTGGACGTGGCTCATCAAAAACCGATTTCCCTTCCAAAAACAAGAATCGAATCATCGACCGATATTGCTCTTTTTCCATTTTTCTAAAATCCGCGGACACTCCCGCTTCCACACGCAGTCAAAACAAAACTACGAGTAGCCGCCTACTAGAATGTACTACACGATAGTAAGTTGCTCCTGCGATACTGGCGCCATGTGGCGGTGAGGCTAAGTACTTATCGGACCACCCTCGTATATATTACATTAGGGATGTTGTGCGTCCTTTGATGACAACATACTTTGTTTTGCCCCATTTACCGCTAGACCCATTTCAACCGCTTCCGTTTCAATGCCAGCAAACGCCTCATTGATGGTTCGCTGTGTTCGACCAATCACGTTAATATCATCCGCGTAAGCCAGCAGTCGAACGGACTTTTAGAAATCGTACCTCTGGTGTTGACTTGTGAGTTTCGCACGATCTTCTCGAGTATTAAGTTAAAAAATTCACATCACAACGCGTCGCTTGCCTAAACCATTTTTTGAAATTGAACGTCTCGGCAAGTTCGTTGCCGACCTTGATGGAGCAGCGATAGCTCTCCATTGTCATCCTACACAATCTGACGAGCTTGGTGGGGATGTCGAAACTAGACATGGCTTTGTATAGCTCGTCCTTATGCGGCCTTAAAGACGACAAATACGTGGTGAGTGTCGATCTGCATCTCTTGTGTCTTTTCCAGGATCTGCCGCAGTGTGAAGATTTGGTCTACTGTGGACTTCCCTGGACTGAAACCACACTGATATGGACCTAGGTATGAGTTTGTTGACGAACGGCTTAAGGCGTTCACACAATACGACAGGGCAGAGTTTATAGGCGATGTTAAGGAGACTTACCCCTCATAGTTGGCGCAGTCAAAGGATCGGGCAAACGACACTGAGATTCCACTCATCGGGCACGCTTTCCTCCGACCATATCTTACAGATGAGCTGGTGCATGCGTCCTACAAGATGATCCCCAGCTGCTTTAAACAGTTCCGCGGACAGTCAGTCTGTTCCAGCCGCTTTGTTCGACTTAAGTCTCGATATTGCTATTTTGACTTCGTCAGAGTAGGGGGGACGGAATTCTTGTCTATCGTCGTCCAGATTGAGTGAGGTATTCTGCCTGACAGCGGTATTTGTATCCTCGTCGTCGTTTAATAGTCTGCAGAAATGATTCTTCCAAGTTTTCAGCATCGACTGCGATTCTACTATTATTTGTCCAATTTCGTCCCGACAGGCTTCAGTCCTAAATTTACATCGACTGGATAAATGTTTTACTTTCTGGTAAAACTTTCGGACTTCATTCCTGCTGTAGCACTTTTTCAACTCCTCGACCGCGCGCTTCTCATGCTCTTTGTTTTTCTTTCTGAGAAGAAAGTGTGTCTACGTGATCGCAGAGCTCACGAGCAGCTCTCGTTCTTCGAAGTTGCATCTTGTAGGCGTCTTGTTTGGCTGCATAGGCCTTTCTGCACTCGTCGTCAAACCACGGGTTTTTCTTAGGTGATGTGGTAAAACCCAGCGCATCAGTGACAGCTTCTTTGATGGTTTTTTGACAACGCTTCCAGTCTTCTTCTACTGTCAGTGCAGACGGTGTCGAACTTTCAGAAAGTTTTTGGTAGACTCGGTCGGCAAGTGTCTTGCGGTCGTTTGCGATTGTAGCTTTCTGACATCAAACGGTGGTGTTCTTTCTCTACTCCGTTGTTTTTTTTATATCCGTGTTCTTACCTTGGCTACAATGATCCGTGTCGATGTTGGTTCCTCGGAAGCTTCGGAAGTATCTGATGTGAATCACAATTTGATCAATCTGGTTGACGGATCAGGGGACCGCCAGGTCCCTTTATAGATTTTGAGGTGTGGGAACCGCGTATTTACTACAGAGAGGTTCCGCCCCGAGGCAAAGTCTACGAGCCTGAGTCCGTTTCCGGATGTGTCGTCGTGTAGGCTGTGGTTTTCGATGACTCTAGCAAAAATTTCTTCTTTTCTCAGCTATGCATTAAAATCTCCTAGATCGATTTTCGCGTCGTAGTTAAGGCATTGATCATATGTTCTTTCTAGGAGATCATAGAAGTCATCTTTACTGCTGTCATCCCTGTCCTTTATCGTAGCGTGGACGCAAATCAGGCTAATGTTGCCGAATTTAGCCTTAATGGGGATTATTATGAGGCACTCGCTTATGAATTTAAAGCTTAAGACTTTTCGCCTAAGTCTCCCTTATACAACAAATCCACAACCGAATAAGGGCTGCCTTCTCTATCTATAGCAATCGCCGTAGTAGAGGTCGCAGTTTTTCATCCTCCTTTTGCCCGGCCCATCCCACCGCACTTCCTGGATTGCAGTAATGTCTGCTTTGTAGCAGTCAAGGGTCTCCGCGAGTTCATCAGCTGCAGGTGGTCTATTAAGGGACCTTACATTCCACGTGCAGAGCCGAAGTTGATTGTCACTTTTTTTTTGTTTTACGTTTGCCGGGTTCGTCAACAGTGTATCCATCCTTATCCGAAGCTTGTGGTTGTTTCGGAGTGATTAAGTTTTTATCAGATAAAATAAAAACTGCAAACTGTAGAGTGTCCTCAATACACTGCCAAATTACATTATGAGAAGTTGGTAGTTTGGGTAGGTCAGTCGCATCTGACGATCCATTTATATTTATATTTCCCAACCCTTATGGGAACGAGCAAAGCACTCAACAAATTTGCTTTGCCGCAAAACTTGCCATCTCAAGATCTAACCATTTCAAACCATCGGCTTACCATATCAAGTTTTCTTCATCCGTTAAAAAAAAGAATTCAAAATTCTGTTTTAACTTAAAAATTCTAGACGGCAAGGAACCCTCTTATCTCTTATCTACGTCGTAGTAAAACTTTGACGGACCACCATTCCAGATAAAGCAAGAGAAATGTCCTTCCTCTCAAACTAGAAACTACAACGATAGCATAACTGGACTAAAACTTCGTTTATAATTCCACTGATGTACGTCATCAGATATATCCATGAGCAATGCATCATTTTGCCTTTCTTGGCCGCCGGAGGGATGTTGCGAGACTTTCTCTCACCCTATCCCGAATTCAAATTAACGTAGTCAAATATTATTCCAACGCGTTATTACTGACCCAGCTACGATGGCTTCCACTTAGTTTCGCGTTACACTTTATGCTAATTGGTGGTGTACTCCCACAAAAGGACCTAAGTATCCCCACCAAGAATAAAAAACTGATATTTATTTAAGGGATAAGGCATCAACCGGATGCCTTGTGTCATTCAATGCTCGTTCTTTATCGTCTATCGTTTGACGTGCGGTGTCCTCGTCAGCAGTCGACTCATCGTCGTCGCTCAATTGACAGCATTTTAATCTTTACTAGAAACCACCACTCTGGCAGCCGTTGTTATAACGGCTATTATTAATGATGACACAATCACGGCAGGCGGTGTGCTCCAGCTTAATAGTCAACTTCCCTTTTTCTAATACAGCAATTAAGTTTTTGGATTTTAATCCGCCCCACTGTACTTTGTAGCGCGACGAAACATCAAAATAATGACAACTGGGTTGGTGATAACGGTGTGAATGTGGCAGCGACGGTGCTGAAATGAAATTTGTTAATAAAAAAAAAGTTAAATACCTCATTAGAGCTCGAGTCCTGGAAGTGAAGAATGTTGTCTTTAGTGCCTAGTGTAGGGTGGTTTTTTTTTATGCGCCGCTCGGAAGTAAGTTACTTTGGGGACCCTGCGTTCTCTGGCTGTCGTGACACTTTATATTGAAGTGTTCATTGAATTAATTTTAAAGATTTCATCAGTAGATGTGGGGCTCTTAATTATAAATGTCAGGCGGAGAGTGAGATGATTGTCATAAGCCAGTGACCCAAGATAATGAATATGTTTGGTCTTGGTGGGGATAAGAATTTAAATAAAACCAACTTCTGATACAGAAAACTATGGAATTTGCAGCCTAGCGAGTATTTAAAGATCTCCCAATCAAGTTAGTATTGCGATAGGGGAAGCATTCTGAAGGGAAAATTCAAAGTAACCTGGCACCAATGAGGTGAAGTTTATCATTCATTCCGTCTGGAATATTAAATTTTGATTGACTTCGCGATTTTGGAAGGATTGGGAACATATCTTGTGGCTCAGTAACAAGGCTCATATTCAATATCAGACAACTTTTGATTTACACAGATCCCTTCACAGCTGCACAAGCTGTCGTTTTTAATTTCGACTCCAAGTCATATACACTTGCTTTAGTGAGAACAAGGATTTTACGTCAAAGGACATCTGATCCATCCTCCTACTCAACAACATGCTCATAAAAATGAATATAGACTGTACTCACGTCCTTATCTCATCCAACTGTTGCACTTATACAAACACAAAACGCCCACTCGCAGTCAGGAAGAAATTTAATATTCGTTGCATGTCTGTTCAGCACCGATTCACGAGTCCTCCGACGTCGAGTTTATTTAAATTTATTATTCATAGATATATCTAGAACGGAAATGAAACGCAAAGCTCTGGGTTAAATCTTCTCCGAGAACCAGCATCGTCGGTGGAATTTGCCATATCCATGGAACCATGTCGACGTCAAGGATAACTCCAAGCCTATTCGGTATATGCCTCTTCTCCTGCACCGTAAAAAAGTAGAAAGAAAAATAGACAAATAGAAACAGTGACATATCCTACCAATTCACAGTTAAATGGCAGGATTTTTAAGTCTCTCAGTAATAGTACTACTTTAACGGTAACGATATTTTGTTATTTTAAAAATGCAACGAGGCGCAACACGCAAGGACACACTGTGGAGCTGTAAAGGATATATGCATTCATGTATGATATACAGGATTTGTTCGTTTTTTAACGTACTATTTCAAGTGGGTGGAAGTGGAAGTTAAGGATATGTGAATTCAGTCTGCTAACAAATAAGGATCTTCACTCAAGTGATTGTTGTGTTGGTACATATAGTTTTTCTCTTCTTCCTCGTCTTCTCGTGCAGGTGCATTTGTGGTGAATTGGAAGTATTCACGGTACGGTTCACATTGAGTAGGTGCCCATGGAAGGATTAGAGTTTCATTGGCTGATTTCTAGAGGACATGATGAACTGCAGTATAAATACGTTTGTAAAGTTGTATTCAGGAGAGTGGGGGATGTTACGCCGCTGTTAGCCTTAGCAATTCGCCGCCTCCACTTTTTGGAAAGAAAACGAGTGAGGCACTGACCGAAGAAATTAAACGCAGAGTTAGGTTGGTTCCCGAGAGGGTTTAAAAGGGTTTTTTTTTTATTTCAATATTTATCAAATTAAAAGGCGAGAAGAGAACAATGGGATGAACGAACCCTCCACGGCTGTTTTTATAGAGAATATCCGCTTCTAGCTAATCTTCCTCTCAACATCTTTTGAGGGCTAGAATTTTGACTTTCGCGCCCTTTTCGAGGTTAAACAAAAAACTGCTGGACACCCGTCACTTCTGTCACAGCGGCAACTACTGGATATAACATTCCTCCCCCCTTAAACTCAAAACACCGTCTGAGTCAACTCGCTTGCTGTGTAAGGTGTCAACCGGTTGATGTGGATTATTTTCGGGTTCCTGGTTTTCGGCTGCAGAATTTCATAGACTAGGTCCGAGAGCCGCCTTATGATCTACACTGGTCCTTCCCAAGCACTCTGTAGTTTCGAACACAATCCTTTGCGATGATTGAAAAACCAGCTTGGTCACCAGGTTGAAAAGTCTTCAGCTGTGTACGAACGTCGTAACGGCATTTTATCGAGTCGGCTGTCATCTTCAAGTTTTATGTAGCTGCATTGTGAATTTCCGCCAGGCGTTCCTCCAAGCCAAGAACGTACTGGGGAGCATCTTTCTTCTCTCCAGGTGGTATTCCTCTTATCAAATCCACAGGAAGTTTTAATTCTCTACTGAATGTTAGTCTTGAAGGGGTAAGTCCTGTGGAGCTGTGTTCGGCTGTACGGTAGGCTAGAAGAGCTAATTGAAGGTGACGATCCCAGTCGGTCTGGTGTGAACTCGTGAAGTTGGCTAGATAATCAAAGACCGTTCATTGAACCAGTCTAAGTCTCTACCATTCCATCGTATTGAGGATGCAGCGGTGTAATTTGGGTTTTTGGAATACGTCAGATTCAAAGTTCCTGCCCTGATCAGAGTGGATAATCGAGAAATTTTACTCAGAATTTCATCTTTGCTTGGTCGGACCCTACAAGTAAGCCAATCTCTCACTAACAGATTAACAGATGTCAGCTTGACATGTCTCTCGTGAAAGTCTTCTTTTTCTTCGACGGTGCCGCAGTTTTTGCAGACGCCACATGGTCTGCGAGAAAGTCCATCCGCATTACCCCGTTCTGCTTGCCAGGGCGATACTGAATCTCGATGTCATATTGCTGGAGCCTCTCGATTCATCTCGCCATTTGACCTTCAGATTACCGGAAGCTCAGGAGCCAACGAATGGAAGCGTGATCCGTCCGAAGTAGAAAGCGACGCCCAAAAAGATAGTAATGGAAATGCTTGGTGGCCAGAACAACAGCCAATAGCTCTCTGCGTGTCACACAATAATTTTGATCGGAACGTTCTGCCCTGACACCTGCGTTGGATGCGTCAGTGTCCAATATGAACGGGGCGTCCGTCGTGAAAGAGAGTAGCATTAGTGAGCTTTCCTTTCAGGTTTCCCAACCTAAATTCCACTGAAATCTTCTTTTTTCATCTGTTAGCTTACTGAGGGGTTTAGCGATGGTTGAAAAGTCGCCGATACATTTTCGGTAATATCCGCAGAGCTCCAGGAAACTATGGACTGGTTGTTTGGATTTTGGAGTGGGTCACGACTAAACGGGAGATATCTTTCTTCGGTGCTCAGACCACAATCGAAAATGGCTCAGGCAATGGCATTTGCCAGGGCTTAGAGATTGCCTGCACGCAGTCTTCGAAACTTTGTGCCATGAAATTCTCGTCCATTAACATCTCGAATTTTAGCCGCGGCGCATTGCACAGCCCGAAAGGAATAAAGTTGAACTGCCAGAGACCATCGTCCATTTCCACCTGCCACTCCACTCCACTCTGCAAGTCCATCATCGAGAACCACTTGGCATCGGCCAATGTAGAGAAGAGGTCGTCTATTCGAGGCAGGGGTAGGAATCCTTTTTCGTCCCTTCATTAAGGCGTCTATAGTCCACGCAAAAACTTGCCGAACCATCCTTTTTACGGACAAGTGCAATGGGTGCAGCCCAAAGGCTAGTGTAGGGCTTTATTACTCTTTGGGCTCTCATATCCTCGATTAGTTCAGCTACTTCTTCGCGCTTAGCCAAAGGGACTCGGCGTGTAGAAATTTTAACGGGTTTCGTTGATGGTGTTTGGCTGATGGTGAACGAATTCAATTGCGCGCTCAGAAGTTTTTCGAAAATTTTACTCGTAGAAATGACTGGCAGTATAGAGATCGGACGATATTCTTTATCATTATTATTTCCATGTTTGGGGTGGGATATGGTTTTAGAAGCCTTCCGGGAACCAGGGTAGACAGAGGTGGAAAGGTGCTATTAAAGTACATATATATGTGAGAAGTAATAGGACGGTGTGGATGGCTAGTTTTGAAAATTTGGGGTTCATGCAATCTAAGCCCGTGGCGTTAGCTTTCATTGCAAGGGTCCATTTGAGCACATCGTCTTCATAGACTCTACAAAAACCAAACCTATCAGTCAAGTTGGACACATTACTGGGATCTCGTTCAGATCCCCAGTGCCACTGTCAGAGAGAGATGCGACAGAGACGAATTTCTTATTAAGCTTTTCGATATTGAAGATCTAGATATCTTAATAATCTTCCGCGTTTGCTTAACGTTTAAGCCAGGTTTGAATTTGGATTTAAAGTCTAAGGTTTCGACCTCCTGATTTCCTTCGTAACAAGGTTCTTCAGGCGTTTGAAATAGCATAGTAACTCGGGGAGTTCTTCCATCTTTTGTAGGCCTTTTCTCGATTTATAACTTTTTATTCAATACGTCTAGTTAACCATTGATATTTGATATTATGGACGGTGAGGGTTTTGGTTGGGACCTGATTCTCAAACAGGTTATTACTGGTGTATGTAAAGAACTCGACCTACTCATCAATGGAAGACAGGTATATAGGTTATGACAAATAGAATTAAGAGAGTCATCGATAAGACTAGCCATATTGATAGATTTAAAGTTTCCGTAGCTGATTGTAGTCTAAGACTGAGGTAATAGAAGAGGACAATGAGATCGTGTTTTGAGAAGCCGGGAACATCAAGCTGGCTCTAGAAGTTAATGAGATTAGTTCTTTTGACAGTAAACCGATCGATGAGTATAGAAATAGGTTGACGGAGCTTAAGAAGTTTATGAAACGATTTACTTGTGAATCATTACGGCTAAGCAGATTAATGTTGATATTACCGGAAAGAATATGTAATATGTTCATAGCAAGCCCCGAAGCGTTCGATGATGTCAGTTAGAATCGTGGTGTCCCTTAAATTTGGGGGCTTGTAAATGTCTCCAACTAGACATTTCTCGAAGCCACAGATAGTTTCAAGCAGGAGGTACTAGATATCATCCTTTGATCTCAAATTGATGATTAATCTGTTGGCTATTTTTTTCCTTAACAATGATTGCAACACCGCCCGCTTGACTTCCGACACCATCGCCCCTATAAATGTTATACACTGACAACACAATGACCACATTTTGAAAACATGGTGTAAGCTAATTTCGGAGATATGTACATAGAATATCGACATTTCCCCTATCGAATATCAGTTTAAGTTCGTTAGCGTGCTTTTTCAGACTTTGGCCATTAATGCGACAGATGGAAAGACCAGAGTTCCTATTACAGAAGATATTCAGCATCAGATGAGTCTTGTGTACATTACTGGTTGGGATTACATCAGTGGCTCTAGTGCTTAGTACAGAAATTCATATCTATTGATAAATTACCAAATGGCAGATATTTATGGAAAAAAACAAAGTTTTTTCTCAGCTTTTGGCTCAAAAGCAAAGTAGTAAAAATCAAAATTTAGATTTGGTTGTTACATGGGCTGATTGGTCTAAAACTCTTGGCGAGTAATAGTTTTTCCCTAGTTTGGGAATAAAGACTACTTTCCTCGTGCGCCAAGGAATAGGTATATAGGCAAATGCCAGGCTAGCAGTGAAAATTCTTTTCAGAGTAGAAGGTAGCTGTCTTACATCTTTTTGCAGCATAACAGGGTATATCCCATCAGTACCTGGGGCGACTTGAAGCCATCAAAAGATGCCACCGCGAATTCAGTGGCCTAAGTAGTTGCCTCGCGTGACGCAATATACCATCTAGGCCGAGTTGTTTTCATCGTTTCAGTCGCAGTTACCATTGAAGGAGTGTGCAACGAGCCGATAACAGTCCATTTTCTGGGAAATGGGTCTGAAGCAGTAAACTAAGGGTTTCCGCTTTAGACTCGGTAAAGGTACCTTCAGATTTCCCGAGTACATCCAGTTTTGTCGATTTTTCTCGCTTAACCTTCCTACGGTCCTCAAATTTATTGACGCGGACGGGCTTCGGGTCAAATTTGACCCAGTGTTCTATTTTCATGGTTTATTTTAGATATTTGATATTTTTTTGCTGCGAGGTTTTGTAGTTTAATAATTTAAATATTTAAAATTTTATGCTAATTATATTCAGTTCAATACTTTAGAAAAAGTCAAGAAACATCAAGTCCTTAAAAAACGTAGTCGTAGAGAAAAAATATTTCTTTCCCAAAATGGGTCAAAAATGACCCAAGGACCGTAGGAAGGTTAAGAACATTAACCAAGTTGCTTCATAGAAGGACTTATAGGAATCATTCTTCGATTTACGAATAGGCTTCTTATATTCCTTTTGCTTCGATCGATATTTATTCGAGTCATCTTCCGAGTTCGATTTTAGCAATCTACTCAGAAGAATTCTGGCTGCGAAGACATGAGAGCTCAGCGTTCCACAAAGAAAGAAATTTCCGGCAGGGAGGTTTTTTGATAGGACATGCGAGTTCAAAACCATTGGTGATGGCGCTACTCAGGTTATGAACGGCATCCAATTGCTTTGTTGTGAGCTTAGACAGGGCTTGAGTTGATTTCTCAAGCTTCTCTGAATAGTACCCAGTCCAACATACTACCAATGACGCTCTAAATGCAAAAACTGTGGTGTAATGAGGATAAACGTGTCGATTTAAAAAAATTAAAACCGATCTACGAGTATGTAAGTGTAAGTGAAAAAAGTCTGACCATAAATGAAAACCAAAGTCTTTGATGGAAGAAACTTTGTAAATCTCCTAAGTAAAAGAAAATAATAAATCTGACTCTATCGGGCATCTAGGAAAATAATACCGAACCCAAAAAGAAATGCTATGTAAGTTTGACTTTAAACTTGATCTAAGCTCTCGAATGCCCAGCCGCGAAGCCCCTCCGTCTGACAATTTTGTACCATTTTAAAATATCAATAAGGACAACCAACGTGCTACATATATGGTAATTGCTGTGACGTCTTTTCCAAAATGCTTTTTTAGTATTAATTTATGGGTGAAGACGAAAAAAACGTGAACTTGAGTTCACGCCTTCTTCGCCTAGCAGGGAGATCAGAAATCATTGGTCTGGTCTGAATGTTTGAGGAACACCCCATTAATGTTGTACCTATACTGGAGGAGATTAAAATACCATTTTTAATAGTGGGATGCTTTAGGTGGTTAGTGGCCGAGACTTTTTTTGGGCGGAATAGTTTTCTGTTTGTTTAAGAGACTGGTCACAGTACCGACTTTTTAAAAGTGGGAAAAGATGGGTCCAGTTCTTCCACCAATTTTTGTAGGATGTTCAACTAGTAACAGAAGTTAACTTTGTGGGTTAATTTGTTTAGATTATTTACTCCACTTGCCAGTATGCTACTGCTGGCAAAACTAACAAACATGTTTTGAAGTATGTGTTCGCGCATTGCTAGGCAAGCCGTCGTTTAGTAATTTTAAAGAGGTAACATATGAAGTGATACGATCAGCGATGTTCCTAACGTAATTTATACTGCCACACACTACTAATTGTTTTCAGGTATAAACCTACGTACAGCCATTCCGGTTCTTCTTCGGCACCCCCAGGTAGTAGAATTCTCTTTGTAAAGGGTTTTTTTAGAGGTTTGGTTTTTAAACTAGCAACTGGTATATTTCGCCATTTTACGATGAGTATTTATAATATGCATAGTACGCATCCCCGAATACGATAAACAGTGCGAAGAGAAGTTATTGCTGTTTCGGAGCACATTGTTTAGGAGAATCGAAATGGGTCGATTCGCCATCGTTCACAGCAATTGGAGCTATCCACTTTGTCGAAGATTTTACAGAAAAATCTTAGCTTAAAAGCTTACAAGATCCAGCTTGTTCGCGAATTGAAACCGCGTCGTATGTTCGGTGAATAGGATCAAAACATGATTCAGCCTGATCCTCATTTTTAGTTCAAATGGATATGTAAAGAAGCAAAATTGCCGAATTTGGAGTGAAGAAAACCCAGAAGTGTTTGTCGAGACGCGCTTACAACCATTCAAATTCACTGTTTGGCGTGCTTTATGGGGAGGTGGAGTCATCCGCACATATTTCTTTAAGGACGATGCGGGCCAGAATGTTACCGTCAATGGGCGCATAATTTCGCGTAATGGACCTATGAACTGGCCTCCACGATCCTGTGATCTTGGTTTGATTTTGGTTTGATTTTGGTGGGGGCTATACCCCCATTTTATTGCGCTTAATTCAAGCTTCATACTTGTTTTAACTTACAATCTAAGAAACTCAGAAAGATGGCGATTGAGACGGAGTTTTAGACAAGGAGTGCTGATATTAAAGTCGAAATAGTTTTTCGCATTAACCTTCCGCAGCATACGGAAGATAGGTTTATTGGAGCCATAGGAGGTACGAGAGGTGGGTACATAGAAGGGACGTGGATTCCGTGTATTACGAGTGGTAGTGTTAAAAAAGAAAGAGTTATAAAGGGTCGCGCAGTCGATGGTACCTGAGAGGAGTCGATGGATGAAAAGAATGTCGGACATTCTCCTTCGTTCTTCCAGCGAGTTCAAATTAATAAAGTTTAGGCGGTCTTGATATGGAGGTAGGATCAGAGGATTGTCCCAGTGTAAGCCACGACGAGCAAAACGAAGAAAACGGCGTTGGATACTCTCGATTCTGGAAATGTGTGAATGATAGTAAGGAGATCACACTTGAGAGGCGCATTCGAGAATGCGGCGAACAAAGGTTATGTAGAGAGACCGAGTAACGTAGGGATTGGAAAACTCTTTAGACCATCGTTTCACGAAGCCGAGTGCAGAATTGGCCTTAAGAATTATATCACTGATATGTGCAAGGAAATTAAGTTCCTGGTCGCATAATACAAGGGTGGTCCGATAAGTACTAAGCCTCATCGCCAGATGGCGCCACTATCGCAAGAGGAACTTACTATGGTGTAGTACATTCTAGTAGACGGCTACTGTCGAAAAGCCGGATCGGGCTCGTAGTTTTGTTTTGAAGCGGGAGTGTCCGCGGATTTTAGAAAAATGGAAAAAGAGCAATATCGGTCAGTGATTCAATTCTTCTTTTTGGAAAGGAAATCGCGCAGCGAAATCAAAGAACGTTTGGATGCTGTGTACGGTGACTCTTTTCCTTCGATGGCGACTATCAAAAATTGGTTTAACGAGTTTCAATGTGGCCGCACGTCGGTTTTTGATGAGCCACGTCCAGGTGCCCCGAAAACGCCTACCACGGAGGATAACGTGACATAAATCCACGATATCGTATTGGCAGACCGCCGATTGAAGGTGCGCGAGATAGCTGAGACAGTAAGCATTTCAAAAGATCGCGTGGGTCATATCCTGCATGAAATGTTGGGCATGAGAACGCTGTCGGCGCGATGGGTGCCGCGTTTGCTCACTCCGGACAACAAGCGCAACCGTTAGACCACTTCAGAGCAGTGTTTGACGCTGTTTAAGCGCAATCCGAAGGAGTTTCTGCGTCGTTTCGTGACAGTCGACGAAACATGGTTCCACTGGTACACACCAGAGACCAAGGAACAGTCGAAATAGTGGACTTCACCGGGCGAACGTGCTCCGAAGAAGGCGAAGACTGTCCCATCGGCCGGAAAGGTGATGGCCACCGTTTTCTGGGATTCACAAGGTGTGATCCAAATCGACTACCTGGAGAAGGGCAAAACAGTCACAGGGCTGTATTATGCAAAATTATTGGGCCGATTCGACGTCGAATTGAAGAAAAAACGGCCCCACTTGGCGAAGAAAAAAGTGCTCTTCCACCATGATAACGCACCGGCTCACACCCCCGCCCTCGCCACGGCCAAATTTATCGAATTGGGCTACGAACTGCTGCCCCATCCACCGTATTCTCCAGATTTGGCCCCGTGCAACTTCTTTTTGTTTCCAAGCTTGAAAAAGTCACTCGACGGGCAGAAATTTCAGTCGAATGAGGAGATCATCGCCGCCACGGAAGCCTACTTTGCAGATCTCGAGAAAACGTTGAAGTTGGAGCATCGCTGGGTCTAGTGTATCGAGCTAAAAGGAGACTATAATGAAAAATAAATCGCCATTTCTCCAAAACTTTTGTTTTTCTTTTGTAGGCTAAGTGCTTATCGGACCACCCTCGTACACCAAGATGACGGATCACCTTAAAGGTGACACCCCTTAAGAAGAGGGTTGACTATGGAGACAGTAGAGGCGGGTTGGAGGTTTGTTACGTTTGCGGGAGAAAGTAATAGATTGACACTTGGAAATGTTGAGATCGAGGCAGTTCTTGGAGCGCCAGGTGGAAAAGCTGTTGAGGTCCGATTGAATAAGGGAAGAGTCATGTTCGTCGGCATAAAGAGAGATGTGGGAATGTTTGATAACCATTTCAACATCGTTAATGGTAAGGATAAAAAAAGCGGGCCTAAATGACTGCCTTGTGGGACACCGGAGAAAGCAAGGAAGGGGTTAGAGAGGGCACATCTGAAGCGAACGCTGTAGTGGCGATTTTTCAGGTAAAAGGAAATCCACTTTAATAAGATGGGTTCAAAGCCAAGAGAAGACAGTTTGAAAAGTATTAATCTGTGTGAAATTTTATCAAATGCCTTACTGAAGTCAGATGAGATAACATCGACTTCCGTGCCATTTACTAAGGTTGAAAGGGTGAAGGAAACGAATTCAATAAGGTTTGTGGTTGTAGAGCTACCTTTGAGGAAGCTGTGTTGTCTGGGGGAGATTAAAGACTTGCACTGAAAATTTAAATTATCAAACAAAATACTTTCGAAGATTTTGGGTATATGAGACAGTTTGGCAATGGCACGGTAGTTGTTAATGTCATTCTTCGGACCCTTTTTGTGTATAGGTGTTATAAAAGAGGTTTGCCATATCCGGTGAAATTCACCTTGAGATAGGGATAGGCTGAAGATTTTTGAGAGAGGTAGAGAAAGGGAGGAGGAACATTTTTTTTCAAATATAGGATGGAGGCCGTCGGGACCAGGGGTGAATTCATCATAAAGTTGCTTTAATCTCCAATGGAAATGGTCCAAAGGAGAAGTTTGGTAAATAGTTGAAATAAGTAGAATCGGATACAAAGGAATCATGGATGAAAGATTGGTTGAAGAAGGTGGCAAAAAGGTTGGCGATGTTATAAAGATCATTGGAAGTTTCGTTATTGAAGGAGAGAGAGTTTGGGTAGCCATCAGATTTTCTTTTGTAATTAACAAACCTCTAAAAACAACAACATCCGTCCTTAACTATTGTTCCATATGAAAGTCCAAACTCTTGTAATGCTGCAGTGTCCAATTTATAGGGACTAATTTAACTATTGTTTAGAAGGCACCCGGTCTGTACAAGCTGTGTACGTTCCACAAGCGTATCCTTAATTCCTTCGATAGTTCCCACCCGGAGATCTGATCGTGGAACAAGTTTACCTCCGGAATATTTTACTAAAGGAGAACCAACCAATTTTAACACCACGTTAGGTCTACGAAGTTTGGTGTTGTTTTGAGTGAGCTGTGGTTATGGTGTATTGGTATACCGATGTGGGTGTGCTAATTGCAGAGTCATCAGCGCCTACCTCATCATAGGGCCATGAGAAGCTTAGTCGCCCCTTATGGCTGGCACTCCGAGCGGTGAGTATATTCTTACCCCTATTTTGAAACGATATTTACTCCCTGCAATAGCTTTAGTCACAGAATTCACGCCATCATACATAAGATTCCATAGGAGAGGACCTAGCACCGAACCTTCAGGTAATATTTAATTTCTTCTGTGTCATATCTTAAGTTCCCATTCTTAAGGTAGGTAGAAGCTTCCTAAGCTGACAATAGGCCGTTTCTATCCTTACGAGAAATCTTCTAATTTGGGACAAGTCCGCTAAGTTGAATGCATTTTTTGGCATCTACATAGTGTCATCACAGCACAGTATTCACGTCTTTCTATTATCGATTATTGTTCTGATGGTGGCGCCAGAAGAGAGTCGATTTTTAAGACCACACTCCTCCTCCTCTACTACAGTGACCGATTCGATGAATAGTATGTTCTGATATGCATAAAATTGATTCATCTAGTAGTTTATTCCATTTTGTTACAAGTATAAGCTGTTGCAACTTCAGCTGTTCCTGGTCACACCTTGCTATACGCAGTTCTCAGCGTTCCAATGAATATACCGTGTTTTTGTTTCTTTTGGAGAGCGAGACTTATTTCCGGCAGCAGTGCATTCCACCATCATATCATCAGCTTCAGGTGACAATATGTATGTGCTGCGATGTTTCAGTATGTTATATGGGAAAAGTAAATCCAAGCTCTCTGAAATAATAACCTTTAATGGACACCATATTTAATCCTCTTTTAAATTGTATTCAACCTTCATTCCTTTCGACGAATAATCATAATCCAATTATCTTTCGTCACATAATGTAACATTTTTTTGAAGTATTCAAAAATGTTTTATGAACGATAAAAATACCATTCAAGGCTGTTTTTTCAATTATTGTAGAAAGGAATTACATATTTATTAAAACGTATTTGTTATTCATATTTTTTTACAAAATAGTTTTTCCTGGACAATCGAAAAAAATACATAATTTCGTTCGACGAGTGATGAATGGGACGATAAAAAAATAAAACAATTCAAAAAAATTACACAACTACAGATTCAACGAATCGAAGGGAATCCATCGTACCGGAAACCGTGAAAGCTTATATGTCGGCTATAGTAATTACCAGGTCACCACAACTCACCATCAAAGGCCGGTCACGAACCAGCTTGGTGATCCCATATCCATCTCCCATTACACTCAAAAGCAGACGCCTACATTCGACAGCAATCGCCTTGGTGTCGATGAAGCAGAAATGTTTTGTGTACCCAAATAGTCCCATATTGGCAGCAGCATGGGGTTGTAAAGTGCCGAAGGGCTACCTACATAAAAAAGAATTAAAAAAAGAAAGGCTAAAGGATGCTTGAATCTGAAACAAAGTGAGTCGAGCCTATGCATCAAATTTCATTACACAATCAAGTGCCATTCAATTCCAGCAATGGCCAGGAATAATATTATCGAATAGTAAAGAACTCTGGAGACCTTCGGTAAGAAGAAGGGATTTAATGGATTGTGTTGGATTCGATATGTTTCATTGGAAAATTAATCACCGAAATCAAATATTCATAGGACCGAGAGCAGGATGTTCGGAGTGCATAAAGAAAAGAGATCTCTTTCCCAACTGAGTGGCTGCAGACAAACCTATGATTATGCTGCTGGAGTGGACTTAGACCGTAGGTCTTGTATTGTAATTAATTTATATTCAAAAGGGACAAAAGAAGTCAGGATAATCAATGGAGAAAGTGGACAATTAGAAGGGCCAGCCTCTAAGGAGCATAAACTCTGGTTGTAAATTGATATTGAATTTAATTATTTAGAAGAGTCGGACAGGTTCGAGTGTTTGGGAAAATGTATTACTGAGTGGACATGGTAACATGGTTCTTGATCAGAAACACAGATGTTGAGGAAATCATGCCTCTGTGCTGCCGTTTTTCCTCGATAAATGTTTGTATATAAGGTAGTTTTAGTTTTTAGTAACCCTTGCTAGCTGCTTTGTTAACTATGGGACACCACAACCCTCTTGATGCTGTTTAGTTTTAAATTACACTTAAACGTGATTTTCCTTTCTAGCTAAGTTTCGAACAATGAGTCGAAATATGAGTCAGATTTATTAGAGTGGTTGAATTCCAATTCCTACACATTCGTTGGATATTAAACCCAACTCATTGCCATTGTACCGACGTCTAACCGTCACGCTGCTAGCATCTTTATTTTTCAAGAAACAGTCACGAAAGCCCAAGTAAAGAATTGGTAATGAAGGGCTGATAAACGAACTGCTTTTACACAATTTCGTTCAACTTGGGTGGTTGCTGCATTATTTCGACCAAAATGTTTGTTCAAAGTTCGCGTTGTTTCTACAACACAATCCTCACTTCCCATGTTCAAGTGTACATGGCTCTTTTTGAACAGCCGGGTTTAACACAAAATAATTGCCAAATACTCATATCCTTTACGAATTAGTGTTTTCAAGTTCAAATTACATTTTTATTATTACCGGCCATTTGAAACTCGGAAGTTCAGACCCTCGTTGACCACCTTTCGCCAAACCTCATGAGCTTTTTTCGTCCAGATCCATCCCCCCATCTATGGCGCGGCCTTCCTGCCGATATTTTTCCTACGAGTTTTCCACTCATAATTCATTTGACTGTTCATCCACTATCCATTCGTTCTACGTATCCTGCCGTACTTAGTTTTCGGTGAATAGAGTTCCTCGAATTCCTGATTTTTTAGTTTTCCACGTTCGTTTGTCTCTTCTTCACGTTTCCCACCATAGATTCACCTGCGTGATTAGATTTCAGCACTCCCTGGCAAATGAGTAGTTTTGAATAATTCCTTCATGGCGAAGAAGCAGTTGCTGGCCATAAGCAGCATCTTATGTCATCTTTGGCAGCCAATATGGTACCATATATGTATTTGAATTCGTCCAATTTCTCAAAGCGTTTATCGAATACAGTCAGATACGAGGTTAGGATCGATTCAAGTCGGTCAGTGACCATTTATTTGGTTCCCTCTTCATTTACTTCTAAGCCTACTTCCTTTCTTGCCTTTTACATTCCTTTTAATCGCTCCCTCCTCTCCCATCAGATACAGATCGTTAGCGTAAGCTAGAGCGTATGTGATTCAAAATCAAAAGAAGCGGTTACAAGACATCTCTTTGTACCAATCTCTCACCTATTTCGAATGCTCCAGATGATTGTTTCCTTTTAATAGTACTTTTATCAATTAAACTATTTAACTTTTTCGGGATTACCAGCCTTACAAGAATTTGATACATTTTCCATCGGTTTATAAGTCATATGCCTTTTAGTCTTCTACCTTGCAAAGTTGGGGTAGGGAAGACTTATGCAAAGCCTTTTCTGTCTGTCCGTACGCATATATCAAACCAAACGTGCCGAGTAGCTATGAGTCTGAAACTTGGCTGTGTTATAGAGTACATGATTCTGAGCTCCTTTCCTAAGATTCAAAAATTCAAGGTATATGATCTGGAATTGTAGCTTGGCTCGCGACGAGCTGACCACATCTTGTTTATCATCTACGAATAATTAGTGTAGCGTTTCGTGGAATTCCCATTTCTGTACTTAAGGCTGTCGTATAATGAAACTGTCGAGCGATCGCTCGTGGTAGTCTCCGGTTCTTTTCTTAGCGTAAGTTGTAACAACTTGGCATCAGAGATATTCCTCGGCAATTGTTGCATTGTCGTCGGTCACCCTTTTTAAATACGTAACTTATGACCGAGTTTTTCAATCGCTCGGGAATGGTTTCGTTGTTCCATATATATGTGATGAGCCCGTGTAACTTCTTGGTTAATTTTTATATTTTTTGATTCCTGCGGTCTTGTAATTTTTAAGCCAGTGGATTGCTTCTTTTACTTCCTCAATCGTTGACAGTTCTACCTGAACTTCTGCTGTGTGGATAACCCTGTTTTCCATTGCTGCTGGCTCTACGTGTACGTTCAGCAGTTTATCGAAATACTCGTATCTCCTCTATTCGGCTTCAACTCTTTCGTTTTCCAGAACGTTTGCCATTATTACTCGATATAAAACTGATCAAGCCTGGTATCCTTTTTGTACGGTTTTTAGCCCTACATATGTACAGTACAGTGCTCTCGTGTTTTTGGGCGAACAATTTTCCTGAATTTTAGCAAACGTTTCTCTTTGCCATTGTCATGTTTTCTTCCGAAGGCGATGGCTGACTTCCTTTGGAGGACATCTTGCAGACATCAGGGCGTACGTATTTAGTCATCCTGTATCCTGGATATTCCCTCCATCTACGACTGTGTGCATTAAAGATCCAGTTGATGTCAGATTTGACTGTGGAAGCAGGTAAACCTAAGCCGGGTTCAGGTCCTGAGAAACTCTCCTCTGAGCCCCTTCTAGAAAGTTCGTCGGAAAACTCGTTTCCTGGGATCCCAGAGTTACCTTCGATCCATAGAAGCCTAAGTGAATTTAGTCTTCCCACTTTGTTCAAAAAGGTCTTGAGTTCATGCGTCATTTGGAGTTTGATAGAGGGTTAGACACAGCTTTGAGAGCAGCTTGGCTGTCACTGCGGACGGATATGCTTTTTCCCTTCCACCTCTGCTTCACAACATACGAGTAGTGCATGGCTATTAGGATTGCGTAAATCTCTGATTGAAAGACATACGCATATTTTCCTAACGAGAAGTTCAGTCGAATGTTTTCGCGCTCAAAGAAAACTCCAGCGCCGGGCCCCTGCCCAGTCCTGGAGCCATCTGTGAAAATGCGAAGGCAGTCCATTCCAGGTTCGGTGTTTGGCCAAAGCCAGTCCTGACGCCATGGAAACGAGACAGTGAAATTACAGCGCAGTAGGATGGCGGGTTTCATTGCATCAGAAGGCATATCCATGAGTCAGGGGTCGTAGGATATTTCTCACACAAGTACACTTTCACTCCAATCTTTCAGTGCGCACCCTCTGATAAATGCATATGTAAAGGGTCCGCCAAATAATTTTTTTTTTTGAAAATGCTATAAAAAAAAACTACTGAATATTTTCTCAAATTTCTTTTTTTATTTGAAAGTACAATCCTTCCGGTTAATAATGGAAAATAATTTCATTCAAATGGCTGCCTCGGCTGGCCATGCAGTAGCCAACACGATCGGTCCAATTTTTAAGCACATTATCGATTGTGTGCAGCTGTATTTCACCAATGGCTTCACGAATATTGTCCTTTAAAGCGTCAATTGTCTCTGGCTTGTCGGCGTAACACTTATCTTTGACGGCACCCCACAAATAATAGTCCAACGGTGTCAAATCGCAGCTCCGAGGTGGCCAAACGACATCAGCTCTGCGGCTGATAATGCGATCTTCAAAAACAGGGCGCAAAACATCGAGTGTAGCTTCGGCTGTGTGGCACGTAGCGCCGTCCTGTTGAAACCAAATGTTGCCAATATCCTCCTCTTCAATTTTTGTGAACAAAAATTCGTTCAACATGGCCCGATAACGATCGCCATTGACTGTAACGGCCACTCCTTGCTCATTTTCGAAGAAAAATGGCCCAATTATGCCTCTGGACCAAAATCCGCACCAAACAGTGGCTCGTTTTGGGTGCAGCGGCTTTTCAATGTATGCGTGCGGGTTTTCTGTGCCCCAAATGCGACAATTTTGCTTGTTTACGTACCCGCCAAGATCAAAATGAGCTTCATCTGAAAAGATGATTTTTTTGGCAAAATCGGCATCTTCTGTAAGTCGATCGCAGGCCCACTTAGCGAAGCGTTGTTCAAGCGTATACACAACCGTATTCGTTCAGCGGATAAAACTAATTATCTGTCAAATCAGACATGAGTTAAGTGTTACCATTCACGAAATAAGCACTACTTGAAAAAAACAACGTTAGATGGCGGACCCTTTATATAGGTTGGACGTGTTTTGATGTGCTTGGCGATTTTTTTTAATAGCAAAAAATGGATCAAGGGATCTGTATTAAATTTTATGTGAAATAAGTACGCTCCAACGTACTTGATATGTTGACTGTAGCATTTGGGGAGTGTGCTCTGAGCAAAAAAAAAAAAAAACAATTTTAAAAGTAGTCTCTTCACAGAAGGCCGGGTAGATTTTAATGAAAATGCCCGCCTTGGATGCCCCAGCACGTCAACTACGGCTGAAAACGTTGAAACAGTGAAGGAAATTCTGAGTTAGAATCATTAAATTACTATCATCAGAGAACTTGCTTAGTTGCGTATCGCTTGGCTCATGCCATGATTTATTAGATATTTTGGGCTGTGCAAGGTTTGTTAGCGCAGTTTGTTCCAATATTCTTAAGTTTTGACCAAAAGAACTGTTGCATAAGAATCGCTCAAAGGCTGCTGAGTGACGTGAATGATGACCCAGATTTGCTGAAAAGGGTAATCACCGGTGACGAGACATGGTTATATGGTTATATATAAACACGACAAGTTCGGTAATGAGCCGTTTGCGTGGATCAAAACGAATAAAATAACTGCATTTGTGAACGAAAGTCATGTATCACGATAATGCTCCTGATCACTCACCGGTGTTTCTGCGTAATCTCTTAATCATGTCTCGATCACCGTATTCACCGGGCTTAGACCCCTGTGACTTTTTTCTCTTCTCAAAATTGAAAAAGAAATATCCATGAAAGGACAGAGATTTGCCACGATTGAGTTAAGTCTATACCAAAATGCGCATATCAGAAGTGCTTGGAGGATCGATAAGAGTGCTATAGCAAGAGTATCTCGAGGGGCATTCCTTTGAATTGAGCAGAATAAAGATTGATGAATAAACAATATTTTTTTGAGAAAAATAAAAAAATCACCTTATTTTCGGAACAGACCGAAGTCCCATAAACGCAGGGTCTGCTGAACATATTACTGTGGTATGAGTTACGTGGTTTTCACATCGAGTATATTTGTCAAATTAAAACTTAAAGAATTTGTTTTCTAGATATGCTATGGCTCGATTGACACTGTTTATGAGAGGTTTTCGATTTTAATGATTTCGCTTTTCTTCTATTCACAGAATGTTTTTAAATGGCTGATGAAGAGCAACCATCTACTGCATATCCATCCGAAATCTGCGGGCGTAAAACCCCGAAAACTACTATCAAATTACAAGGTTATACGTACGGTGGGAAGCTCGTTTCCTACCTTCCCATGGCTTTGGGTATTAAGTGTTGATGTAAGTATATGGAAAAACCCGAGGCAGTCAATTGCTTTCGCGATAGCAACTTGCCGAATTTTACATCGGGTCTTGGGTCTGCAGTAGTATAAAATCCAATTTACCCAGAAGCTTAAGGTAAAAGACTGCCATAAAGTGTTCCCTCAAATAAAAAATGTGTGAACACCTCAAACTTGCTTTATTTAGCACTATTAACGTGGCCACCACTACCAAGCTACGATTACAAACCTTGGATAGTGTATCCACTACCTTTTATTACCATGAGGTTAGCTGCTCTCATCGACTTGCCAGTTCTCCCGTTTGATTTAATTCAATTGAAACCAGGAACAAATTGCTTTTATTTTTTATTTTTTTGAATATCAAGGCAAAAAAAATGGCATAACCGGACTAGTATCACTGCGGAAATACGTCAAATTTATAAAAACGAATCGCGTCCTAAACGTTTAAGATAACCACGCGAGCAATAAAATCAAATTAATTCTGCTCTCTCCCTCTCCTCTAAAAACCAACAAGGCCAATTATATCCAGCAGTACAAACAATTCCATCGAAGATCCAAAAAGAGACTAAAATAATATCCGTAATATTCAAAACCAATACCCTAGGGACGGTAAACATAAAATAGAAAGGTAAACAGTTAAATAAAATATAATCAGCTTAACTTGCCTGTCACGACTGATGGTCCACAGCGCCCAACGAGTGAGATTTTATACATTAATTTATATCTAGATACTCGTATTTACGATTCCATGAAAAGTCAAATACAATCTGTTGTCACAGGACTGTTGAGCAAATAAAATCCTTCGAACGAAAATTTGTTGGACTTGGATCGGGAATACCAAAACAGAAAAAAAAAAGAAAACAAAGCTGCACTCGACCGTGCAGTTTTCAATATTACTCGTATTCTCGCTGTCACTTGTCTGACCAATGTATCCTAGTGGCCACGCAAATACGAGTACAATCATTCATCCGTTACAGGACGTGCTCAAAGTTTCAGTTGAATATTTACAGATACAACCCCTGACCCACATAAATCCACATTCACTTGGTCATCAAATACCAAAATGACGTCAACGGCCATTAATATGCCAGAAAGTTTTTCAAATTTGCTCTTCAAACCCGTTGGTTTGGCAAATGATTGCCATCAATGGCCGTTAATGGGTCTTTTGAAAGTTTAGAATTAGCAACGCGCTTACGAAGCCTGCAGAGAACTACTAATTTATTTGTGATATCATTGCATGTGCAAGCGGTTTTTATTATATTTCATGCTGGAAATAATTATCGGTTTATATGATGGTAGCTTTCGGTGTGATGTCGGAGAATCTGGTTACACAAGTTCGCCTTGTTACGGTACAAAAGGGAACAATACTCGTAAATAGTTCGTGCTGTGTGGTTATTAAGATTCCTATCGAAATTCCAAAATTAACTGGACACTTTAGCAATGCCCTTTTGACTGTGAAATAAGGTCCTTTCATCAACAACTTGAGGCTAAATTATACAATAGTTGAAAAATAATAATTTCACAGCAACGGGTAATAAATTGGGAATAATTATTGCAGTGTGTTCTTTGTAAAGGAGCTTCTTAAAATAGATAATTTTTTTATAAAATTGTAGGCTCTTTAGAAAGACGGGGATACATATCAGTAGCCAATATTTTTTTTTTAATTTCTTAAGGAAAGGAGAAAGAGGCGAATGGAGAAAATATCATCAATATCGAGTAATAAAGTCGTCGAGACTAAGATGGGCGAGCAAAATTCCCGTTCTTCTAGTCCTCCCCCTAGGCGCCCGCTGGAAATGACTAATCACCGGTTAGTGTCTGCTAAGGTCTTATTCGCATGCATCAATTATGCATAGTGGACCATCAAGGAAAAGCTAAAAATAGATACCCAACTCCCTGGTGGTTGAGCGAAAGAACCGTGCCGAGTTGTGGAAGGCTTAGGGTTAAATCAGCCCTAACGAGCTCCTTTGGGTGCTTTGGCAAGGCCCATAGTATACACGCCTTACTGCAGTAGAACCGGCAATGTTGTGGTGTGTGATGAACCTTTTCTACACCGGCTTACTCGTGGGATCAAAATAGAATCACAAAAAAAAAAAGGCTTTGGGGGCTACTCCCCAAGACTCTTAGAAGACTGCGAACAAAAACGCTTCCGGGGCAACGATATCGGCCCCAAGGAAGCACATAAAAGCCAGCACGGCGGCCTATAGAAGGAGACGTGCTGCTTTTCAAGACTTTAGACGACTAGAAAAAAAAGGGCACGGACAATTGGGTTGAAACCAATGGGCTTCAGAAACCATAAAAAAGCGGAAGAGTCGATCTAGAAAAGAACCTTCCGCATCTGAATTAGATGATCCCTCACCACCTTAATTAAAGTGGGCGCTGTAGTGGTGCTCATATGCCTCTTTGAGGTGGTTGGGGTTTCATCGTGAGATCGAGGTCGTTGTCCACCTACTTCTTTTGGCTTAGCTGTAGTGATTGTAGATCGGAGCCATTTTTGCACATCACTCATGAGCACTGGAAACTCCTAAGTAAGATCAACTTCAGCCTTCTCTTCATTTGGAAAAATAGCCCGAAAAAGAAACATCCTGATTTCACCGATAGGGACTGACTCCATCGGCATGCGACGATGACTGTCGCCGCGGCGTATAATTTGTTGAAAGGTGTCAAGCCGGAGGTTGTGTGCAAGGACGAGATTCCGCTCAGGCCAAGGGTCCGCGCCCGTATACCCGTGGAACTCAGCGATCCACAAAATAGTTTGCTTCTGTTGCAGAGACGAAATCCCGATCTTCCAACTACCAAGGGGGAGGTCACTAAGACGAAGGGTTAAAAGGATTGGACAGGACACTAAAAGTGAATGAAGGCAAAGTACGATATAAGTTTAAATAAGACAGGCAATGGCCATGATTCCCACCACCTCAGCTTCTTTCAGAACTCTCTATGAATTCGATACTCTATCCTCTGATTCAGAGGATCTGGATGCTACTGTAACAGAGGCATCTGACTTAAGCGATAGCTCCAATGCTAAGAGTAACGCTATGATTAAAGTGGAGACGACATTAGCAATAATCGCATTGCCGGATTAAGGACAAAGCAATAAAAACTGCTAAGCGCTAAATGCGAAGGTACCCTTAGAACTTCATATTAATATATTTCTCTTAAGTAATTACAGCATCTGCAACCCCACTACTGCCAGAGTAGAGGTCTCCCGTGAGGAAGGCCTATGGATCTCCGGATCAGAATGATTGTCAGTGAGGCAGAACGGACAAAAACACCTGTTCTGATAGGATACGAATGCTCACCACACTATTTGTGGCAGTAGCGATATCAGTAAAAGAGGTAAGGTATTACTTACTTACATTATTGAACCAGATCTTTTTATTTGTAATAGGGACAATAGGCCAACCTTCGTAAGGAGAAAAAGACAGGAAGTTTTACTTATAACTTTGGTATCCAATTCTTCCAATATCTCGGTTGCAACTGATCGGTATCAGAAAAGAGCTCCTTCTCTGATCACCGTTACATTCGCTTCCATCAAAATTTTGAAATCCCACCTAAGAAACCCTTTTAGGTATCCCAAACGGATTAACTGTAACAGAAACAATTAGCAAATCCTTTCTAAAGTTTTGCCCTAGTAGTAGACCAACAAAGGGAACCAAACCTCCATGATGGTATCCTGATCTTGATACTCCTAGAAACGAAGGCAGCCGGCTTTTCAACAAAGTAAAAAAACAAAACAGAACAGAGGACTAGAACCGTGACAAGAACAGCCTCAGACTATATAAAAGTGAGATAAGAAAGGCACAAAGGACATCCTGGTGCAATTCCTGCTCAGAAATAGAAGAAAATAATGAGGCCAGTAGAGTGAGGAAGATACTATCAAAGGCACCTACCATACCCGCCCTAATTAATAAACCAAATGGCACCGCAACGGTGACTAGCGAAGAGTCTCACTTCGAAAATGAGGCTGGGAACAACGTTTCGGTCAACGGTGGGCGTTAACCGTTATGTTAACCGACTTGTTTTTTACTTAAATTTAAAGCATGGATTTGGACGACCTCTGGTTCATGCAAGATGGCGCGCCATGCCACGCAGCACATGTCACAATCGATCTTCTACGCACCAAATTCAGCTGTCTTGGCGATAGCAATTGGCCGCCTCGGACCGATGTTATGCCAACAATTTGGAAGCGATTCAAGAACTTCAGGCCAATATTATCTAAGAAATTTGTAAGCTACAGCCCGAAACCATCAACAAGGCCTTGGAAAATTTGAATGACAAAATGCGCTACTGCGAAGCTAGCGGAGGCAGCCACTTGAACGACGTTGTATTTTATAATTAATGGGAATATTTGTTCTTATTAATAAAGCCATAGTACATGGGGAAAAATTTAATTTTGTTCATTTTATTGCATTTTTAAAAAGAAACTTGTATTTGGCCCGCCCCTTATTTTGCCAACTCCGCGAATTTGTCTGGTACTGTGATCACGGCGATAAGTCTGGAATGGAGCCGCACCTAGGATAAGATGGACTTTCCGTTGCGTGTAACTTTACTTTATGCAGAATTCGTCAATGGTTTAATAGGCCTCCTTTACTTTTAGGCATGTTTTTTGCCTAATCACTATGTTTGGCGGTAAAATCGCCAGCCAGAAGGTAGAGTCTATCTGTCGATGTAAATATTGGATTGAGGTGCTTCAAGTGAATATGTTCCTATGTGGTTCATTTTCGTGAGGAGTGCCCACAATGCAGGCCCTTAGCATCTGAAACCACCCCACTTCACCGCTGTATATAATTTTTTGCTTAAAAGTGTTTTTGATGACGGTCACAATGCACTCGCCTTATGTGGCGTTGGTCGGTCTCTTCGATTTATTTTGTAAGAACTTTGTCGGATTTTGTGCTTAGCTTTATTTCGCTAACCAAAAGTACATCGGAGCTTTCGCCCTGCAACTTTTAAGTGACTCTTTACCAGTGTACCCATTACGATTACAAGTGCTCTAGGCCCGACAGAAGCGAGATTTCTTTCTCGGGTCACCTGCTCATGTATCGGTTTTGTAGCTGACTGATCGTCCCTAGGATGGCGAGTAAACTCAAATGCTGGTCCACCTCGGTCTCCCGTGCATTGGAGACAGCCCTAGGCCTTAATAACGTCTGTCACCAGACTAGCCGCTGGTATTTGTAAGTGTTCTGAGGGTCATTTATTCCTATCTTTGAACTTAGGACACCCCCTATAGTTTGCAGTGTCTTCGGTTCCTGCAAATCACGCATTCCGACTGCTTCATGCACTTTTTTCTGCCTTTGTTCGTATTGCAGACTTTTTTCCTTCAATACCGCAGTCGTTGTATTCGACAGTAAGCTCTTGTGATGGCTTCACCAGCTTGCAACAACTCAAAGTTAAATAAATATACCATTCAATTCAATTCGATTCAATTTATCCGCTTTGCATTGCCAGTCACAATACGAAACAGTCAACCGTTCATGTCTTGCCGCCGAAGTAGTATTAGTTGACTTTTAAAAAGCGAAAAATAAAATTCCGAGGCCAGTGAAAATTACGTGAGCTATTCTGATTAGCATGTATGTACCTCTAGCGCCATCTATTGGAAAATTGCAGATTTCCATTTGATAGTATTCTTGTCTTCCTTAAGTCTCGACCGTAATCCGGTCAAGGACCTCTAACACGACGTAAAGAAAATAATAAAAGACAAAAATCTCGAATATTCAGGCTACTTGTGTCTTGCCCTAAGAGGTTTTGAATTCCAACATAGTTACCCAGAGCTCGAAGAAAAAAGCAAAATAAAATTTAATTCAAAACATATTTACATTTCCAATAAATTTCCTCCATTTATTTTTCAAGCATATGTAACGTCTTAAAAGAGTCATCCAATAAGAGATGTCATTTGGATTCAATTGAATAAGTAAACATTTGCACGAAAAATTGTGACATTGTCACTTAAGACTTAAGATCTGAAAATAGCTTAATTTTATTTTCCACTTTGCATTGAGCTAGATTATATCTCTGTCACAGCCCAAAAGAAAAAAAATTCGATTGCTGTTAAATCGCACGATCTTGGTGGCCAATCATTACGGAAAATCAGACGTCCATGAAATATGGCCTTCAACACAGCTATTGTTTCACCAGCTCTTCGATACGAGGTCGTCCTGCTGGAAATAAACGTCAGCCACGTCCGTGGCATCAATATCAGGCACTAAATGTCAGCCAGCCTATTCACTAAGATATATCGCACTGGTATCGTTTTATAAAAAAAAGTTGGTCTAATGACACCACCTTCTTAAAAACCGCTCCGAACAGCCACTGACTGAAAGGTTTTCCTTTATTTTTATTAGGGGTTTTTTCCCAAACGAACTGGAATGAACCTCATCCCTAACAAAAATGGAAGGGTTGTAAGTCTAAAGGGTCTAAGTGCCAAAAAATCAAAAATCAATATTTTTAGGAAAATACAATCTAAGTGCCAAGCCTAATCCTATCCAATTAGATCCAAGTGTCTTTTTCTTTTAAAATTTTACCCATACACAAATAAAATTGTGGTAGGGTCTAGGTGCCAACGAACTTTCGCTCAAAAGGGTCTGTGCCTGTGTGCGTTCAGGGCGAATTAGCGGGTGGTGGTAGCTGTTAGCATAGGTTTATGTTTGTGAGTTGACTAAATTACACGGTACGAAATGGACGCTACAGCATCGAGTGATCGAAACATTCAGAGAAAACGTAACCCAGAAAATTTATTTTTATTATGTATTTTTTCGTATATCTCTTAATAATAAAATTGGCACTTAGACCCTTTAGACTTACAACCCTTCAATTGTGTAAAAAAACCTTGAATGTTGTGCCTAATCACGGCAGCTATTTGTTTTATTTGTTGATATTGGCGGAAGAATAAGAGTTGGAATCTTCATATCCCATTTATCAATTCATTCAAAGGTAAAGACAAATATTTGGTATCAAAACATTGTCGGATGATATTTTACTACACCCAAATGTGGCTATTATTGCGGCGATTTGGTGAATATGGTTTCATATTAGTCCATATTAATGTGGGAATAAAATGAGGACACTATGCATATTTTCCAAAATTAAATTCACTTTTTCCTGCAAAGCCAGATTATTATATTCACTTCAAAGTGATGTAAGTCAACAAAAAGCTGGTTTAATTAAATTGCATGATAGTAACTATCGAAATAGCATTAAACAAGCTCATTTGCCATTGACCATCTCAATTCCGAAGCCTGTTTATTAAAACTTTGTTAATTTCCTAACTTCATATACCTGGCAAGCGATGAGTATGCATTGACATTCCTCGATTATATTAGTTAGGCCCACATTTTATAATTGGATTAGGATGGACTCGAACGTATTTGTTTCCGTTATAATTAGCGACGGGCTAACTGTATTTGACTTATTGAAAATTGGAATATCCGTTGGTTTTTTTAGTTGCTCGCCGGTCATCGTACGGAAATAAACTGATTCGGATGATGAAATGTATTCGAATGCAAATACGATCGGGAAATTATTTCGCCGGAAATAATAAGCGCTAAGCCGGAAGTTTGTGTGCTTTGTCGAAATCGATCGGCAGGTATGGATATGCACATCATCATGATAATATAATACCAGAGCACTCAAGATCACTTTTTCCGAATGTGGGTTCGCCTTGCATTACAGTGAGTTTCGTTTATTATCGTTGTTGGATGAATGTTGACAAAACCACGGATTCCATATATATTTCTTTTAGGCTGCCAACGGAATTCAAGGGAGGCGACTACCCGACTATGAGCGTCAGGGTGCAATTAACGCTTAGGCCCCGTTTTGATGCCACAAAACTCGCAATACCTAAGGGATGTCAAGGGGAATGTTCATTTAAATCAAACCTCATATGTTGATCTCCTTACTTCCCCATATGGTGTGTCTTCTGTCGGCATCGCAACCCAGAAGTAGGGTGTTTTTTGTTGCATGGACCCACCTGGACAGACGATTGATTTCGTCTGGTGGTGAGGTTGGTCGTGAGCCCAGTACGCTGAGGCTATGAGGCTATGAGTGTATTGAGCCTCGTACCTTCTAGCTTGGCGACCGTGAGGTCGTTCATGCATTGCCCTACTTGAAGAAAAGGTTGTACTGGTCGTCTCTGAGGCCAAGGATATTCGGTAATTTAATCCAAGGTTCCTGAAAGATGCCCACGTCGATGTTTTCCTCCCTTAGGAATGTTGGGCTTGTTCTGGTCGAGGGATGTCGGTAGTGATCACGAGGTATCATCTGTATCGCCGTCGGGGCGCGTAGATCGGAAGAATTTTTGTTTGCCAAGCCGCATTCCGCCATCTGCTTCCTCGAGGGCTGTTAGGCATATCTCATTGATTAAGAGCAGGAAGGAAGTGCTATTTGTCTGCCGTTCCTTCGCCCACGGAATTCTGGAGAAAATGTCCGCCTTCAGTCTTCATCTTAGGTATGGTCTTTTGGTCTTTTTGGGATTTCCTTGGCAGGGGTGACTTTGAGCTTAAAGCCACCCAGGCGTTGCTGATAGCTACGCACGAACTAAGGAAAGACTTGGAAAGCCGATCCACGGTAACCTCTGACTGTTTACGAGCAGTCAAAACCGCCCGCTTTGGTTTTCGAGGATGTGACCCACCACCATCTCCGAAAATTTGGCTTCGATCCTGCACCATTCCGTAGCTATAACCTTCCCTGTGAAAGTCAGTTTTTTTGGCGAGAGGATGTGGTCTTGTGGCCACCTTGCTCTTCTTAGCGGCTTGTATAGGCTCCTCCTGAGACCGGTTTTGGCTGCTTCTTGAGGTTTTCGACATGCCTTTCGTATCTTTGGTATTTGATTTTGTCTTCCAAACCCTTCTGATTGGAGATACCGGCCGATTCATTGCTTGCAATCTAGCTCGGAATAAACTTGACCTCACTGTATCTTCCGTTCAGAAGGGATCCTTCGGACTTATATTTCTTTGGCTGTTGGTCTCTATGGCTTGCAATCTTTGCCTCAGTTATGGGGGTGGATGTGGATGGTTGAGCAGGAGTGCTTTGGATGGCACACTGCTTAATGGACGGGATCTCCTGGCTAAAATGCATCAGCCTACTGGAGAATGCCCCATCATCTGCGAATGAAGAGAACTGTTAAACTGGTCAAAGATAAAACTTTTCATTTAAGAAGAGCCATTACATCCATGGAGCCTTAATTTTTCAAGAATGTCGTAGATAACATGGTCATGGTCAATGATATTTGGTATTTAATTAATGTAATGCAAATAAAACAGGTCCTAAGATGGTACTTTGGGGTACTCCTACGAAATTAGAAACTAGAACTTCGATTTCATATGTTGAGTTTTTTAATATCGGAATAATATTTGTTATTTCTACTGATGAGGAGACGTTTCGCCACCTCCACGATTATAGTAGGACGCATTGGCCACGATTTGCGAGTTCCTTGAAGAAAGCGCTAACTCGAGTGCCTCCTTGCTACCCTTTAAATGTAGGTAGATGTGCGTAAAAGAGGGGTGAAAAATTGATTAAAAAATCGATCGTTGGGAACCTTATTGCGGTGACCATATGAACGAAATCGAATTCCATGCTTTTAGAGGTATACTAGACCTAAATTAAATCTCAGCTTGATATCCCATTCAGTCATTCTGTGTGGAACTAGAATTTGATCATTCATTTCCTTCAAGTCTGTGCTCCACTCAAAATTACTTTCCACATCGACATAAAGAGTTTTGAAATTACCATTTCAAGAACACTGACTGCTACTTAGTTCTTAGCACTTTCTAGAGGAAGACTAATTAAGATCTTGGTGCAGACTTTAATTGCGCTCGACCATCAACAACTAAAAGCTGTTCAAACACATTTGCATGAGGCATTAAACACCTCAAATGACTAAAAGCAAGACACCCTATCGAAATCTAAATACTGTAAGTGCCTGACATCACCTTTCTGTATTTGCCAAAATGAAACACCCCTCAACGGTCAACAGCCAAAGAGATCCTTTCGCCAAAACTACTTTGGGTTAATCGCAAATTAAAAGTATTTACCAGCCACTTTCCAGGATCCTTCGAGCCCAGTTGGTAAGTAACAAATGACTGCTTGGAAACTTATTTTCCGACTCTCGTCCAAGTTCTCCTAATTACACGTTAACAGTTTGAATAAATTTTAGCGCGAAAATGCATTGCAAAATGTCTGGATTGTAGGTAGCCTTGTGCCTGGAAGCGCTTCATGCGCTTCCCAACATTTGGATGGACTATAAATATGGTTAAATGTAAATGGCGGACAACTCCTTCTGGCATACCGATAAAATGCATGCAAGGTGTTTGCATTGCACGGCGTTGGCGTAGGATCCACTTTCATTAGATTGTATTTTGATAGCCAGCTCAAATGGGTTAAGGGAATTCCATCAAATTCTAGTTATAGCATAATTCTCATTCAAACGTGGAGCACCGTGGGGAGATTCGTGGAATGCAGGTATGCAGCTGTTAACTTAGCCGTTCTGGTCCCGCCGGGCTAGGTTGGAATAAATGTCGTAATTAAGATTTAATTACAGCTCAGTGGAATGTTATTTGTGGATGAGTCCCAGAATTGTTAATTCTGCAAATAGATGGTTGGTGGTTGCTAGTTGGTTGCAAATTGTGCAGAGAATTTCGGAAATAGTGGTCTCATTCCGTTGTGGTAATTCTATACTGAATTCACTCCTATCTACACTCCTATCTCTCATCCGCAATTTGTTTGCCATCTGGTACTGATACTATGGGTATGAAAGTGAGAAGCTTAGAATAAAAAACCTGTAACCGCTGGACATTTTTTTTTTTTTCGATTTGCTTAATCGCATGGCCAATAACGCTGTTTTACCAACTGACGCAGGGTTGGCAGTTTAAATACAAAACCATATATTATGAGGTTCTTGGAAGCCGATGGGGCTAAGGATCAATATTATGAGCCACCTAGAGTTCCTAATGTACTTGTGCCGACATTTCTAAACCTCCGTTTGCATAAAACATAAGGAGTATTTACATAAGTAAGTCATAGTAAGCTTAAAACTTAATCAATCCTTACTACATGTTAACAGTCACAATACGCGTCGAAGAAGATGCTTCTGTAGTTGATATACTGATTCTTCCCGAAGGTATAAATTGGCAAATGGGCGGAGTAACCCCTTACGAAAATGACTTAGTTCCGATTTACATGTTATTTTTAAAAAGTGATCTTTTTGCTGCTGGGTTTTTGGTTTTAAATATTTGGCAACTGACGTACAATTTGTGACATCTGTTAAAACACAGCGTACTAAACTCTCACCGCCATTTAAAAATACTTGCATCCCAAGTAAATTTATAAATTATTGAGCTTTATTAAGGTAATTTGTGCTCCGCGAGAAATCTTTTTCGTGCATTTCGACGATTTTAGAGTCATCATAATCGACCAACTGAGCATGCAATTCAAACCACAGTGTCCAAATTTCAAACCAGTTTCAGGCTACGGGACATCAAGCTAACTACTCGTATTCGTAAGTCGTGAACAGAGGAAAATACTGCTGATATATCCGCCAGTATTAACGAAGATCATGATTTATATTTTATATTAGGATTATATTACTCAACTACGTGGAAGATGTCACGTAAGTATCCTGGTCTAGAAACTTACAAAATACAGCTCGTGTAAGAACTGAAGCGAACGACCTTCCACGGTGACGAATTTTCGTTGAGTGAACCTTAGAAAAGTTGGAGCTCGAATTTGGCTGGACAGCGAGAATCGATGGACCAGCTTAGGACCAGTTAATTGGCAGCCTAGGTGGGATTTGCCACTGTGGCGGGTGAATCGTGCTACAAAAACAAATCGTAATAACTTTTTTCATGTGTAAGTAATTGGCTCCATTTTTTCAGTGTACAGGTTATTAATTAAATTTATCAAAATGGATGCTTGGAATGACGAAACATGGATTTGGGTAGTGCAGCGGTACTATGCCTCGAAGTTCGTCATTTCCGTCCAAAGAGAATTTAGGCGGACGTTTGGTGGCACTCTCCCCAGTCGATGGACCATCGTCAAACTTGTTTGGCGAGCATGGGAATATCTCGAGAAGACCTTACCACCAAAATCCTTCCGATTGGACACAGGAAACAATTGTGGGTGTTGCTGCTGCAATATATTCAAACCCAACCGTTTCGACCCGGAATTTATCCACGCAAATGGGATTGAGCGGACGATCATTACAGGCGGACGATCTTGACTTGCCTTCTCGTCTGGAATTTTGCCGAAAAGTTCTTCAAATGGCCGAAGAGGATAACTACTTTGTAAACTGTTTATGTACATATGTGGTTCACTTTGATCTTAACGGCAATGTCAATAAGCAGAATTGTCGGATATGGAGCGAGTGTAATCCAGAAATTCTCCATGAAATGGAACTACACACAGAACGAGTCACTGTTTGGCAGTTTTGAAATTGAAATTGAAATTCTTTATATCGTTCTTAAGTTACAATGGCTATCGCACAATTTACAATAATAGTTCAGAGATATAGTTTATTTAGGAAACTTTTCTACTGAAATAACACATTATTAAACAATGATATAAAAAAATAACAAAAACTGGGGAAATAACGAAAAAAAACCCAAAGTAGAAAAGAAAAAAAAAAATAATAGTAAGAGTAATAATAAATAAATAAATAAATAAATAAATAAATAAATAAATATATAGATAAATAGATAAATCGATAATGTAAAAAATTGGTAAGGACCTATGTATACGGTCGCTCATGCATCACTCCTTACCACCTAAGGAGCTCCTGTGCTAACTGCACCAACCTTTTGACACCTTCATTGCATGGCCATTCTTCTATTTAACATTCTTGCGTTGGCTCGTCGACAAGGTTGAATCCACAGTAAGAGCACATAGAACTATGTCATTTAACATGCCCCCCTTCAAACCGTATACCACTGTCAAACACATATCATGCCTATTCTTTACTTTCATTAACAATATCATTTGGTTTTGTTGCATGTCGCAAGAGTTTTAAAAATTTTTAATTGACTGATCACCCTAATTCATTTTTACATAATTAGTGCTCTATGTTAAGTTAGTTATTCGGTTCAAGTTTCATGGCTGCGACTGATCCACATCATTAACAGAATCCCATTTACATTTTCGAGATATGTTAAAACCACTTTACCAATTATTTTTAATTAATTTTTTACATTACAGTGGTCTATGTCGTCCCCAGATAGAATGTACAGCGGCATCCCTTTATAAATATCACAATCGGACGCTTGGATCCTCAAAAAGAACATATATGAAGCAACCATTCTTAAGGGTAGTTTCTTTCGACTTCCTCGAAAGGAAAAGGAAAGGAGACACAAAATTATCCGCACAGTCTCAAACGTAGTGTTATAATTTCAAATTCTGTTGATTATTGTGATCAAGGCAGCAAGTAGAAGGATAGAGGATATTTCTAAGAAAACAAAATTAAGAAAACGAAAAAAGAGCAAAATAGGATGACGAAAATTGGAAACATCTTCAGAAGAACGTAAGCTTATTTTAAAGTAACTTTCCAAGGACAAATCTCCCGAAATGCTGTTGAACTTGTTAGAAAATCTTATACCGTAGTTAGGGATGTTCTCCATAAGTTCAGAAATAAATACTGCTTAGAAAGTAAGAAAGATAGAAGTCAAAAAAAAAAACAAATGATTGGAGGTAAATGAGAGGATGAGAGGCATAGTGCCATGAAAATCAAGCAAAATCCCAAGACGAGAGTAAAATGATTGTCCGCAGAGATATCTGGATTCAATAAAAACACTTTCTGTTGAAACAGTAAGGCGGGTTCTAAGCTCAAATATTTTTAATAGCACGCTTGCAGGTCGTAACCCACTTATATCCAAAGTTATATCCACCTATATCAAAAGTCATTGATTCGTGTGATTATGCGTTAGGGACCTTTCCAGTCTTGCTGCAGCTTAGGTGACTTCCCTTTTTACCGATGGGGATTGTACAGCCATACCAAATCGCTTTCATGGAACCCCTGCGCCGATGCCTTCGTGTCGTACCCGGTTTTCATCCGATCGCTCGCTATCTTGATCTTTGCTCGAGTTCTTTAATGGATGGCCAGAATTCCAACCACCCCATCCGACTACGGGTGAAGAGGTGTCGTCCTTGTTTTATTGAACCCGAGCAATTGGCATACCTCCTGGAATATTTTGGACCCCAAGTTGTTGCTTCCCTGGTCCGAGTTTAGCTCTATGGGGACGCCAAACCTGCCCAACCAATTGTTGACGATTTGCTCCATAACCTTTGTTTCTTGGTTGGAAATGGCGAAAACTTCAGGCCACTTACTAAAGTAGTCCATGATGACTGGGATATATCGGTTGCCATTGTCAGTTTCCAGGAAAGGGACTGCGATGTCAACGGCGCTATTCGTTCGAAGGGCGCACCTACATTGCACTGGCGCATCTTCCCTTTAGTTTCCACATTAGGACCTTTGCTGGCTGCACATGTGACGCATTGTCGGCACCAGTTCTCGACGTCCTGTCTTGCACCGAGCCCATAGAATCCTTCCCTTATCTTCTCCAAAGTCTTGTTTACTCCCAAAGGTACGTCTTGTGCCTTTGAGCGCGGTGCAAGAAACTGCATCCTGAATGTTTTCTCGTCTAACGTTTCCCATTTTCGTTTCAAAATGCCGTACTCGACATGAGTGAGTCCCATTGTGCCCAAATATGCTTTCAGAGCACGGCTTCTGTCGGCTATATCTGGGCCGTCCGGTTTTTCCATGTGCTCTTCCCACGCCAGTATGGGCTCGATGTCCGCGTCTTCCTTTCGGCTATTTCGGATTTCTTCTGTGCTTTTATTGCTCTTATTGCTTGGATGAAGGCAGCATCCTTCCCTTCCCTCTGCGGCCTTCATGACATTGCATTTGCATTAGAAGTCGCAGTAGTTTCTTTCTGATTTGGAGAGCACCTTCCTGAAGTAAGCGACCACCTTTTCATTGTGATAATATGCGCCTGGGAAAGGACAGCTTCAACACCTATATTACCAGCGTCTGCGTCTACTATAAAAGTTTTTGCCAGCTTAGGATAAGATACATAGTATCGGCGCTTCATATACATAGTCGTTGTTTTAATTGCTGGAAGCTCCTCTTGCACTCCTTGGTCCATTTAAATGATCTCTTCTTCTCTGTCAACTGGTGCAAGCTCTTCGCGATCCCGACGAAATCCTTTATAAATTGCCTGTAGTAGATGGCCAGGCCTAGAAAACTTCTCAATTCATGTTTGTCTCTGGGAGTTGGCCAATTCTTGACAGATTCGACCTTTTCCGGGTCTGTTTTTACTCCTTCTGATGATATGACGTGCCCCAAGTAGTTGATTTTCCGCTAGAAGAGAGCACATTCTTCGCATTCACCTTCAAGTGGGCACTTCGTAGTCGTTTGAAGACTTCCCTTAGGTTATTTCGTTGCTCGTCGAATGTTTTTCCAACCACGATGATGTTATCTAAATATACCAGGCAGGTTTACCAGGTCAGCCCATGCAGATCTAGTTCCATTAAACGCTCAAAGGTCGCCGGAGCCGAATGGCATTACTTTTAACTGCCAGTTTCTCGTGGTCTTCAGGATGCATCTGTACCTGCCAATAGCCGCTTTATAAAACGAGATTCGATCTGTCCTTCTTTCTCCATCGCTGAGACCATCTCCACGACTTCTGTTTATGTTGCCAATGGCAATCGTCTAGTCGGTTGTTGAATTGATCTTGCATCACCGGTGTTAATGCAATGCTCCAGGTGTGTTCAATAATGATCTCCGCTCTGCGCAGCAAAGATATTTGCAAATTCGACGAGCAAATGTTATGCTTATATCTGCCGTTTCTTATCGAATTCACAGTGCTGAAAAATTGCCCCTTTAAGCTCCGCTACTCTGGCTGCAGGAACTCGTCTCGCCGACTCCACTCCAGTTGTTGTCAAGATTGCAGAAACTGACGAACATTTTCACCTAAGTCTAATGCTGCAATTCCTTAGATTTATCTCACTGGAAACATGTTGTTCTGCGAGACTCAACGAGAATCTTTCCAACTACGTAATTTTAGAAGTTTGTTTGGTCTTTGGGTTCTATTAAGAAGAATCAGTGGCCTCTAGAATCACCCTCCAAACGCGTTAAGAGTACTGTCTCTGTATTTGGTGGCAGGGTTACGACTTTTTTGATTACTGACTTCAGGCTAGCGTCAGTTTTTCTCTTGCACGGCATTGGTATTTCGTTATCAGGATATCGCAGCACTTGCCTACCATTATATGTTATATAGATAGTCTTCGACTACCAATCGTCTCCTGTCATCCCATTTTTATATTCACCTCCTGTGAGCCTTTTAACTTAGCAGATATTCCATCGTAACATTATTATTACCTGTCTTTTGGAATTCGGAAGTTTGGAGCATGAATATGTTCCTGGTTATTTCGTTGTTCTGTTATACATATCTCTTCTTAATCCATCTTTATATTGTCCCACCCATGTACGGGGAGGTCTCCGTAGCCGTTTTTTCCTTCGGTTTTTGACCTCATTATTGTTTTGACTGCTCGTCCACTGTCCACTTGTTCTCCTACCCATTTTAGTCTTGGTGACTTTGTTACACGGACAATATTCGTCTGTTCTTCGTCCTAATTTCCACAATAGACCAAAAATCTTGTTTTCAAAGGCCCGAAATCTATTTTCCTGCTTCTTAACAAGAAGGTAAGATGTCGCTGTCATTATTATAATTTTAAAAACATTGATTTTGAAACTGCAAGGCAAAAATAGTTGTGAATAATTTCTTAATCGCGAAGAAGGCCAGTTACTGAGAACTACAACCAACGCGGCAAATTCTGTGGAATCTCTCAAAAAATCCTATCTAGGACAACCACCCCCGGAGAGTAGTGAACAAACATCTTCGACACAAACCATCCGCACCCCGTCCCGTATTTGGTTTGCTCTTCATTGACTTTCAAACCTGTTTATTGAACATACGTCTTTCTGTGTTTCTCTTATTTAACTCCTCACTATGTCCCAGAAGGTCCAGATGGTAAGCGTAAGCGGGTGTGATTGTATTAAGGATTATTTCCCTATATTTTTCTGAAGGAATATCATTCCGTAGTACAGCACCAAATTAAAGAGATGTGGTAACAAGGCGTCTCTGTCTTTTAAGCCATCATCTGAATGTTATATTTCAAATAAAGTGTTTCGTTTCGTCAATACATTTTCGATCAGTTCATAATTCTCTGTGAAAATCTGGTCACTTGTCGAGCGGTTCCTCTTAAAGCCACACTGGTAATCTCGGATTATATCCTTAGCATATGATGTCAGTCTCTTAAGGAAATATTTAACAACACCTTACAATAACCTTAAATGTGTAAAAACTTACTACAAAAAATATTAGATTAGAAAGAATAATGGCTTCTCCCATCGTCTGGGGTGAACAGAAATTCTTTTACTATCATTAGAACTTTCCCTATGTTCTCGAAGGACTGATGAGTGCACGAAAAGGAAACCTAACCGTCTACATACGATCTAGGGCGCAGTAGGCACAACATAATTTTCGAAATTATCCCGAGTTCATAGAAGTTATAATAAAGATACCATAAACCCACTAGGGTCACATGAGTAATGGTTAGCCGCTTGACGATGTAAAATATGATTATGAGGGAGGCATGCATTTTCAAAAGAATCCCATTTGCCATCATTACGGGAGAGAAACATTTATTGGTAGACTGTTCCGTTGTAAATTTAAAATTAGCATTTGTAGGTTGTCATAAATGACTGACCTCAGCTTGGTGATTACCCTTCCCTAATACTTTATGGGAATAAAATGTTTACAAAATGTTTTTCAAAAGTTTTGGAACAAAAAGTTTTCATGGCCTGTTCGACAGCGGCTCACCCTTGATCGTATTAATCAAGGTTACATTGAATGGGAGGCATGGAATTCTAGCTCAATTATCTGGGAAAACACACAGAAGGTGCCACTTAAAGAAGATTAACAGTTTCTCAAATGATGTCATCCTTCAAACAAAGCTCTCACTAACCAATAAACAAAGACAAATAAGCGATGGCAAATTGCGTCAACTTTAATGCTAATTAAAGGCACACCCGACTCGTAGCGCGCAAGACCTCTATTACAAGCAAGATTTCTCGTCCTATTTCGCTACCGCTCTAGCGCTGAATATGTCGTCTAGATTGGAATTTCCTGATTAAATAGCATAGCATGACATACTCCAGTCCCACTCGCTGAAGAAGGTATTAATGACTGGGATTCTTATTTTAGATCCTTTGATGCGCGATGCGGGAACTCAACTTCTTAGCCACCCATGTGAGTACTTAACGTTACATTCCGATCATTAATTTTAATGAACGGGAAATTGAACCAAGGTAAGCATGATGAAAGAGTGATGATGAAAAGGAAGAAGTTGGAAATGGAACGAAAGAAGATACTCTCCATACGATTGGCGCCTACCAATGCGAGTCATTTAATCTAATGACTGGTTTATTGGTATCGCTCTCAGTGAATTATATTTTATCGAAATCGGTGAGGAAGCTTGAGCCTAGAGGAATGTGAAGATGTTCGTACTCATATAGATGGGCGGATGTACTCGTACTCGTACTACTGCTGCACGACTGATAATGATAATGATGATGATGATGATTGCTATTGATTAAATGTCGAAGACTATTTGTTTGCTTTGCTCGTTGTATTGTGGAAAGCAACGACGAAACGTCGTTCGTGGTTTCGTAGATCCTGGGTAGTTTGGCAAAGTGTTATTGTTGAATCGAGAAATTTGGTTATGTGTTTAGGTAGAAATTCAAAGAAGGCAGCTTTCGGTAAGTCATGTCTGGGGAGTCTGTTAAGTTTGGTAATAAATGAGTTTAGGCGTATTTCTGCGAACAATAAATGAGGAGAAGAGGAAATCTTATCAGAATGGATGTAATTAGCCCGAAATAAAATGATTTTACTTCTGCAGCTTTACTTTAATTTCAAACACACGACAGCTTATAAGATAAGCGTAGATTCTGTATTACAAGAACAAGGATACGTCATGCAATGTAATGTAATTGGAATAAAGACTAAAATAGGTTTCGTTGTCCAAGATTTAAACAATGTTACATTTTAGAAACAGACAAGGGGAATCCTATAAACTACAGTTAAGCTGCCTTTTACCTACCTACGTATAGGTAAAGAAAAGACCAGAACTGCGAATCTACAATGACGTCACCTAACTCAAATGCTAATTTATTATTTGATGATTGAAATATCAAACAATCCTCTTCTTTTCAAATTTTTTGACTAACAGAGCCCCACATTTGGGAACACTACCAAGAGTGCCAAAAATTAGGCGCCAAAAACCTACAATCGCATAAGGTGGCAGAGTTTTTTTACCAAGACGTGACCCTCAAAATATCTGTGATAAGACTATGAAAAATCAATTGAATTTTGTCACTACTGTAGATCTTGGGAGAAATATGGGACAAAGAATTTTTTTTTAATAAAGATGACTAATATGCGGTTTTTTTAGCCCTTGGTTTTTAATTATCAAAAAACTGCAGGAAAATTAAAAAAAATGTACAATGTTCTTATTTCAGTCAATAAATCAGTGCTTCCCATTCGGAGGACTGTAGTTCATACGGAGAACCAGCGTCGAATGGAGATGTCAAATATGCCCTCATATGTGAAAAATCTCGACCAGCATTTGATTGGCCTCAGCGATGAAGTAATCCCAAACCGGGAAGCCTGCCGCTACTTTCTGAGGTCAAACCGGCGGACCCCACAAGCGGACCAGTAGGAATGCAGTTAAGTGGGAAGGTTATGGTCCTACACTTCTGACCATAACGACGCCGGGATAAAAAGGAAAAGAAGAAGAAGAAGAAGATGTGAAAAATCTCGACCATCGAATTTTCCCATATAATCCCACTGAGCCCAAAACTCCAAACTTCGAGAGCCCATATCTCCGCTATTTTGGCACTTTTTGCAGATAAGAGCTCGTTATCATGATCAGCGTCGAATGGAGATGTCAAATATGCCCTCATACATATGTGAAAAACCTCGACCATCGAATTTTCCCATATAATCCCACTGAGCCCTGGACTCCAAACTTCGATAGCCTGTATCTCCGCTATTTCAGCACTTTTTGCAGATAAGAGCCAGTTATCGTGATCAGCGTCGAATGGAGATGTCAAATATGCCCTCATATGTATGTGAAAATCTCGACCATCGAATTTTCCCATATAATCCCACTGAGCCCTGGACTCCAAATTTCGAGAGCCCATATCTCCGGTATTTTGGCACTTTTTGCAGATAAGAGCTCGTTATCGTGATCAGCGTCGAATGGAGATGTCAAATATGCCCTCATATGTGAAAAATCTCGACCATCGAATTTTCCCATAGCTTCGGTAATCTGATGACGTTCTGATTAATCGGAGCTATTCCCTGGGCCTTATTGAGAACTATTGAGCCGGTAATATAAATAATGATCTCCGAAGAATCTCAAACTGGTCAGTGGAAAATAGCCTGTCACTTAATCCAAAGAAATGTAATTGTTTGGTCATTTCAAGAACCTTCATATCTCTTCCAATACAGTTTCCAACATCCAACAGATCTGTCAGCTTGATTCTATCGCGTTTCTCTTGTCTAATTACTGAGAGGCAATTTTTTATTGCAGCTGTCCGCCTGCGGAACTCACTTCCGCGCACCCTGAGAGAACTAAATGGCACACGTCAATTTGGGAGCGAGTTACAGCTTTTCCTCACAAACCAGAACAACTTCACTTAAACTTAACTTATACTTAAGTTCAAATTTAACTCTTCTTATTTATTATACTACGCATATACATATATTGCTTTTTCAACTTGTCAAGAAAACACATTCTTATATTTTATATTTATATTTATTATATTTGAGATGTTAATATAGTCTTTCATACATACTCTCCGTCCTTTATATTCTTATATTCTTTTCCTTCTTGTTGTAATTTTTTTTGTTTGCCAAAGCACTAAATTCTATGATTCAGTTTATCTTTCACAGACTTGTACTCGTAAATGTATTCTTACTGTGTTAAGCATATATGGATCACGGCGAAGCATGGCCTACACGACACCACGTCCAACAACGGACACTGGCTACTTGGCTTCCTGGCGGGGCGTAATCTCCTTCTGGCTAGCACATGATTCCCACATCTCAACATCCATTAAGGAATCTGGTGATCACCTGATCAGTCGACCATCAACCATATTGATCACGTTGCGATCGACGCTAGAAAGTCCTTCAGCATCCTAGATGTAAGAACCTTACGAGGACATGGGACCGAACCACTACCTTGTTGTAGCCAAAGTACAAAAGAGGATATCAAGGATGATACGGAGTAGTGCAGGTCAAAGAAAGTTTGACGTCGGAAAGCTACAATCATAGGAGAAGGCTTGTACCTTTGCCGATCGAGTTTCCCTCAATTTCTCACAAAATCCGAAGACCAGCGCGCCGACAGAGACGCTACCCCTGATGTGTTAGGCTTCCGACTGCCGCCAGTTAGAAACCCCTGGTTTGATGAGCAACGCGAGTAAACCCATATAGTAAAGCAATCTGCCTACAAAGCCAAGTCAAAACGAACATTCCAGGGCTACAAAGCCAGATCAGAAGCCTGTAGGGTTGAAGCTGACAGCTAGTAGTACAGTCGATGCTGAGAATATGGGAAAATCACTTCCGTAGACTGTAAAACCGCAATGATAGATCTGATACCGCTGTCAGCAAAATGATCCATTCGCAAAGAACGAAGGTGTAAGAGAATTCGATCCACCCGACCTAGATGAAATCAAGCATGTAATATTAAAGCTCAAAACTACGAGTAATAAAGCCGCGGGCGCACTGACCTATTTAAAGCGGCTAGAGATGACCGAAGAATTCCAAACCGACACACACCACATCTTTATCGATTTTAAAGTGTGCATATGACAATGTGCATAGGGAGGAGCTATACCGAGCCTTGTCTGGTTTAAACATCCCCGCAAAACTCGTCAGATTTCGTGGGATGACCATAGAGATTTCTGGTTGTTCCATTAAGGTTGGGAACGAATTAACCAAGACCTTCGATATGAAAAAAGGATAGGCAAGATTATGCACTGTCATGCAACTTTTTCAACATCGTGCTTAAAAACACAGCGAGTCGTCAATGGAGCGTTTGAAACGGATCTTTCGGTAATTGAGGGAAAAACGATTTTAACGATTATTTCGCGTAAATGTTGGCCACGAATAGGTTTTAAATCGGATAGTTAAATTTTGAGTTAGTTTTTCAAACACATTCACCGAACTCATTTCCCAATTGGTCCATCGGTTCACCCTACTGTGAAGCATGTAACGCCGTGTTATAGGAACGACATGTCGGCCAAATTCAGCTCGCGCACTTTGGGCAAAAAAATGTTCGAAATCATAAACAGTCGTTGTTGCCACGGTCATTTAAAAAAAAATGGGCCACCTATCATGGATGCATTGGCAGCTCTGTATAACCTGAGTTTGCTTCCAAGAATGACCTTCGCCGCTGGATAAAATTTCGATTATATGGTCGATTATGAGGATGAAATGATCGAAATGCACGAAAAACATTTTTCACAGAACATGAATTTTGATAGAAACTAACCTGTCGAAAAAATTTTCGATTAACAAAATGTACTTTTAGTTACGAAAAGTTTATGGATAGAAGGTTAAAAATGAAATCAATACGAAGAGATCGGAGAATATTTGGCCACAGGCAAGATTTATTGTTGATTAATCAATTTCCTTAATGGTCTGGCGGTTGGCTTCGCTAACGGCCTAGATGCGCGGTGATTTGCGCTTGTTTCTTCCTTCTTTGGCTCTCTAGGTCAAAGGATGTTCCCGTGAAGTGGCCGCATGTTGGGGGGTGGTAGCTCTTTAGTATATTTAGAAATTCAATCATTTGTAAGCATTATTCGGATGTAGGTCTTTCTATGAGGAGATGGCAATACAAGCCGAGCTTTTTGATCTTAACATATGTCACAAATTTTGCGCGAGCTGTCGAAAATAGAATATTACAAAACCAAACAGATAAACATCACTGTACAATACACATAGAAATATTTATTATTTTTCAACACAATACGATATGAGAAACCGCTCCTAAGGAGCAAATAGCGGCAGCAAGGATTGTACGAAATTCCTCCACGTGGCCCTATCTTGAGCTAGTCTTCTCTCTTCGACCCCTGTTTTGGCAACTCATCGACGCTTTTTCTCCACGGATTTGCGGGTGCCTTGTAGATTCCATGTGAGGACCATCTTTGCGACGACTGTGTCTAGTTTACGCAAAGTATGCCTGATTCAACTCCATTTCCCCTTCAGGATCTCCATCGCCACTGGTAGCTGGGAAGCTCTCTGTAGCAGGTCCTCATTCGTGATCTACTCCGGCCAAAAGATCTTTAGAGTCCTCTTCAGGCATTTGTTAGTAAGTACCCGCAGCTTTCGGTTTACGCTGTCAGTCGTCTTCCACGTCTCACAGCGAGGGAGGACGGATATGACATAGGAGTTGAAGATCCAAAGTTTAAGAGAGGAAGAAAGCTGGTTGGATTTCTATATTTTCCTCAAGGCATAATAAGCTGGGTTAGCCTTGTTGATATGCGTCGAGACGTCGAGTTCTGATCGCCCGTCTTTGCAGAGCATGCTGATTGAGAGATTGATTGATTGATTGACTGAGAGAGAGAGAGAGAGGATTGCCTCACATCTCGTGTTGATTTTAATCAGTTTCGTTTCGGCGATGTGAAGTGTCCATGTTAAGGGCGCTCAGTTTCTGCTTGATGCCAGTGAACGAATTAGACAGATGTCGTCCGCGTAGTATAAGTCATGTAGTTTCTCGGTTGGATTCCATTGGGAACTTCGGAGTGGTGCGCATGTGGACAAAGTCGAGGATAGCAATGAAAAACAAGGGAGATATAAGGCACCCCTGCCTCACTCCTCTGGTGTTGATCAAGGCTGTGCCTTCTTTGCCTATGGATCTCACTGTTCATGAAGCCTCTCGGTACAATTCGCATACGATGTCGATGATAGTGTTTGGAATTCCAATATTCTCCATTCCAATTAGCATCTCTGCAGACCATGTCGAATGCTCTCTCGATGTCGATGAACAGGAGGGAGATCGGGCCGTCCCATTCAACAATAATCAATGATCATTCTTATTGTGTTTGTATGTTCAACACAAGAACTATTAGGTCCTCGATGCTATCAGCGTGGCGAGCAGTTTCTGAATGGTGCTGAGAAGAGTGATGCCTCTCCAGTTTTTTATACTCACCCAGGTTGCCTTTCTTCGGGATGGTGATAATGGCGCCCTTCGTCCGGGGATATGACGAGTAGACCAGGCCTCTGCGATAGAGGGATGCAGGATTAGATCCATTTGTGGCGCAGCTGCTCTAAATTGTTCCGCAGGCAAGGTGTCCGGGCCCAGAGCTTTCACGCTCGTCGGTCTGCGAAACGCGGCTTCCGTTTCACTGTTGGAGACGACGTCTGGATCGTTCTTCGTGGATTTCTGCGTACAGAAGGGGAGAATGGGATGTAGGCCTCACCATCAGTTGGAAGTGACTCTGCGAAGAATTTCCTCCTGCGATCAAGTTGTTGCTGATCTCTCTGTCTCTGCCTTTCAGGGGAGGAACGGTATCTTCCTCGTGGCATTATAAACACCTTCCTTGTCACAACAGTGAGCTGCAACTGATCGTGGTGCATTGGTAATCATCACTACTGTTGAGCCGAAGGTCTGCAGTTCAAGTCCGTCTATAATCAAGAACATTTCCTAAGCGGAAAAACTGTGCAACAACATCAGATATGAATGAGAGATGATCAAAAACTGCTGACAAAGGCATAACACTCTCAGCATAAGATCATTTCAGAATTCATACTCTGTGTGTGCATTTCCAATATAACACCTGAATGACATGGAAACGAAACAATTACTGTGAACTACAACCAACGCAAATTCAGTCGAGTCTCTCAAATAATATCTATGACAACAACACCCGGAGAGTAGTGAACTAACATCTTCGACACGAACCATTTGCCCCCCCGCCAGGTTGGTTGACAAACACGATAAGAGCGTACACTCTTGAACCTGCACGACGGACAATAGCTCACAATACCCAGCAAAAGTTGCTGATCGCTATATAACATATGTCGGCGTCGCGAACGGTTTTCACCTTCTGCAGACAGCCAGGGAATCTTCTGTTCGTCATCAAGTGATCGATATGCTTGCGAGTACTACCGTTCGGAGACTGCCAGGTATATTTACGGATGTCTTTGTGGGAGAACTTGGTACCACCAACAAAGAGGTGATGAGCAGAGCAAACAAAGGTCGAAAAGGCGAATTCCATTGCCATTGCTTTTTGCGTGAAGGCTGTGTCGAACAATAACAACTTCGAGGCTGTTGTTGTCAGAGCTTACTTTGGCGTTGAAGTCGTCCATGACAACTTTTATATCACTCTTGGGGGAGGACGTGAGGCAAGCTTCCAGATGGTCTTAGAAGGTATCCTTGTGTTCATCATTATCTTGTTCGGTGGGGACGTAGCATTGTTTGATGGTGATGTTGCGGAACTTCGAGTTGAGTCGGATTGATATGATCCTGTGTGAGATGGGTTTGTACTCCATGAGCAACCTCTTGTCAGCTGGGGATAGTAGAATACCTAGTCCGTTCTTGTGGTGGGTGTTTTTACCACTTAAAATGAGGTACACTCCCGTTTGCGTCTGGAAATTGCCTGCCCTCCGGAGAGTCCGAGGATCTGTAGGTGGTATCGTTACATCTCAAAGCAGACTTGACTGTATCTGGAGGTCTCAGAGAGGGTTCGTTCCAGGTACCTATTAGGGTTGAAGTTTGAAAGCCAAATATCTTTGCCGTTAAGTCCTGTCCGTTTAATCTTCTATTTACCGTTTCACTCACCATTCTTTTTTACATTGTGGCTTATGGGGCCGACGAAAAGCCCCTAGTTATGTTAGAGGATCACATGCTCGGGTTTCGGAATCAACCCGTGAAGCATTTATATAGCGAGCCGCTTGCTCTAAGACAGACGCCTGCTTTCAGCCGCTCCCACTCGTTGAACAGACGCTGAGGTAGACTGTTGATTAGAAGTCGAAGAAGACTGGATGTGAAAGTACCAGTCTGAACATGAAGTGAGTCATGACCCCTCTCCGATTAGCTACCGACATATTGTTCCAAACGGGTTGGATGCTCGGCACTCAGGGTACCACGTGGAGGTTCGGAGTCGAACGTTGACAACGTTTAAGTTGTACTCATGCGAGAAACGTTCTGAAAACGGAAATTTGTTTGACTTTAAGTATGGTCAAAAACCCAGATTTATAGGTCTAACGTCCATTGTAGATCATAGCCCACCACCACTGCTTGTGAGGCATCGGCCACAAACAATGTTGATAGCTCCATTAATTGCACCACTATCAACCATTGCAGTGTTTGAGCCCGTGGGTAAGGTTTCTAATTTTTCTGAATACCTCTAATCACACAATTTTATTTAAAAAAGTTTTTGAACAAATATAAATATTTTGTGTGCAATATCAACTTTAAAAATTGAATTGCAAACTCCCACAATCTACTTTATTTGAAAGGCAACTCAAAACAGGACACAAAAAACGAAAATACCCACCCGTGAGTCGAATTCGTCATGGCACAGCTTTTTTTTATTTTTTATTTTTTTGTTTTTAATAAAATATTTTGTCTGCATCCGTGAAACGATATGGGCGCACGCTGAAAGCAATGTAAACGACCAACAGAACGCCATCCGAGGTTTTCCAATTTTTTCCGATTAAACTTTTAACAGTTAAATTATTCGAAAAACAAAAAAAGAACAGATGACCAAAATAAAAAAAATAAAAACTGAAATTGCAGTCAGCAGAGTAAGGTTATTGGAAAGCTTTTTTACCATTTCGGTTTTTGTAGTCTTTTGTAGGTTTGCAATTCGTTTTATATCCGATGTTGGCAGCCGGCTGGACATTGTAATGAGTGGCGATTAAAGGTCAGCCGGCGGAAGTTAGGCACGCAGTTTTTCATCGAATTACAATAAAGCCTGCGAAATATTTTTGTTTATTAGCGTTTTGTTTTATTTTCTGAATGATCAAATATAATTTGTGCGGGTTCTAAGGATAGTTGTTCACAGTATCTGAGTTCAAATGTCGGCTGGTGAAGTATTGTGTTTTGGTGGGAACGCATATAAGTTTCAAATTATAAAACAAAATTATTTCGAAATTCGGTTATAAAGCTTTTGGTTAATAAACTCTTTCCAGCATGACAAAAACAGGGGTAAATTATGTTCTGAAAATATTTTATTTACTACTGAAAACAATAAATCTTAGTCAATAATTTTTGCGATTTAAGGAAGACTGAGGAAGACAAATGACTTGACTATCGGCTTCAATTTATTATGGTGGCTTTCTATAGTTTAAGCCCACAAGCTCTGTAGGCACTTGTTCTAAAACAAGAATTCAAGTTCCTTAAAGTATCAACGGGCGGTCCTTTACATCGTTGGCTTTACTAGACTTCGCAGTTGATGTCAAGGACTTTCGGGCCGAAATGCATAATCTATTCACATTTTCTCGGATTTACATAACTAGCCCCATCATGCAAAACCAAGTAGCCATAGCGCAATTGTTGGAAATAATGGTTGGCGTTTACCAGAGATGGTGAAAGTAGCTTACATTTTTGAATAGTAGTGGCTTTGATTTCAAAGGCAAGAAACCACCTAGACACCCGAAGAAAATCGAAATTGAAAGAACTGCTCGGTAAAGATCCATGTTTAATATTTCAAAAAATATAAGAAGTAGACCTGACCATGAAAAAAAAAAATGGGAATGATCCTGGGAATGGACTGTGTCCAATACTAGTTCAAACCAAAAAGACGTTTTTTTACCTGTGAAAAGCCCTCAGAATACTTCAAAAGACACAACAAAGTGACTTTGAGGCACGACAATTCTCGGCACACGTTGAGAAACCGGTCAAAATATTTACGAGTGTATTTGGAAGCCATCAAATGAGACGCTCTACACCACATACCGTTCTCGCCAGACTTTGCTCCTTGATTAATTATAATCCCCTGTATGAGCACGGATTCTTAAGATACTATGTCGTATCCTTCCCGAAAGATAGAAAGACTAGTGATTTGCGGTGGGATTTAGAACTCGCAAATTTAGAGCTTCTTGGACAACCCTTCGCCAAGACTCACTGTCATGAGGGTGTTCCCTCCTAGTTTCGCAGTTCTGTGTCATATCTTCTAGGCTCATCCCCATTATGGACTTTTCCCTCATTATTGGTTTGATTGTTCGTCCACTCTCCTTTTGTTCTATGGGTCTTGTTCACCTTATGGGTCTTGTCCAACCATTATTTCAGTCTTCTTAAGGGAACATTTGATAGCACATTTCGACAACTTGATAGCAGGGATATATGTTCGTTCTTCCTATTTAAATATGGGAATGCTGACCAAGTTTTTTCATTCCTCGGTGATAATCTCGTTGTTCCATATAGTTGTGACGAACCTATGTTAATATCTCCCCTGCTTATTTTATTGATTCCAATGGTATTAGGTTCAATCCTGCGGCCTTGTTCTTAAGCCGCGATAGTTGGTAGTTCTACCTAAATCTCTGCTATGTAGGGTTTTTGTTTTTTTTCTTATTGCAGGCTTCTGCTATCTGTTGAAGCACTCAGACGCTAATTCTAATTTCTTTTCTAATTGCATTTTCCTCGTTCTCCGGAGAAAAGTGAAGAGGCGCTTTAGTGATATAGAGCCAAGAGATCAGGCACAGCAGAGATGCGTAGCAAAATTATAATAGCCCGTAATGACGCCCGCAAGTCTTCTGCAAATTCTTTCTGCTTCGATCCATACTTATTCCACTCATCTCCCGAACTCGATTTAAGCAATCTATTCAGGTAACTTCTGTCTTCCTTGCGGAGACTTGGAGCTCAACATTCCACCAGAGAATTAATTTCCTGCAGGGAGATTTCTTGACGTTACTCAGATTGTGAGCGGCGTCCTCTACCAATCGTTTCGTTCTGAGTTTAACATAGGTAGGGTTTGAGTGGATTTCTCAAGCTCCTCTCTAAACCGTACCCAGTCTGTCTTTCTTGGATTCCACTTGGGCTGCGAGGTCAATTTGGAGTTCTATATGTCTGTGGTCTGATTATGTAGCATCTGGTAAGAGTCTCCTGTTAGTGATGGACTTCACATACCTGTTTAATAGGGTTAGGTCAATCACCGTCGTCTTACTCTGGCAAAAGTGTTGAGAGCCAACTGTATTGATGATAAGGCCAGTGAAGCTTTAAAGGTGGCGATTGCAATTGCTGCTGGCCCAAAGAGTGTTTTGAGCATTAGCATCGCAACTAATGACGAGCCCAATCTTTCTGACTTCACAGTACTCTACGAGTTCAGAAACTGCCTTCGAGTAATTGCCCTCTGAGTAAAAATCAGAGGTTTAAACTATAGATCACGAAGTAGGGACCTGAGTTGTATACAGATTTCAAAGTCTTAACAGAGCCTTTATCCATTCCGACAATCAGAGTACAACCCTCTTTTTTCGGAAAGACTTTACTCTCTCTGTAGGAATAGACATTCCAGACTCTCGTGTCAAGTCCCGGATTCGTATCTAGCTTGTTAATTGGTTTCCCCGAAATCTAGTAGATGGCTCTCGTTAATTTTGGAAGGCTAGCTACCTGATAGATAACAATTCCCAATGGGCAGATTTTTGGCACCATTCTTCTGATCCAGGCAGATGTCCGCTGCGAGGAATAACTCACCACGAAGGTGCCATTCATCAGAACAGAACTTTCAGCCTGAATACAGAATTACTGAAGCTAGCACTTATGTAAACAAACGATCCTCGCTGAGTTTACAATCTGAGCTGGTCATTCAGCTTTCTCTAAGGTGCTTCTCTCGACTTTTTACAGTGATTGAAATCTCCTTTTCGGAGGAAAGGGTTTTGCTATGTGAAGTGCCCGCCTCCGAGGAGCAGTATTTGCTTCTCTTCATCTTCAGGTTTTTCCTTTGATCTTTATGGATCACCGTATTTGCCTCAGGACTTCGATTACCCGCCGCCACATCGGAAGAGGAGACATCACATTCGCTCTCCCCAGCACGGTCGTCTTCCGTTTGCGGGCGCTCTTACCTTTTTCGGTCCGAGCTCCTGCTCCCTTCCGACGCTGCTCTGTGGCAACTTTGCCAGTTTGAGGGTTGCTAGGATGTGAAACTGATTCGCCTTCTGGGTTCACATTCTGGCACGTTCTGCCTTTTTGGCAGTAGCTCCAGCAATAGCAGGACCCTGAACGCTTCCAACTCTGTCAGTTTTGGAAGGGTTGATCCTCACCAGCAGTCTTGTGGGGAGAAGGGCGGGGGCCGCAGATGGGAGAGTCAGATATGCTTCGGTAGGGATACCTCCGCCAACCTAACCCTCTTAATTGCTTTCTCCAATCCTTTTGCCTACCCATTCATTCAAATTCTTCGGATCTTAGTTCGAGGTTATTGCCCTCTCAGGCCCCCTTCGCCACGACAGAGCACCCGAAAGACAAAGGGGCTGCTACGAGTATATAGATAGCACCACTTTTCATTACTGCTTGACTTCCATGTACTTTAAGCAGTTCTACATATGTTCTTTGGGCTGCAACTCTTATGCATCAAAACTGGCCTAATAAGCGTACAGCGCTTACCTATGCTCTCGTAATTTTAGCCGTACTTCTTCTTCTTCTTTTCCTTTTCCCGGCGTTGTTATAGGACCATAACCTTCCCACTTAACTGCATTCCTACTGGTCCGCTTGTCGGGTCCAGTAGCGGCAGGCTTTCCGGTTTAGGATAACTTCATCGCTGAGGCCAATCAAATGCTGGTGTTTTTGCATTTGTTTGCACCAATTGTTTTTCGGCCTGCCTTTTTTTTTTTTTTTGTGACACGGGCATGCTCCAGATTTTTTTTTTTGATCTTACTCTTACAACACCGGTAATCTCCAGTCGTGTCAACCCACTGATTTGCATGTACACTTGTGGGGCAGTTTAATGGTGGTATATGTGTCCCTAGGCTCACCTTGGTGTTTTCTAAATTGTCTAGATGTGATTTTTTTTTACCTTTGTTTTAGTCGCCTTTTACGACAAGCGAGAGGTATCGCTGCAGGGATATTCTTAACCCGTCCCTGCACTTTTAGCCGTACATTCTTTCTAAATGTTAGTAAACTTGTAGCTGCCATTATCGCTTTCTATTCTGAAGGATACGGCTAACTTCTTTTCGTAGGGTCCAAAGCCTGCAGTCTTATAACATTACAAGCTCTTACTTTTCCTCGCCTTATCTTTTCCTCCGTCGAACGAAGGCTTTTTTTTGGGGGCTTTGCAATTTGCTTTTAGCTGCTTCCTTTACAACATTTTTTATTAATGAGCATACTGCTTCTTCCTGGCTTGTTTCGTAGTTAGATTCGATGCTATCTAGTAGGGTTATAATTCCATTAAAAACTGGATCATTAATTTCGTCATGGTATTGGCGCTGGATACGATGGTCCTTTAACTTTTCAAGGTTAATTTTTGTTTATACGTACATTTCTCTGATCCGAATTCTTCTTTTGATTTTGGCGATGATTAGAATGTCCTTGGTATGGTCAGAAAATGGTAAATTTTAACGCACGTTGCGCAATTCGGTGATATTCAGATAGCCTTTTTATTCTCCTATGTTTCAATGTTAGGGTTTTTGTAATCACGTTATTTGGGCTCGCTATTCTTGTGGTCCTAACACAACTATTGTGTGATGAGGCATGGAAGCTTTCTTATTCTATTATTGGCATGTGGGTTCTTTTCCTATTTTCGAGTTTAAATCCTCGAAGACGATTTTCATTGTAACGTACGGAAGGTAAAGGCGAAGAGGTAAGGACTGAGCTTTACCTATATTCATATTTATCTTCCGCACGACATTGTATATACCTTGAGAGGTACATGGTTACAGTAAAGACCCACGGTTTCGGCCATCGATATTCGGTCGTTATAAAATACTACGTCGATTACGTTCTACACAATTTTGTTGCTGAACCACCACGAAGGAAAGTATAGCCTTTCTTAACAGTTGTTCTGTTTGAAAGTCCAACATCTTGTACCGGTGTGATATCCAATTTATACTTATTGTACTTATTTGTTCTCGAGTCCTTAGGTCACCAAATCCTTACACACTATCTTCTTCAACGTATTAGTTAAGTCCGGCATCCTCTTTTTAAAAGTTGCCTACATAACTTAATCCGAAAGCTTCAGACATGTGTTGAGAATCGCAGTTAAATATCGTAAGCCTGTGTGAGGAAGGGTCTTCAAAAGCTTATTATTTATACCGTTTAAAGTTTCAATGCTTTTCATTCAAATCTGCCAATTCGATTTTTTCTCTCTGAGTTCCTTATCCGTATTAATAGTATAACGTTATGAAGAAGTTCGACTGAATAGCTAAAGGTGTTTTTACTTCGAATGAATCACAATTTTTATGGCAAGTGCGAAGCTTCATTTAAAAGAGAATTAATCTCGTCCATAAGGACGAATCAGTTTTTGCTCTCACTGGCCGATATCGGCTTATTGCTTTGGTATAGCATTGGAACGGGGGGGTAAAAAAGCAAAATGGGATGGTGACTGTAGGTTTGATACGATTAGTTTTCACACGTATTTTGCACATTGATGAATGGAGAGATTTTGTCTTTTATGTGCGGCTTATGTAATTGGGATTAGAGGACTTCAGGAGTCCACTACTAATTATTTTATGAGTGCAAGAGCAATTAACACAAAAATGTGACAATGTGCAATGTCGGAGTGATATTATGACATTGGTTAATTTTTCCGTGCCGTTGTCTTTTATAGTTCCAGCAAACAAGAGTTTTAAATAGCCTGTAATGGCTTCTTTTAAGATCACTCAATTTTATTGTACTGCACTGAATATATGTGTGTACACGATATAAAAGTAAAGCTTTCCGTGTATAACAGTGAGCCCCGATAAAACTTCTTTCAAGGGCCTTTTTTTTTATGCATAGAAGATAAATAGAAGCATAAAAGAAAAATTCTAATGAGTCTAACCCTTGAAGTTCCGATTTCTTTTGGCTAAGTCCTGCAGGGAATCGTAGCATTCCTTAACGAATTTTAAGTTCGTGTTACACGAGTTCAACGCTTTGAGCGTTGCTTGATTGTTTTATGTCAGTCTCTATATTCAGGATGGCGTATGGTTCGGCTTGGACTCGAGGACTATGACTCATTCCCAGAGCCTTCAATATTTTCCGATTTGGTCCTAAGATGCCAGCGCCAACATCAGAATCCGCCATGAAGCCATCCTTGCACCACCTGAGGCCTTTTACGTTTAGCAAGGGATCGCCGCTTTCCCAACCTGTGCGGTATCTCAAGTATCTCAAATCTTTTGTGAAAGGTGAAGGTCTGTGGTAATGTAACCGAAACTGTGGTAATCATATCCAGCTCAAGAAGGTGTTGTAGTATAGACATATGACCCAATGGTCTAAATAGTTTTTTCGTTTCCGAGCGGAAGAGTCTGATTGCACTATGAATAGCAACCTTTTAAATAAAAAGGTGCAGTGGAGTAAGTCCGATCAGTGGCTCTGGGGCTGCCGTGGGCAGATTGGCATGGCTAGTCTCTGAAAGTGTTGAAGTGTTCCCATTATAATTTTTTGTTTAACTCTCGTCCACCATATGGCACATAAGTCGGTGATAGGTGTTACTATCACAGTATATATAGTAGATTACCTTAGCTTTCAATCCCCAGGTCCTACCGTAGGTGCGTCAACAGGCCCATAGTGCCCTAGTCGCCTTTCCAAGTTTTCTTTTGATTTTGGAGTTCTTTCCCCTTGAGTTTTCGATCGGACAATACCTAGATACTTGACTTCTTCTGAAAATCCTATGTTTGAACTGTTAAGGGGACACCAGTTTTACCCCTTTTCCTCCTTTTTATGGACGAGACTAAGATTGTCTTATTTGGGTTTATCTCTCTCCTATACCAGTCAGAGTTAGATTAAAGCGCAAATTGCATACGTTCAGCGTATCCGATGACTTCATAACCGAGATTGGCTAACATGTCGAATAGGTCGTCGATGACTATCGACCAGAGAAGGGATGAAAGGACTGCTCTCTGTGAAAACCCTTTACTTGCCGATACCGTCACAGATATCACTCTCCGGATATAGCTGATATAATATGTTTCTCAAGCATCGCTCGAACCCAATGGTTAGTGGGATGGTCTACACCTCTCCGGGACAGCGGTAATTGATTGTAGCCAAGATTACCAAAATCCCCCTCAATATCGAGGAAAGCGCGAAATGCAATATCCTTGCGGAACTGAGTGATGCAGCGCGTTCTGTGTTCTTTGTTCTTTGCGGTATGCATATTGATTTGGATGCAGTGATATTTGACCTCTAATATGGAGCTCTATCAGTTTTTCCATTGTTTTTAGTAGGAAAATGTTAGGGATAGGATTTAGATTGTTTACTTGGTCTTCAAACTTAGGGATGAAAACAAGGTTGACTTCCCTCCAGTTGGTAAAGGATCATCCAGAAAAAAAGGCGATCCCACCTCTTGCAAGAACTATAGAGGTATATCCCTGCTTAATGTCGCATACGGGATCCTGTCCAGCGTATTATGTGAACGTCTAAAGCCTTTTTGCACCGCACTAATCGGCAGCTATCAGTGCGGCTTCCGGCCTGGCAAATCGACTATGGACCAAGTTTTCACGATAAATCCTGGAAAAGACCAACGAGTTTCAAGTCGATACACCCATCTCTTCTTCGATTTCTAAGCCTCATACGACAGCATAACAGTTAAGAATTGTTTGATGCAATGGCTGAAATCGGGATCCCGGGAAAATGTATCCGGTTGTGTAGCGTCATGCTAAAAAATACGCGATGCACCGTGCAGCTCGGTTCTAGAACCTCTAAACCATTTGAAACATGCACCAGATTTCGGCAAGGAGATGCGCTGTCGTGTGACTTCTTCAACCTGAATGCGAAGAGCAGGCATCAATATGGAAGGCACTATCTTCTACAAGTCTGTCTAACTGCTGGGATACGCGGATGATATTGACATGATCACGCGGTCGCGCCGTGATGTTGTGGAAGCGTTCACGGCGATTGAAGAACAGGCTGAAAAAATGAGGATAAAACAAAGTACATGGCGTCAAGTAAAAACCAATCCGTCGCTCACCACCAGGGACAAAACGTAACAATTGACAGTTACGATTTCGAGGTGGTTAAGGAGTTTGTCTACCTTGGGGCACACGTAAATTTCACAAACGACACCACAGTGGAGATCCGGCATAGAATCGCCCTTCGCAGCCGCAGGATTGTCCAAACAACTTGGGTCAAAACTCCTCACTCGAAGAACCAAAGCCATGCTTTACAAAATGCTTATACTGTCAGTCTTGCTGTACGGAGCCGAAAGCTGGACGATAAGCAGGACAGCGTAGCTGATTTTGGGTTCTTTCGAAAGAAAAATTCTGCGCCAGATATTTGGTCCTGTCTGTGAGGAAGGTGAATGGAGGAGAAGACGTAACTGCGAACTCTACAAACTGTACAAAGATGCGGATGTAGTCCGGAAGGCAAAGATCCGTCGACTACACTGGCTCGGCCACATCGAGCACTTGAGCAGCAACGCCCCAGCTAAGAGGGTCTTCGACGCCGAGCCTCTTGGTTCGAAAAGAAGAGAAAGACTGAACCTCCGTAATCCTCAAGTAATCGCCGATGTTAGACAACTTGGTCTTGACAACTGGAGGCAGCGTGACCGCCAAGGATGGAAGGGAGACATAGCCCTGGCGTAGATCCTCCATGGATCGCTGACCTGTTAGGTAAGTACGTAGGTAAGTGATACAGGGCCTAAAGAGAGCTATCAGTGGTGCTAGGATGATGTCTAGGCCTTTCTGGAGTCACCGTCTTAACCTGCAGCTTTTAAGGGTTTAAATGAGTTATTTGCTCTTTAAACTCTGTAGGGGCTGAAGGGTCTGCCAGAGAGGCTATTTGCTCTACGATGTGCCGCTCATTAGAGCATCAAGAGTTGTTTGCTGTTTAGTAGACCCAAAGAAATGTACCTTAAGCAAGGTCTACAGGGTTTTTCTACCATTGACTGCCATCTGATTTGCGAAGCAGTACCAGTTAATTTGTCTCCCCCTGGGATAAGGCTTTATAAAGTCGGTCGCAGTTGCTAGCGAGTCTATATTTTCACAGTGTTTCCTCCAAGATCTTTTCTTGGATTTCGTCTTCATCAACTTTATCCCCTTTAGAAATAGCTTATGTATACTTTAGAACCGACAGTTTTTTTTGGTTTAGGTTTTTAGCAATATCGTCATGAAAAGCATATCAATTTTCGCGGATTGCTTCATGCAAACACAGGTGACAAGTCAACCTTGTGGAGGAAAAATATGATTCACTAGGCACTAGCCGCTTGACAGTTGAGAGCTGACAACAAACTATACAACTGGTTTGGCTATAAATATGAAAATAGTTTCCAAGACAGCTATAAGCAAAAATGTCCTTAACTTTTTTAACGCACCTTGACATCCACTAGAAAGTTAATTGTGATAAACGTCATGTGAGGCTTACTCAAACATTTGATTTTAAAAGTAATCCGCAATGGAGCTCGGTGGATTGGCCGTTCAGTTAATGGCATCTTAATCCCATCTTTTTGAACATCCATTCTTGTGTTCCAGTTTGTTTGGTCGCAAGTATGAATCCAGGTTGGAGGTTTAGTTACACATTTTCCTTATTTGAATATAAACACTAATGAAATGGCCCTTTATCGAGACAATCAGACTAGCATTTCGCTTGTTTTCTGATTTTCTTTTAGATTATGGCCATGTGATTACCTTAAATCAGGTCATATACTGCCTTCATGTTCACTGCACTAGCTTACATCATGATTCTTCTAGGATTGTTACGAATGCGTTTTAGCATTACCCTGTCTTCAACTTTCAGAAACGTCTCGAGCCACACCCCGTGTAATTAAAACAAACTCTTAATTCTTCGTTCCTTCTAGGCAGGCGATAAAACACGTTGCCACCACCACTTTGGTCCACTCGAAGCCGTCTGAGGTACCTAATGTACAGCTCTTAATTGCAATTTGTAAATAGCTGCTCGTACCCATTTTCTTTCGTGTTAAACCACTAAGCACTCATTGTGACATGGCTCGTGAAGCCAACACCAATTTATTTCCCCCACCTGCGCTAGGTACGGTAAAAGAAAAAAAGCCATCCAACTGTCAAAGAGGTTATGCTAGTGAAAAGGACGAGGGTGGCGACGCAGCATTAAAAGCAACCCAAACAACGAAAGGGTAACGCTTTTACCACTCGTCTAGACGGATCCTTCACGGATAAATGGAAATGCTGTTTTGATTTGCTTTGTCAAAGTACAAGTACATCGACCGGCATGCGCTACCAATATTACCGTCTGCGATGCAAGGGATTGGAAAATTTACGAGTCGGACTCTATCTGATACAAGTTATGGACCATTTAATCGGGTTCGCGCCTCTGTGTAATGAGAACGTTTTTATTGAGCAATTTTGCCGCAAATTAGACCGGCAACGCTAATGGCATTAATAAAGCTGCCGGACCAGAACTCAGGGCCACTGTCAATACCAGTAGAGGCAAACCTCGGGATACGACATGTACCCTTTGCAGAGAAAATTATAGTCAACCAGGCATACTCAATTATTTTCGACTTCACAGATGAAATTTCAGGCAGTGACTCGAAGAATGAGTGCTCTCCGTCCGCATAGAGAAAGTGTGACTTCTCAATTAAGGACGATGCCGTAAGAATCGAGGTTAATTGCATGGAAGAGAAATGGAGAACGGCGTGGTAAGTGCCTGCCAATATGTAACCAAGTCGTTAGTCAATCGATATGATTGCTCTCCTATTGATGGTCTATTGCTGTGTGGCATAGGCTTAATTGCTTGCACAAAGTGGATGCTGGCCGATAATGAAATTTAACGCGCACTTGAGCGCTCGAGTGGCATCAGAAATAAATTTGCCTGCCGTTGTCTGCGGTTTGTAGTGTTATGCACTATACCGAGCTAGCTGCTGGCGGGGTTGTTAGACATTTTCGTTATTCGCTACGCATGGGGGTGACTTTCTGATTTGCGATTGCTTTTGGCAGCGGGAGGTAATCTAAAGGCTTTAGTTGCCGTTTGATTCGGGAAACAATGTATAATTAAGGCTTTTGAAACAGCGGAGGAGGCTTTAGTCTGCGCCTTCGGACAGAAAATGCCATTGAATGTTAGTGCGCTTATGAAGCCATTGTGAGGTTTCGGGGAAAATCCTCTTTATTGCCATGTCTATGGAACTTATGTTGGCAAATTGATAGAATTGGGAAATCTATAAACTGTACAGAGTGGAGAGTTGTTTCGAAAGCCTTTTATGAACGGAGTTTTGAACTTGTTCTAAATATGACCAAATATGTTAGGAGCATTGCCTCTATTTAATTATCATTCTTGTCCTGAATGGCCAGTTGCCTATTTCCAACACAACCTATACTAAGAACAGTATTGTATATTCACGGGAAGGACACATGGAAAATAAGTCACACTTTAGAACTCTTTAAAAAAGATTACTTGTCATGAAACTGATGATCATTTAAAAAGGATATAAGAAGGGGATTTCGTGGAAACTTTGCTGTAAAAATGATAAAACGACTGAAATTCATAGATTTCAAAAACCACAAAGACAACAAACCTGAACTTTTCGAAAGGTATGCGGCACAGAGCCGAATTACTAAGCATGACTCAGCAATCATAAACGCTCCAACATTTATCAGATATACGGTATTTGAATTACGACGAAATGGCCAAGATCAAAAAAGTCAAATAAAGGCGGACGAATATAATTTTGGTCCTGCTCTTGGCTGGTAAAAAACTTAGAAATTCTTTTTTGTTTTTTATTTGAATCTACTTACTACGTTTTGAATAAGTACTTAGCCTACAAAAGAAAAACAAAAATTTTAGAGAAATGGCGATTTATTTTTCAATATAGTCTCCTTTAAGCTCGAAACACTTGACCCAGCTCCAACTTCTTTAACCCGTCTGAAAAATACGTTTTCTCGAGGTCTGCAAAGTAGGCCTCCGTGGTGGCGATGACCTCCTCATTCGACTGAAATTTCTGCCCGGCGAGTGACTTTTTCAAGTTTGGAAACAAAAAGAAGTCGCACGGGGCCAAATCTGGAGAATACGGTGGATGGGGCAGCAGCTCGTAGCCCAATTCGGCCAATTTGGCCGTGGCGAGGGCGGAGGTGTGAGCCGGTGCGCTATCATGGTGGAAGAGCACTTTTTCTTCGCCAAATGGGGCCGTTTTTTCTTCAATTCGGCGTCAAATCGGCCCAATAATTTGGCATAGTACGGCCCTCTGACCGTTTTGCCCTTCACCAAGTAGTCGATATGGATCACACCTTGTGAATCCCAGAAAACGGTGACCATCACCTTTCCGGCCGATGGGACGCCTTCTTCGGAGCACGTTCGCCGGGTGATGTCAACTGTTTCGACTATTCCTTGGTCTCTGGTGTGTACCAGTGGATCCATGTTTCGTCGACTGTCACTGCGCTTAAACAGCGCCAAACACTGCTTTGAAGTGGTCTCACGGTTGCGCTTGTTGTCCGCAGTGAGCAAACGTGGTACCCATCGCGCCGACAGCTTTCTCATGCCCAAAATTTCATGCAGGATATGACCCACGCGATCTATTGAAATGCCTACTGTCTCAGCTATCTCGCCCACCTTCAATCGGCGATCTGCCAATACGAGATCGTGGATTTTTGTCACTTTATCCTCCGTGGTAGCCGTTTTCGGGGCACCTGGACGTGGCTCATCAAAAACCGACGTGCGACCACGTTGAAACTCGTTAAACCTATTTTTGATGGTCGCCATACACAGCATCCAAACGCTCTTTGATTTCGCTGCGCGATTTTCCTTCCAAAAACAAGAATCAAATCACCGACCGATATTGTTCTTTTTTCCATTTTTTTCCATTTTCCACTCCCGCTTCCACACGCGGTCAAAACAAAACTACAAGTCCGATCCGGCTGAAATATCGACAGTAGCCGTCTACTAGAATGTACTACACGATAGTAAGTTGCTCTTGCGATACTGGCGCCATTCTGGCGGTGAGGCTAAGTACTGATCGGACCACCCTCGTACTAGAATGGCACATAATCTTACGAAGCCCATCTAGTAGCTTACTAAAGCAGTCATCAAGGAAAAAAGAAAAGAAAAGGAAGAAAAAGAAAGGAGAAGAGAAGAGACCAGTCATTGTTTCCAGTCACGCTTCTCGTGAATTTTTTGTTAGCCGGTCGGTCACAATTGGTGTGAGATGAGAGGTAAACCGTTCGACTTAGTAACTGAGTCTTAACCAGAGTAAACTTGAAAGGAAATTTCATAAAATGGCGGACGAACTCCTCCTCGGCCAATTTCACGAAATCGTAGCCAAACTGTCCGAGCAATCAACTTATATGGAAAGCTTGCATCAGTCTCTAAAAGAAGTGACATCGCGACTGGCACAAGTGAAAGTTACTCAACAAGAATTATTCCATACCAGAATGGGGGCTTTACCTAATTTGCCTACTAGTACAAATCAAAACACCATGGTCGAAAATGTCCCATGTGATTATGCGATAAACGAACCACCACCCGCCAGCTTTACTCTCTCTCAGCGCGCCACCGCACAGATGCTTTTTGGAACCAGTTACCATACGGGTGCCCCAGAGCAAGATTTTCATCGAACTTGTTCCAATCCCGCCGACCCTGTTGATATGGCTAGTACTGCAGTTCATCTCAACGGCATAATACGCGACAGCCTTTCACATGACCAAAACCAGATATCATCATTTGTGGAGCCCCCACAATGAATAAAAGTGCAGCCCCGAGAATTTGAAGGCCCAACACCCTGGCGCACATACCAGTTTAATTTTGAAATGGTTGCTCGTGTAAGCAGTTGGGCGCCAGAACTAAAAACTAAACTAAAATCTCGCACTGTATTTGAGGGGCACTGCTCTAGCTTTCTTTGAAACCCTGCAACCGACCATACAAAATGATTATTTCCTTTTGTATAAATCATCTCAGCAAAGATTTGGCAGTGAACACGAACAATACACGGCTCAGTCCGAAATGTGTGGGCGATTGCAATGATCTAAAGAGTCTCTCAGAGATTTGGCTCCCGACATTCAGCGTCTTCTTAATCTCGCTTTTATTGATTGTCCAGATCAGGTTCACGACAGAATCGCCCTCGCACAATTTATTGATGTTTCGCCGTTTTAGATACGGGTGCCACCCGAACGATTTTGCACCCTCGAGTTGTCGAAAAGATGGATACCCGCCCGGTGATAACATCGTAAACTTTGATCCAGAATGTTGAAGGAACTCTTGAAGTCAGTTTGCAGATAGAGATTTTTAAAACCCAACATGTCGTCTTCATGGCTCTGATAGTTCATGACTGCATTATTTGCCTGATTTCTTACGGCAGCCAGGTGAATGAGGCAAAGATGAAAGTGAGCATGACCAACACGTCTGAAGAGGATATTGGGGTCCCCCGATCTGCAGCTCTATTTCAACTTGAAATCAGACCAGACATTGTTGAATGTTTTCCTACAGTAGTGACCGACGAAGCCGAAAAGGAATTCCTTCCAGAACTGAAAAAAATGATTAAAAACAAGCAAGTCTTGATACCCATTTCTTTGCAGACCGACATACTTAAAGCGATGCACGACAGTTCCACCGGAGGACACTTTGGAGTTCAGAAGACATTAGCGAAAATTAAGAAAAGATTCTATTGGGTGGGCTGTGTCAAGGCTGTGGAGCGGTACTGCGAATCATGTGTACGATGTCAACAGCGGAGAGGACCGACAACAGTCATGCCCGTTTACAACCGGTGCACGTAGGCGCCTCCTTTCGAACGCGTGGTCATCGATATTCTGAGACCTCTTCGAGTAACAACAAAATGACACAAGTACGTCTTAGTTTTTGGTGACTTCTTTACAAAGTGGCCTGAAGCAATTCCTCTGCCAGACCAAAGAGCAGAAACGGTAACAAAAGGTATTTATTCGATTCGGAATTCCTCTACAACTGCATTCGGATCAAGGGAGTAACTTTAAATCGGCGGTCTTAAGCAAATTCTTCGTATTTTGGGGGTGGATAAGACGCGTACCACTGCTCTTCACCCGCAGTCGGATGGAATGGTGGAGCGGTTTAACCGCACTCTCTTAAACTACCTTGTCAAATACGTTGCTGATTACCAACGGGATTGGAATATACATCGTCCATTTATGCTTTTAGCTTATCGGCCAGCGGTACACGGAGCCACAAAGCAGACACTAGCATTTTTAACTTTCGGAAGGGAGCTTCGTTTGCCCATCGTACTTGTCACTGGTCCTGCCACGCAGCCATTCACCACCACATTAGAGTACGTCGAAGATTTGACTCGGCGTTTGGACACGGCATACAAATTTAATCGGCAACAACTCTTGGGTTATAGCCGACTTATGAAGGATCGATATGACCTTAACGCTAAGGCAAAACCATTTTCTTTGAACGACAAAGTTTGGCTGTGTGCCCCAAAGAGATAAAGAGGTTTTTGCCCAAAGCTTCAAAATGATCGGCAAGGCCCATATACAATAGTTACCGAAATGGGAGATTTACCGAGTGGTCAAACAAGCAGTTGGTGGTGCACCGAGACAGATAAGATAGAGGCATGTCAGCTGCAAAACCTTTTTTTTGAAGTCCGCAAAGTTCCACTATTTTTCTCAGCTGACCGGTTACAATATATGTATATCCTCACCCTAACTAAAGTAGTACAATATTATGCCAGTTTCGAAACATTGAATAAGAAATACCGTTGATTATACATTTTGATTTAAGTGTTGCTTGGGTACGTGCAGTGAGAAAACTGTTCGAAACTGGTTTACTAAGTTCAACGAGGGAGATTTTTTGCTTCAAAATTTGCCAAGAGGCAGATCAGCAGCAGCTGTTGAAGAAAATCCACCTACTACTGTTCTTAGCTTTGCTGCAAGGTTCAAAGTGTCAGCTGTAACCATAAGAGATGGGTTTCCCACGTCCTAACATCAGCGATCAACAGACACCGTATGAATCTTTTTTGTCATCGCATCGTCACCTGCGACGAAAAGTGGATCCTGTCATCAGACGTGGATGAAACTCGAAGTGGTAAGGCGAACTTATTTATTTATTTCATTTCATTATATACTACCACATTAAGACATTGTCTTGTCTTTTAAATTTGTGATAGATTTAGAAAACAATTGTATAAAATTTCGTCTTCTAAAATAATTTAATTATGGTATTGATAAGATAGACAATTTTGGTGCACGCAGTCCTAGTGTTTTGAATAAGAACGACAGTGCTCTGAATTTCATATAATTTTCCAGCGTCATTCCGAGGAGGTTCTTCGACAGATGTGATATATGATCATGCCTTCTGAGCCCATAAAAGTATCGAGTAATACTATTAAATGCAAAGTTTTAAGTTTTCTGAAGCTACAGGCATCACAGTTCTGGAAAATTTCGGAACTATATAGAAGTACAGGAATTGCGATAGTTCTAGCGAGTAGCAATCGGGTGTTGATAGGGATACATTGTTGTGATATCAACAAAGAACGAAGAGCGCCATATGTTTTTCCCACCACAGTGTTAATGTGGTCATTCCAAGTTAGGGTTCTGTTAAACGTTACGCCTACATTTTTGGAGGTGTTAACGAACTCTAATGGAGCATTGTTTAGCATTACCAATGGAAAATAGTCAAGTGTAAGAATCCTTTTGGTAATTACTAAGCACTTGCATTTACCTGGATTTAGTAGCAAGCCGTTTCTCAACGACCATTGATATATTTGCTCCAGATCCCGGTTGATGTTGCAGACACAGTTATCAATAAGTCCAAGTGGACAACTTTGATATACTTGCACATCGTCAGCGTATATGTGAGTTGATGAATTATTAACTAAAGGGTCCGCCGTCTAACGTTTTTTTTTACAAGTAGTGCTTATTTCGTGAATGGTAACACTTAGCTCATGTCTGATTTGACAGATAATTAGTTTTATCCTTCCGCTGAACGAATATGGTTGTGTATACGCTTGAACAACGCTGGGAAATATTGCGACATTACTTTGAAAATCATGGTAATGTTGCAGAATGTGAAAAAATTAAAAAATCATCTTTTCAGATGAAGCTCATTTTGATCTTGGCGGGTATGTAAACAAGCAAAATTGTCGCATTTGGGGCACAGAAAACCCGCACGCATACATTGAAAAGCCGGTGCACCCAAAACGAGCCACGGTTTGGAGCGGATTTTGGTCCAGAGGCATAATTGGGCCATTTTTCTTCGAAAATGAGCAAGGAGTGGCCGTTACAGTCAATGGCGATCGTTATCGGGCCATGTTGAACGAATTTTTGTTCACAAAAATTGAAGAGGAGGATATTGGCAACATTTGGTTTCAACAGGACGGCGGTACGTGCCACACAGCCGAAGCTACACTCGATGTTTTGCGCCCTGTTTTTGAAGATCGCATTATCAGCCGCAGAGCTGATGTCGTTTGGCCACCCCGGAGCTGCGATTTGACACCGTTGGACTATTATTTGTGGGGTGCCGTCAAAGATAAGTGTTACGCCGACAAGCCAGAGACAATTGACGCTTTAAAGGACAATATTCGTGAAGCCATTGGTGAAATACAGCTGCACACAATCGATAATGTGCTTAAAAATTGGACCGATCGTGTAGGCTACTGCATGGCCAGCCGAGGCAGCCATTTGAATGAAATTATTTTCCATTATTAACCGGAAGGATTGTACTTTCAAATAAAAAAAGAAATTTGAGAAAATATTCATTAGTTTTTTTTTATAGCATTTTCAAAAAAAAAAAAATTATTTGGCGGACCCTTTATATTTGGAATTTCATTAATGTACCTAGAGAATAAAAGAGGTCCTAAGATGGAGCCTTGGGGTACTCCTGTCGATAGTGATAACAACTCTGATATCGTATTTTCCACGCATACTGCTTGTTTACGACCGGAGAGGTAGGAGGATATAAGATTCAATGCAGACGAAGATAGGTTGAAGTTGTTTCGTAATTGATCGAGCGGAGCGTAGCGGAGCGAGAGCAATCACCCACTTTTTGGCCTAGCGCGTGCATGTACGGGGAATATAGTGGTCCGAAAACGATTTCGGACTAATCTTGTATGCACTAAATGTAGATATCGGCTATAACCACACATGTGTGCAGCATGTCATTCGATAGATCTAGGTCTGTAGATGAGCCATAAATTATCAAATGAAATTGTTTGATTGAAAAATAGTGAGAAATAACGAAGTAAAGTTTAGAAAAGTGCGATGCGGAGCGAGAGCAAGGTTGATAAAACAACAAATTTGCTCGCTCGATCAAAAATTTTCAGTAGCGGAGTTAAGCCCGCGCATACTGATCTGCCTAGATTATTTATTAGCACGGAATGATTCACCATATCGAAAGCTTTAGAGAAGTCCAAGAGTACCAGAAAAGTGACTTCATTATCATCTAGACTTGTTCTAACATCATCAATTACTTTCATTAGGCCTGTTAAACAACTGTGGTTTTGTCGATAGCCTGATTGAAATTGAGCTATCATATTACCCGAATGTACATTTAGTTGTTTTTGCATTATGCGTTTACAAACTTTAGACAAGAAAGGAAGAATAGAAATGGGTCTAAACTCTTCACATGTAGAGTTTTTTGGTATTGAAATGATTTTTGCCATTTTCCACTGACATGGGCAAGTTCCGCTAGTCAGAATTGTGTTTATTGCATGCCGAAACTACGGTAATAAAAGAGGAAGGATAGCTTTAACAAAAGCAGGGTGGATACCATCGAACCCGACCGCGTGTTATTTTATGGAAAGGCAGCTTTCCACCATATCAAGCTCATTCACATTGCAGAATTCAAAGAGCGTCTCACTCGTTGGTTGAATAAGCGTCTCAAGTCCTGCACTTATTACTTTCGAGTCAGTTGATACAAATTTGCGATTAACTTCGTTTACCTCGACATTACTCAGAGAATGAAAACGTTGTTTACCAATTCCTAAATTTCGCAGTTTGTTCCACAGTTTTTTTACATTTGTGTTCTTATTGAGACGATTGGAAAAGAACCGTCTTTTGGTTGTCTTTATTACCCGAACAACTCTGTTCCGCAGGCTCTTGTATTGTTGGTAAAGCACATCCAATCGGAAATGTTTCATCACGCTCTGTCATCAAGTCTTTTATTTCTCTTGAAAACTACGTGTTATGCGCAGTGTAAACTTCTCTTGTTTTTAGTGGAACATGTGTCTCAAAAAGTAAATTAATGTTGCTGTGTAAAAATTCGATTTGGTCGTTGGGAGAAGACATGAGATAGATAGAGTACCATGGTACATTTCTTATGACTCGTTCTAAGGACGATCTATCTATATTGTTAAAAACTGTATAACTGAGAGTTCTTTGTGTAGAGCGGTGATCTATTAAAAAGTCGTATGTAAGGAATATCAAGTCATGCTTAGAGAAAGCTGGTGCACAAAGCTGATCATAGAAGAGAACACTATTTGTTTTATTTGTTTTGCTGACAAAAAATACATCTAACAGGGTACTTGAAATGTTTGTGAAATGAGTTGGAACAGAAGTATTTACAGCATGTAAGTCGAAAGATAGCATATTTTCGGATAGTTGTTTACCTTTTAGAAGATTACTGTTTAAATCGCCGCAAACAATTATGTTTCCATATCTGGCCGACTCTTCTTCGAGCAAAAGATATAACGGCCCCACGTCGAGATTTCTGCTTGGTCTATAGACCGATATAAAAGAAATTTAAGAAATAAAGTTAAAAAAAGCGAAACGTAACTTACACCCCAAAAAGGTAATGGTGACAATATGATGGAAGATTTAGGGAGTTGTCCATTATTACTTTCTCAAACACGGAGAAACAATCACGCCCGTGTCAAATTGTATAGAAATCGACATAATGCACTACAAATTGCTCCAAAAACAGGGCATCACTGGTAAATAGGCATGGTCCCATACTGCTGCATGACAACGCAAGACCACATACCGCACATTCGACGTTCCTGAAGCTGACGGAGTTGGGTTATGGAGGTTTGCCTCATTCGCCTTACTCACCAGACTTATCCCCTACCTATTATCATCTTTTCTGAAGTTTGGGCAATTACGCTCCAAAATAAACAATTCATAAGCCTAATGCCATAAAACAGGACTTCATAGTCCAAAAGGATTTTTTAAAAGAGGCATTTCTGCGTTGGAAAAATATCAGAGATGTAAATGAAGAATATTTTTTGGAATAAAGTTTTTAAATTTTTGAAAAAGCGTTGTTTAACTTTCCATTATAAAAATCGGCAATTTCATATGTAACGACCTAATAATATAATTCGTACCTTAATCCTTTTATAAATTAATTTCAATTCGGTCTACGAACACATTTTACTTTTTTTTTAATTTAAGAAACAATTACCAAATTATAGCAAAAGTGCATATACCTCACACCACCTACATACATATATGCTCTAGTGATAAAAAGCCATTCAACAAGTGGTTTCATTCAGTTATCATAACGATGAACCTTGATTTTTCGCGGCCTGAAAATCCGTTCCCACCAAGTGACGTTTTATTTCGGTTTTTGGGCTGACAAAAGTTAAAATCAAGACGGGAAAGCTGTAAAATCTTGATTAGTTAATAAAGTTTCTGATTTAATATCATTAAAGTGGCTACCACGGCTTCAGTTGAAGATGATCACATGAGAGTTGAAATGATCAATGACTTTTAGAGAATTGTTCCGTATAGTCACTGGGCTAACCCACAGAAAGAAACCTTAAAGTGTCAAATCACAGGACTTCGGAGGCCTGTCAATTCTAAACAAAATTATGTTTTTTTAAAATTTGATTGTTTGTCTGTTTATTGAAACCAGATCGTCCAGAACTAGTTTATCAAATTTTGAAAAAAAAAATAGTCCGTCATCATACTGCATAAAGCCCTCCTTTCACTGTTACTCCTGTTCTCCAGCCTCAACTTCGAAAAAATACGGACCAATGATGCCGCCAATCCATAGTCCGCGCACAGCACATAGTGACTTTTTAGGATCCATTGGGTTTTCGTGAATGTAGTGTGGGTTTCCCGGTCCTCATGTACGATTTGTTCATTTAAGAGTTTATCTATCCAAAAAGGTGATTCATCGGGAAGGATAACATTTGGTGACACATTGGCTTGGCAAACCAACATCCACATAACGAATCAGTCATGTCGTAAATGGTTTAAAGCTTTCAATTAATTAATTTAATTTTCGTGGGGGCGAACGCCCCCATTTATTGGGCTTAATTCAAGCTAGCTTAATCTAATCTTAACCTAATCTCACTTACTAGGTAGGGAGAAGGGGAGGGTGGTTAAGAAGGCGGATTTTTAGACATCGAGTGCTGAGGTTGAAATCGAAGTAAGGATTCGAATTAACAATTCCCAGCATACGAGAAATAGGTTCATTGGAGCCATAGGCAGTACGGGGGGTGGGTAGATAGAAGAGACGGGGATTTCGTACGTTGCGGGGGTTAGTGTTGATAGAGACAGAGTTATAGAGAGTCGCGCAGTCAATGGTACCTGAAAGGAGAAGATGGATAAAAAGAATGTCAGATACAACTCTTCTTTCTTCCAACGTGTTCATGTTGATTAGTTTAAGGCGGTCTTGGTAGGGTGGTAAAATCAAAGGATTGCCCCAGGGGAGACCTCGAAGAGCAAAACGTAGGAATCGGCGTTGGTTGCTCTCGATTCTAGAAATGTGGGTTTGTTGGTAGGGAGCCCACACCTGGGAGGCGTATTCAAGAAGGGGCCGGACAAAGGTTATGTAAAGAGATCGGGTAACTTAAGGGTCCGAAAATTCTTTAGACCATCGCTTCACGAAACCGAGTGCAGAATTAGCTTTAAGGATTATTTCATCGATGTGTGCCCGAAAATTAAGCTCTTGGTCACATAATATGCCAAGATCGCGAATGACTTGAACCGTGGAGATGGGTTGATTATTGAGGAAGTAGAGACGAGGAGGAGGTTTGATTCGTTTACGTGAAAAGGTAATTGATTGACATTTGGAAATATTATGCTCTAAGCAATTTTTGGAGCACTTTTTGGAGCAATTTTGGAAAAGCTATTGAGATCAGATTGAATAAGGGAAGAGTCATGACTGGAGGAAATGGTCTTGAAGAACTTGGTGTCGTCGGCGTATAATGAGATGTGGGAGTGTTTGATCACCAATTCAGGATCGTTTATGGAAAGAACGAAAAGAAGTGGACCTAAGTGGCTGCCTTGGGGGACGCCGGAGGAGGCTAAAAAGGGGTTAGAGAAGGCAGATCTAAAACGAACATTATAATAGCGATTTTCCAGGTAAGAAGATATCCACTTCAAAGAGATGGGGTCGAAGCCAAGGGAGGACAATTTGAAGAGTATCAGTCTGTGGGAGATTTTATCAAAGGCTTTACTGAAATCGGTTGAGATAACGTCGACTTCTTTGCCGTTCTCTAAGGCTGATAGGGTAAAGGACACAAATTCAACAAGGTTAGTGGTTGTGGATCTGCATTTGAGAAAACCGTGTTGTCTAGGGGAGATTAATGACTTGCAGCGAAAACTTAGTGTTTCGTACAAAACACTCTCGAAGAGTTTAGGTATATGTGATAGTTTGGCAATGGGACGATCGTTTTTAACAACGTTCTTCGGACCCTTTTTTTTTATGTATACGGGTGATAAATGAGTTTTTCCATAAGCAGGGGAATTCACCTTGGGATAGGGATAGAGTGAAGATTTTCGAGAGAGGGCGAGAGATGGTTGAGGAGCATTTTTTTAGAAATATGGCAGGGAGACCGTCGGGTCCAGGAGTGAATTCATCATTAAGTAGATTTAATTTGTTTTCGATGACATGAGAATCAACTGTGTGTGGGAGAAATGGTCCAAGAAAGTATGAGAAGTCTGGAGCAAACGAGTCGTCGGCGAAAGACTGTTTAAAAAAGGTGGCGAAAAAGTTGGCGATAATATTGGGATCATTCGAGGTTTGATCGTGGAAGAAGAGGGAGGTAGGGTAGCCATCGGATTTTCTTTTATAGTTAACAAACTTAAAGAAGGACTTTGGATCGTTTATAAGATTGGCTTGCGTTTCTGTTAAATACCGTTGATAGAGGAAGTTGTGTAGGGCGGCAAAGTGGAGATAGCTGCCCAGGTAGTTAGAAAAGTCATTGGATGATTGAGTACGAAGGAAGATTGTCCATTGCTTATTTCTTTTGTTTCTTAGAGAACGGAGCCTGCGATTATACCAGGGTGGGGAGGTGGACGAAGTTTTGCGTTGTGAAACGGGAACGTAAAGAGAGATAGAGTAAAATATTTCCCTGTAGAATATGGATATAGCATCATTTACGGTTAGGTTTTCAAAATTGAGAGGGGCATTTTTAAGGTATTCATTTATTAGATGAAATTTTGCTTTGTGGAAATCGTAAGAGGCCAGAACTGTAGGAGGTTTATTCTGTGATGGAGAATCGTGAAAGAAGGAAAGGAGGAGGGGAGGATGGAAGTTATCGATGGTTGAAAGGGAAAGGGGACTAAGTGAAACAGAAGAGTTGAGAGGATCGGTTGTGAATATGAGGTCGAGTTGTCTACCCATGTAGTTTAGTACGCCACTAACTTGGCTGAGGTTTGAATCTGTTAGGCGATCCAAGAAGAGACATTCTTTGGCAGTAGTGGGATTGGTGGCAGTGTAAGACGATTGATCGTCTAATTGGATCCATTTAAGATGAGGAAGGTTGAAGTCACCGAAAACAAGGATTTCATCTTGAGGGCTTCTTAAATCGGTTATTTGGTCGATTGTGTTGATGGCGAGTTCATAGGATTCAATAGGTTGTGAGGGCAAGATGTAGAAACAAATGATGTAGAGTGTCTTCTGGGGTAGAGCAATCTTAATTGAAACAAAGTCGAGAAGTGGGGAGGATGATACTGCAATAAGGGAAAAGTCAATTGTATTAAGGACGGCTAGTAGAACGCCTCGGCAAGGACAACCGTCAGTGAGTCGGCTGAGTTCGTCATCGCGATAAACATTAAAATTTGGTGGGAACAGTTCGAGGTTATTTATGCTGGGGATCAGGTTCGTTTCAGTCAACGCGAAGACATCAAAGGGCAAAGCATGTGATTGTTGCAGGATAGCTTGGGTTTTCGAGCGGAGACCTCTTACATTTTGATAATAAATAGTAAGAGGGAGGTTTTTGCAGAGGGTGTGGGTGACAGGAGGATGGCGACAATTAGGAACGAAAAAACCTGTCGTGGTCGGCTCGGCTACGCTGGAGGTGCGATATCCGTTTTGAGTGTATATATTGCCGGTAAGTTTCGAGATCATTTGAGACTTTTTGAGGGGAAATATTGAAGAATTCGTGGTATTTTACGAAGAGGTTTTTGAGGCTAGCGAAGTCAGCAGGAAGACCTTCCTGTTCGATTGATACCCTTACGCTTGTGTTAGTTTTTCCTTCGTAGCAAACGGAGTCTGACTTATCATGGAGATAAGCTAGGAAGAGTCGGATGTTTTCGTATGTTTTTTTATCCCTTAACCGAGAGATACATTCGACGGGGTTAGCGGTTTGCTGGGTAAGTTTGACTGTGGGGGGCAGAAGGGGGTCGATAAAAGATTGAAAGGAGACAGAAGAAGGATTTGTTATGGAGGGACTTGTTGATGTAGGGATTGGTGAGGAATTGGTTGTGTTGTAGGAGATGGAATTCGATTTGGGGGCAGAGGAGATGGAGCATGGTGTGGGGTAAAGAATATGGGAACTGCGGAAATTTGGGTATTTTGCACCTGATCTGAGGTCGAAATTGGGAAATGAACTCGGTGGGGGTATTTGGTTCGGGGTCTGGGTCGGGTTTGGGGTCGGTTGGAAGGAAACCTTTTGACGTTGGAGTTTGGGAGGAGCAGAGTAAGAAGGTTGTACATTAGAAATGGAGGGGTGTGTGAAATTAGGAAAGAGATTCGTCTTGAAGCTCCAGTTGTCACCGGGGTTAGGGAGAGGGTTGGGATGCTTATTTGGTTTCGGATGACGATTTGTGGAATTCTGGCTTATGGATGAAAGCGAAGTGTTGGAAGGAATGTGGTTGATATAATTAGATTTAGGTATATTAATTCTATTGCTGTTACTTATGCTATTACTATTCTTATTGCTGTTATTGCTGCTTCTGCTGTTGAGGTCCGGTTTTGGTGAAATCCACTTCGATATTTGTAAGTTTCCGATGGTAAGGACGTCCTTGAAGGGGTTTGAGAAGAGCCACGCATATTTCGACGGAACGACGAATTTAAACCGACTTCTGTTGTTAGGGTTGATTTGGTGAAGTTTAGCACATTGAAGGATTGTAATGGAGTAATGGTCGAGAAAGTATTTCTTGAGCCAGGAAACGTTGGCATGGGGAGGGGCTCCTTTCAGGTAGAACTCGGAAAGGTTCATGTTATTGAGTTTATCCAGACGGTGTGCCCATTCAGGTTCTGTCCACGAGGTTCCAAACTTTTGAATTGTTTTTGGGGGGTCGGTAGATGTTGACGGCTGTGCGTTAATATCGGTATCACAGTTATCAGTTTGGATAGGCGTAGTTTTCTTTAAAGTCGGTGATTTCTGCAACTCGTCGAATAGGGATATATTCAGGGGAGGTTGAGGTGATTTGATGATGGAAGGAAGAGAATCGAGTCTAGTAGTCAGCGATGAGAGTTCGGCGACTATGTTGGCAATGGATAGGCGGGTAGTCGAAAGGTCATCACTTAATTTATTCAGCTTAGGTAGAAATTCATCGATTAAGGGGGAGTAGTCGATCTGAACATATTCAGGATTAGATGATTTAGACGAGGATTGTAGGAGGGTGTCGAGGTCGGAGCGGAAAGAGGTGACCATATCTTTAAAACTGTCCGGTGTCTTTCGCGACGTAACGAGTAGTCGGTTTATTTCAGACGCAAGTTTGTCGAGCTTGTTGGTGAACTCTTGGGCCAAGTTGGTATCAACGAGATTTTTGACCGTTCGTAAGATGTCGTCGGCCCCCAGAAAGTATTTTTTGGCGGACTCAGACGAGTTGTCGACGGCACTGGAAATATCTTCTAAATTACTCGTTATTACATCGAGGTCATTTGAGATTTTTTTATTCGATGCGGCAATGTTGCTTAGGGTGGACGTTTTAGTGTCGTTAAGGCACTTTATCGCTATCATGACGTGTGATAGGGAGATTTGTTTGCACTCCTCGCAAACGAAGTTGAAATTGTTGGATAATTCCGGTATATAAGTTAGGCATCTTTTGGATAAGCCAATGCATGTTGAATGAAAGGCTTTGCCACAGATACCAGTACATGTGAGCAACTCAGCGGATTTATTTCCGTAAGTGCAGTTCACATTCCCGCAGCACTTTTCCATAATGGGCGATATAATTGGGTCACGAGGTAAGTGAGAAAAATTGACAACGCAGCGAAAGGGTAGAAACGAGGAAACGAGGTTACTGATTTTTTGTTTTGTATATATAATTTTTTTTTTTTTTTTTTTTTTTGTTTTTTTTTTGTTCGTTTGATTTAATTTGTCACGTCACTGAACGTATAAACTGGGGGTAGCGAGGCAGAAGGCAAAAGACACGACCGAGCGGCTTGGAAGTTGACTTGAAGTTGTTGTGTACTTTCTTTTCTAGGCAGACCATAAGGGAATGCCAATTATTGACTTCGGTGACCAATTGTTCTGCATGGCTCTGGTATGATACACTTTCGATCAGAGTGGAATTTTGGCGTGAACATGAAATTTGACTCAATACTTTCTTTCTTTACCATTGCAGGATTTCCGAGCTCACTAAGGCGATTGTATTACCTGAAAAAGGTAATGTAAACGCGAATGTTACAAAAAGTAACTTTTACAGGTCGCCCGTTTTGGTAATAAGTTGAGTAAATTCAAACGACTCCATGACTAAAATTGCCAAAGTCTGTGCTTGACATCTATGAAAAAGGTCAACCATATTGAATTCAGTATATGACAGTAATTGAGAGCCAACTGATACTAGTTTCTCGCCCTTTAGTATCCCCTTCGTATTCTATGTCAACGAGGACTGCCAATACAACAATACAAGGGCTGCTTGAAAATCTACAAAAAGGCGACCACAATATGGGTTACACGAAATATCCTGGGAATATGTCAAAACAATTATCACTGAGGAAAGATTCTCCTGGGCCATGGGTAAGTTCTCTCCATACAAAACTCCGGCGCGGATAACATCAACCTCGTCAAGCTACAAAAGAATGGTGTTTTTCCGAAGTACGAGTAGTTTGCACCTCAATTACGTTCTCCTAGCCTTGAAGAAGGTTCGTAGAATCCTTATTCGTCGCATTAGTCTACAATTCCCTTTACTTTAGACCCCGGAGTGTCTATTTGAATGCATATTTACGAGATTCAACCAATACTTTATTGAACTGACAACACGCCTATTAGACGAGGTTGTATACACCTTTTGAAGGTTTATCCACTTCCAGCGATGTGCACTAGCAATCTTCATAGACTATTGAGAAATCCTTTACTGCATTGAGGGTTAAAATTTTCTACAATTGGGTAGTTTCCGTGTTCGAAGCCAGAATCATCCTATCGCAATTAGGAAATAGTCTCCATTTTATGACTCATTCTAGTCGATTTGGAAACGAAGGGAATAAAATGGTTCACGTATGCGAGGAGCTGCTCTCATCTGCTATAAGCAAAATCATATTGCGGCCACAGACTTTGATCTAAACGCAACCCAGAACTGGCGCTATTTAAGAGCTAGATACTGTAATTGAGCCACCATATATACGCTACCGTCCAGTGCCAAAAAGTTCGGCGTCATGAAGGTCCTAGATTCGAGGCTTAGCTAGAAGTCTAACATAGAACATTAGAATAATCGCCTTTGCCTGCAGCAAAACTATCGGAAACAAATATAGACTTAAGCCCAAGAAGACTGTGATGGTGTACACATCCTTTGTTCGCCGCATTCTCCCCTGGCTTGAGTTAAACAAAGACTATTATTAGATGACGCAGCAGCTCATGAAGAGCCAGAGCCAAGCTTCTCTCATTCGCTTATATTGTGTGCGATTTCTTTTTCACACAACTGAACGGGACCTACAGTTTATTGCCGATCCTGAAGGAGAGAAGCTTTTTCGAGTCAAGTGTACTACGGGGATTTTGCCAGTACCCAGCCGAAAGTGAAGAACAAAGACTATAACGCTGGTAAACTTAACTAAGTTCAAAGATCAGCAGGTATCATAGCTAATGGTGGCATGAGGTCATGACCCAGATCTTGGTCAGAGGTGCAGCCATCCAGAGCCATAGAAGAGCTCTCCTACTCGTGCGAATTTTATTTCGACTTTCATAATATGGCGAATTCTGGTTTCAGATAACTAGCTCCTGAACTACACTGATGCTACCAAGTTGGTGCTCGAGGTCTATTCAGCCCAACTGAATAACTGAATATCTTTTTTTTTTGTGTTGGAGGCTTCTACTATCTGTTGGAGCATTCAGACGCAAATACTGGACAATTACAGACACGTTTCTTTATTTTCCCCATTGCCCGGAGAAAAGTAAGGAGGAGCTTCAGTGATGTAGAGCTAAGAGAGCTGCGCCACCATACACGAGCGAAGACGGGACAGTCGCAGAGAAAGTGTTGTGCTGTGTCATCCTCTTCGGAACACGCACCACAGGTAGGCGTCCCACTGATGCCAAGGACTTAGAGATGTTTGGCAAAAGTGTAACATCCCGTAATGACACCCCCGCAAGCCTTCTGTAATCATTTTTCCTTAAGGATAAGAAGAATGATGCGGACTTCCTGCAGATATCAGGGCGTACGCACTTAGTCATCGTGCATCCTGGATATTTCCTCCATCTACGACTGTGTGCATTAAAGACCTAATCGTTGATGTCGGATTTGACGGTGCAAGCAGGTAGACGGGTTCAGGTCCTGAGAAACTCTCCTCTGAGCCCCTTCTAGTGAGTTCATCGGAGATCTCGTTTCCTGGGATCCCAGAGTGACTTGGGACCCATACAAGCCTTAGTGAATTTAGTCTTCTCACTTTGTTCAAAAAGGTCTTGAGTTCATGCACTAATTTGGAGCTAGATGGAGTGTTGGACACGGCTTTGAGTGCAGCTTGGCCGTCACTGCAAACGTATATGCTTTTTCTCTTCACAACATAATACATGACCGTTAGGATTGCGAATATCTCTCTTTAAAAGACGGACGCATACGAGTATTTTCCTAACGAGAAGTGCATTCGAATGTTTTCGCTCTCAAATAAAATTCGAGCCGGAAATTCGCCGGACCCCCGCCCAGTCCTGAAGCCATCTGTAACAATGCGAAAACAGTCCTTTCCACGTTCAGTAACTGGCCTGAGCCAGTCCTGACGCCATGGAAATTTGACTCTGAAATTATAGCGCAATAGGATGACAAGTGTCATTGCGTTGAAAGGCAGATCAATGACACAGGGGTCGGAGGATATTTCTCGCGCAAGTACACTGCCACTGCAAAGGGAGTTTCCATGCTGGGAAAGCTCCGTACAGCTGAGACAATCATTGCCGTGTAGATCCAGAGGACCTATTTCGGCGATAAGCCCCACGTTTTACAAAAGCACCTTTGCATTGCCAAAAAGCTGACAGCGCTTTGGTGGTTTTTGACTCAACATGCTTTGACCAAAGATGTTTGCTATCTAAGATGATTCTCTGGTACTTAGCCTCCTTGGATATCGGGATGGGAATCCCTTGAGCTGGGTAACGCCAATATTTTTCTCCTTCTCGTGAAGATCAGTCGTCAACCGACATCCAACAGCCCATTACTCGTGCATCAGTCATTAATCACATTTAGCGCCGCCTGTGCCTTAAGACAGACAGTCGGTAAACACGAGCCGACAGAGAGAATGGCAACATCCTCCGCATAGACCTCGGCATATTTTCCAGAGACATTGGGAACATCCGACCGCCATGCACCATAAAAGCGGAGACAAGACACCACCTTGCCAGCAGCCCCTGTTTACGCCAGACCTGACACATTGTTCGAGGCCTGCATCAACGAACAGTGTCCGGAATATCTATTATTTGTATTGTTTCCCGGTTCTAGGGATCAGTGGGAGTGTAAAACGCGAGAGTACAACGTGTTCAAGCAAGACAATGATAGCAGGGTTGCTCTAAAAGCTCTATCCTCAGTAATCATCTCCTCCAGATTTATATAAAAAGTGAGATACAAGATTTTTCAAACAGTCGATGTTCTGATACAACAATTTCTTCTTCTTCTGCTCTTGAGCTTATTGCACTAACCACTGCTACATACCTAGGCTGATAGGGTTAATACCCTAATACGTTTTAATGAACGATGTTTATTGACTTGATTCGCACACCGCTTGTTGGGTGGCTTTGTATGATCTTCGATAGGCTTCAGTCTTGTATCAAACTTCCATACAATTTAAAACGATCTTTGTTCAAAAAATAAAGTGACAAAAGCGGAAAAGTACTCCAAATTTGGTTAAATGTCAAAGTTTTGCTGACTGTTTTCTTCGATTATAATGGCGTAGTTCATTATAAGTTCTTGCCGAAAAGTCATACGGTCAGAAAACAATACCTTCCTTCCTAAGGAATACATCCAGAGTTTAGAAAAAAAAATTGCTGTTGTATCACGATGATGCATCTGCACACATGTCATTGTTGTGCGTACTTCTTTGGCCAAAAACAATATTGCCATCATGCCGCAGTCACAGTCTTTTTCCCTCCTGCGAATTTTTTCTCTTCCCAAACCTATAAAAACACATGAAAGGACAAAGATCGCTGAATGAATTCAATGCCTCACCAAAAAGAGCATATCAGTGGTTTCAGAATCGAAAGACGTGATTGCGCAGGTGTATTATATCTGACGGTACTATTTTCAAGGGAACAAAGTAGATAGTAGATGGATAAATAAATATTTGTCGAACAAAAACAAAAGTCACCTTATTTTTTGAACAAGCTTTGTATACCAGAGGTGGTCCTCTCATTTTTCACTTTCATAGGAGTGACGATATATGTAAATCGCTATTACGACGGGAGAATGGAATTTACATTCATAGCCCAAAAGGGTTGAATATGCGTTAGAGATCTAGTTCTTGGCGAAAATTAATTCCTGTTACTTTTTGAACAAACTTGGTAGTAGTTATTTATGATCAATTTATTATTCTGAAGAGATGTTTCTGAAGTGAAGCGTACTCGTAAATTATATAAGCTTGTGCTGCCCGGAGGTCCCATGCCAGTTTTCTAACAGGACTTTTGAATTGAAATACCTTCCTCTCCAAGAAGAACAATTCTTCCTACAAATCCCAAAGAACTTCAAAAGTACAAATTAAATTCCGACCGCAAGTTCCAGAACAACTTAAGCGATCAACCACTTCTTTCTACAAGACACAATCGAGCAAATCCGTACCAACCAGCTTAGCCCAAAACCACATATATCACCACAGCAATACATCGAGTATTTCAATTCGGCTATCAACACATTCCAAAACATCGAGAATTATTTATTCCCTCACAATGGTCATAAACCTCAAATATACGACTTCAATTTACAATGCCTTTGAGTATCCTTCTCGTTCCAGTCCTCGGTCGCACAGATTTACGCAACCGAAAAGGTTGCAATCTATCGTTCTGTCGATTCGAGTGCCGATAAGCCCGTAAACCATTTTGTAACATCGTTACAATACGGTGACCACAAAAAAAATCAACGACGAAAGCTCAAACAACTCTATATCGTTCAGTGCCCAGGCGAAGCAACCAAGGAGCCGTGTACAAGTGCTTATTTATTTCTTCCGATTTCTATTCACCGGAAACAAGGATATGCGATTGCATGCATGCACACTCACCCGACAACAACGTCAAAAACCAGCAATAACCGTCCGGTGTGATAAAATATGAATTTTTATGGTAACCACGAGCCGAAGACCATTCGGTCGACAGAACCAAACTTATTCTGTATTCAAGATCTGCAGCTCGAGATCCACTCGGTCACAGCAGTTCTGCTTGGAGGTATCAAACGGAATGGAATAAAGACGACATGAAACGAAAAGGACTCGTGCTTTGTGGGTATTTCTTAGGAGCACTTGGGTGTCGTTTATATTTTGAATGACGTGACGTCGCTTGACGTTTTATAGCGTGTTGTACTCCATTACACAATAGCACACGACAACATGTACTCATATGATGGTCGACGTTACAACAGGGCTGTCCTAGTGGTAGGGAAGTAGAGAGTCCTTTCGGTGATTTTGGTCAGGAAATGTTGATTGCAACACCCGCGACCCTCTTTAAAGCTTTTTTCCCCGTTCGACTTTTTACCCTTTCGAACGTTTTTTATGCTTCCGGCTCGACGTGCAATATCGATGCATCCTTCAGATACACTTCTATGAGGCGCAGACCAACTCGTTATAACATTTTTGACGTTAGCCTCACAGCGGGTACTCCAACTCTACACCGAAGGTGAAATCACTTAGCAAACAAGCGAGTGATTGAAGTAGCAGCGAAAACAGAGAGTACGAGTCACAGGACGAAAGTAAGAAATAAAAACGTCACTTGGATGCCGTCGACACCCGCCGCTTGCTGCCAGTCGTGCCAACTGTGCATTAAGGTGTTAAATTCGCTATTTGCATAATTGACGACCCACCAAAGTGCTCTTGTTCGTCTGTTCGTCATCGTCACAGTCACCCAACAGCGCCCCGGAGTAGGTACTTTCTCCACTCGGGCTGCAGCATGAAACCATTGCCTTCGATGTGTGGATAGGTTTTTTCTGCATTGCTCTTTTTCAACGGCGTGCATCCTGTGGCACGACTTCACGGCCCTCTGCTCATTGTCACCGTAAATTTATGCATTTCCCTTGAAGTATTGTTGATAGTCGTTGAGTTGAAAAATCGCTGAAAGTTCAGGCGCCATCGTTGAAGTTCAGTTCTGCCACTTCGCGGACATGTGGGCGATGGTGTCGGGGATGGGGGCATGATTATTTGCATATTGCTTCCTTGGGGTTATGCGTGAATGACAGGTTTTTTTTTTATCCTTTTTTATTTATGTGAGAGAAGCACTTACGATAAGTGACCGAAGACTTGAGGCTACTTAAACGGTGAAGTGGCTAATAAATGAACGGGTAAGTAGTTGTATGGAGTGGGTATCGTATAAGGATATGAAGAACTATACGGGTGTTAAGCTGTAAGCTTGTTCGCAGTTCTTTGACCTCTAGAAGATAGAGAATGCCGCATATACAAGACGTTTAATAATCACTCGATTCGAGTGATACTTACTGTGAAAATTACGGATTTAATGAAGCTTTGACGCAAGACATTCTTGTCGAATACTGATTTCCATATCTTCCAGTATTCGTGGCTTTTTACCTTAGGACTTTAAATAACTCCATAAGAAGTATGGATGTCTTAAGTCAGGCGATTGCGAAAGATCACCGTTTTTCAACAGGATGCAATAAAGCGGTCGTAGCTCCCAATATGTGAGCTTTGATGGCGTCCTTTTTGAAAAAAAATTGTCGATAAGTCAGAACTGGTATGAAAAGGCCTGACAATGCTCTTCATTGACGATAAAGCTGCTTTAACCTCGATTTCAAAAAGACGATCCAATGGTTATTTCCGTACAAATTCCAGTTCAAACAGTAGCTACTGGTATGCACGATTCGCAAACCCGAATACTCGATGCCAAATCCTGCGCACTTCAATGGCTCTCCCCGCGGAGCTGCTGTTATGTATTATTTCCCGGGGCTGGTTAGCTACTTATGTATGCTTTATGCTCTGTAACTGCCGTTTCAGCTCTTCTTAATCATTCCAGTATTTTTAGCTCGTTTTGCATGCTCGTTATGATGGAGCAGATCTATAGCCAGTAGTCTCCTGAGCTTATTAGAAGCTACGGGTTCGGTAGGTCCATTTTTACCTCTTCCTCTTCCTCTGCACATTTTGGGAAGAAGGCCGAGCTATTGTGTGAAGATATTTTCGATAACTGTCGTGGCCTGACAGGAATTGCGTAAGGTGGTAATTACAATCTCCGTGTGCTCTTTTTCGCCAAGCTTCGATCGTGGGGATCAGCTTGTGGGTCCATCTGCCTTTTGCCATTGTTATATATTTCAATAACACAAGACAGTGTGTTATCAGCTTTAATGTACATACAATGTAGGTACATAGTGTCGGTATTTTCGAAACACTTCCTTACCCCTCAGCAATTATGAGTTTCGAAATTTAAGAGGTTGTGCGCGCTCCTTCTTGCTCGAACCTCCGATGATATCGCATGTGCGTCTATAGTTAATAATTTTTTTTTTTTCGAAGAACGACGAAGATCTTCAATGACCCGATGTCATTGATGATCACTCAGTGCTGGCCCAAACGGGCTCAGCGTTTCTCAAGAAAACGTCTCGAGCGACAACAGCTTTGATGATAATAAGTTGTTGATGTAAAAGGGGTGATTTACTTGCTGGTTCACTCGATATGTTGCACGATAGGCATGTTGCATGACATAAATCGGATGCAAATAATTCACCGTAATAGCCTGTTCTGGTGGCGTGCATTGTTTGAAGAGTATAAATGGTCCATTCGATGAAAATGCGTCACCAAAGGTGTAATTCTTCATGGCTTCATGGAAATCAGTTCTCCCACTCCTTCTACTTTCACGAGCATCCTGAATACATTTATTTATAATCCCCGTTCGCATTCGGATTTCATTTTAATGGCATGCCAGTCCGTCATCAAGTCCGTGCCGAGCTTCAGGGCAAGTCTTGCATTAAGTGCTAACCGCTTACTGCATTCCCTACAAAACAAATCCCTGAAACAAACGCGTACGTAATCGTCCTTAAGAGAGCTTGATGCCTTTCCGATGAATAACATACATATCTTTCCTGCGTCCTGTCATCCAAACACCCAACGTAAACCTATATGACGACCGAGAACAGGGAACAGCTTGTGCCTTTAACTTATTCTCAAAACCGCTGCACCGCAATTAAAAATCGGATTAACCCTAACAAATATCCTTCCATATGTCCTTCTCAGACAACACCGCCACATTTCACTCCCCACCATCCGTAGAGCGGATACTGAATTATAATATCCTTACACCGAAATAAGTCGAACAAAACCGCAAACTACAGTGTCACATACATACTTATACGTTACATGCCCACACTGATGTAGAGGGCACCAGATCCTGTAATGCCACCATCAGTAAAAGTATCAGCAGTTATAGTCGCAGCTGTAGAGGCAGCTAGGATAGCAGCAGTGGTATAAGTAATTTCTCGGAGCAGCGCCATGGAATAGGATTCATTATTAATTCACTTTTAATTAATATTAAGCAAGGACATGAGTGTTATTCTAAAAAGTGTTCGTAATGACGTTCGCCGGTTCTGTTGTTGAACACACACATGCAATACCTTAAGCTGCAATTCGGTTCTGCGTGGCTTGGTACATAAAATCGCATCATCCATCCTGACACACTATATACGAATAGAATACATACATATAGTTGTCCTTTATGGTACAAGCTGCAACGGTGGTAATAGAGATTTAATTTTAATGCTCGAAAATACTAATTTCTGCAACATAGCTGAACTTAGAATTGCGCGCTATAACGTGGCGCATCGGGGAAGAAACAAAGGATTTGGGACACACCGGCATAAACACAACGGTGTGGCTGCAAAGATAAGCGCCAGGGAATGTGTGCCAGATGATTATTGTAACGCTATTTCCTCCTTGCCACAATGGAACACGTGTAGACTGAAATCGAAAATTTGTAGTTGCGCTGTGCTTTCGAAAATTCAAAATAGATTTTATGGAACACATATTCGTAGCCAGTCCCAAACCATTTTTGTCGGCTTGGTAGCGAGTTCACAAATTCAGTCGTTGGAAGCAGATGGGAACCTGGATATGTACTATATGTCAGGATGAGACAATGAAATATGCATATGATATCCTGGAATATGTCGGGACCATACGAGTACATACTATAAGGATTTCCGAGGATTTTGAAAGAGATTTGCCTTGTTTACTGCCCATCCTGAAAATACCAGACAAACTGGGACTTTTCAGAATCAGTCACAATGAAAAACGGATCTATGATTTGTAGAGCATTTATGAGACATAAGTTTAAGGCAGTAGATTATGTACATTTAAGTTAGACAGTGAACCTTATCCTGAGTTCCTGCAACGTTTTAAAGCGACCAAACGTGCTCGAGTGCGTGCTGTGTAGAAACCGAGGATACCCTGCAAACTAGTTCCAAGTTCCAAGACATCAAAAACCTGGTCGCGTAAGCAGAAGGCTAGAGAGAAAAGTCCCGCAAGTCGCTTACAAACACCAGCCGTTACACCCCAAATGACCTACGCTAAAATAGCGGCAGGTCTGAGGCAAACGGTATAAAAGCCTGCTGCTGTTCCAAAAACCCCAGTGCCTGTTACCAAGTCACCGGGGGCCGAGGTGGACTTGCAATCGATCCTGCTCGCCATCCAAGGGCAGATCTGCCAGCTCCAATAGGAGATCCATTAGCAGGCGATCCGCGTGGACAGAATATCCTCGTTTCTGCGGGGCCTAGCGCACTTACAATCGTAATGGGTCCACCGGCAGAGAGTCACCTAAAGATCGTGTCAGTGAAGAGCCGAACTTTTCAACCCATTGCAGGACGAAAGCACCAATGTACTTTTGGTTAGCGAAATAAAGCTTAACCAGAAGCACAAAATCCGGCACAGTTCTTATAGAATAATTAGAAGGGACCGACCCAACGCTACTCAAGGCGGGGGAGTTGCGATCTTTATTAAAAATAATTTTAAACATAAGGTCATATATAGCGGTGAAGTGCGGAGGTTCCAGGTGCTAGAGGCTTGTATTGTGTGCATTCCTTTCCGAAATGGAAAGATAATGTACATGTTAGCGGCCTATGCACCTGAAGCACCTCAACCCAATATTTTTATCGCAGAGCACGAGACATTCTTTCGATCTATGCGTTTAAATTTGGTAGAAAACTACTCTATTCTGAACGGCGATTTTTAAACCAGCCTACTAAGCCATTGATGGCAAACTCAAGATACTCGCAATAGATAGTCCATCGTATCCTAGGAGCCGCGCCTATCTGGATCTCATGCTGCTTGACTTTTGACTGAGACAAGCAGTTTACTGACAAACAAGACTTGGAGGGGACACTGAAGTCACTGACTAAAAACCTCCAACAATTGATCAAGGAAAATTACAGAATATCTGTAAGTTTGTAGAATTCTTGCTGTAATATCCAACAAGCCGAATAATCTTTGGCCCATTGAAGCAAGGCTCCGGTTCTGGAGAGCTGAGCAGTGGTAAAGCAGATGTTGGATGGTCTCGGTTTTTTTCTCATCGCGGCAGCTCCTGCAAAGGTCGCTGGATCCCGAGTTCCATTTCCGGAGCATTACTCCAATGGGACAGTTTTCTATGATCACTCCGACGAGCATACGAATCGAGTTTCGGTCCAGCGCCAAGAGCTTCTTTGTTTTCCCGATTTTAAACTCTGGCCACGATGATCTTGTCGTGTGACAGTCGTTTCTTGCAAGCCAATACGAGTTAGCTTCTTTTATTATTGTGTCATTTATGATCCGGTATAATGCGCTGATCGATGGTTGCAATGACGTGTCCGCTTCGCTGATATCCAGTTCAGACCGTTGCCTGGCCAATTCGTCCGCTTTTTCGTTCCCTGCGATTGAGCTGTTTGCCAGGGACCTAACAGAGTTTGAGTTTGTAGTGCCTGATGGACTTCAGTGAGTTGCGACATTTCATGACAGCCTTTGATTTCGTTATACAGAACCCTATTGAATTCAGTGCAGCTTGGCTGTCTACGAAGATAGTGATATCCGATACTGGTTACCTGTAGGTGCTTGGCTGCTTACTCTATTGCTAGAATCTCTGCTTGGAAGACGCTGCACAAATCCTGGAGTCGAAATGATTCCTCTTTGTGCGGGGTGTCACAGAGTAGAACCGGGCACCAGTGCCTGTGTCCATTTTCGATCCGTCGGTGAAGAGAGTAATCTCGTGGTCGTTGATCACGGCGTTTGATAGCCACTCTTCTTTGTCGGGGAAAAGGATTGGTATTCTGTGAGAGAAGTCATTTTGGGGGGAAATATAGTCGGTCGTAGCTGCGAGGCTACTATAACCATGTTTCTTTCCCAGGTCTTCTATTATTCTGAGTATAGCCGCATGTGCATAGTTGGCTTGATTCCACGAAGAGGACTCCCCTAGTCTGAGAGCGCTCTTTGCAGGGCAGCCTTTTGATAACTGGTTCTCCCGTTTGAGTGGAGTACCCTCTAACTTTGGGGGAGCAAATATCGGGATTTTCTTTTTCCTGGTGAACAAGACCAGCTAGGTTTTCTAAAGGTTTATTCTCAGACCGTTCTGTCTTCCCCACGAGGAGAGTTCCTTCAACGCAGATTCCATTAGTTCGCTGATAGTTGGTAGAAATTTACCTTTTATCAAGATACCTAAGTCGTTCGCGTATGCTATTGTTCATTTTCTCCATGAAGATTTTGAGGGCTTTGTTAACTATAAGAAGCCACAGTAGAGGGGAGAGAACTCCTCCCTGTGGTATGCCTTTGGTTGTCACTTTCCTTATAGAGCTGAGTCCAATGTCTACATTGATAATTCTGTTCTTTAACATATTTTCAATCCAGATTACAATGGATTTGTCTACTTCTATGTCCTCTAGAGCTGTTATTATGGCCTTTGTGTTTACGTTGTTGAAGGCCCCCTCTACTCGTATATCGAGGAAGGCTGCCAATGTAAATTCTTTGAGCTCTCAATTTCACGAACAACACTATGCAGAGCACATTTCAGTGATCTGCCTTTAAGGTAGGCGTGTGGAGTGTTTCATAAGTTGTGTGAGTTGTTGAGTCCTCTGATGTATAGGTCTTCCCAAGGTTTTTAATAGAAACGACGAGAGACTAATTGGCCTATAGTGCTTTGCGGCAGTATGGATTGGCTGGCAGGCAAGGTATGAAAATTTTCTTTCCACTGTGTTGGGATGTACCCCGCGCGCAAGCAATTGGAAAAAATGTTTACGAGGTGGGGTATCGTGTGGGTTTGTGCTTTTTGAAGCAACGCTGGCTAAATATCGTCCGGCCACGGAGATTTAAAAAGGTTTAAACGAATTTATTGTCCATGATACTTTATCCGTTGTGATAATCTTGTTTATTACTTCTTCGGTTGTGTGAACCGTAGGAACCGTCGTCTCGAAGGGGACTGTGGTTTCAGAGGTTTTACAACCTGGTAAGTGGGTTTCAGTTAGCAGTTCTAGGGACTCCTGACTGGATTCTGTCCAAGAACTATCTGGTTTAAGGATGAATCCCGGGACGCAGGGGCCCTTGGATAGGATCTTTCTGAGCCTTGCGGCTTCGTTGAGATCCTCTATTGATTCGCAGAACTTCCGCCAGGATTTAGACTTTGCTACTCTTGTTTTGCTATTGTATTCATTGAAGTTGGTTTTGTAGTTATTCCAGTCTTCAGTTCTTTTAGTGATCTTTGCTCTATTGAATAGAGTTTCTTGACCTGAGTTGCTTTAGCTCTGTGGTCCACCAGACTGCACTGGTCTTCTTGCGAGCACGTTGCAAAGCACAGGATTTGTTGAAAGCCGCTTTCAGAATTCTCACAAGACTTTCGACTGAATTCTCAATGTAAGTTGGATCGAGGTTAGTGATGGCTTGTGGCGGTACTAGCCTGTTGGCAACTAGGTTTCCAAGATTCCGGCCTGTCTTCTGAGGGTTTCTGAAAGGTTTCAGTTTTTCTTTGTTAACGTTTAGGTTGAAGGGTATTCGACTGTGGTCCGAAAAGGAACAGTTAGTGGACACTCTACAGTTCTCTACTCGGATAGAGTCAGGTTCAAGAGTGTACGCTCTTATGGTGTTTGTCACACAACCTGGACGGGGTGCAGATGGTTTGTGTCGAAGATGTTCGTTCACTACTCTCCGGGGGTGGTTGTCCCAGATAGGATTTTTTTTGAGAGATTCGAATGAATCGTTCCCTTTGGTTGTAGTTCACAGTAGCTCATTTGTTTCCATGTCATTGGAAATGCACATACAGAGTATGAATTTTGAAGTGATCTTATGCTGCCAGTCAGTATTTTTTGACCACCTCTCATTCACAACTGATGTTGATGCCCAACTTTTCCGTATAGCCATTGTTCTTGGCTATGGACAGACTTGAACTACAGACCTTCCGCTCAACAGTCGATAATGATTACCATTGCACCATATTGCCCCAAAGAATTTTACTTTGTAAATCGTACAATCTTGGAGCCAATTCAAGATTTGAATCTCCTTTTCGAGTAATTTGCCATCCAATAGAGCAAGCTGTATGATTTATGGTGACGACTTTCTTAGAATAAATGTAGCTCACGGCCATAGCCTACACCGCTCACTAAAACAATATATTCACTGACATGGTAGGACCAGCTTGTTCCGTCGAACTACATGAAACTATCAGTCATTGTTGATGGAAGAATTGTTTTACTATAGAGAATCAGACGAATGGAAATAAACCTCATCACTCAGGATAGCTTTGTCGACAGAGTGTTCATTTACTTTCAGCACCCTCTCAGCAAATGGAACGCATTGTTTCTACTCTGCTGTCTTAAGCATCTCTCATAAAAACCTTAGAGGCAATCAGATCATTTATGATCATCAAGGAAAATGCAGTGTAGTAGTTGCGGATAAGCCCAATCCTGTGAAATGGGCACACCTGGTTTTGAGTCACACTCTACGGTGTCAATATTTTTGACTGACGTGCCATGTGAACACTAGTTGGAGTCCTTTTATCACTGATCTATCCGAGAGGTTCAAATTTACCGATTAAATCCACTATAGCTGTGTGAACGTGTGCTGGATGATGACCAAAAGCAGTAGGAATTTAACGTAAAGTTACCGCTAGTTTTCACTGTTTTCTCAGCATATATGCACTATTTTAGAACCCCTTTTGATGGTCTGCGAATTTTCAAAAATCTCCGCCGTTTTAATTTAATTTTATTTTTTAACAAACCGTGATAATATCTGCTCTCTACTAGAACCATCTCTCTGTAATATCTTCAAAGGGCATGAAAATTCCATACGAATTTGCCGTGGAATGAAAGACATTCCAAATTCCTGAATTTACAAATATATATACATAGAAGAACAGAACAGAACAGAAACCGTGACTCTCAGGGTTCTAGTAGTTGCATTGTTCGTTTTAAATTCAAAAGTGAATGCCAATTAGGTGACTCAAGTAACTAAATGAGACCGTTTGATGCTGTTTTAAAGAGCTTGACTCTTTCGTCGTTCGGTTAGGTCACAATAATGTATATAAAGGGTGGTCCAATGAAAACGCACGATGATAATTTCTCGCGCAAAAGATCCATTGTTTCGTTGGCTGTGTGGCAAGTGGCACCATCCTGTTGGAAGCACATATCGTTCAGGTCCACATCCTCAATTTCTGGCCACAAGAAGTCCGTCATCATCTCGCGATAGCGAACACCGTTCACGGTAACTGCTTGGCCGACCTCATTTTCGAAGAAGTACGACCCGATGACGCCGCCAGCCCATAAACCGCACCAAGCAGTCACTCTTTGTGGATGCATCGGCTTTTCAACAATCACTTGTGGATTCTCATTTGCCCAAATGCGGCAATTCTGCTTGTTAACGAATCCACTGAGGTGAAAGTGTGCCTCATCGCTGAAGATGATTTTCTTTGTAAAGTCACCATTCACTTCTGTCTGTTCAACCAACCATTCGGCGTATTGACGACTCTTTAAATTGTCAGCAGGCTTCAGCTCTTGAGTCTATTGAACCTTGTAAGCGTGTAAATTCAAATCTTTATTCAAAATTCGCATCAGTGATATTCGTGAGATGTTCAGTTATTGGGCACGATGACGTGTCGAGGTTGACGGCTCTTCTGCCACACTATCGCGTACAACAGCAATGTTTTCCGCAGAAAGAAATGGGCGAGCATGCACAGGTGTTTTCACATTTCCTACAGACCCAGTTTGCTGAAATTTGCGCACAATTCTACCGATTGTGGACACATTTCACATTTCATGTCATCATCCTGAGTGCTTCTAGGAATAGATAAATAATGCTCCAATTGTCCTCTTCTGTTTGCTCTACAGAACTACAAATAAATATGTACCTCGTCCACCTTAAACCAAATCCCGGAACTGCCACTCTCGCCATCAATCAACTTCAGTCTTGTCAATCCAAGGGCGATGGTCTTCAATTTTATTTTGAAAAGTCACTCAAAGCAATTTCGAATTGAAGCAAACACAACAGTCACATGATGTCAACGGAATTACTGACCATACCCTCCACTATAGTGTTTTATCCAACATTCCCCCACCTTTAACGGCAATACAACCACAAGTCATTCACTTCAATGAGGCAAGCATTTCATATTAACGAGAAAAGAAAAAAAAATAGTTCAGTCTACCAACGGTGTTGGATACCATTCATGCCAAGTGGAAGATAACCATTCCTCTACATTGTATGCTTCTCAAGTACGAGTCCATAACTTAAATCCTTTTTGATAATTCCAACAACGCCCGCCACGACTGGGAAGGAGTTGAAATCGTCCAAACCAAATAAACTCCTCACCAAAAGGATATCCGCAGAAGGCGCAAAGACGAGAGCCAACCGGGACGTAACGTGGCGTGTGGAGTAAAGTAAAAATGTATAAAGGCAACTGCTTTATGCACCATTCTCCGGGGAGAATCGTGTAGAAGTCGCTGTGAACATAATAAAAATCGATTTCCAATTCAATCGAACGGAATCTATTCGGGGTGTGAAAATTCTCTAAAAGAGTGCGATTTATCCTTTGAGACCTGCCTTCGAATCGTTTTTTCTTCCTTTTTCTATTTTTTTTCTCTCAATTTTGTTGCTTTATTCCGTCGGTTTTCTGTGCCGATAGTCTGACGCTTCTTAGGTGGCAAACATAAATTTCGTTTTCTGGATTCTTTTTGATGTTCTTCCTACTGCTTCGGGTAAAATGTTTCCTTCTTTTGTAAATTTGTATTCACACGGATAGATAAGGGATGACTCCATTGAGCGAAACGGGTAGTGAATACTGACATGACTTATCGATATTGTGCTTTAAATGTGCACCGAAGATTTCGGGATAGATATGATTTTGACTAGCTTTATGTTACTGAATTTCTCATTGGGTACCTTGTTGAAAAACAGGTATAACTATGAAAAGATAATTGTGTACTTGGGAGTAGTTTTTGGTTTACTACGAGGTGGTGGCTTAGGGTAACGTGTCGCTTGACTTGATTACTTCTGGTAGAACGGGGGCGATTATAAATATATAATTTCTATAAAAAGCAGAAATTAAATAATTACAAAAACAGTAGAGAGTTCGAAGTATTTCCAAACCAAGCTTATGCGTTTGATCAAGGTTAGTCAGTTGCACTATTCTCAGAAATGTGAGACACAAAGGCCTTTGCCTAGCCGAAATAATCCTTAACTGGCTCAAAATTATGTGTCAGTGATTGTTTAGTAGGCAAGACGTTGATCCTTATTTTAATAGCAGTAAAAACAAGATACTTTTTATTGTCAATGATAGACCCCTTCGAACAAACTGAAAAGGGAAATTCGCAGTAAATTCTATTCGTTTTACCGACCACGAGAAATATCAATTACAAGAACCGCTCTTATGGAAGGTCTGAGTTCTCCGTTTTAGTCGTTAACTTATAAGCTCGAAGGCAGTCTTCTACGTCCCGGATGACTTCACACGAATCCTTTTAATCGTAATGATTATTACGGTATTCCCGTGGCAACAAAGAATTTTATTCTTTAATAGAACGTACCGATACGCTGTGGAGAGCAAAAATTTAACAGTGTAAAAGGACAACGTTTAGAGACGCGCTCCTTACTCGGACGCCAGGTAAAGAATTCCCATAAGGAGAACCAAAAAAAAAAAATATCGAAAACGGAAAGCGGACTAACATCCCTGACAGCGCACCACGCGTTCGACTGTTGTCTTTATCGTTCGATCTCTCGCTTAGAACTAACTTATCGCTCAAACTACCTTTTGCAGGAAACCAATCGAATTTGCAACCTAGGCTTATGCGCGAGAGTACGTGCATCCGCTAGATGAAAGTATGAACATACAAAGTAAAGAAGGCCGTAAAATGATGACACAGTCGGTCCCATCCGCTACTCTGTTTCGACCTTTACCCTTGGCCTCGGTCGATGGTGTCAATTGAACAAATTTTATTTTACTTAATTTTATTTTATTTATTTATTTTTTTTTATTATTTTTTTTTTTAATTAATTTTTATTCATTATTCTTAGATCTATCTTACCCTAGACAAAAATGCTTAAAACTAGCTTAACTATCTTAACAAATCTAAATATCTTACTGGCCCTAAACGGACACTCTAAAACAAATAATGTCATGCACCGCTCTTGAATCGTATTGGTTATCCGGGATTATTTTATTGTCCACAACCCATTTAGTCAGGGCCCTATGGACCACCTTCTCGAAGACCTTGCTGATAAGTTATGAGAATATACCTAACAGAGCATTTTAGCGTAGCACATTAACAGAGCACACCTAGAAGAGCATTTTAGCTTAGCAACATTAGCGACAAGTGCTTTTGCTGTTGTTGCAAAATGGACCGCTGCTCTCAGTACATATTGGAAATATGTAGATAATGGGACACTGAAGTTGTTTTTCCCTCGGTGAGCAGTCAGATTTGGATTGTAAAGGAGTAAGGTTGGCTTCCTCATAGAGGATTATAAAATAAAAAACAGTTGCTTCATTTCGAGAAATATTAATTGATACTCAGAAGGAGACTTATCGACCGGAAATCTGCCGGGTTAGAGGTGTCTTTACCCCTCTTGGGGATTGGTTGCACCATCGCTGTCATCCAGTGCAGTGGATAATATACATTATGCAATGTATACCAACATTTGGTATACCGTCGGTTTCCGCGGATTTTTTCTTTTTCAATGACTTTGAACTTTCCGTCCAAATGAACAGGGTATTAGCCCCTCACTGGCGATGACATTGTTTGCCATGAAATCAAGATTCTCGGATCGCCAATGATCGAAATCATTTCCAAGGTAGAAGTGATGAAGCAGGGCTCTGCTTGACGAAAAAGTCGTCATCCAGATGGCGCTCTCTGGATCGATGCTAACTGTTCGTAGCAAACGTTCATTGTCTGACGTTCTCGGAAATTTTAGATGCTGAATGCAATTCTGATTGTTTCTCCGAAATTTAGATTTTACAGCACTACTTCTGTTGTTCCAATGTAAACTTACAAATAGTCTGTAATTCTCTCTGATCAACTGTTGAAGATTTTTAATCAGTGACTTGACCACCGAGTTTTGTCTGTCAGTAAACCGCCTGTACAAGAGTTTGAGTCTTGTCTTGTTTTTTGTCGCGCTTTGGTATACGTCTGGGGTATCGTGCTGTCATTGGCGTGGTATCGTACTCTTAATTGTCTATTTAACTTAATCGTTCATTTGTTTGAGGTACCTACCTGTCAATCTCGTAGTTAATTTTTAGTCGCTCTTTTTTTGCGCGAAAAGATTTACACATCAACAAAATTTGTGGCCTTTGAAAATTGTTTTTCGAACCCTTCGACCATTTATTCCTCGTCGTCATAATCAACCTAGAAAAAAGCAATTCAAGCCATAGTGACCAAATTTCGCACCAATTTCATGCTATTGGGCATAAACCCACCTACGCATATACGTAGACTGTTTACGCTCTATAATGCTACTGTATCCGTAGTGTAGTACTTGACTAAAAGGAAGATTTTACGCAAGGACATTGGCCTAAGACCTTACAAAACACAGACGACCTGCCACAGGCGCGAATTTTTGGTGAGTGGGTCTTAGAAAATCTTTTATCCACAAATTCTCTTCAGCGACGAATCTGATTTCTAAGTCTAAGCCAATAAGTGTCAATTATGGCCTTACAAAATGTCATTACTGTTGTTTGGACTCTCGGTATGGGCGACTGGAAATGTAGCCGTAATCAATGTTTGCATAAAACAATCCTAAAAGAGTAAATGGCAAGTCTTGGCTTATCAACTTGAATAATTTTGTATACTCTTGCGATTTTCCTTAATTAATTTTTGAAAATTAAAAACCAAGAGCTTAAAAAATCATATATTAGTTTTTCGTATTCACTATACTATCATCAAAATCGAAACCATTTTATATTGAAAATGCATCCCCATAAGAGAACAGATGATGAGTTCTTGTTCGTGAGAAGATTACAATTTTGCATATATTGTTCACTTCATCATCTCATCCGTCCTAAGATGTAAAAGCGTTCGGATCCTATACGATTAGACTTAACTCTTCCGAAATAATATTATGTGGTGTAAAAAGAAATCCATCTAAAAGATGATTTTAGTAATCAGTATCTCCAATCGGACATACACTAAATTGCATAAGGAAGATGAGGTTTGTACTAGAAAAGCTTCTGTCACAGTTTAGTACATGGTTGAGTCAGTATTGTTTAAGCGCGCGTGAACGATTGGCACACGCAAAGAGCAAACACGCCATATGGCAAGTCAGGCGGCTGTAAATGTGAATAGTATTTATGATACTGATACAGATAACCGCACCTAGTTTTGGTGCTGTCCATTCCGTCCCTGTAACTTCGGAATTAAAATTGCTCCACGCTCTGAAAAGCCCATTGTAAAAAATGTCAATTAAGTCATGGAAATCGTCCAATGTGATCGCTATACAAGTACCGTGTCGATTACTCAAGGGCTAAACATTGTACGGGAAGCCGTTTTGTACCAGTTGAAGAAGGCTGGATATGAAAAAACAAGTTCGTTACATGGATGCCACACGAGCTAACGTAAAAAACCGAAACCGAAACTGAATCGCAACAAAATCGACTCATTTCTGGAGCGGACTGAACACGGTTGTGAACTGGCGCAAATGACAAGATTAATAGCTAGCAAGGTTTGCTGTGTGTTGGGTGGGATTTGGCAGATAATCATCTACGATTACCTCCTCCAAGGCAAAACTATTAATTGAGTCCTGTACTGTCAACAATTGGACCGTTTGAAGCAATCGCAAAGAAGCGGAACAATTTTTGCTGCTGAGAAATTCGAGGCTTGTAAAATAGGACTGCCCAGTTTTTACCAATAAGTTCTAGGAAACTTCTATGAAAGAGGCATAAAGGAAATAATCAAAAATAATGGATTTCTTGCTACTATTTCTCATATGGCAATTTTCTTTCTTTCACTTTCTTGATCGGAAAATGCTTTTTTGCAGACTCTCTTGCATTCACACCTTCACTTTCATATCTTTGACCGTTTTTGAATAGTTCCTGATGAGGCATTCATTGAGGAATTGCTGTACTTCCGATTTAATCGACGCTATATTTTAAAAATACACTCAAGGGCTTTCATAGGTAAATAGTAAAAGGAACTACTTCAGAATTGGAAAAACCCTAAATATTTGAATTTAAACATATTTGAGAATGAAGCGTTTTTTGCTTCATGCATCAACTTCAGCTTCACATCGCTATCTCTGCCAAAATATACAATACGGAAGAGAGCTCGCTGAGGCTTCGACATTTGTTCAATCATTTGTTGACAAGAGTGTGACAGAACGGCACTGCAACAACAACTGTCAGTCTCATAGCCGAAAGAGTTAGATACCGCCAATGGAAACTTAAATAAGAACTGCCAAGAAGGCATTAAACAAGCGGCATATTAGCTGATCTCAGATCTTTTTGAAAGTTGGGAGACAGTTTCAGCAACGATACTCCAGTTCATATTGGTGTTCCATGAGGTTCGCAAATGGGACGAATATTGTTCATAATATTCATCAACTAATGGCTTCACTCTTTGTAAAAGGACACTCCTTTTGCTTTCACAGAATACAAGGCACCAGTCATCCGCCATAAGTGTTTTGATGCCAGCATGAGAATAATGCAAGAACTGGGTTAAGCTGTTAAAAGGTGTGAAGATAGCAATGAATACCTCCAAAACCAAGATCACTTAATAAATTTGTTTTTTGAACATTTCCGAAATGTAATCTTCTGCAGATCTCTGAGGTTTCGAAGATAAATAAATTATGTACAATATTTTCTGTCTAATGAGTAAGACATGGTTTCGGAGAATAGCTGATAACGAAGCACCTGGGGGTCTCTGATTGATGTTGGATAGTAATTTTTCAATTCCATTATTTCATTTGACAAACAACTTTTATAACAGGGAAGTCGGCTGTATAAAAAATTGAAACTGTCTTAATACAGTGTAATTGGGTGCTTGTAACGTTGTCTACGAAGGCGCTACCTAGTTGTATTAAATTGTATTCAACTTAACTTTGCCTCCAATTGTTAACAAATATATTTTCAAAATCACTTTTTAGTGTCTTCCAATAGGAGGAGTCCCAATAAAACCCAAAACTTATTGATCCAATAATATGTGTCATTTAAACAATCACGCAATTTTTGAATTATCCATTCAACTATATATTACTTCAAAGGTATTTGATAAATAAAACTAGGACGTGCTACAAAATTTACTACAATACGGTGAAAATATCGTGGGAACCTTTCGTAAAATTCGTAATGCTTTTGGTCATCTTCAAGTACTCTCTCGCGTAGCATACATTCGAATGACTTGGATGCAAGATCGTTTAAAATCTGTAATTAAATTGAAAGAATATCTGACTAAGTATGATACTAGAAAGTAGAGTTTTGTGAAATATTGTATGTTTTCCACTGCTTTCCTATATTGAGCCATTAGTCGAAAACTGAAACCGTTCACAAGCCCAAGTGAAAAACTGGTTTATATTACATCACTATGTGTTCTTTAACTGTGGGAAATGAAAAAAGGCTCATGTCTAAACATCTCTCTAAATACGATAAAAAGACTTTATAAATGTTTATTTCCAAAATCAGACCCATCACAATAACTCTAAATTGACAAGTTATCAATAATACGAGCAATACACGATCAGTTAGTTACCATTCCGAGGCATAAGCTAATCAAAAGCTTAGTGGCGAAAAGCACTATGGCTAATGCTAATTGGAACCATCAAATCACAAGAAATAAGCAGAAAAAAACCCAAGCCTAGCTGTTAATTAACCTAAAAGGTCCGAATCAGCTCTCTTTGAGCGAATGCTTTCGCGCGCCTCAAGGCTTACATCCGACAAAAATTTAATTTTCTATTTAAATTATACCTTTCTGCCTACCATCCTTAACCAATTGTGAGGAAAACCGCCAGACTGGATAGCGAAATGTCATTAGCCTTAACTATAATTGTTTTCATTCCTTTTTTCTGCTTCCTTGTCTCGCTCTGTGGCATAATTATAAGCCGGCAACTAAGTCGGTCATCACCCACGTCAGTTGCGTTAGAATGATACTTTGTTTCGCGACTCTCCTACTGCCGTACCACTTAATAATTGTCCAATTTTTTTGTCATTCCCTGTGTTAGTTTACTGCCATTTGTAATCCTCTTGGCCATTTCTTTTTTTGTTTTTCCTTTTGCTCGTCTTGTTTGTCCTGGAATAATTGGCTCCAATTATCCTTTCGAGCCAGTCTCACAACGCATTTGTGTGTGTCGCGAGTGGTTGCCAGCAACAGTTCGGTGAAGGTGAAGTTGGTACGTAGCGTTGGAGAACCATAATAATGGCATTCGTCGAGGACGTAATAGGTAGCGGTAATACGAGTACACCTACAACTCCAACTTTGGCTTCGACTTTGTTTTGTTTTCGTGGCTTACGTTGCTCCATCGCGAAATTTACATTTTGTCTCGTTGCAGGTTTTAACCCGATTTTAAGTCGCACCTTTGTCTATTTTGCTTCAACATTTTACTGACGATGAGGTGGTAAGGATGCAACACACCCCAATTAATACGATTGTGATAAATTGTAGTTACGGAGTGACACAATGAATTGCTGCAGTAATTATAAATCAAAACGAATTAGGAGGAGCAAGCAAGTGTACAGCAAATAGAGTAAGGCAAACAAGGCAAGGATACAGTGACGACAGGACAAGGTGCTGGATTCATGAGTCATGAACTTTGTGCAACTTTATGTGCAAGCTTAGTGGTAGGTACGTATTTGTTCACTGAAGTGAACATATGACATAATGCGCTTAACCGAATTTACATCGTTCCTTGGAAATGTGTCGGGAGAGAATGGTGCAGGAAATGAGAGAGTTGCAAAGTCAATATTTTATACATTCTGCACAAATAAGCTACTCATACTCCTAGTATGGTTATTTTCAGATCACTGGTGTAGTTAGGACCTTCAACTTTCCTAATTTCAATTAAAATTAATTCACTCTCCCAGATGAAAAGTTTCCTATGCCCTTCTTTACTATGTTTAAAGGAGTAGCTGGGAAGGTATACGAACGTTTTAGAGCCTTCCTGGTAAATGGTTTTTCATAATGTCGCCTGTTTTTATTAATGAAATTTGCCAACATCAAGACAAATCGACAAGTAGTTGGCTTTGTAAACGATTATCCAATAAGAGGTGTCCGCCATTGTTTCACTGTTGACAGTGGAGTACCCCTGCAATGACTTGCATTCTCAATCGTCTGACATATTTTTGAATGTAGTTGTTGTATTATATCAATATTTGATTTGGCGGCTGTTCCCCATATTTGCATGCCATAGGTCCATATTGGTTTTATTATGCTTTTGCAGATTAAAATTTTGTTTTGTACAGAGAGTTTAGATTTGTTTCCTAGAAGCCAGTATAGTTGTATAAATTTGTTTTTGATTCGGTTTCGTTTTTGGATTATGTGTGATTTAAATGTTCGTTTGTTGTCTATTATTATGCCTAGATATGAGTATTTCCCTGAGTTGTCAACCTGACGACCTCAAGTTCGTCGGTGTCAAGCCGTTCACAACAGTCTGTACAGTGGGAAAAATCAAAGAGGCATGGAAACCTTCTACAGTGTTTCCGTTGCCAAAGGCTCGGTCACGCCGCGTCGAACTGCGATATGCAGCCTCGATGAGTCAAGTGTGGAAAGAACCACATAAATGTATAATGCGACCTTGAAAACTCGGTCGCGAACACTGCAAACCTAAGTGTATGATCATATGACTGAATTTCACATGTCATACATATTTCTAGGGTATACTGTGGCAGGGAATTTTTTTATGGAGGCGAGTAAGAAGTCAAAGCAGCAAACGAAGGTGTCTGAGAGAATCAAGTGGTATAAGCTGGATAAAGGAAAAGGCGAAGCTTTTATTACCAACATGAATAACTACCTCTCTTCCATTATCGATGAGGTCGGTAATGAGGAGTGCAGAGCACAAGACATGTGGGATTCCCTACAATAATCTGGCCTGGAGAAAGCCAAATCACTGCTCGGAACATCTAAAGAAACCTGGTGCTGGACAGATGAAGCCAAAACAGTGATACACGAAAAGAAAATGGCTTTCCAAGCTTGGTCAAAGTGCTCTTCTACTAATTGAGAGGAAAAAGCTCACCGTGAAAAGGTATATAGATATTGCAAAGGTATCGCGAAGAAAAAGTGCGAAATCCGCGCCTGACAGGCACCAGGCTACCCAGGAGCTTCGACAAAGCAATTTGGACAAAGGAGCAAATATTTTTAAGATAGCCGCCCAGAGAAGAAGAAATGCTCAGGAAATTCGTTTCCCAAAGTTTATTAACAATGCTGAAGACGAAAAAATTCTCCACAGATGGCGACAGTATTGCGAGGAACTTCTGAACGAACAGTTTCCCCGAGTGTACTTTCCAAGAGCCGTCCCGAATCATGCCGAAATATCCGATATCACAGTCGAAGAAGTTCGGTACGCGGTTAAAAACTCCAAGAAAAGAGAAGCTGTTGGGCCGGATGGGATACCCTCTGAGTTCTGGAAAAAGATGGGAGACATCGGGTCTAGATGGCTCATGGTTCTTATCTCCAAACTTATGAGAGGCGACACTATGTCTAATCAATGGAGGGAAAGCTATCTTCTTCCGTGATAACTACCGTTCTGTCAAGCTGATGTCGCACACCATGAAGATCGTTGAACGGGTATTAGATAGCCGACTGCGGAAAATAATACGACTATCTGATGACCAGTGCGGGTTTGTCTCGGGTAAATCAACAACAGATGCAATCCAAAGTATAAGGGTCATGATAGAAAAGCTTCGCGATTCTTCAAAGGACTTGCATATGGTGTTGGTTGATTTCGAGAAGGCCTTTGACCGGCAACCAAGAGATCTTTTATGGGTAGCGCTAAGACAAAAAGGAGTTCCAGAAACCTACGTGCGAGTGATTATGGACATGTACGAGAGAGCAACGACAAGAGTAAGATGCACTGCAGGAGTCACCGAAGAGTTCGCAATCAAAGTCGGTGTACACCAAAGGAGCGTCCTCAGCCCACTGCTCTTTATAGCAGTCCTTGATTGCTTGCTTGAAGGAAAAGTGACGGACCCCAATGTGCACCAGCTATTCTTTGCAGACGATGGAGCCATTATAAGTGATGATCAGGCGTCCCTACAACGAGCACTTGATGTGTGGGTGGACATTTTTGAGGGACACGGGTATCGTATTAGTTCAAAGAAGACAGAGTATCTGTGCTGCCCGTTCTCTGACCCACATCAGCCTATTCCAGACATTTACTTGAATGGAAGAGTGCTTCCCAAGTGTGAAAAGTTTAAGTATCTGGGATCTATGATTAATAGAGAAGCAACTTGTGATGACGACATCAAACATCGCGTAAGCGTAGGGTGGATGAAGTGGCGGGAAAACTCCGCCATCTTCTGTGATCGAAAAATGCCCCCTAAGCTGAAAGGAAGGCTCTACACTTCAGTTGTACGTCCGGCGCTCACATACGGTTCACAATGCTGGACAATGCACAAAAAGTATGAGAGCAAATTAACGGCAGCTGAGGTGAAGATGCTTCGCATGACAGCGAGAATAGCAAAGTGTGACAGAATTAGAAGTTCAAAGATCCGAGGAAGCCTCCACGTAAAAGAAACCATCATAAGACACATAGAGCGCGACCGACTCAGTTAGTATTGCCATGTTCAAAGGAGAGATCCTTTGAACCCCGTCCAAAAGGCAATATCAATCAACGTTCCAATTTCAACACGCAAAAAAGGCAGGCCGAAAAACAATTGGTGCAAACAAATGCAAAAACACCAGCATTTGATTGGCCTCAGCGATGAAGTAATCCCAATCCGGGAAGCCTGCCGCTACTTTCTGAGGTCAAACCGGCGGACACCACAAGCGGACCAGTAGGAATGCAGTTAAGTGGGAGGGTTATGGTCCCACACTTCTGACCATAACCACGCCGGAAAAAAGGAAAAGAAGAAGAACAAGAAGCACATAAATATATCCTTTGGGCATTCCGTGGAGTTCAGAGATTCTATTTCTAGCCGGACCACAGAAAGAACGAAAATTCGGATCGGTTGCCCTGAATGATTTACAGACATTTATGAAGAATGTGCACGCATTCGCGGTTTATTTTCTTGCCAAAAAAAGACTTCGATTTACAGACGGGAAGCATACACTCTACACCATCCCTGTGTCAGGTCGAGAACTTTTCATCTTACGCTCGTACATTTCGCGATTTTAGTGATATGCAAGATGCTTGTTCCAAAACCTTAGAAAGGCAATTGTCGGTTTAGAGTTTATGGATAGGGACTGCGAGTATCGAACAAGTTTGAAAGTATGAATAGGGGTCGGAAATATTATCCATCCTGTGGTTAGGCTTGAGATTTGATGTACTGCCTTAGAATCAACTTTTGAATTTGAAATCTGTCTATCCGGAAATATTCTCTCTGCACTTGTCCTTCTTATTCCATTGTAAAAGTGAAAAATCGTTTTACAAGACCCTAGAGGCCTAGTTCCAAAGCTGTGTCGAAACCTTCCATTGCTCCTTCATTCCTCCTCCAAATTGAATAATTAAACAAAATAGAATTCCACTGACACATTCTTTACCTTGGCCGGTTTACCACTTACAAAGTTAGATTTCGAAAACGAAAAACAGAAACAACGCCATTACTCCAGTCCACATGTCTATTTGTTCTTTCGTTCGTAATTTTTTTTCTGCGCTCCCACAAAACATCGAAAATAATTAAAACGAAAGGAAAAACATTCCAATTGTTTTACCTGTGAACATAAGGCTCTACCCGCCGCCCGACAATCCATGAGCGAGTTCACCTAGCACTGTGAACAGCGCAACAATGGCCCCTTTAGAACACTCGGTCGTAAGTCGGTAGCTGTGGTATCGTGGTAGCGGTAGCTTACATGTAAGCTTGACCTCAAACAGAAACAACAATAACAAAAGAGCATAAAAACGACAGTCATCAGTCGTGGATGAGGGCAGATGTGAGGGTGTTGGCCCGGGCGGATGTACTTCTCGCCAAATGAGAGCATTAAAATTAAATTACACAAAAAACTCACGCTACACTGCAGGAGGAAGCGATCTTTATGGGCCGACTCATTACCGGCCAGGGTCATTCCACTTTGCTGGTGGCCGAACACCACAGAGCGGCGGGTGGACAAAGCGAGCACTGAACAAAGCGCGAGCTGGACATAGCAGGAGTATACACTAGCTGCCTCAGGAGTAAATTATCATTCAACTTTACCTTCACTCGTACCATCACGTTCATGCAGGCTGGCGCTGCAGACAGCAACAGATTGCCGGACGATCGCATGTTAGGCTGTCGTAAAAAGACGCCTCCATCCGGATACGGTCTATGTAAACGTGTGCACACAACCCTCGAGGTCACTGCGATGTATGATGTGGTTAACAACTGTGTTCGTTTGTTATGTACCATGGATATTAGCCGGATATAATACAGATGCAGATACACGGATACGAGCGTAATAACTTTCGTTCATTAACGTCGGGATTAAGTTATGTGTTCACGCATGTATTGGGCATTGTGGTCATAATGATGCCGTACACGAAATGGTTGATTAATTACGTTCCATATCCTTTTGATGGACGAATCAAAGGAAATCGAGTGAGCAACTGATTTCGAAATATGTTGCGATGCATTTCGAATGTAGTTATCCTTGTGGTGTAGTTGTCAAAGGACTTTCTCGACATGATGCACAAAAATTGAATCTGAATCTGCATTTTCTGGTAGGACAGGGCGAATCTTTTTCGAAACTAACCGAAATAGGCTATGCGAACAACGCAAACCCGGGCAATGACAAATGCAAATGACATGTTCTCGTAGTTGGTACAGAGAACAATTTGCAAAGCATAGATAACGATGACATGTATATGTCCTTTTCTGATACGCCAGATGTTTGATCCTCCTGGTCGGGCGACTGGTTGCTCGCCCAGAACATGATGGCTGTGTTAGGAAAACTGTTGCTGGCGTCAAAATCAGATTCTTTCAAAAGATATCTACATGGATAGATGGGCGACTATCTCGATGTTTGCGGTCGCACAATGTGGTGGAGTAGTTTGTATGGTATGCATCCGGGCTGTGGATTGTCGTGTTCAATTCGATCTCATGTTGTAGATGCGACCACTTGTAGTACCACTTGAAGTTTCATAATAGTTTTCACGTATTGGAGTGCCACAGTTATGTTAATGGGCGGTGAAGATCGATGGGTGGCGGAGAGCGGCAAGTAGAAATGCAAGCTTAGTGAAACCACAATAGAGAACTGGTACTAAAAAAGCTCTTAGACTGAGATAATACGAGGGTGGTCCGATAAGTACTTAGCCTACAAAAGAAAAACAACAATTTTGGAGAAATGGCGATTTATTTTTCAATATAGTCTCCTTTTAGCTCGATACACTTGACCCAGCAATGCTCCAACTTCTTTAACCCGTCTGAAAAATACGTTTTCTCGAGGTCTGCAAAGTAGGCCTCCGACTCAAATTTCTGCCCGGCGAGTGACTTTTTCAAGTTTGGAAACAAAAAGAAGTCGCACGGGGCCAAATCTGGAGAATGCGGTGGATGGGGCAGCAGTTCGTAGCCCAATTCGACCAATTTCGCCGTGGCGAGGGCGGAGGTGTGAGCCGGTGCGTTGTCATGGTGGAAGAGCACTTTTTTCTTCGCCAAGTTGGGCCGTTTTTTCTTCAATTCGGCGTCGAATCGGCCCAATAATTTGGCATAGTACAACCCTGTGACCGTTTTGCCCTTCTCCAGGTAGTCGATGTGGATCACACCTTGTGAATCCCAGAAAACGGTGGCCATGACCTTTTCGGCCGATGGGACAGTCTTCGCCTCAACACGTTCGCCGGGTGAAGTCCACTGTTTCGACTGTTCCTCGGTCTCTGGTGTGTACCAGTGGATCCATGTTTCGTCGACTGTCACGAAACGACGCAGAAACTCCTTCGGATTGCGCTTAAACAGCGTCAAACACTGCTCTGAAGTGGTCTCACGGTTGCGCTTGTTGTCCGGAGTGAGCCAACGTGGCACCCATCGCGCCGACAGCTTTCTCATGCCCAAAATTTCATGCAGGATATGACCAACGCGATCTTTTGAAATGCCTACTGTCTCAGTTATCTTACGCATCTTCAATCGGCGGTATGTCAGTACGAGATCGTGGATTTTTGACACGTTATCCTCCGTGGTAGCCGTTTTCCGGGCACCTGGACGTGGCTCATCAAAAACTGACGTGCGACCACGTTGAAACTCGTTAAACCAATTTTTGATGGTCGCCATCGAAGGAGAAGAGTCACCGTACACAGCATCCTTTGATTTCGCTGCGCGATTTCCCTTCCAAAACAAGAACCGAATCACCGACCGATACTGGCGCCATCGGGAGAGGCTAAGTACTTATCGGACCACCCTCGTTGTGTAGCCTGTGGTAGCCGGGACTAGATTCGCGGGTAAGAATAGCCGAGTTATTTTATGGTTACACGATATAGGTAACCAATAGTCCACTTTCGTGAATCTGATGGCACGACATGTTGATGCAGACGTCCAAAAAGAATCTTTGCAGCATGATGTTGTGTGCTTCGGTGGGAGTGGTGTTTAAAGGGATAGTATTGATTCTCCGGATCTTTGGACCTTCGGCCAGGTTGTAAGCCCACCAAACAAATGAGCTAAAAGTGAGGATGGTGAAGCTGAATGTCGTGTAAATCCACGGAATCAGCAGTAATATAAGTGAGCGAAGTTATATAATGCTATGCTCATTCAACTTTTATGTATTAGACTTGCACCTAAGCTTTGGGTCTAGATTAACGCTTGGGCAACTCCCACCATTTAACTATGTCAAATATTTCATTTTCTTTGGCAAATATCCATGCTTGGCAGTTCTCTCAAGGACTAACGTGCTATTCCTTTGTACCCTGTGCCAACGAATGTACAATATGTATGACTTCGATTGATGTTAGCTGCGTTGGTAGCCTAAATTGATTATGACAACCACTGCGCTAGTTTTCCTTTCTATCTCCCATAACGAAGCATATACTACGAGAAAATTTGTTTGGAAATACAGAGTCATTTCCATTTCATTTGAAGTCTTTGCCTTGCATACGTCAACGTTTCCATGGATCCAACTAACTATTTTTGCTGTTCCCTACAACCCTCGCCTCATCCACCCGTACCAATTAGAACCAATCACTCTATTTGTCGTTTGACTGGCAATTCTCTCCTAAAAACGTCAAACATGAAAAATTGATTTAATTAGCGTGCATACGTACGAGTACAAGCGCTGGCATCTCACATCAAGGCATGGTACAACACATGTGCCCTCGGTGGCTCCTTGTGTCTGCTACGAGCAAAATGACATCTGAGCAACAAATAAATTGAAAATACTATCCATTACAGGTAAGAATACACATAACACGCTACGCGGCGTGCAGCATATAGACCGTGAAGCACAAAACACGTTACACCAAATGAACACCAGGCCAGGCTTGGAGATAGAGCACGAGTCGGAGTAAACGATAGCCAACATATAATACATAAATAATGCCCCAGTATCGAAGTGTTGAGATCCACTTTTATTGACGTACAAACACGTATGTATGTCACGATAATTCATCATTTCTGTCGTCGCCTAATCCCCGTCCCATCTAAATCCGTACAATGGATGAAAGCCGGAGCCAAGAAAAACAAGGAAACAGAAAAAAAAAAAAAGAAAACATGTATGCCGCCGTAACCAAATCCCCAGCGGTGTCAATCCCCAGAGGGACACCGGCTGTATTATATCTGTATTTGCGAGAACACTGTTTACAAGTCGTAGTCGAAGTTTTTCATTATCCTTGAACCTTAAAGTATGGTATTAAGGCATGGCGTTCATGCACGGTCTTCATGCGGGTGTCGGTGTGTTTGTGCTATATATAGAAGTCAGACGTTAACGGGGTTGTAAATGAATGCCATGACACCTCATCAATAAAATTATTTGCACCGTTAATGCTAACGCGTTAGATTGGTTGGCTTTCCTAATGCGCACGTACGCATTAGTTTCCAAGAAAAAATGCTACAAAGTCGCGGTTCCCGCAACTTTTATGGAACGAGGACGAGGGGTATAAGGCTGAAAACGAAAATGACGACAACAAGGACATGACATTAGTAAAAGAAAGAAGCAAATGTTATAATGATGATGATGAAGGTGATGATGCCCGCCATCAACTGAAACCTGAACGAATAGAAGTCTTGGGGAATCATCCTGCAATGGGGATGTCGAGTAAGGAAAAGGGCGGCAAAAAAAAGGGTCGTTGCCCAGGTGATGTGCGAGTAGAAATACGATTGTGTCACTGCAGACCGGAGACCGGAGCTCCAAGTCAGAGCTGTTGTTATCGGAGCGACAGTCATGTTTGCAACTGTCAACGCTAACGATACGACCGGGATAGGTTGTTGTATGTTGAGTCTTGGGTGCTGGGTGGTGTTACAGAATAAATTGCTTGTGTAATTCGATGGCAAACAAATCTTTTACGCAAATTAAACACCCATAAGGTATTAATTTTGTGAAACGGCTTGCTCGCCGTACTGGGAGTGGGGGCTTGTAATCGAACTTAGTTGCTAGTGGATGTCAGTGTGTGTCTGCGCTGAGGACATCGCAAACGTTCAGATTGAACTTAATTGAATTGTAAATTGAGGTGTAGCTGTTATTTGTATAGAGCTTCATGACTTTAAGATTACCGCTCACGTAGCAGGTTTTAGAGGTAATTTTGGATGCCTAGGCGGTCTTGTGTGTTTTGGATCAAGTCTCTGCGTCATAAAGAAAGATCGGAATTAAAATTTTGCAGAAAGTTTGTTTGGTTCTTCATGGCTCTACTTCTCAGTTGACTCTTGAGCCCAAAGAAGCAACGCTTGGCAAGGGTTAATCTGCCACTGACCTCAACGCTGACGTCGCTGTCGCTTGTTTACTGACCCAATGTTGACGAAATTTTTGACTGTTTTAAAGTTATAGCTGCCAAAGGTGACGAAGACAATTTTGCGGGTGTTTCTTCTATGTATTTGGTCCTACCCTCATTTGCCTTGCCCTATCTATCCTCGTTTTATCGTTTCTACCCCAATGTATGAGTAAATGAGGTCAACAATTGTGTAGACTTAAAAGAGATGGGCCTATTGTATTGGCCGGTGCAACTCGCACGATCTTTTCAAAATTAATGTTGAAGGAATCATATAAATCACGCGTTCTAGTGCATTACCAGCATTGATGGGAATTTTTCATGGCCTATTTGTAAGGTCGGTAAAAAGGTTTTGTGCGTCGTTCTGAAATTCATCAGTCGTCTCTAAGACTCATATATCTGCTGAAATATGAACATTTGATCTACCATGGATTTCCAAGGGTTGAAACCTCACTGATAGGAAGCTATCAGGTTGTTCTCGAACATTTTCAGGCATTCGCACAGCATGATATAGAAGACCTTGCATCTGATGCTTCAGAGTCTTATTACCCTTTAGTTGGCACTGCTATAAAAATCCTCTATTTACGAACCTGACAAACGATACAGAGCCTCCATCGGCAGGCTGGATATATAAGTCCATATTATTAGACATCAACTTCGATATCGCTATCCCAACCTAATATAAAGGGTCCGCCATCTAACTTTTTTTTTTCAAGTAGTGCTTATTTCGTGAATGGTAACACTTAGCTCATGTCTGATTTGACAGATAATTAGTTTTATCCTTCCGCTGAACGAATATGGTTGTGTATACGCTTGAACAACGCTGGGAAATATTGCGACATTACTTTGAAAATCATGGTAATGTTGCAGAATGTGTGCGAAAATTGCGTACGGATTTTGGAAGAAGAGAAGCACCGTCAGCTCCGTATGTTCGTTATATTGTGAAAAAAGTGAAAGAAACTGGCATCCTCATCGATAAACCAAAGCGTGAAAAGCCAAAAACAGTGCGTACACCCGAGAATATTGCTGCTGCGGCAGAAAGTGTGCGTGAAGCGCCATCAACATCAATTCACCGTCGTTCTCAACAATTGAACATTTCGGAGACATCATTGAGACGAATTTTGCATAAAGACCTTGGTATGACGCCATACAAAGTCCAATTGGTTCAGGAGTTGAAGCCAACTGACCATCCAATGCGTTTTCGCTTCGCTAAGTGGGCCTGCGATCGACTTACAGAAGATGCCGATTTTGCCAAAAAAATCATCTTTTCAGATGAAGCTCATTTTGATCTTGGCGGGTATGTAAACAAGCAAAATTGTCGCATTTGGGGCACAGAAAACCCGCACGCATACATTGAAAAGCCGGTACACCCAAAACGAGCCACTGTTTGGTGCGGATTTTGGTCCAGAGGCATAATTGGGCCATTTTGCTTCGAAAATGAGCAAGTTATGAAATCGAAAATGGCCGTTACAGTCAATGGCGATCGTTATCGGGCCATGTTGAACGAATTTTTGTTCACAAAAATTGAAGAGGAGGATATTGGCAACATTTGGTTTCAACAGGACGGCGCTACGTGCCACACAGCCGAAGCTACACTCGATGTTTTGCGCCCTGTTTTTTAAGATCGCATTATCAGCCGCAGAGCTGATGTCGTTTGGCCACCTCGGAGCTGCGATTTGACACCGTTGGACTATTATTTGTGGGGTGCCGTCAAAGATAAGTGTTACGCCGACAAGCCAGGGACAATTGACGCTTTAAAGGACAATATTCGTGAAGCCATTTGTGAAATACAGCTGCACACAATCGATAATGTGCTTAAAAATTGGACCGATCGATACCGATCGTGCATGGCCAGCCGAGGCAGCCATTTGCATGAAATTATTTTCCATTATTAACCGGAAGGATTGTACTTTCAAATAAAAAAAGAAATTTGAGGAAATATTCAGTAGTTTTTTTTATAGCATTTTCAAAAAAAAAAAAAATTATTTGGCGGACCCTTTACATAAGTGGTTCAATCTGAACAATTCATTTATCCTGGGGGTGGGCAACGTTTGTGAAGACAACATCAACTTATCAGAGTGTTTGAAGGAGATATGATCGGCAAAAATATTGTGGCTGTTTTTCCAAGTATGGTCTGTAATAACCGCATCCTCACCAGCAAGATAATGATCCGAGTCAGTGTTGGCTCTTCGGGAGGTCCAGGCATCCAGGCTGTTGGAGGTTTGTCTGACTTCGATCCTTATATGATCAGTATGGTGGAGTGTCAATTGATCAATGGATCGCCATGTCTCCTCCTAGGACCAGTTTACTATGCCGGTTGAGACCTTGAGCCCCTGAGTCATCGATCGGGACAAGAAAGGGCAATGTCTGGACTATCCTGTAGGTAGAATGACTTTGAGGGTTTCAAAGTATGTTTTGACCAGTTCTGCAACATGCAATGAGCATTGTCTTGTTGCAAAATAAACTTTTTAGAGTCTTTCGGAGTATACTGGCCGTTTTTTGGTAGCATGAAGCAATCTCGGTTTAAGCAGCTCGTGGGCTAAACTATGACTTTCGGAGCTCCACATTTCATCGCCAGTGACAATTGGATGCATAAATCTCTTCCTACTCTGCCGTTAAAGCTGTACACTGGTTGAGATAATGCTATTCGACGTCGCTTGCTTTTCATTCGTATGGGACATTAATTTTGAAAAGCCATAGGAAGTTTGTTTTTTTTATAATTGGCGCGTGCACAAGTCTTTGATTGTGCGTCCGAAGATAGGTTTGAGGATGAACTGATGAGCATTCCGCGCAACACGTTTATTGCGATTACATTCTTGAAGGGGAGTAATGCAACTGGCTAGCTCACTTGAGCATTGTTTGTTAAAATATCGATAAAACAGAGAGAGAGAGAGGAGCATTAAGTCGATGTTCGAGTGAGTCGATCGACTTCGCGATATTGTTGTCTCCTTGGAGTTTTATCGCTCGCTTTTGTGTTCTATCTAGCAGGAGCAGAGAGGTCTTAGGAGCACCAGACTAGATACGACCGTTGTACTCGAGCTTGGGGCGGATGTAGGCCTTGTAAAATTAAGTCAGATCAGAGGGGGTAAAATATTTCTTACATCGTTTGAGGAAACCAGCGATCTTGGCGACCTGGAATATATATTCATTCGAACTAAGAGTTGGATAGTCTTTCGGTTTCATTGACATAAGCGAAATTCGAGGAAAATGGCTGATTATTGATAGGTACCTCGAGTCAAAGTAGACAGCATTGTGTCTTGGTAACATTTAACTCCACTCTATTGTTTATACCCCACTTAATTATGCAGTCAAGGTCGGAATTTAATGTGCTCAACATACGCTGCCGTCCAAGCTCTACGGTCGAAGAGCAGGGACCTGAGTCCCGGAACGAATATGAAAAGCTGAGAGTACTGTCATCAGCGAAGAAGTGTATTAGATTAGAAGTAGCAGTTAAGAGATAATTTATAAAAATGAGGAAGAGTGTCGGGGATAGAACAGAACCCTGGGGAATACCAGTGTTTAATTGGTGAATATCAGACTTGAAACCGTCCAAAACAATTCGAATTGAACGCCTGAAAAGTAATTTCTAATCCATAAAAGAAGATTCTCCTCGATACCATAAGTATGCCTTTTCGACAAGAGAGCCTGATGCCAAACTCTGTTAAATGCTTTTAAAATATCAATCGCCGAAATGGTGCAAATATTGGTTCCACTATTCGATGGTTTCAATTTTTGGTCATGGAAGATTTTGACACGTCGAATCAATGCATTACAGTCATTTCTGGCTCCTTTAAACTTATTCCGGTTTTCCTCGGAGGGGTTGGCTTTGTAAGTCTTACAATCTGATAGCCTACCCAGCAGAAGTATGTTCGGGATCGCATCAGCAGTGGCATCCACGTCACTATTGAGGAAGCATAGTGTTAGCATGATCAGCTAAAATTCCTAAAATAGTTATTGAGTCCGCTTCAATTGGCCTTCTTGTAAAGCCCTACTGTTCTTTTAGGAATTTGTTCTCTAACTGCGTGGTTTGAACACGAGAAATTAGCTGAAATAACACAGTGATCTGACGAGCCCAGAGGTGTTAATATATCGATAGAATACTTATCAGGATGAGAGGTGAGGAACAAGTCCGGGGTGTTGGCGGAATGATCTGCAATATCAGTCCTTGGCTTATTTACTAGCTAGGTTAGATTATTTACCGCAACAAAGATCTCTACTTACCCTCCTTCGGGTGTTGTCTGACTCGAATGTCGAAGCCAATTAGAATTGTGTACATTGAAATCGCCCGCAATAGCGATTTCAGTGCGAGGAAAAAGAGATACAATGCTTGTAACGGAGTCTGGATGGCTTAAAGCAGTTTTTCTCTTGTTGAAAAATGATAACGATTCGTTGGGAAAATTTCGCTGAAATTCCCTAACCCGATATTATCAATAATATCAACCCATCTCGATTAAATGAAGTACAACTACGTGCTGGTTGAGAACAGTGTTTCACCATAGTTTATCCAACTTGTCTGTTTTACTCCACCGATTGACTTCTAGAATATTGCTTTCGAATGTACATTTTATTTTTTGATAAAACGTTTTCAAACATAATTCCTCCGAAGCAACCCTCTATCTCCTCGATCTCGTGCTTTTCGTGCTCTTCCTTTTCTCCTTCCAAAGGCGCCCCTCCATTGTTTTCTTGTTTTAAACCGAACGCATCAGAGAAAGAGGCCCTAATGACTCTTTAACAGAGTTTTCTTTGGTATCATAGAGTTTGTAAAGACTGCATTTGGTTCTAAAACAACTTTGGGGGGAGGTCTCTAACGACCGCAGGTTTTCGCGTCATATTTTGGTGGCCTTGCTCAAACAAGGCAATACTTTTTTGCGACTTTTTGACTTTTTATTATTGTTTAATATATCACCAAATCACCATAATGCAAAACATACGAAATGGGGATCTCTTCTAATAACAACAAAAGGCCGTGAACTACTAAAAGCGATACGAGAAGAAGGTTGTGAACCCATGTCAACTGATAAGCCAACGTACTGGCCAACGGATAGAAAGAAAATTCCAGACCTGGTCGACTTTTTTATTACAAAACAAGTTTCCAGAAATGTACTTCATCATTCATACTTCTGATCATTCACCAATATATTTAATATATAATGACAGGGTAAACATGAAAAATACAAACTCTTACCTTGTAAATAAATTTACAGATTGGAATTACTTCCAAGCAATATTAGATCAGAATTTAAACTTTAACACAGCTTTGTAATAAAAATCAACTAGAAAATAAAGTATTGGATTTTACGGAACAAATACAAAAAGCTGCATGGAAAAGAACTCCTCAGATAAAAAAGAAAGAAATCGGGTATAGTTATCCGAAACCAATATTTAACTTAATATCCGAGAAGAGAAAATTAAGGAAAAAATGGCAACAATCAAGATACCCGTTGCACAAGTCACAATTAAACAAGCTTACAGAAATGATTCGCTCTCAATTAAATGCGCTTAAAAACAAAGCAGTTAACCAAAAATTACGCCAACTAACAGCCGACAAATCGACCGAATACTCATTGTGGAAAATAACCAAAAATCTTAAACGTCCTATTCAACACAACTCACCAATTAAATTAAATAATTCATGGGCCAACCTTGAGGAAGCAGAAGCCTTCGCCGAGTATCTGACGAATGTAATTCAACCCAGTGAGAGACAACATCTAGTAATATGGCCGGAAATCGAACAACAATCCATTCCTTTCTTTGGAGATAGAAACTATTATACAAAAAGATCTCAAGAGGAAAAAGTCACTTGGCTATGATGTTATTACTGCTGAGCTATTACAACACCTACCGCCTAGAGCTAAGATTAAATTAACAATACTTCTAAATGCTTGTTTGGCCTGGAGCATGTCCCTTGCTATTGGAAAGTTTCAGAGGTTATAATGATTCCCAAGCCAGGTAAAGATCCGCACGAAATGTCATCCTATAGGCCAATCTCCTTACTGCCCATTTTGTCAAAAATATTCGAAAAGATCCTGCTGACGAGGCTTAAGCCATTTATAAACAGCGAGAATATGATTCCATCTCATCAATTTAGCTTTAGAGACCGACATTCTACTACTGAGCAGGTACATAGAATCACCAACATTGTCGAAGAAGCCCTTGAAAATAAAATGATATGTTCTGCAATATTCCTGGACGTCGCTCGATAAAGTATGGCATGAAGGCCTACTCTATAAGCTCAAAACCCTTTTCCCTAGAGAATATTCAACAATTCTAGAATCTTATCTCACTGATAGATACTTCCGAATAAAACAAGAAGACGCCTATTCTGCGATGAAAGCGATCAAAGCCGGTGTTCCCCAAGGAAGCATACTAGGCTCAACAATGTATATACTATTCACAAATGACATGCCAACCTTTTCGAATTGCACACTTGCTACGTTTGTTGATGACACTGCCATTCTCTCAGTTGGAAAAAATTAAGTAGAATCAACTCAAACCCTACAGAATGCTGTAAATACTATAACTGATTGGACCAAAAAATGGGGCTTAAAGCTAAATAGCATGAAATCCATACATGTTAATTTCACTAACAAAAAGATTCAACATATTCCAATCATTGTTAATGGGATACAAATTACTTATTCCAATACAGCAAAGTACTTAGGAATGAACCTGGACGCTAAATTACGATGGCAAAAAAATATAAAAAAGAAAAGAGAAGAGCTTAATATGAAGCTGAGAAAACTCGATTGGCTGATTGGCAGAAGATCTATTCTATCAATATATGTATAACAAACTTCTTATACAGGGTGTCCCACGAGCAGTGTGCCAAAAAGCTGCAGCGTGTAGGTCTAGTCAAGACAAGAAAAAAATCGTATGGGAGGGGAGGGGTCTATTTCCCCCCGTTTAGCCGGGAGGGGCAATTTTCTAAAAAACTGACTTAATTTGGAAAAAAAAATTATTAAAAATCAACAGTTACATCCACAATGCCACGATATACCTTTTTGTAAAGCCAGAAACCTCTTCTTTCATATTGATTTTAAATGAAGCTGTTTTAAGGAGTAGTTTTTGAGAAATTAATTTTCAAACTCAAAATTTTGAAAAAAAATTGAAAAAAAAACAATTCGAACTATTTTTTTTCAAAATTGTATGTAATTAAGTAGTAATTTTTTTTTTTAAAAATTCAATGCTTTCATTAGTATTTAGTTAAAAGCAGAAAACCGGATGCAAAAATGTCTTGTAGTTTTTGAGAAATTAAAAAAAATAACCGAACCATTTTTTTCTAAGAAGAACCTTTTTTTTGGTTTTGACGCGGCTGGACTTGTAGACAAATTAATGTATGAAACATTGACCTCTTTTTTATTATTTTTAAAAAATTCGGAGTTTTATGAGGATACAATAAAGTGATACAGTATTGGAATAACCCTGGATTAATTCTTTTTTTTTCATTGATAACGCCTGAAAACTGACCTGCGAATTTCGTCTGGGTCCGCCCGCCGCCGATGGGTTCTACCCGAATTTTGGATTTGGTCCGACGCAATCCCTCCCTTAGTACAAGGAGGATGGCTATTATGCTTGGAGTGCCCAAATCTAGAGTATGGAGAGTGCTTCATACCGAAAACTTACACCCGTACCATTTTAGGCCAGTTCAGGGACTCACCTCAAACGACAAGTTTTTGAGAGCAGAATTTTGTCGATCATTACTGCTTCGAGATGAAACTGAACGAAACTATTTTGCAAGGACATTCTGGACGGATGAAGCACAGTTTACCAGAGATGGGGTTACTAACTTCCACAATTTGCATCATTGGAATAGCACCAATCCACACAACAAGAAACAAAATAAATCACAACACCGCTTTAGCTGTAATGTTTGGCTTGGTATTGTTGGACAAACTGTAATCGGGCCCCGGTTTTTGAATGCCGTTATTAATGGAGAATCATACCTGCAATTCCTACGAGACCTTTTGCCCGATTTGATGGACAACGTTCCTTTGGCCATAGCAGATAATTTAATCTACCAGCAAGATGGAGCACCAGCATACTAGAGCTTACGGGTTAGAAACTGGCTGAATGATCATTTTAGTGACCGTTGGATCGGAAGAAGGGGCCCCACGGAATGGCCACTTAGATCACCAGATTTAACTCCTCTAGATTTTTATGTGTGGGGATTCATGAAGAATTATGTTTACGAAGTGGAAATAGTATCTTTGGAACAACTGAAAGAACGGATTGAAGTCGCTGGAGTCAAATTGCAGGAAAATTTGTCAAGCATAGACTTATGTGCAGCCATTAGGAGAAAAAGGAGATATAATCTTTGCCTTCTAAAAAATGGGGATCATATTGAAAATTTATTATAATAAAACTCCGAAGTTTTTAAAAATAATAAAAAAGAGGTCAATGTTTCATACATTAATTTGTCTACAAGTCCAGCCGCGTCAAAACCAAAAAAAAGGTTCTTCTTAGAAAAAAATGGTTCGGTTATTTTTTTTAATTTCTCAAAAACTACAAGACATTTTTGCATCCGGTTTTCTGCTTTTAACTAAAAACTAATGAGAGCATTGAATTTTTTAAAAAAAAAATTACTACTTAATTACATACAATTTTGAAAAAAAATAGTTGGAATTTTTTTTTTTTAATTTTTTTTGCAAAATTTTAAGTTTGAAAATTAATTTCTCAAAAACTATTCCTTAAAACAGCTTTGTTTAAAAACAGAATGAAAGAAGAGGTTTCTGGCTTTACAAAAAAGTATATCACGGCATTGTGGATGTAACTGTTGATTTTTAATATATTTTTTTCCAAATTAAGTCAGTTTTTTAGAAAATTGCCCCTCCCGGCTAAACGGGGGGGAATAGACCCCCCCCTCCCATACGATTTTTTTCTTGTCTTGACCAGACCTACACGCTCTAGCTTTTTGGCACACTGCTCGTGGGACACCCTGTATATAAACAAACATTAAGACCTATATGGACATACGGCATTAACATAGAAATAATTCAGCGCTTCCAAAACAAAGTCTTAAGATGTTTAGTAAATGCTCCATGGTATGTCAGAAAATACGACTTACATCGCGACCATAAGCTTAAATCTGTACAAGAAACGATCCGTGAATTTGCAGCAGCCCATCACTCAAGACTTGGACAACCTATTAACCAGGAAGCAGCAAAACTTTGCGATACAACTGGGATTACTCGAAGACTAAAGCAAATTAAACCACATGAGCTAGCTGGGAACAATGTTATCTAGAAGATGCAACAGAAATGTAAAATACGCGTGCATTTGTTTAATGTAAAATATATTGTATATAATGTAATGTAATATATAACAAATGTAAGCCACTCGTTAGTGTTAACTAGTTGTAGTATAAAGAAATGTTGTCAATTCTATAACACTTCAATAAAAAACAAAAAAAATATCACCAAATGGCGGTTGCGTTCATGATTTTTAAGTATTTGCTTTTCAGTTTGGTTTTATTTTTTAAAGGTGATAATGTGATAACTCTATATGTGACAATAGTCACAAGTGGCTATTGTGAGTAGTGATGAGACTGCTCTTGCGATCGCTGCTACTCGGAACTATGTTATTCACAAAAGCAGGGAGCAACTGTGATTGCTCTTTGTTAAATGCTCCTGGAGGGAGCAGTTAGCGGAGCAGGAACTGCTACCTTATCTGTTCTTCTGCTCTTAAACATAGCAATAGCATGGTAGAGAACATGAGAGAAGAACAGTGTTCTGATTACTTTTATGTGAAAATCTATAGAGCGAAAGAGAAAACAATGGACATTATTCCAAATAATTTCTGAGATGCGTTCACTGGGATAGTGGTGATTGATTTCAGTATATAAAATGAAATATTATTTAAGATGTACAGATTTGTTATTTCTCTTGCAATTCTTCACATACTAGATACATTTGAATGCCTATGGGGAAATTGGGAATTTATTGTTATACTCTCAGAATGAATTTATTTCAAAGTTATTAACATTTTAAGTTTAAATTTGATGATACAAATATTAGATACCGAAATTACATTTGCTACTGAACGCTTCTAAGTTGTAAAATTGACAATCGAAAGTAACTGAGAGAATACAAAGAAAACGATAATATAATGTTGTCTGCTTTGTTCTTTTTGTGCGTACTTTTGTAAGTAGCAATTTAGGTGTGTGAAATTAAATTGAATTTGTTAAAAGTTTTAAAGTTATAATTTTTTGAAATGGAGCGAAAAAAGACCAGTGACATTTGGATGCATTTTACACAAACCGTTGGTAAGATGGCTGTTTGTAAAATTTGCAAGCAGTCGTTATCCTTCAAAACGTCAATAACCAATTTGAAAAAACATATGAACGTTCGTCATCCCACAATTGTTACGAGAACAAATTCTCCCATGGACGTGGAAAACATCATACCACCTGCAGAAGATATGTCCGTCAGTGAGATCATCCCAGCCCATCGAAGTGCACCTCAGCATTCAACCCAAGTTTTAAGACAACAGGTACTCCAATTCATTCCATCAAAAATGTCAATTACACAGAAAGAAAAAATCGACAGGTTGGTAATGAATTTATTTATAAAAGACTATCAACCTTTTTACATTATTGAGGATGACGGTTTTAGAGAATTAATGAAAACATTGGCTCCTACATACTGTCTTCCAAGTAGGAAATTTCTTTCAAATACTTTATTAGACAGTATGTACAATGAGCAACTCGTTTTGTTAAGATCAAAACTCAATAATGTAAGGAGTGTTTGCATAGCTACTGACCAGTGGACTTCCATAAACAATGAAAATTACATTGGTATAACCGCTCATTATATCGATGATAATTTTGTGTTTCAAAATACCATGCTAGAGTGCATTAAGTTTGAAGGCCCACACACCGCAGCTTCCATTGCAACCGAATCAATCGCGTTCTGACGTTATGGGCATTAAAGGACAAAGTCTTGATTATTTTAACTGACAACGCTGCAAACATCACCAAAGCAGTTAGAGATCATTTGAACAAACGTCACTTCGGTTGCTTTGCTCATAAACTGAATTTGTGTGTGCAAACGGCGTTGGGTTTTCGAAGTAATGTCGAGCCTGAGGATACTTTGCAGATGTCAACTACGCAAAGGACAATCAAAAAAATTAAGGACATTGTAAACTTCATCAAGCGAAGTCCTCAGGCGAATGAGAAACTTTTGCATAGCTAGGTCATGTTGGGTAATGAACAACCCCTAAGTGTGGTCAATGATATTCGAACGAGGTGGAACTCAACATTCTACATGATGGAGAGATTTGTTACTCTGAAAGAAGCTATAAAAATAATGTTTGTAAGTATTTACACACAAATTCAAATGCTTACAGATATTGAGTGGTTAATCGCTTCCGAATTATGCACCATTCTACGTCCTTTCGAACAAGCAACCAGGGAAATGTCGGCAGAGAGCTATTTTTCTGCAAGCAAAATTATCCCTATATCTGCCGGGCTTGTAAAAATACTGGAAAGGATGCTAAGCGATGGCAGTGTACAAAATGCGCAAACCTTTGCCGAAAACCTGCTTCGAGAGCTCAGGACAAGATTTAATAATCTCGAAACGAGTTTAACCATCTCTTCGAACTAATTTTTGGACCCTCGGTTTAAACAACATGTCTTCGAAAACAAAACTGCTCTCAACGCCGTCCAAAAAGACATAACCAACTGGGTGGCCACGAATTTTAACAACAACAGAAAAAATCAGGAGTCGATAGCGAGTACATCGCAGGGCATCGTAGAGACTGCAGGAGACTATTCTTACTGGAGTTTATTCGACAACAAAATTTCCAGTATGGAACCCAGCACTAGTGGAATGTCGAATGCAGTACTTGAAGTGCAGCGGTATCTCAACGATAAGGTGGTCGAAAGGGCGGACAATCCCTTGCAATGGTGAAACATGAACAAAAATTTATATCCAAATCTAAATGCATTGGTAAAAATAAGATGTTGCATGGTGGCTACAACTGTTCCGTGCGAAAGACTTTTTTCTAAGGCTGGGATGATGATCACTGAGCGTCGATCGAGGCTTTTTCACAAGAAAGTAAACAAACTGTTGTTTTTAAAATATAATATGAAATAATTTTTTTGATATTAATATTCGTTTGTTTGCTTAGTATTTGTTGTTTGTTTCTGGCATTTTCGCTGTATATACATACATATATAAATTTCATACATTTTTTTTCTTTTTTTGTGTTATCTTTCTAATATATTTTTTTCATATTCATACATTACTGCTTATAATTAATATTTTCGTTTTTTTTTGTATTCTGATAACATGAAATAAATGTAATTTTATTTTAATTTACTACTCTACTTGTTATTTGTTTACTTTCCTATCTCATTAAATTAATTCACTATTTAATTTCCGATGCCAAGAGCAGAATCCATATTCAAATCATTAGATCATAAATGCTACCAAATCACAGCTTCGCTTAACTGCTCCTCCCCATAACTGCTTGTTGCGATCGCTGCTACCCTAAAAGAGCAGACAAGCCCACCACTAATTGTGAGAGCCTGCCATCAACTCAATGTCAATACTTCTTTCGTATCTCAAACCACGGCACGCTAAAACAATACTAAGAGTGTTGGAAAACGTTACGTTGGTGTTCCAAAGAATTGCATAAACGACGAAACTGGTTGGGAAAGTTTCAAATTGAAGGAAATCGTCGATGGAGTGGTAAAAAAATAGTTCCTGAATCGAAGATACCAAAATAATCATGCAACGAATATTGAAAGACGATCTCAAGCTAAGACCTTATGTATTCTAGAATTGAAACAAATTTAGCAATATTAAAAAAAAGAGGTTCGTCAAAAAAGCGCGAACGTAATCAGGTGGTAAATATCGTGCGATCTGTTGGGGAACAAATCCCAGTCAATTCATAAGCAAACCAATTGATTGTGTTTGTTTGTCATTGTTTGGGCGGCTGTGAAGGTCCATGACGCTGCTTGTGTTTTTTGAAAGGGAAATCAGAGTAAATGCGAATGTTTATCATGAAAATGTTTTGGGAGGAGCTTTCAAAGGGCACCTTACGGCGAGAGAGTATGGATGTCCCAACAAGGCTCTACACCACCTCTCAGAGCACGTTCCAACCAAAAGTGTATAAAAAAAACGTTCCTTTTGTTAGTGCGTCGACACAGTTGCCCCTGCAGTCACTAGACGCATATCCACTTGACGTTTGCCCATAAACATTTAATAGGCCGCTAAGGTTCGCACTAAAAAAATATCAAAGTGTGGATGCACTCAGAAAGATGAAAAAAGGATTCCTTGCAACGTGTAATTCGTTTGCCGGCCGGCTCAAGCCCATAGTTGTCGCCAAAACGACCTTATCATACATTTAAAACAAATTCTTTGAAAATGTTTGTTTTTCCAAATATTCTTCTTGTACATAAAGCTCGATTCCGAATAAAAAAGTTGGATCAATTACCATCCTCTATTGCACATGCTACCACGCCGCACATGCAAGTTTGCCTAAAACACGGGTTTACATTCAAGCCAAACCTATACCTACTTGCCTAGTTGACTTCTATTGCAGTCCAATATGTTTCCAAAAATTCTATTTTATAATCAAAAGTCCAACATGCGGCAATTGAGCTTCTTTACGAAGTCTTTAAATAGAAAATATTCCATATCTTTCAGGCAATTTTTTTTTGGCGAAATTCTCAAACAAATTCAGTTATCTAGAAAGTTCCAACTGAAAGATAAATTATTGCTTACGTTTGACAAACCTTTAGACTTTATGTAAACTTCAATGAAATGTTGTCTGACCTATCCTCGACCCAACTGGCCGGTGCGGTGGAATGGAAATGAAAGCGTTGCTTATTTAGAAAATGTATTATTTCTGGCGACGACTGACGGAATTAAATGGTCATGACTGTCATCCATAGATTCCGACAATATTTAAGAGCGCGGCTTGGTCTGTTCCATTTTAAGCACGTCCACGCAACCATAGGTTCTACACATAAATCTCAAAAACATACCCACCGAAACCTCCACACGAACGTACATTGTCCCTTTTGTAAACTTTTCAACAAAAATCCTTGAACCAATAAATCAGGAATATTCCAAAAACTACGCATCTGCTTCTGTCTGCCTAACAGCCTGTACATCCGTTTTATACAAAAGTAAGTTTGTCTCATTTTACGCCTGTCCACTTGTTTATCACAAACGTTTATTATTAATCGTCTTCCGGACAACATTTTCGAATAATTTATTTATTCTCCCCCCTCGTGTATACATAACTATAAATCACAACCGAATTCAATTGGGATTCATGTTCCATTTTAAGACGTTTCTCAACAATTTCCACCCGAAGTATCGCAAACTCCAAAACAAAAAAACAGAAAAAAACTAAATAAAAATAAAAGAGAGACAAGAAAAATAAGTATTTTTTGTTCGTACTCGTCTACCCGCCTCTATCCTTGTTTTCGATGACTTCATTAGACACGGACGACGAGGATGAGGATGTCCCCTACGGCCTTCAAACGAAAATGCTTCAGTTTGTCTGCTTATTTCGTAAAATTAACATAATCGCTCGATTTCGGTATTCTGTGTCAAATCGACTGTGAAATCCTTGAATTAGAAGGACAATGGATTCATTTAGGAATCAGCCCAAAACTATTCCAGCCCCTATCCGACCCGTACAAATGGAAGCCTCATCAAATGGCTTCTGGCACGAATTCCGGAAAAGGTTAAATCATCCACAGACGAGCCTTGAGAGATTTCAATTCATCTCCTTACCTTAATTGCATTTTAAATGTTATTGCACGAGACAAAATGTCTCCCATTCCAGGACACGAGTAGAGAGTGTTGTTTGAATATTTACGGACACGTAGCCAGAAGTAAAAATGGAATGTTTCACTTCCTCTTCAATGAACTAAGTATAGCACAAGATCGCAATTCCAGTGGGGGTACATTATGGCACCGGAATAGGAATGAAGAGAAAATCGTATGTACAATATCTGCGTTCGTATTTCACAGAATTTATCTGCCCAAAGTCCTTAAGTTGCTATTGACAGAACATTCTACACAAGCGTTTGATCGGTATAACTATTCCCTGAAAGAGGAACAAAATAAAGTTATGGCAACCATCTTCCTAACTATGGCGAGGAAATAAGAGGGAGGGCGTGCTGGGAAATAGAGATTTTATAAAGAAACTTATGAGAGGATTTTCCATTGAATGAAGGGAAAGGGGAACTAATAAACCAACACAGAGAGCCTAATTATACAGTGTAATTGAAACGCGGTCTTTAATCAGGTTTGAGATGCATCGTAGAGCAACTTTATTGAAGCTTTTAACAAAATCGTTCGTTTCGAATCAATATACCCTTTCAGCACAGGATTTTTTTAATTAGCAGCTATGAGAGACTAAGTCTATAGGGTTCAAATAAAAAGATGACTTTTTTATTTTTCTCGAAAAATATTTACTTATTCATCCATATCTATTTCGATCCTTCCAAAGTAATCTCGACCAGATAGAATACACTTGCGCTAGTACGTTTCCCAATTTTCAAAGCACTTCTGATAAGCGGTTTTAGTATAGCCTTGAGCTCTCCCAGTGATGGGGTCTTTGCTTCCGCAATCATGGTGGAACTTCTTTGATAGTGATTCGAAGATTCTCCACAACAATTTTCTTCATGTTTTCATCTGATGTTGACGTTCCCACCCAGGACGGGCATCACCACGAACACGGTCTCGGCCTTCCGTGGATAGCTTGTACTACTTATCATTTTTTTTTCTTGCTCGTAGTACGTACGTACTTTGGAGAATTTTATTTTTCACGCAAAATTTGATGCAGGTTCTCTGATCCATTTTTTCAGTAGCACAAAATCGATAAGCACAACAAAACACTTCTAACCTTTATATCTGTGCAAAACTATGATAAACAAATAATAAAAATGGCTGAAGATATCAGCATATATTCGGGGATATGTGTACCAGCATAACGAAAGAAAAAATCTACAATCAAATGTACCTCGCTCGTTAAATTCAAGAAGTCACTTTATTTTTTGAACAAACGTTACAGATGCCGAGAAATGCATTAAATTTATTCAAACTACTAGCAAAAATTATCATGTCGTCCAATTCGGGATTTTTTTGGTATGAATAATGAGTCAACAGCATTTTAGTGAAAAAGTGAAAAAGTCAGAAGGAACTAAGACTAATCGAAAAAAGTCTGGCACACGAAAAAGTTGAAGAACCTTCAAAATCGATTTCTCGAGGTTTTCAGGAATTAGGCATTCATCCATATACTGTTTATCATCGCTCGCTTTTTATATGAAAATGCATGCTTCATTTAAAAAAATAAATCGTAAAAACCTTTTCACTCAAAATATAGCTCATCGCTAGCCACGTCGGAACACCAACACATCTTTTGAAGCTTTCTGAAAACCGACCCATTTTTTTGGAATCTTCATACGAATGGGAGTGCTGCTCAGCCAGACCATGTGCCAACGAAGAGAACAACGATACTCGAAAGCCCTAATGCCTGCAATACATCGACTTAAAAAGCCACATAAGTGTCCAAAATAAGACCACCCGTGTCATATACCCCTGCTTTCTGCTCAGACTATGCAAGGTTACCTTAGAGAATTTTCGTTGGTCTGACAGGGTTAGTAACGAGCTAATCGAGACCCTCGAAGTACGAGGCATATTCATGCGATTTCATGTGATAAAATGAGTCTTAGACCTAAGGCAAAACGCGTTACGCCGTACCCTTTGGCAACTATAGCTCTGAAGCAGTGAAGGAATTCGTCAAACTTCTGACAATCGGTATCGAGAGTAGGGATGAGATCAAACGGTTAATCCTAGCCAACCAAAATATACACAAGTCACTGGCATAAACTATAAAGCTTCAGAAGAAAGAGCTGAGAAGGGGACTAAAAAATTCTACTTAGCCCTTCAGTAAGCTGAAAATTAATACCATCATCTAGGAGCTCACGAAATGTAAAACCGTACAAGGGAAAAACTCTGGGATGAGCAAATAATACAAGTTAGTTTTGAAATATATGGCCTACAAACTATAACATTCTCTCGGGATTTTTCAACTTCGACAACTCACGATAATGGTGTGAAAGAAATTTTCTATTATAACATAGATCAACATGATCAACAAAGCAGTGATGAGCTAAAGGCGACATCACACTGCACGGGAAAATAAGAGAAAAATAATTCCTTTTAGTCTTCTACCTTGCAAAGCTGAGGCAGGGAAGACTTATGCAAAGGCTTTCCCATCTGTCAATACGCATACATCATATACCTACAAACTTCCGCGAAGTGAATGTGAATTATAAACTCTGAATGAAATGTTAATTTTAAAATCAAATACATAAACCCAATTCACCAACCGCCTATTTTTAGGATACGATATATTATAATTTACATTCACTACGCGCAAGTTTGTAGATAGATATATGATATATGCGTACGGACAGAAGGACAGGCAGATATACGATATATGGGCACAGACGGACAGACGGACAGAGACGCAAGCCTTTGCATAAGTTTGCAGGACTCAAAGTAAAATAACTTGAATTCTAGCTTCTCTCCTGGCGACCTGATCCCATCTTGTTTTATAACCACGTCGCGAAGTGTGTAAAAGAAGTGCGAGTAGCGTCATCGGCGAGTAAAACGGTGAGTAGAGATTGGTAACACGGAAATTGAAAGTCCGACTCGGGTTTTAGCCCATACGAGTTTAATCAAAAATTACCAGTACCTACTCCTTAGGTCAATACCGGGTGACTAGCACTCCGATTTTTAACATCAAAGACGCCGTAGAAAGGGCAGTATGTCCTGTATATAGAGAAGCTAAAAAAAACCGCAAGAAGAAAGTGCTGCAATTAAATTTAAATCATGGCGAGCCACAAGTCAAAATTAAGTATTGTCGTACTATGGGAGCAGTAAAAGAATCTCGATGATAAAGTTTAAGTAGCTGATGGCCCAAAAAGAACAGCTATTTAGACCTATGGAGATTATGCGTTGAAGAAAAAAAATTATGACAGGTTAAGGTACATATCTACAGTTGTTATGCATCTCCAAGCAGCACTTTTAAGGAATTCCGGGATATGTTGGATAAGATTGTGGATGATGCTAGAGGTCATAGACTAATATTTATAGGTAATTATTTCAACGCATGGGCCACTGACAGTAATCGAACCAATAGATGAGGTGAGGGTCGAAACTAGGCAAACTGAACGAAGACTCCTTTACCTTCGCCTTTAAAGGGTCTACAATAAGATCAGGAGCAGCAAATGCTATTGCTGCTGTGATTGCTATATAAGTAATTAGGGCTTGCGATGCATCTGTGGTCCCGAAAACGTCAACAAATCGCCGACCACATCTGGTGGAACCAAGAGATAGCAGAGCCACGTAGCAAGTGACATCCAGAGGTTTGGTTTTAAAGAATTCTGCGAGCAAGCAGATGTAAATCCTTGGGTACCGCCTATAAAACAGTCATGGCAAAACTTAAAGGCACTACTAGGGTATCACCACCCTCATGCCCTTTGCTAATGTAAAAGGAACAGCAGACCGAGCACCCCAGGAAATACATGAAGTCGCAACCGTCCCGGAAATAGAACTATGCAGACGGTTCGATGAAAATAAGTCACCTGGGTTGGATGACATTCCAAACAAAGCCCTTAAGTTAGCCATAAAAAACAAACACGAAGCCATTTCTGGATTTGTATAATAAGTGTCTAATAAAGTAGCTCTTTCCAGACTAATAGACGTCTAGTACCTCTGTCTAAAGGGAATAAAACATCTGATGAGCCCTCGTCATACCGTCCCATATGCCTATTAGACACCATTGGTAAAATACAGTAGAAAATTATAGGCGACCCACTGGAGGTGACAGCAAATGGAGCCGGGTGACTTTCAAACAAGCAGTATGGATTAGGACAAGTCCGTCCTACAATCAATGCTATACGGAGGGTAACCACAATTCTGGAAGAAGCTATTCAGAGGAGATCTGGCGGAGTACCACAAGGATCGGCACTTGGTCCTACCCTGTAGTGGCAGCGAAGCACCCGGGGGAAATAGAGGACATTGGGAACAAATGTATTCGAAAAGTGAGACGATAGATGTCAACAGTTGGGTTAGAGCTCGTCGAACATTAAACGGAAGCAATACTAGTAAGCAGCTGAAAGCAGAGAAAAACAATCACCATCAGGGTAGGCGATGAAAATATAACGTCAAGACCGTCTCACTTACAATGAACACCTTGAAATAACGTGCCACAAAGCTGCTTGGGTGTGTGCTACCTTATTTAGAATATTGATTAATATTGGAGGACTCGGGCAACAAAGGAGTCAAGAGCGGCGCAGTCAATAATATTGTATGCGGCAACAATATGGGCAAAGGCAGTGGAAATTAAATCCTACTTAAGAAGAGTTAATTCCGTCAACCGAATATGGGCGCTGAAAGTATGCTCCGCTTTTCGGATGGTATCAGATGATGCTATATGTGTTATCGCGGGAATGTTACCAGCAGATACCTTGGCTAACGAGCTACAAAGGACCTATGACGCTACAATCCAGAAACCCCTTGCTTCAGTCAGAGATATTAACTTGGAACAAAGCCAACGAAGCATGAGAACATGGCAGGAGAGATGGAATCAGTCAACAAAGGTAGATGGATCCATCAACTTATACCGGATACACAAAAATGGATGAACCGGTATAACCGGGCATGGCTGCTTCCGAGCTTATCTAAATAAATTTGAGATTGACGAATCTCCTATATGTCCAGGGAAGACGCACAGCAGTATTTTTTCAATCCCCACATTTTCACACAGAACGCATAGGTCATGAAGAAATAATGGGAGAAATACCAACTCCGGAGAACATTCCGGTCAAACCGCAGCGATAATCATGAAGAGTTTCGACGACTAGAAAGAGTCAGGGAGAGTAACCAAATTCAAACGACAGTTCCCTCGGAACAAGGAACGTCAAACATGGAAAGAAGAGCATATGTCTTATTGCAAACGGTATTCTGAATCTAGTTACCCTCATCTAGCAGTTTTTGGACCATATCCCTCGGCTGAAACTTCCGAGGAGAATACATCAAAAGGAATATTTTAATGAGATATTCCACCTGCTTTGTACGAGTTTTATGCACATCACTGCATTCAACAAAAAGTCACATTACCAAAAATATTTCAACCCATGCTCTCGCCAAATCACCGTGGAACTATGTTGTTTATCACCACCAGTGTGGCTTCGGAGATTTCGTTGGCGCCAAAAAACCCTGAAGAAGACTTGGTTGGAGCCAAAGATATGTTTTCTGGCGAAGTCACTTCGATTCCAGCATTGTGAGGCTTTGTACCAATTGAAAGTGGCAGTGAATAAAATACATATTTAAACTTATCTTATCTTATTTTCCTCTCTTTTATTTAATAAGCTTTAACTATCGCAATCCAATGGAAACTATAACTAATGCACAAAGAAGCTCGATAGATCCCAACTTCAAAATACATACTCTGTGTGTTCATTTCCAAATGTTGACTTTAATGACATGGAAACAAAAAAAAGTTACTGTGAACTACAACCAACGCGGCAAATTCAGTCGAATCTCTCGAATCCTATCTAAGACAACCATCCCCGTAGAGTAGTGAACGAATATCTTTGACACAAACCATCTACACCCCGTCCAGGTTGTGTGACAAACACCATTAAATAAAGAAGAGTATAACAATGCGATACACTAAGCCCCTTACAGAAATAATAACAATACTAATGGACTAGCTACAGATTTGCTATAACCTACTAAAAATGTTGGGAGACTATACCCCACTTACCGCTCGGTTCTGTTAAGCTCTGTCTAAAGAGCACACAAATAATATCAGCCTTTGGTCATTTTAACACTGCAATTAAATTTAGGTGAGTCCAAAGTACATGTTCCAACTCCATCTCCTTTTAAATGCAGTTCCATCAATACCGCTCTTTAACGCGTCCCATTTGCTTCACCTTACAGTACTCGTTAATTACCTCACAGTCAATTCCAAACACACTGACTCCTACAATAGACCGTCCGAAGTCCTCGAGGCTCATGAAATATTCAACTCAGCGTATAAATACCATCGTCTGCATTATTTAGCCGGAACAACTCAAATTTAATGCCAATTCGCCGCATTTAAAAACGGACAAAATGCGATTTCACATTCATCGTAGCACTTTGCGTCCAACCCACGGGTAGTGCTTCAATGCAACCGAATCGGGAGCAGTTACAAGTGAGAGCTTTCGAACTACTTTTCAGTACTATACACAGACGAAAGCGCATCAGGTATATGGACGCCCAGCTCCGACGTTCACTGACAGTGAAATGCACCCGGGAATGACTCTCTACACGGAATACCATGTTTCTGGAGCGCAATGAGTATATCTTCCTCGCCAACCTACTTCCCAACAAAGTATGTAATGTATGCGAGAATTATGCATTTGCTGTGCGCTTGTTGCGAGTTCTGGGACATGAAGCTTGCAGCACCAGGATATGCTCTATAATAGAATTTTTTAATACATAAACAAAGAGGGTTGAAGTGGGAAAATATTTGCGAGTCTTTTCGCTTTTGTTTTTACACGAAGGATGGGTGTTTCCCATCGTCAACTTTCTCATTACCGTTTGTCCGCAATTGAAATATAAGTAAAGGCCAAGAGCATGGATGTGATTTGGCGTGGGGACAAGATAAAATAAGTTTAAAAAGAACTAAAGTTTTACGTAGAATGATAGGGTTGAAAATAATATACGAAAATGTTGCGCGTAACTATAGGGGAAGTTACTGGAAATGCCTAGGGAGCCATTCTACAACCGCGCAGAAATGAATGGAAGCTTTCCCTATTTACTTACCACTAAGGTGGCAAATAAGAGTTGATGATTAGCTCTATGTTCTTATGATCAACGCTAAGATGGCAGATCATTTTATAAATTCAATTGAGGTTGGAGGGCAATTTAAGTCTACCTTAAAAATATTGACTGATTTTCAATATATAGCTACATGTATGCTACAGAAGAAGGTAGGGTTACTTACCGAAAGCGAATTAGGCAAGGAAATATCCAGACGGCTACTGTCGAAATTTCAGCCGGATCGGACTCGTAGTTTTGTTTTGACCGCGTGTGGAAGCGGGAGTGTCCGCGGATTTTTGAAAAATGGAAAAAGAGCAATATCGGTCGGCGATTCGATTCTTGTTTTTGGAAGGGAAATCGCGCAGCGAAATCAAAGAGCGTTTAGATGCTGTGCATGGTGACTCTTCTCCTTCGATGGCGACCATCAAAAATTGGTTTAACGAGTTTCAACGTGGTCGCACGTCCAGGTGCCCCGAAAATGGCTACCACGGAGGATAACGTGATAAAAATCCACGATCTCGTATTGGCAGACCGCCGATTGAAGATGCGCCGGAAAGGTGATGGCCACTGTTTTCTGGGATTCACAAGGTGTGATCTACATCGTCTACCTGGAGAAGGGCAAAACGGTCTGTACTATACCAAATTATGGGGCCGATTCGAAGCCGAATTGAAGAAAAAACGGCCTCACTTGGCGAAGAAAAAAGTGCTCTTCCACTATGATAAGGCACCGGCTCACACCTCCGCCCTCGCCACCAATTTGGCCGGTCGAATTGGGCTACGAACTGCTGCCCCATCCACCGTATTATCCAGATTTGGCCCCGTGCGACTTTTTTTTGTTTCCAAACTTGAAAAAGTCACTCGCCGGGCAGAAATTTCAGTCGAATGAGGAGGTCATCGTCGCCACGGAGGCCTACTTTGCAGACTTCGAGAAAACGTACATATTTTTCAGACGGGTTAAAGAAGTTGGAGCATCGCTGGGTCAAGTGTATCGAGCTAAAAGGAGACTATATTGAAAAATAAATCGCCATTTCTCCAAAATTGTTGTTTTTCTTTTGTAGGCTAAGTACTTATCGGACCACCCTCGTACACCTCGTGTTTTTTTTTTCTTAATAGCCAAAGGTTTCATTACATAATCGCTTGAAGCATTACGACGAAAAAGAACTTAATAACCTTCAACTGATTTATTGGTCCTAGCTAAAGGGTAGGCCAAGTACAAGTTTCTTTTTAAAAATGCAATAAAATAAGCAAAATTAACTTTTTTTCATGAATTTTGACTTAATTAGTAAAAACAAATATTCCCATTAGTACTGGAATAGTTCAAGTGTCTGCCTCGGCTAGTTTCGCAGTAGCGCATTCTATCAGCCCAATTTTCCAACACCTTGTTGATGGTTTCGGACTGTAGCTCACGAATTGCTAGGATGATGTTGGCCTTAAGAGCTCGAATCGTTTTCGGATTGTTGGCATAATATCGGTCATTCCCGGTTCCACACAAAAAAAAAAGTCCAAAGAGGTCAAATCGCAGCTAGGAGGCGGCAAAGCGATATTGCCAAGACGGTTGATAACACGACTTGGGAATTTGATGACAAAAGATCGATTGTGGCATAGGCTGTGTGGCATGGCGCGCCATCCTTCATGAACCAGAAGTCATCCGAATCTATGTCTTCAATTTCTTAGGGCTCTGTGACGCCCGACCGAAACGTTGTTCCCAGCCTCATTTTCGAAGAAAAATGATCCAATGACGCCACCACTCCACAATTCGGACCAAACGGTCACTCTCTGTGGATGCATTGGTTTCTCGACAATAACGTGCGGGGTTTTCAAGCCAGATGCGGCAATTTTGTTTGTTAACGTAGCCGCCGAAATGAAAATGCGCCTCGTCAGAAAAAAAGATTTTTAGCCCAAAATCGTTGTCCAATTCAAGCTGCTCTAAGGCCCAAACTGCGAAGCGATAAAAAAGCCGATGGTGGCACGCCTTCAATTGCTGAGTCAATTTGACCTTGTAAGCGAATAATCCGAGATCTTTCTGTAGAATTCTTCTCAGATTAGAGATCGGTGGCGAGCTAATGTTCGTGAATTGAATCTGTGCGCACCGTACGATGACGAGGACCATGAGTGTTGTTCACTAGCATACCAATCTCATGAACTTGTTGAACAAACTTGTCCTCAGCAGTCGCGGTGGGTGCTTCGACCATCTGATGGTAACTTACTCTTAACGTTTTTTATAAATCCGCAAAGCCTTATTTGTGATGACATTTTTAGCAATTGATATTCTTTTTCGAGTTTGGTTTGCTACCCAATTCAATAATGTCATTTTGGTTCTTTCAATAACAAAATCCCGTATTTAAGAAGTTGCGTTTTTACTTACCAGTTCCAGCTGCTACACTTTTCCCGGGGCTTCTTATTGTGGCTTTATTCCCCAGCCACTGTACTCTTTTTCCAGTTTTTAGAAAATCGAGTGGAACAGTTGTTTTCCATATGTTAAAACTTCTGAATTTAAATTATACTTTAAATATTAAATACTAGTGGACAGTTGGACGGACTATGTGACAAATTTAAAATTACATTGAAAAATGCAGACTTTCATGTTGGGATAAAAATAAAACGCGATCGAAAGGCTAAAACCATAACCATCTGACCCATCAAAGGGGTAGTTGACAGATTTGAAATGATAGGAACGAAACCGATTTCTACGCCGTTTGATCCCAATACTGTCCTAGTCAAATCAGATGGACAATATGATATTGCTGGATCATTGATGTACGCTGCGACCGTGTCTAGACTAGATATCTCGCGGTGGGAGAAGTCTGTCGTTTTATGCAGAATCTCAACCAATCACATGAAGAGAAATCTAATTTGAATATCGCAAAGTTACTAGGAATTATTTTTGGTGGTTCAGACGACATGCGTTTGATTGGATACGCTGACGCCGATTTTGAAAGAGATTGGGATACAAGACGTTTAACGACAGGCTACGTGTTCAGGATTGGAAACAGGGCCATAACTTGGCGAAGTCAGAGACTGTTGCTGTACCAACAACTGAGGTAGAGTATCATATCGATCACAGATGGTTCGAAGGAAGCCCTATGGTTGCGACAAGGATATCAGATTGCTTCAACAAGCTGCAAAGCTGCATGTGACCAGACTGGCTAAAACACAATAAAGAGTCCTGGGCTCTACTGCCAAAGTTGTACCAGACCTTCGATCCTATTGATCCACCGATTGTGCTAACATCGTTAACATCGAAAGCAGAGGAAGGAGACATCTTCGAGAAGTTTTCATCGTACAATAGACTTGTCAGAGTAATGGCGTACTGCAGAGGGTATGTGTACAACTCTAGAAGTAGAAGAAGCAGAAAGACGTTCAAAATCACTTGCAATAGATGAAGTCGAAGAGGCAAGAAAAAATTTCATCCGATTAGTTCAACGAAAGGAGTTCTCTGATAAAGTAAGATTCTTGAACGGTGGAAACAGCATTCCGAAGTATAGTAAACTGCTATTATTAGACCCCCAAATAAGTTATGATGGAATCTTAACTGTGGGGGGTCGTTTGGAAAACGTAACTCTCCCACAAACCCAACGGCTTTCTTACATCCTAGCATATGCCGATAACTTTACAAGACTATTGGTGGAGAATGTACATAATAAAACACTACATGGCGGAATAAAAGTAACAATGGTCACATTGAGGCAATCATATTGGATTCCCCATGCGAAGCGATTGGTACGGAAGCTTTTACACAACTGTGTTCGATGTCACAGATTTAAAACATATGGTAGGCAGCAGATAATGGGAGTGTTGCCAGCACCAAGAGTGTCACCATCAAGGCTATTCACCCACACCGGAGTGGATTATGCAGGGCAATTTCAAATAAACGAAAAGGAAATCGATCGACAAAAAGCTACGTGGCAGTTTTTGTTTGCTTCGTCACTAAGGCAATACATCTCGAATTAGTCAGCGATCTTACATCAGGAGCCTTTTCGGCCGCAGTACGAAGATTCGTGCCCATAAGAGGCATCTATTCAAGATTCTACAGTGATTGCGGGACAACCTTTATAGGTGCTAACAAGGAACTACAGAAAAGTTAACAGCATGTTGCCCAGCTTAAGATTAAGATTAAAAACCTGGTCTTCAGGAAATGAAAACCATCTGCTTAATCATTCAAGGATGATCGCGCAGCAACTCAAAACCAATTAAAGACAATATATAAATTGATTTCCAAGTTAGAAAAGCGGATAATGAATATGCCTTTCAAATGTTCATATCAACAACCTTCCCTGCGATGTTAACTATGATGAACTTCTACAATACACAAAATACATTACTAGGCATCATACCGGCAACGCACAATGGACAGATTCACCCGTTCATTTCGACAGTCAATCAACTGGAAATGGAGCTCCTTCGAGTCCACGATAACATACCACGAAGAATGATGATCCCAGGAGAAGGCAATCACGAGTCCATAATTCAACTGTATAAGACATTACAGCCAAGGGCAGGAGTGATGGAAAAAAATGTCATCATCGAAATAACACTGCAACTCTTGTAAATACAATAACGAAGAGTTCAAATTCTACAAACTGCTTTCGGTACCAGGTTGGCAAGGTAACAAATTCGCGTTTATTGTACCATCATCAGATTTAATAGTCAATCTGGAAGGCGATCACTTCTACCCTTTGAACGAAGTGTCATTTTCGATGTGTAGGCAACGATCGTCAGGATCGTTCTGGTGCGACATGAAGCATCCTCTGTACCTAACAGAGTCGACGATTAGTTCCTGTGAAATGGGTCTCTTGAGACATATGAAAGAGATTCCACCTTCGTGCTTCATTCAAAGCGTCAGTCCTCTATTATATAGGGTACAAATGAACCACACGAACACATGGAAATATAGCACACCAAGCGCGGTCAATGTAGACATAGCATGTGGCAAGGTATCTTCAGCCCAGTTGATGTTAACAGCACCTGATCACTTATAGCAGCGGCGGAAATGAAACTCAAATAGACTATCAATTGGTATCCAGTTTCATGAAGCCACGAGTTAAAGATTGTAAAGTGAGCCTGGGAGACGCGATTGCCCCTCAATACCGTCTGCTCCTGACTGAATTTTTTATGGAGGCGAGTAAGAAGTCAAAGCAGCAAACGAAGGTGTCTGAGAGAATCAAGTGGTATAAGCTGGATAAAGGAAAAGGCGAAGCTTTTATTACCATCATGAAAAACTATCTCTTTTCCATTATCGATGAGGTCGGTAATGAGGAGTGCAGAGCACAAGACATGTGGGATTCCCTACAACAATCTGGCCTGGAGAAACCCAAATCACTGCTCGGAACATCTAAAGGCCCCTGCCAACACGCAAAAGAAACCTGGTTGTGGACAGACGAAGCCAAAGCAGTGATACACGAAAAGAAAATGGCTTTCCAAGCTTGGTCAAAGTTCTCTTCTACTAATAGAGAGGAAAAAGCTCGCCGTGAAAATGTATATAGATATTGCAAAGGTATCGCGAAGAAAAAGTGCGCCGAATTCAAAGCGAAAAGCATGGAAGGCCTCTATCAGGAGTTGGAAGAAATATCGTCTTCCGCGTCTGACAGGAACTAGGCTACCCAGGAGCTTCGACAAAGCAATTTGAACAAAGGAGCAAATATCTTTAAGATAGCCGCCCAGAGAAGAAGAAATGCTCAGGAGCTTCGTTTCCCAAAGTTTATTAACAATGCTGAAGGCCAACTCCTTGTGGAAGCCGAAAAAATTCTCCACAGATTGCGACAGTATTGCGAGGAACTTCTGAACGAACAGTTTCCCCGAGTGTACTTTCCAAGAGCCGTCCCGAATCATGCCGAAATATCCGATATCACAGTCGAAGAAGTTCGGTACGCGGTTACAAACTCCAAGAAAAGAAAAGCTGTTGGGCCGGATGGGATACCCTCTGAGTTCTGGAAAAAGATGGGAGACATCGGGTCTAGATGGCTCATGGTTCTTATCTCCAAACTTATGAGAGGCGACACTATGCCTAATCAATGGAGGGAAAGCTATCTTCTTCCTTTGCACAAAGGAAAGGGTGATACGCGAAATTGTGATAACTACCGTTCTGTCAAGCTGATGTCGCACAACATGAAGATCGTTGAACGGGTATTAGATAGCCGACTGCGGAAAATAATACGACTATCTGATGACCAGTGCGGGTTTGCCTCGGGTAAATCAACAACTGATGCAAGTATAAGGGTCATGATGGAAAAGCATCGTGATTCTTCAAAGGACTTGCATATGGTGTTGGTTGATTTCGAGAAGGCCTTTGACCGGCAACCAAGAGATCTTTTATGGGTAGCGCTAAGACAAAAAGGAGTTCCAGAAACCTACGTGCGAGTGATCATGGACATGTACAAGAGAGCAACGACAAGAGTAAGATGCACCGCAGGAGTCACCGAAGAGTTCGCAATCAAAGTCGGTGTACACCAAGGGAGCGTCCTCAACCCACTGCTCTTTATAGCAGTCCTTGATTGCTTGCTTCAAGGAAAAGTGACGGACCCCAATGTGCACCAGCTATTCTTTGCTGACGATGGAGCCATTATAAGTGATGATCAGGCGTTCCTACAACGAGCACTTGATGTGTGGGTGGACATTTTTGGGGGACACGGGTATCGTATGAGTTGAAAGAAGACAGAGTATCTGTGCTGCCCGTTCTCTGACCCTCATCAGCCTATTCCAGACATTTACTTGAATGAAGAGTGCTTCCCAAGTGTGAAAAGTTTAAATATCTGGGATCTATGATTAATAAAGAAGCAACTTGTGCTGACGACATCAACCATCGCGTAAGCGTAGGGTGGATGAAGTGGCGGGAAAACTCGGCCATCTTCTGTGATCGAAAAATGCCCCTTAAGCTGAAAGGAAGACTCTACACTTCAGTTGTACGTCCGGCGCTCACATACGGTTCACAATGCTGGACAATGCACAAAAAGTATGAAAGCAAATTAACGGCAGCTGAGATGAAGATGCTTCGCATGACAGCGGGAGTAACAAAGCGTGACAGAATTAGAAGTTCAAAGATCCGAGGAAGCCTCCACGTAAAAGTAACCATCACAAGAAAGATAGAGCGCGACCGACTCAGTTGGTATTGCCATGTTCAAAGGAGAGATCCTTTGAACCCCGTCCAAAAGGCGTTATCAATCAACGTTCCAATTTCAACACGCAAAAAAGGCAGGCCGAAAAACAATTGGTGCAAACAAATGCAAAAACACCAGCATTTGGTTGGCCTCAGCGATGAAGTAATCCCAAACCGGGAAGCCTGCCGCTACTTTCTGAGGTCAAACCGGCGGACCCCACAAGCGGACCAGTAGGAATGCAGTTAAGTGGGAAGGTTATGGTCCTACACTTCTGACCATAACGACGCCGGAAAAAAAGGAAAAGAAGAAGACATCCTTACTGAAGAATTCTCCAATCAAACATGATAGTGTTTAGCAGGCAGTCAGTAACAACGCGAATAAATTCATCCTATTTACCGCTGCCAAACATTTCCGATTTTCCAACATATCAACATTATTACCACGAAGAACCGGCTGTTGTAGGAACAAAGGTCTCACAGCAGAACTGAAAATTACAACACTATATTGCTCTCTAAAAAAGCGAAGAAGTACTATTGAACCAATACGGGAGTCATAAGATCCAGCAGTATACAATAAGCGATGTAATAACACTTTTCATCATCATAGCAGTATGCATCGCTGTACTGAAAGGGCTTCGAAAAAGCAGATCTGCCAATATTCACATCGTGACCAATCCCAATCCGGCAGCACGTAGACGACGAAGTGAACCAATTGCCTCATCAGTATTCTGTGTCGAACACTTTATCGTCTAGGGGGCCCCAGCATGTTGTCTTCGACCACAACCATTGCTGACACCTGACGCCAGACGGTATTTACCGCTGTCAAAAAATGAATGATCTACGGCTCGTATACCTTTCTTAGCATAAGCAAATTTGTATTATTGTAGAAAAAGCAAAATTGTACTATTAAAGCAATATTATGCGAAAATAAAGTTCACTTCAATCAATCCAACATTGATTGGACAACCACTAAAGCCCCATAAGACTCGTCCGCAATCGTGAGCTACAACATCGAACAAAATGCATTAACGTTGGGTTGTATTTTGTGCGTGGACTTTGAGAGAAGGCTTAGTCCAAATGGAATACATACGAATTGAAGATCAGTTACTGGACGTGCTCAAGAAACCACTTGCCACACCGGCGCCTTGATCGATCAGAGCTAAGATTAACAATTTCTTAAAGTCAAATTTTATTTTTGATTCTATATTGGAAACTTTATTTATATTTCAACAGCATCAATTGTAGCCTTGGAAGACAATAATGCACTTGCTATTAGCGAGATACCAGCTAATATGCTCGAAGAAGTGACTTAAAATTTGACTCTCGTATGGGCGACTTAAAACATAGTTGCGATCAGCATTTACACGAAATAATAATATAATACCTAGTCTGTCTCAAGCGGTTGTTGCATCGTATTCGTCGCATTCGGCCAAAATATCGTGAGGACGGGAGTTGGCGTTTGTTGCACGATAATGCGCCGTCTCATCGGTCGACGCTCATCACCGATTTTTTGACAAAAAATCGCATTTTATCGCTCAATCATTCCTCGTATTTGCCTGATCTGGCTCCCTGCGATTTTTATCTTTTCGGAAAATTTCATTTACCGATGAAAGTCATGCGCTATGCTGACAGTCCGGCCATTCAAAAGGCGTGTACCGACATCCTTCAAGCCATGCTGGCCACAGACCTAAAATCGTCATTCGAAAAGTTGTTAAGTCGTGCAAATCAATTTCTCTGAAAAAAACATTTGTTTTTCTTATTTTGAAAAAGTCCTGTTTACTTTGAGACAGACGTGTATAATATTTGAAAATTTTACACAATTTTACAAAACGAAAATATTGCCGGATATTCTTAAAATATTGAATTTCTTCGAAAAAAAACAACGTTTTGTGACAGCCATAATATCAAGGAAAATTTCTAATTTAAAGGCAGTGTACCGTATATCAAGGAAGGTAAAACAAACTTATAATAATGCATTAATTTATCCGTGAATATAATATGTTTTAATTTATTTTGCTGTAAATGATTACTTTAAAATCATTTAATTTAATGAAAAAACAAATTTAAGCTATATTTTTCTCGATTAAACAATTTTTAATAAAACAAAACTAGAAATTTACACGATCTTTTCAGGAACCTATCTTCCTTGTAACTCGAATGGCAGGTGTATTTGGTTGTAACGAATTTTTGCGGCCAAATTTCATCGTGTGCCCTGCAACATTGTCACTCAATGTACGACATTAGTGTTAAGTCACTAGAAGGACATTTTCAAATCTACCAGGACTCATGTGGCGACAACAGCTTTTTCAATTTAACTTTTCATGTAGTTATTTCAACTTCCTCCATCGGAATGTTAGTCATTGTTGCTGTCATGCTGAGTGGATTTTAAAATTCAATACATCACTAGACACTCGCATCTGTGTCATCCTTAATCGCTTCCACATGCGATTGCGATGTGGTTTAGAAATCCAGTTGAACAAGAATAAAAAAATTAAATCATGAGGAAGCATTTTTTTCCCAATATTAAATGATTAATTAAAGGAAGCTTATATGTAGTTTCCTCGAAATAACGATTGTGGAGACACTTTAAAGACCACGGAGATGTTTTTCTTGCTGATCCCATGTGGGTTACGATAAACCATAAGTTTCACTTCCACGTGCTGTGTACTTCGATCTTTCGTAACTCAACGCGAAAATAAAAAGACCAGATTTACAGAACGTAGAACGCGGCATAAGCTGAAAATCCTTTATTGTAAAAGTTCTACCTCATTACCAATGAATTTCCCATAATATCATGAAAGAAGGACGAAAATAACCAAACACAAACGTCTTGCCACCCACTTTCAGGAAAATATGCCACCACGAGCTTCTTACTCCAGGGCTTTAGGCTTTAACCATACCCTCTCGAACGTCGAAAGAGCTTCGCGTGGAGAACAATTTTCGTTTTCTACATTGTTGTATTTCTTACCCTTTTTTCCGCCGTAGTACCTACAACGATTCGTCCTTAACTATGGACTAAATTCAAAATCAACATTCTTTCCAAATTCATGCAACCATAAATTTCATGCTAACAAACAGAATTTGTGTGTTTATGGATCGAGGTGGATGGTGTTGGTAAACGGGAGTGAATGCAGGAGCATCGCTCTGGGAAGAGGAGTCTGTAGCAAGGTAAATAAAACACGTGCCTTTTCGCAAGAAAGCAGGCAAATCCGAATACTTTTACCCCATTAGTCGTACAGAAGAGGCAAAAAATAAATTGAAATATAAATATTTTCGGCTCGAACTTTCACCATGTTCGTGTTGGTTTGCTAAAATGTTTATTCATTAATATCTACCTTATCCTCTTAAAACTAATTCTCCACAGATATAATACAATACGTATACTTGGGCTAGCAATGGCGGCTGAAGCATGATGGCAGCATCCATACATTTTTTTTCTCCACAGATCCAGATGTTTTCTTCGAATTGCTTCATGCAAACGGCGCAAAACTCCACGGTAATATTCCTTCTTGACCGGTTGCCCTTTCAGCAAGCACTCCTGATGAACCATGCCATTGTAATCGAAGAAAACGATCATTGGGCTTTGGTTTCGACGTCATAATCAGTTTCGTTACCAGTGATGACCCTTTTTAACAAATCAGGATCGTCATTCACGTTATTGCTGAGCGATGTTCATTTGATCGTTCTTTTGATCAAAATTTAGCAATTTCGAAACACATTTTACTGTCACACGATTCATGCCCAAAATATCTAAAAAAAATTGGCTCATCGTTTCAGCCAACCGATATGCCGATATCTTCAGCAGCTTCTCTGGTAATGATTCGACGACTCTCCAAATCAATTTTCTTCACTGCTTGTTAGAAGTCAAAAAGTCAAATTAACTAGCCACTGACAAAAAGTAAATTATAAAGGACAGACTGCCAAAATCTTTCAATTTGAGGACATTGTCATTCAACATAACTTATGGACTCTTTATGAAATGAGCTTAAAGAAGGTTACGCTATTAAACGGGTATTGCACGGTGAAGCTCTGGGATGTTATATTCCTCCAAAATACCGGCGAGGCTATTAGAGTTCTGATTAAGTATTTACTCGGACGCCGATGACATTCGGTAATTGCGACGTAGGTCATCGAAAATATATTTTAAAATGTTTTTCTTCAGAGGAGTATTGACGAATTCTCTTTTAAATAATATTTGGTACATGTCTAGAAAAATCTTGTTGACACTCATCATTATAGTCTGTGAACAAGTGCATATCAGCGAATTTCCAATATTTGTGTATGCTAATTAAGTCACATGGGTCATTGGGTATTTGTAAATAAGGCCTCCTTATTATTTCTCTATTTGTTTCACAACTAACAGTGTAGACAACACAATACCATATGAGAAACCACTCCTAAGGAGCACATAGCGATAGCAAGGATTGTACGAAATTTCTCCACGTGAGCTAGTCTTCTGACTTCGGGCCAGATTTTGCCAGCTCATGCGACAGCGACCACCTTTGCGGATGCCTTGTGGATTCTATGTAAGGGGTATCTTTGCGACATCCTTGCTTGTTTTTCCTCCATTTCCTCTTCAGAATCTCCGTCGCCACTGGCAGCTGCAAGGCTCTCTGTAGCAGGTCCTCGTTCGTGATCCACTCCGGTCAAAAGATCTTCAGGTTCCTCTTCAGGAATTTGTATATAAATACCTGTAGCTTCCGACTTATGCTGTCAGAGGTCCTCCACGTCTCACAGCCATAGAGTAGGACTGATGTGACATTGGAGTTGAAGATCCGAAGTTTTAGATAGGAAGAAAGCTGGTTGGATCTCCATACATTCCTCAACGCATAGTAAGCCGAGCTCGCCTTGTTGATCGCGGCCAGACGTCGAGATCACCCGTCTTTGCAGAGCATGCTGCCGAGGTAGCAGCGCTTGTCAACATCTTCCGTCGGCACCCCGTTGAGAGATAGAATTGTCTCAAATCCCGTGCCGATTCTCATCAGCTTCGTTCTGGCGATGTTAATTCTGAGTCTAGCCTTGGAATAGTTGATGTTGAGCGCGTTAAATTTCTGCTGGATGCCAGTGAACGAGTTAGACATGAGACAGATATCATCCGCGTAGTCTACGTGAGCTTCCGAGTTGCTGCGTATGAGGACCCGGTCGAGGTAATGATTATAAGCAAAGATATACAACGCATCCTTGTCTCACTCCTCTGGTGTTCATGAAGGCTGTGCTCTCTTTGCAAATGACACGCACCGTATATGGAACCTTTCGGTACGGTTCGCGTACGAGGTGTGAAGCGTTCCAAGTAGCATCTGTGCGGACCAAGTTAAAGACTCTATCGAAGTCGACAAACAGGAGGAAGATCGGGCTATTCCGATTGTTCAATAATCATTTTCATTGTGTTTATGTTTTTAATATAAGAACGATTAGGTTTGAATTCAGCCTGCTCATATCGAAGGTGTTCCTTGATGGTTGATGCGATCCTCGAAACTATCAGAGGTTTAAATTCAGCCTGCTTATATCGAAGGTGTTCCTTGATGGTTGATGCGATCCTCGAAACTATCAGAGGCTTAAATTCAGCCTGCTCATATCGAAGGTGTTCCTTGATGGTTGATGCGATCCTCGAAACTATCAGAGGTTTAAATTCAGCCTGCTCATATCGAAGGTGTTCCTTGATGGTTGATGCGATCCTCGAAACTATCAGAGGTTTAAATTCAGCCTGCTTATATCGAAGGTGTTCCTTGATGGTTGATGCGATCCTCGAAACTATCAGAGGCTTAAATTCAGCCTGCTCATATCGAAGGTGTTCCTTGATGGTTGATGCGATCCTCGAAACTATCAGAGGTTTAAATTCAGCCTGCTTATATCGAAGGTGTTCCTTGATGGTCGATGCGATCCTCGAAACTATCAGAGGTTTAAATTCAGCCTGCTCATATCGAAGGTGTTCCTTGATGGTTGATGCGATCCTCGAAACTATCAGAGTGACGAGCAGCTTCTGAATGGGGTTAAGGTTAAGAAGTTCTTTCACTTACTTAAGTTGCCTTTCTTCGGGATGGTGATGGAGACGCCCTTCTTTCAACTAGCGAGAATACGACGAGTTGACCAAGCCTCTTCGATGATGGGATGCACATCAGAGCCAATGGGGGGGGGGGGGGGGGGGTGCTCTGGGGTGCGAAGAATAGACAAGCTGGATAATGCTAAAAGTCTGTTTACACCTCGATGCAGAACATTTTTAATGTAAACCGAACACCCGGCAATTGTAACAAGCAGAAACTCATTAACATCCAACGCATTAATATACACAACCTCTCATATAATGCAATCTACGGTTTTGCACACTCACACAAACGGCACTTCTCAGTGCAGCTTGACCAGAGATATAGGACCTTCACATCAGCAAAACGAAGTGTGATTATTTACACAAGACACTGGAAGAAAATGATATTGATGTGGTACTCCTGCAAGATGAATCAGCTCTCTCGTTTCTAGGTAAAATAAGCGGCATACGGCATAGGCACATATGTCAGGTCCTTAATCGAAAATGTGAGCCTGATCCAAACTAAGGAAACTACGTATTTATCGTAGTGATATTCACAGTCGCTAACATCTACAAATCTCCCAATAGCCCCTGGCCTGTAGAGATGATCCCAGTGTACGAACATCCCACCTTATATGCCGGAGATTTTAATAGCCACCACACTCTCTGTAGATATAACGTGGATGACGATAACGGCGCAAAACTGGCAGACTGGGCTGACATAAACCGCCTGACACTAATCTTTGGTGCCAAAGACAGGGGAACCTTCCACTCAAGACGCTGGAACCGCGTTTACAACCTCGATCTGTGTTTCGTTTCATCCAATCTCGCTGAACGCGCACAACAAGTGCGCAGACAGATCTTGCGTGATTTCCCTCGAAGCCAATACCGCCCAATCGCCCTAGGAACCGGAATAAAGATCCCGTTGTTAAATTCCAACCAGCGACCAAGGTGAAACTTCCATAAGTCGTCCTGGCAAGATTTCTCCATAGACTTCAACACCAACGTTCGCTGGATCCCCCCGACTCCCAAGAATTATGGACGCTTTATTGGCATCGTAATAGCCACAGCAAAGAAGCACATCCCACGTGGGTATCGAAAAGCATACGTTCCCGCTATACGCATATAGTGACCGACTATACGAAGAATTTCAAGAGTGGTGACACCGAAATCGCGGAGGAACTATTACAATGCTTCAACAATGCACGGAAAGAAAAGCGGATAAAAACAACACCAAAAATGGACTTCATCCGATCAAGCAGAAAGGCTTGGAGCCTTATCCGGAAGTTTGGGAAATCAAACTCCTTCCCATTGCACCAACCAGACTTGATTGCAAATCGGATTATCAAGGTTTCCAAAGCTACGTCAAATAGAGCTCACAACCAACATATCAAGAGGTTACTTAAAGAGTTTAAGAAGGAGTCCCCTACAACCTCTGCATACTCCCAAGCTTTCACAATTACCGGGTTAGAAATAGCCATTAAGTAAGCATGGGAAAGCTGCTGGAGTTGACGGAATCTTTAAATTCTTTAACAATATTTTTCCTCCGGCAACCTGCCATTACAGTACTTAAACCAGGGAAACCGGCCAACAAGGCCGACAGCTATCGACCAATTGTTCTCTTAAGTGCGTACTATAAGATCCGTGAACGACTAATATACAACAGAATTGAAGCTGCCATCAACGAAGTTATCCCTATAGAACAAGCTGTCTGGCGAAAGGGCCGCTGTTGTACTGGCCATGTATTCGCCTTAACAACTTTTATCGAGGATGGCTTTGAGAACATGCTTAGTGGCAGTGTTCGTAGACCTTACTGCTGCATATGATACGGTCGGGCGTACTGGAATGGTCTACAAACTCCTGAAGATTGTATGATACAAAGTAATAGTAAACATGATAGTAAGCAACGTGTTGAGTAATCGCTCTTTCCAAGTATTCCTCAACAACAGCACGAGCAAACCCAGACAACTCAACGGACGTCTTCCACAATGATCTGTCCTGACCCCACTGCTCTTTGACCTGTATACTCACGATACACCATACACTACCTCCCAACAATTCTCGTATGCGGACGATCTAGCGCTAGCCACACTTACACTCAATTGAGACCACACTCTCAGCAGATCTTTGCTCACTGGGTGAATATTTCAAGAAATAGAGGCTGACTGTCAGCAAAGCTAAAACTGAGTCAGGCTGCTTTCACCTGAATAGCCAACTTGCGCACATGCCACTCGAAATTGACTTCAACGGAACTGCCCTACGATGGAGTAATCATTGATAGATCCCTTACTTCAAGCAGCACTGTCTCAACACCGCAGCCAAGCTGAAAACAAGGAAGAACTTGCTCCAAAAACTTGCGTCCAGGTCCTGGGGATCATCACTCACTACACCTCGTACTGCCGCTTTAGGACTGGTTTACTCAACTGCTGAATACGGAGCCCCCGTTCGGTTAAACAGCCCACATACAAAGAAAATTGATAGACAACTCCACATCGCAATGCGCCTAATCTCTGGAACAATAAGGCCTATCCCAACTCAATGGCTACCAGTCTTGAGCAACATTACTCCACCATCGCTAAGACGAAAGAACACACTCGTTAAAGAATTCATCAAAATACAAAACAACCCGAACCTACCCATCCACACATACTTCAAAAAGAACTTCCCCACTTGTATCAAAGCACACACCAGGTCCGGCCACGATGGTGTTGCGTCCGACTGAACTATCGCTTCGATCTCCCCCTAAAATTGCCTGGCTATCATCGAATTTTAAAACCGCTCGGTGCCATAACGTCTCTTTGTGGGCGCCTGGTGGTAGGCTGCAGCCGGACGAAACGTCACAATACCCAACAAAAGTGTATGGTCGCTAAATATGTCGACGTCTGAATTCCTACTCTTGTGGTGGATATTGTCCGTAGATCTGCAGGTGGTGTTGTTGCACCTCGGAGGAGGATGCAACTGTGCAACATCTGTGTGAATGAGAGACGATCAAAAAGTGCTGACGAAGGCATAACACTCACAACATAAGATCACTTCAAAATCCATACTCTGTGTCTGCATTTCCAATATAACACCTTAATGACATGGAAAACAAAAAAGAGTGACTGTGAACTACAACCAACCCAAATTCAGTCGAATTTCTCAAATCCTATCTAGGGCAAGCACCCCCGGAGAGTAGTAAACATCTTCGACATAAACCATCTCCAGGTTGTGTGACAAACACCATAAGAGCGTACACTCTCGAACCTGCATGAATTATTAAAAAAAAAAATGTACCGCTAGCGTCATCTATTGGAAAATGGTCAATACCTATTGCAAACATACTTTTGATCGTTTAAGTAGACCGAATTTACATTCCAATAACAAATATCTTTTACCGAGATATTCAATTCAAACCCAATTTTAATGCTAGCCCAGTAGGGACTGTCAACCAGGAGGTTCATTTGTAAATTAGGGCCTAAGACGTGTTCCCTTTTTGGCAACAAATTGAATTTTGAATAAGGATCCGAAGATATTTAAAGCCATACAATCGAGCGAAGAGAAGGTCAAACAATATAAAAATTATATAAAGCCGTTTCCGACTTCCTTCTTTAGAATTCTAAGCACTCATTCAAAATCCTTTTTTCTCCCCTGTCCCCGGACTCCCTTCTTTATGCTTCGTTTCCATTTGACACCTCGAAAATTGTGTTCTTATCGCCCTAATACAGAAATAACATAGCCTCCACCCTTTTAACATTTTCCATGGTTTACGGGTCCATGTGTTTGCTTCAGCCAACCGACTTCGGGTATTGAACTGCACGCCTTTAAAGACTTCAACTCTTTTGAAATTATTTACATCCCAGCTACAAGCTTTCTCAGAAAAAGGAAACGACTGACAGTCGTTTTTCAATCCTTTTCAAACAACCGACAACAATACGAAAGGTAGACGAAGGGGCGATGTACAGCCCCTCGACTTGTCTCTCAACCTAATCATTTAAATATTTCATAAATAGGATCCTCAATATTGATTAACACTCGAGAAAGGTAAAGCACACCAATGACGTTACAAAAACTCATTTTTGGCTTCTTTAGCTACGATAGCTACGAGTATCTTGTCGTAGTGCAGGGATGTATCCATAAATTATTTATCTTACAATTCATCCAGAGCTAAACACAAACCACCTTTCCCAGTGAATGGAATCCAATAGAAGCGAGTTGCTAGCGAGGTGAGCTTACTCCATAGATACGAAAATAGGTCGCCGTCCCCACTAAGACAGGTAGACAACCCTTCGCCCTCATCATTAGAGGTGGAATCTAATGGATTAGCTTGATCCGCGTCAACTCGCTACAGATCTGTCCAGAGGACTTTATTGAACATTTGAAAGGATTCCACTAAGACAAATCATCTAGTGACGCTGCGTCACTGGAGCGTGGAAAGTATCCCCTCGTCGTTAATGATGACATCGATCCATGAACGTAGATACGAGTCACTGGTTGATCCATTCCAGCAAAAACTAGTTCAAAAGTTAAGCAGATACAACTGTAGTACACGAGTACTCATCGTATCACTCCACATATCAACGAGGAGTGGTACTTGTACCATTTGTTGACTTCAATGATTAACTTTCGTTCGTCCTCGGTATACTGTAACGTTCCCCGGGGTATAGTTCAATCAATTGAAATACTCGAGTAAAAGTTTTCATCCAAAAGGATTTTCGGTTCCCCCGAGATAGCCGCGGATGATGATGTTGCTGTTGGAGATCTCAATTTCTGCAGGATATCTATCGCTATTCTTTCCTAACCCCATATCGTTTATTTAAATTACTCCCCAACGGTAGCGGGTGAACGGCGTTGCACTATCCCCAGGTTGGTTATTATCGTGATTGTTTCTGGAGAGGGGGCGAGCGATGCAATTTTCTTGAAGACTCGTCCCTTCGACTCAGGGTTGAAGTACTTTTATGGATACTTAATTAAACTCAACCAAACGGAGAATCATTCGCGTTGCTCAAGGTAACCTTTGATCCACTGTACGTCTGGATTAGACCTTAGTCGTCATTTTGAGAGCTTCTCGTTAGGCTGCCGTATATTGGTTGGTTACCCAAGTTTTCCTTTTCATGTTCCTTCGTCTGTCGTGGGGGGTTGCTGCTTGAATACCCAATTTTATCTCGCTTTTCGGTTCTGGTAGCATGACTGTTATACAATTGGGTAACACTTCGAAGTAACAAAGAACAGGGTGTGGGTGATGGTTTCTCCCTGCCTTCGATCCTTTTGTCGGATTCGCTTAAAGTCGAATGGGGGTTCATGGTGACTCGTGCGTCGCCTTGACCCAATGAAGCTGTACCGATGCACAAGGGCGGATCGACCCTTTCCCTTTTTGGAATATCGAACGCAACTGGGTTTGTTTCATTTTCTTCGTCTTTAAAAGGACTCCGAAAGGATACGTTGTGTTCCTTTGTTAAACTTATGTCAACCGTGTCAAGCAGCAATGCTTCACCTCACATATCAGGGTTTTCATATGTGCACCCTAATGCTTTCCTAGTCTAGAACTCATGACTTTGACATGAGTCGTGGCAGACGAACAGGCTTTATCGTACCGAGGAGATACAACTGTGTACATGAGCATAGGGCACAACGTTTCTTTTTCGAAACCTGGAGCTGAAACTGAGTGATTGGTGAGTGTTGGTTGTTGGATGGAGTGGTCTGTGGAGTTTTGATTTAGTCATAAATTATCGTTTGCCATTCCTGTGGCCGATAATGGATGGTTTTCTTTGACTTGCAACGTCTAGCTGGGTTGTCGAATAGGCCTCGCAGTGAACTGGAAGTAAGGTTATTAGGAATAGCTCAATTTGATGTCATGAACCGAATGTCATGGGATTTATTCTGAAAAAGAGGAGATGGAATCCGATAAGCAAAATGTCAAACAAGTACTTGATCTGTGTGACTTATGGTCGTCCGGTTGTGGTGAGGACATATTGTTCATTCGTGTATGAAATGACTCCTTGATGCCGCATGGCGTTGCCATAAACACTGAAATTGAGCTCTCAAGAATGACTTCCAACCGATTTCGTTAAGTTTTTTTTTTTTTTTTCTCTTGTCTGGAACATCTTGTTATCAAATTGAGATCTCAACTTCACACCAGATTCATTCATTCATTCATTCGTTTTCTTTATAATGAAGCAAGGGGATAGGATAGGGGATCTTTTCAGGGTTTTTGAGACACTAGAGCGCAGAGAATGAAAACACCGATATACGAGTTGTGTTCAAAAAGTAAAGGGAGTTCTGCTATTGTGCGATTCGTATTAGTCTGATTCGTTTGAATTATTTGTGGTTTTGTTGGGTAATATGTCCGGAAAGTATTTTATTATGTGGCCCAATTAATTTTTCTTCGCTATAAGAATTACATAAGGCATAGCAACCTCTTAGTATATTCATTTTGATGAGTCAGCTGTCATGAAATTGGGCTCTACGAACGATATACGTACAATCGTTTCTATAAAGGCTGTACAGCCATTAGAAGTAATATTTGCCCTGGACGCCACGGCAAAAGCAATTAGAAACTGAATCATAAACAGAGAAGTAATTAAAGGTGTTTGTGTATTAATTTATTACTCTCTCCCGCTCTTGTTCTAAATTTGAGGGGCTGATTTGATCAGTTCTTGCCTTCACAAATAAATGATCTATAAGGAGTACTTATAAACAAGAGAACTGTTACTTTTCGAAATTCCGTTTCCTTTTTGAACAAAACTTGAGCGTTCAAATTCGAAAAATTTATTTAACCAAGTATAGTTCTGATCACAAAGAAGCAGACAAAAAACACGGCATCGCTGTCTACAATATTTTTGAACATAATTACAATTTTTGATGTGTAAACATCTTAGGTCTCGGTATGGGCGAAATGACCGCCACGCGTAACCGAAATTAGTATTAGTATGTCGGCGTGCGTAATCGAAATTAGTATTAGTACTACGTCAGTGTGCGTAGGCTGAGTATAGGACTTTGGACTGGAACTGGGACTCCTAAACCTGTCCAAACGCCAAGCGTGCGAACAGGACGCACAGACGCAACTAACACTTTTAACTTGGAGTGAGACATCACCACTCGATTTAGTTGTGTTGATTTCGATCAGTTCAGTCACATTTTAGCTGCAGTTTTGTAATTTATATGTCATCATATATTTATAAAAAAAAGTGATTTTGAAAACAATAAGTGGTTTTGTATGTGAAAAAAATTACGTGATTTTGCTCATCATAAGTGCAACTGCGCTTACCTCAATCAAACGAAGACGCTACAGAAATAATATCTGAAACTATGAGAAGAGCTCGAGATCGCAGAAGGATGGATGAAGCAGATGAAATTAGAGAGCAAATGAGTCCAGGCGGTCAATCAGCCCTGGTGAAAGCAAGTCCAGAACCAGTTGAACTCACACCAAACCACGAAACTGAAGAACACATAACAAAACAGCAAAGTATTCAACCTACTGTTAGATATAGTCATCATCCAAGAAATGCTACAGCCCATGCTAAATTCAAAGAAATGTTTTTAGACAATAATTTTGGAGCTGCATGTAATGTCTATGATAGATTGTGGTACGAAAAAAATCTTAAAACTGTACCGAATAATTCGTTCACTATTCTCACAGCTGAGCTCCCTGACATCGATTTAAACACAGCACGAGTCTGCCTTACGTGTCACGCTTCCTTGCGGAAAGAGAGAATTCCGAACTTTTCAACATCACACGGATTTAAATATCCTCCACGGCCACACGATTTACCAGAGCTAGATTTGATCACTGAACGATTGGTATCCCCGCGCCTTCCGTTTATGCAAATCAGGAGACTTAGGCATGGACAAGGTCAATATGGGATTTTAGGTCAAGTTGTTAATGTACCAGTTTCAGTTAACAATATGGTTACTTGTCTCCCACGAGAACTCGATGACGACTATTGTATTAATGTTCATATTAAACGTAGCAAAATTCATAAGTCAAGTTACCTGATTGGCTTTGTCAAAAAACGCGTTGTCAAGCAGTTCTATAATATAAAGATGAACGATTCCTTCTTCATACCGAACACAGCACCAGCTCATTCCACCGAAGAATTAAGTGAAGTAATCGACGCTCAACAACAAACGCTTTTATGGAATGAAGATAGATATTTAAGAATAGCTCCAGGAGAACACGAAGTGCCCGTTAGTGTTCTTTTTGATGAACACTGCGAAGAAATGGCGTTTCCTTCAATTTATCTCGGTCAATTTCGTGTCTTTAACTAAGGACTGACTGTAGCGCTATTCATGATGGCAACGAGTGAACTGCGAAGAGCGGATAGACGTGGTGTGATTCCACAGCACTTGCTATACATGGCAATGAAAATTTTACGTATCCAAACACGCGATGCAATAACTGTTGCCTTCAAATTCATTGGAAAAAATACAAAATTCACTCGAGCTCAAGTAGAATCAGCAGATTTCATTGATGGATGTCTTGAAACTAATTTGGCTTTTCTACGATCGATTCCAAACTCCCCTTATTACGATCTTTTTGCGATGATTCGTCAGCTTGGAAAACCGACGTTCTTTTTGACTTTAAGCGCCAATGAAATTGGTTGGCCAAAATTAATAAAGCTGTTGTATAAACTCAGAAACAATGGAGCAGATATTGATACGGAAGAACTTGAAAATATGCATTTCAACTTAAAAGCTACGCCCATCAATGAAGATACTGTCACCTGTGCTATCCACTTTAATAAACTTGTGCAAGTTATCATCAGTATACTTCAATCAACGCGTTTCAGTCCGTTTGGCCAACACTACGTGAAGCACTATTTCAGAAGAATAGAATTTCAACACGCATGCTCATATACTGTTGTGGCTAAATGAATCTCCAACCGATGCTCTGGGACAGGAAAAGGTTCAGGCTGAGGCTTTGATTGACCAACTAGTGTCTATATCTCCTGATGAGGCATCAGGCTTTGCAAAACTTCAACGACATAAACACACGTTTACCTGTTATAAAAAGAATTCAACCTCTTGTCGTTTCGAAGCACCATTCTTGCCGTCTCGATCAACACACATACTTGAGCCGATGCCAAATACTGACATACATACTATGTATATACGTCGCGCACCATATTCGATTATTTACAAGCGAATCCGGAAAGCACTTGAAGAGAATGATTATCCTGATTTGGACACCTTCTTGCTGGAGCACAAAATAAATTCATATGCTATGTACCTAGACATACTGCGAGCAGTGTTTTTAAAGCGAGAAACTAAAGACAAATGGATCAACCCGTTTAATCCATTCATCTTAAATGTCCTGGGTAATATGGACTTTCAATTTATTATCGAGGAATACTCTTGTGCAGCTTACGTTATTGAATATGTCAATAAAACAAACAGAGGTATAAGCAATCTTCAGCGGAAAATAATTGAAACCATGGACGAGCATCTCGAATCCGATATAGTAGAGATAGCAAGAAAATTGGGCGTCGACATGCTAAATTGTGTAGAACCACAGAATAAATAGTATACAGAAGTCGCATCTCGGCCTGCGATGATTTTTCACTTTATGGTGCGGGCGGAACAACTGAAGGGAAGATCAAGCAACGAGAGAGCAATCATGATCAGCATAACACCAATTAACGTTATTCCATTATTTGGGATTTTTGTGCAAATTTCAATCTGATATATGTAGGGAAGAATAACCCAAAAACTTTACTGCGACAGGATTTTAAGTTTGCGGGCTTTAGTAAAATTTTTTTTCTCTGAAGCCTACGAGCAATGCTTCCTCAAGAGTACTAAGATCATGAAGTCCAATATTATTTCCTTATGATCAGAACATGTGGAAAACCATTGCGGTGTGGCATTTTTGCATTTGGATTTTATCAAGTTTTTTATACCAACAGTTTGTGGTTGTGTGTCAAAAATATTGCTAAACACTGTAATATGTTTCTTGCTAATTTCCAAGAAAATTTGTGAAGGAGCAACGAGGTTACCAAAATCTTTAAGAGAATTGTAATTTTTATGAAATATGAAAAGTTCACTAGGAACTGTTAATACTTCGTCTTCTTTTCTCAATATAGAAACACAAATATCGCAGTTAATTTTCGGTATCATTTTGTAGATGATATAACCTATGAAGTATCTTAAACACGCCAAATCGATACTAAATTCCGAACAATTCTGAAAGTCATCATTTAATACGAAATCATCAATGATTTCTATGTTAATATCTATTTCAGAGTTTTCGTTTCGACTGAGTTCTTCATTATTTGTATCAGCTAAGTCCATATTTGACAAAATATTTGAAAGCGGTTCAAATGTGGTATCACTCAGCTCTTCACAGTTACTATAAGAACTCAACTGCACTATATTTGCAGACATTAAGCGTGCTAATAAAGTGTTTATATCAGCAACTGAGGGGCTAATATTATTTCCACCCTTTTGTCTTAGAACCGAGAACATATTTTCGAGCTTATCTTGGTTTAATGCTCTTGTCATTAAAAAAAATATTTGGGATTTTTTTTGAAATAGCTCGTCTACTAATTGTAATACAGCGTTTAAGGTAAATTTCATTCCATCTAAAAAAAATACTTTTTTCTTTTTGTCAACAAATGAGATTTCATTGAGGTATTCAAGGAAGAATTTTATATATTCGATGGACTGCTAAGTTGAACTGCAGCCTTATAACAATTCTTTGAAGATAGCGAACCACTATTTAGGCAGTCAAATATTTTGTCAATATTTCCTATGAAGCATGCCCTAGATAAACAAACTTCTTTTGAGCAACTTTTAAAGCCTACTGTCTCAATAACAGTTTTAATTGCTGCTTGAACAGTCCTACTAAAAATTTGGGTGGCTAGTTTTACTTCCATTTTTTCGAAAGAGTTCGGAAATATGTGCTGGCTTGTAAGTTTAAGACACATTTTTGTATTAGATTTGCACTCCATTTCCCATAGTTCCTTAACTACTTTAAAACTAGCAACTCCATTTGGTGTTGTAAGGTCACATTGAAGCCAACCATTTCTTAATGATTTGATTAGATGTGGAAAATCATATACACAGAAAGTTTTACTACCATTATACATAAAATAGGGTTTTTCTAAAGTAGCTCCCAATTCCAAGAAACACTTCCTGTTAGAGGACCCTTGGTCACAAATTATAACTTTAACTATGATGCCAAAACTGTTCAAAATTGCTAAATTTCGTAATATTATCTTTTTTAGTAAATCGGCAGAAAGTCCATTTTTTGAAACAAAGTAATTAAATGTAAGCGCCCAGCTGGAAAACATTGATTTAATCATAAAAACGCACAATTGTTTACCAATCTGGTTCGTTCTTTCAACCCCATTTTCCTCAAATCCATCCACTAAATCTAATTTGGAATTGTATCGCAATTCCCTTCTAATCGCCATTTCATCCATCAGCAGAATCATATTATTCTTTTCGTACTGGTTCAAATCTAAGCACTTCTTTTTATTAACTCTAAACCGTTATTTTTAAAACCTGGTTGTAGGGAATTTACAGGGGCCCATCGATAAACAGTAGAGATATGTGGCAAATTTAGATGCAATTTATTCTTCAAAAATTGGTACGTTGACTGTGAGACATAATAAATGTTTTGAACCAAATCTTTTACATCTTGCTTATATTCTTTAGGTCGTGGACTAAGAAGAAGTTTACAAAATGTTTTTGACTCCTTGCTTATTTGAAAAGAGTCGATGGTTTGAAATACGCTTGATTTTGTTGCTATTTGTTTGCGGCCTTGGAGATTTTTATATTTTGCTACCATGTCGTAATATTTTTTTCTGTAAAAATTAGCTGATTTCAGATATTTTTCACAGTCATTACAACATCCATCTACGGAGTCACTTGTTCGGCTCTTTTTAGCTGGACAATCAAGCTCCAACGACTTGTAATCTTCCTCAATAACTTCTAAGTTAAATACCGGAACAGCTCCGAATTTCAACTTTTTTTTACCAATGTCAGAACTTGAGAAGTGATTGGCGCAAATCAACAATTTTTTTGTGTAATCTTTTGTTGGAATATTACAATTTTTTCGCCAAATTTGACCCATAGCTGAGTCATAGGGAGGAAACTTAAACATTCTTATCTTTTCACCATATCGCCTAGATTTACCGCATGTTTTTATGCAGCATCGAATGCCGGACTTTTGGAAAATTTTACCAACAGCCGGTACAGAATCCATTTTTCCTATTCAAAATCGTATGACAACCCCTCAACAATCAATATATAATAATAAGTCCAAAGAATAATCCAAATCGTATGCAAAGTTGTCAACAATTATAAAAGCAACAATTCAAAATCAAAAATAGAGTTAAATATCAAAATACAAAGTAAAAATGGAGTCGATATATAAGCGCAGGAAAACACAACCATTCGCATGAAAGTACAATTCCCAAGTGATTTCGAATCCAATCCACACAATCGAAAACAAGAGAAGCAATACATACAACACCATGCAAGCTTACGATAGAAGAAGCTATCAATGCATACACACGCACACACACTTGTATACACATCGTAAGCTGCTTTGCTCTCGTAAAAACAAAACCACCGAAAACGCACATGCTACTCTCTTTCGCTCGCACCAGCTTCTCAATTTTTTGTATACTCTCTTGCATGTTCTCATGCTTGTACTCTCTGTTCAATAGGGTTCCAATATTGGAACCCTAGAACAAAATTTGCTTTGTATGAGATGCAACTTCTGTATACTATTTATTCTGTGGTAGAACTTACGAGCCAAGAAGCTGCTTGGTATCTTCTCAGGCAAGATATGTCAAAAAGTTCTGTTCAAATCGCCTATATTCCAACTTCATGGCGAACGTGTTCGAAAATCGAATAAGGCATTGGAAGAAGAAAATGCCGAACAAGATTCATGTGACATTTGGCTTGAAAACTGCTTCGATAAATATCAAAAGAGACCAGAACAATTAGATGATATTATTTTAGCCCAAGCAGTTGCGCATTATACAGTATCCAAAACAAATGAGTGGAAACGCCGGCAAAATCCAAGAGTTATTCGGTACCGAAACTATGACATGACGGCTGATCCAAATTAGTACAAACGAGAAATGGTAACGTTACATTTGCCTTTTCGTGACGAGGAAAACAAAATCCTTATCGAAAAAAAATATATTCAAATTTACAACGACAACGATGTGCTCATAATGGAACGAAGACAAGAATTTGAGTCCTACTTGGATATCGGCAAGACAATCCAAATTTGCCGAGAATTGTGTATTGAAGAAGCTAATGAGGAAGAAGAAATGTTTACACATCAAATTTCATGAGTACCTGGTACTCTCGCCTTTTTTTTATTCAAGCTTCGCTACACAAAATAACGAGAACTATTCTAAACATTTGTGAAAGGAAGACCACCCACTTCACAGAAAAAGATGATAAAATTGAGTTATCAAATTTGTAGTTCTGAAAGTTAATTATTAATAGAACTTAGTTATAATTCAAGTTTTGGTCAAAATTTAATTTGCGTATATTGCATGGATCCTGCCATTACGACATAACGTCAATCAAATATGTGCCACGGTAGATCACTCACGACTCGGTTCTGGGACAGTAATTTGCAGTTATTTTTCATACAAATAGCCCGGCCATAACTTGACGAATATTCGTTTTCAAAGCTTCAAAAGCTTGCGAATTTTATACGTGAACAAGATCACTGACAGAAAAAATCTTCAACTTCGACCAATTACACGATCTTGGTAGGGAGTTGGCATTATCAAAAAGCAAAAAACAAAAACTTCGCCCTACCTCGTCGCGCCTTAAGTCGCCGGGTACTGTTGGGATATAAATAGAAAAGGCAATTAAAATTCAGACTTTGACTTTATTTTTATTACTGTTTATTGTTCGGACCTTGCCATTATGAATGAAATATCTTTCACCGGAGCTCTCACAGGACTCAAACCTTACAAACCTTTCGATAACTTTCTGCCACAATCGGGCAATATCTCTGCCAAAACTTTAGGAAGCATAAAAAACCTGAAAATCGTATGCATGAGCACAATCTTTCGCACTGGCTCACAAAAAGAAATCAAAGAGCGACAATATACACGATTTTGATGGCTAGTTCACATCACCTAAATACGAAAAAAACTAGTACAGAAAATTGTCTCGGGATAAACTCAAAACGAGTTGAGTTTTATGAAATGAGGGATCGTATTGTCGAAACCACATGTCTGTCAGAAGAAAATCGGTTAATATTTTACTCTAGGATGGAATCGATAGGTTTTGACCATCTTCAACACTTTTAGTTATGGCGTCTATATGCATATATTCTTTTTCTGCAGAGCGTGCATTTCGAATATGGATAGGCCTTGCGACTTCTGTAACAGAGCCTTCGACGGTCTTGCATATAATGCGCTCGGATGGGTGATTATATCGACCAGAAGCTGCGCGTAATGAGCAGCCTGCATCTACTACAGAATCACTAACTTAGTAGCATGTTTTCAAAATTTTGAAACGTTTAGCGATTGTTTGACGATCCATCTCATAGGGCAAACCTTAAACTAAACGCATGCTTTCTCATGACAGCTTGGTTTGACCGATGTGAGTGAGACAGAGGTAAAATAAAGTACTCATGTTTTTTTGAAACCAACTTCGAACTTTATTGGTTAATGAAGTTCGGTTCATTTCAATTGTAAGTGGATTACAACATCATTCATTGTCGTTTCATCACCACTTGGGCTTCTGTTGCATGCGTTCATCACAAAGTCAAAATGATCGACAACTTTTTGAAGTATAAGTGAATTAGTGGTCGCAATTTCAGTTTCGACGTTATGGAGTCCGAAAATGTTGTTTGACCCGATACCGAATCAGTTTCACCAAAAGGCTTCATCAAAATACGGAATCCGGACTCACTGGCGCATTTTTACGAAATGTAAGTTTTATAAGTCGGCCACATTTACACGATCTGTTGGCTAACTCTTTAGTTGGGAGCATTCCCTAATATAGCATATTCAGCAAATTTACCTATTGTTTAACCGAACTGGTATTCGGTTGCTTGGCAACGATATTACCTGCCTATGAGTCGCTTCAGGCCTAATTGGATTGAAAGGGAAGCTATTTGGTTGCATTTTGTCTAACAAATCATCTAAACATAAATTTAATGATCTAGTCCCGGATTTGGCAAATAAATAAAATACTCAAGCACCGACTTTACGAAATGTGACTCAGCTGACCGATTTTTTTTACGATCACGGATCCATAGGAAAAAGTTCATTCAATTGATGCCTATTTCGACTGTACACAAGGCAACTCTGCTCCCCGTAATCGCGAACTTAAAAATGCGGCTTTTCTGAACCATTCACAGCTTCATACAGAAATTAAGATAGAATGTCGCGACTGGCTGAATTTCTACCGATTTGTTTGCGGAAATAGATGAATGATGCCTGCACTAGCTTAAAAAGAAGATAACATGCTATCCCACACTTTGTTTCAAAGCCCTTGCAGCTAATTGAAATAATAAATATTTTTAAGATGTTGTTCAACAATGCTCTAAATGCTTCCGATTTTAGCAAGGTTTTTGAAAAAAGAGTAAACAGAATTCTGAACAAATGGGTTCTGGGAAGATAATAACATAAACTACTTCTCGACAGAAAGCTAAAAATTATCTTCTAAGAGTTGGTAATAATATTGTTGAGTAGATAATAAGAGTGCATTTGGTATAACAAGAAAACTTATTCACAGCAGTCGATTTGACCTCAGGACAAAAATCATATGCTTCGGGGCACCAATAACGCATCATGGTGTATGGTTGTGTATTGTGGTTTAAAGTAGTGTCGAGCAATGGAGAAGATTCGAGTGCCCTAGATTCTGTACAGAAGACCAGAGTCCTTGTTCATTAAGTCTCTTCCGATGAAGCACGCTCAGACAGAATCGACTTTTTTTTTATATTAAAATGCCTCACATAGATAGGACTTTGATTTAGCACACTAAGTCATTACAACACGAGAGCACACTCTTCTCGGACCTTATTCCCCCACAAGTAAAGATGCTGTTTAACCGCCGCTACCGGGCGCTCAGGAGCTCATCGGTTTTAATACCACAAAGGCATTATATTTTTTAAATGAAATAGAGTCGATATCAGAAGACTGGTCAGCTTTCTTTCGGGACACTGTAATCTGTGATATCATCTTAACAAAACTAACCTCTCGTCGAAACCGAGTGTCGACTCAGTCTTGAGGACGAAGAAACTGTAGAGGGAGAAGAAAGTAGTAGAAAGTCAGGAAGAAAGTAGAAAAATTCCAAGTCTAATTACCTAACAACACAATAAATCTACATTGGTCGCAGTGCCCTATGCTCTATGTTAGTACTAGCCCAAAAAAAAAAAAAAATAGCAGACTGGAATCGAGATCTTTTTGAGCCTGGCCTCGCAATCATGCTTAGATGAACCTTAGTACTGCTGAAGTCGTTTAGCCTTGGTTAGATCTCGGGAATGCAGAGTGAGCGAGATGACGAAGATATTGCCAAAAGACGTAATTACGAGGATGATCACTCGGAATGAAACCCAATAGCTAACCAATAAAGGGTTTTTTAATAAGGGCAGGTAGATGCATATGTATGTGAGGTATTAATAAATTTTTTTTTTTTATTTGAAAGTTCCATGCGTGCCATTATGAACGGCATCATTTAAATGCCTCGACTTTTTATGGTGGCACGAATCCGAGAGGTCCAACTTACAATGACTCTTCACCATGAAAAAGTTTAGTGGGGTCAATTCGGTGGCAAATTCACATCACCTCTGCGAGAGATAACCTTACCCTCAAACCGTTCATGCAGAATGTCAATCGTGGCGTCCGCTGTGTGGCTTATAGCGCCGTTCTGCTGGAACCATCAGCTTGTAGCGCCCGCCATTGACGGTGATGAGGCGGCTAGCTCACTAACGTCGTTTTAGAAAAAGTAGGGACCAATGACGCCGCCGGCCCAACATCCACGTCAAACGGTAACTTTGTGAGTATACATTGTTACCTAGTGAACCTCGTGTGAGTTGGCGTCGTCCGATATACGACAATTTTGCTTGTTAACACAGCCATTCATCCAAAAATGCACTTCGTCGCTAAAGATGATTTTTTGGTCAAACATTTTCAACTCTTCGAAGCTTACTCAGCGAATAGTCTGAGAAGTGGGAAGCGAAGTCTGGGAATGGCCGAGTACATGTGCACGGCGGGGAATCGACTGCCTCGAATTCTTCTGTACTCTGCGGCGATGTCCTTATCCGATCCCTTAACCTACGAATATTGGCTGATTGATTACCGACCCGGTCGTCTCAAATTCGGCCACCAAAAGTTAAAGAATCGACGGTGAAGGGCCACCATGTCTACAGTAAAATTTGTGGAATTGTTGGGATCGACTTGTGACAATTGTCTTGGTGAAAAAGCTCTTCTTTTCTTCATTTCTTCTTCATTTCCCTTCGTCTTTTCGCATCCAGACAGCATATAATATGCGCTATTAAAGTTCTTTCAATCGCATCCCACACTAACAAGGCCAAAAGCTTGCCAACTGACATTTGCGATTTCCATCGCTTCAGATAATTTTTAACCTTGCCTGCTTAAGGGATATCGATTTGACTCTGCAGTGCAGTGAAGGATTCATGTACACCACAAGAAAAAAAAAAACTTTTTATTGCCCTGCAACAGCTGCTAACACCCATTTCAGGTGTGGGAGATTGAAATCGCCACAGATGATGATGATGATGTCATTGGGTTCGGCGATATCAAATATGGAGCCGACGAGATCAAGGGCGAGTTGGTAGCAATATGTGGGCTGTGAGGGTCTTAAGTAACAGCAGGCAAGATAAAGTTACCGTTTGGGGAGACTTATTGAGCCACTAGTGAAGTTGAAGTCAGCGGAATTCGACGATTTGAAGGGCAAGGGATCATAGCGGCTGTGGATTGCTAAGAGAACTCCGCGGCCATCTGGATCGCAGAGTGGTCCGAAACAGAATAAAATCTGATTTGGAGCTGGAGCATAAATTCGTTTCAGTTAGGGCAAATATCGGAGGGTGGGTTTTGGGAATTAAGGAATACTGTTGACGTTCTTACAGTACAAGGATATATTTTTGTAAGAAATATTCGAGGGGGGGTGTGCTGGTGTTTAGGTTGGGATTTAGAATAGTTTTTGAAATTAGAGCGGGTGCTTTGCAAGTGTCCGATGCGCTTTGAACTGACATGGGCGGAAGGCCGGGAGGTCGTTATTTACATTAATGGGGAGATATTAGAGCTATCGTGAAACCGCATAAGGGTCTTTTATATCGTTACAAACATAGCGGTCCTCGGCGTTAAGCTCGACGAGATGTTTGGTGAGTTTGGGGGGAAGGAGTGGATCTAAGAAAGAGGGAAGGAATGTTGTGAGAAGCTAAGGAGGTTGAAGGGAGGCCAGTCATAATCTCGTTTTTGTGCATAACATCCTATAGTTATAGCGACGGTTACTGTCACATTAGGTACTTGTGTTGAGCTCTAGTATGAAGCATTAATCATGTGCGGAAGTGGAACAAATAGGTGTTTATATGATTCTTTCCGTGCTTTTTCGTCCGTGTTTTTCATTTTGCTCCTCGTTTTAGTTGGGACGAATGGCTCGTTATGGCTCGTATGTTGTTAGGGCTGGAGCGCTGATCAATGTAATTCATTTTAAACGATCGTACAAAGTCGCAAATATTGAGAATACTACCTTTAACGAGAATGTAAGTACTTTTATATTTATAACCCTCTAAAGTCCTATCCTAAATTTGAGACTAACCTTTGATCTTTCTAACAAGGTTTACTTATTGTTAGTTTGAAGAATACAACTCCGACATAGAATGGGCAATACCATTTTTTCCTACGGCTCATCACACCTGTTTCACAGCCATTTCCTAAAGCGTTTCACAGCCATTTCCTAAAGCCTGTAGGTCTTTCCCAATTTGTGATTAAATGTTTCGCTTCAACAGCAGCAGGTTGTGGTCTTTCTAAGTTGATTTCCAATGTCCCGTGCCCAATTATGGTTCGGTCGCCCACAACAAAAGTCCTGACAACTACACCATTTGAGTTTATATCAAATCATCATGAAGTCTTCTCGAACTGTCACAACTTTGTTCATTTCATTTAGCACCAGTAATAAAGAGCCGCTGAAGGAAACGATTGCTATCGTTGATAAACGTCGGTATGGGCCCAATTGAATATTCATGGCAAGGTGATAAACACCCGATAACATGACGAATACCCTCCGCAGCTAAACAACCCACCGAAAACCGAAGAAGTATGCATTCTCTCAACTGTCAATCGATGGCTCCCGTTTTCGACTTAAGGCCCTACATTCAATCTACAGGAATCAGTCGAGTCCACAGTAGCAACGGAACAACATCAAATAATTCTCCACTAAGCACGCACATGTTTTCAATTTCCCGAGCCGCAGGAACGCGACGAGTTACCAGATCCGTGAAATGAGGGGAAAAGAAGCCAATTCCAAGCAACATTAAAGGGGCGAACTGAAACGAGACGGAGGCAGTGTAGAACAAAATCCCAAAAGATTCAACCGGAACGACCCCATAAACATTCTCGAAATTAAATTGTATCGCCTTAGGGAATCCATTTGACGAGCATCGCAAATGTCCCATGATTCCACAGCCTAAAACCAAAAGATGAAGGAAGAATCCGCGTTCCTGAAACCACGCCAAGTAAAATACGAATTCCATCACTCCTTCTCGGACGAATTTGGTATGGAACGTGATGAAAACCATTCGACGTTATACAAATGCGGAAACAAAACTGTGCCGAGCGCCGAAAACTCGCGCAAACACTCCATGGACAAAGTGGCGGTGGAAGGAAGCCCGAGGGCCTGAGGTCGGAAGGTCGCTCTAAAGCCCACAGATCCTTAACAGTGATGAAAGCGTTTCCATGGCAATTTAATTTATTTGTCAGTGAGTGGGTGTAATACCCGAATACCGTGGGCGGTAAGACACGGTGTGGTACTGGGAAGCGTTTGAGAATCTACACCCGAAGGGGTATTTTACTTGGGGATGTTGTCGGAGCAGAGATTTTTCTTTTTCGTTCTTTTGCCGGGGTAGGAGGGGGCGGTAGAGAGATAATTAAGTTCTACCAATGTGCGGTCGGACGCTGAGGAGTATTTGTATTTGTTGCTGAGAGCCCGCCAAACAAGGGGTGTTCCCTCAGTTGCGGCACGAGTTCATTGTAGTACAAGCATAGGAGCGATGCCGGCTCAAGTACTTACCATACATACGACAGCACGCGTGTTTTCCAAAAAAAGCTTCCTTTGCGTTTGTTTTCGGGCTTTTTTAGGAAAATGCGAGTGAATCCGGAATGTGCTTTGGGGAAATCAGGTTCTCGCCGCAGATTGCTGGTTCTTTCTGGTTTGTGGGAACTCAGTTTGCCGACCACGCACTTTCAGGGATTTGTGTGCTGGAGGAAAAGGTGGTAAAAGGATTTCTTAAAAGAGTTATTCATTGGGATTAACCATTAGTGGTAAGGAATAAGTGGAGGCGGCCTGGGCTCAGCATTATTCTATCTACCAAGGCCAGAAAGTATATTATAAAGCCCTTCTCTGAAGATGATTTCATGGAATAAGTCCGTACGCAATTCATCCATTCTTGTAAATCGATAACCATACTACAGGCTAGTAAAATGGATACCAAAAGGGGAACTTCGACATTAAATCTAATACGATTATTCAAAAGCGGCAAATTGGATTCTGGGAAATCCATGTGAGGGAGCCAATTTCGGAGTTTCTCTACAAACCGCACTCTTGTGAAATTCTTGCACTGCATACACAAACCATAGACCAACAATCGGACGACTGCCATCGTTCCGGAAATTCCTCTCTGGAAGACGATATAGCAAAGCATGAGGATTACAAAGTTACACTGCGCATAAAGGAACGAATAGCTGACATAGCATGAGAGACAGACTTTCATGGAAATGTTAAGACCATATTCCCGGAATGAGGTTCGGAAGTTGTACCAAAAGGCAAAATGATAAAGCCAGAACAAAAGGCTGCAGAGACATTTGGTAATAGAGCCGATGGAAGCTGAAGCTACTGGTGATTGTTCGCTTTAAAGCAGATGAAAATAGATTTTCACATCAGTCTGCTATGCTCATGGCAGGCAGACATTGGAGAGTACTAGAAATCTTATATCCACACACTTCGTCAATTTATAGATTTTAGGGCAGTGTACATAGGGACAAGATATTTAGAGGAAGCCAAGTGATAGTATTGAAGTTTTCTTGTTGAATTAAACACGTGCTGATCTTCACTGCTTAATAATGCATAATTATTGGCAACTTGAACACAACTGGAACACCATGGCTTCTGCTGCAGGTGATCATCCAAAGTCAAAATTATTTATGACCATTTGAAGAATAAATTCTAATGGCCGGAATTTCCGTTTGGCTGTTATGTTTGAAATCCTGGATAGTGATGGACTTTATGTTTCATTAAGCCCGACAGAAAGATGCAATCTCAGAGGCCAATCGACTTTCATCATCGTTGTTTGAAGGCCTGTGAAGGCCCCACTTGTCATTGATTTGACTCCATTAGAGTTTACTTAGCTTCTTCTTCGAAAAACTAAGCCGCCTACCTAAGATCCGCAGCACTCAATGACCTTTTTGGGATGCAATGGGATTTCTTTAATATTGTGTCGGTGTTTTTGGCCCCGAAATACAACAATGTTGTTTATTTACTAGTCCATACACATCCGTCTAAAAATGTTTTGCCCACCCAGCAACCCATTTAGAATCGGCTACGTCTTAGAAACTCTAGAGGTTTAATTGTTATGTACGAGGGTGGTACGATAAGTACTTAGCCTACAAAAAAAAACAAAAATTTTGGAGAAATGGCGATTTATTTTTCAATATAGTCTCCTTTAAGCTCGATACACTTGACCCAGCGATGCTTCAACTTCTTTAACCCGTCTGAAAAATACGTTTTGTCGAGGTCTGCAAAGTAGGTCTCCGTGGCGGCGATGACCTCCTCATTCGACTGAAATTTCTGCCCGGCGAGTGACTTTTTCAAGTTTGGAAACAAAAGAAGTCGCATGGGGACAAATCTGGAGAATACGGTGGATGGGGCAGGAGTTCTAAGCCCAATTCGACCAATTTGGCCGTGGCGAGGGCGAAGCCAGGGAGCCGGTGCGTTATCATGGTGGAAGAGCACTTTTTTCTTCGCCAAGTGGGGCCGTTTTTTCATCCATTCGGCGTCGAATCGGCACAATAATTTGGCATAAAACAGCCCTGTGACCGTTTTGCCCTTCTCCAGGTAGTAGATGTGGATCACACCTTGTGAATCCCAGAAAACGATAGCCATCACCTTTCCGGCCGACGGCACAGTCTTCGCCTTCTTCGGAGCACGTTCGCCGGGTGAAGTCCACTGTTTCGACTGTTCCTTGGTTTCTGGTGTATACCAGTGGATCCATGTTTCGTCGACTGTCACGAAACGACACAGAAACTCCTTCGGATTGCGCTTAAACAGCGTTAAACACTGCTCTGAAGTGTTCTCATGGTTGCGCGTTTTGTCCGGAGTGAGCAAACTTTACCCAAAATTTCATGCAGGATATGACCCACGCAATTTTTTGAAATGCCCACTGTCTCAGCTATCTCGCGCACCTTCAATCGGCGGTTTGCCAATACGAGATCGTGGATTTTTGGCGGTAGCCGTTTTCGGGGCACCTGGACGTGGCTCATCAAGAACCGACGTGCGACCACGTTGAAACTCGTTAAACCAATTTTTGATGGTCGCCATCGAAGGAGAAGAGCCACCGTACACAGTATCCAAACGCTCTTTGACTTCGCTGCGCGATTTCTCTTCCAAAAACGAGAATCGAATCATCGACCAATATTGTTCTTTTTCCATTTTTCTAAAATCCGCAGACACTCCCGCTTCCACACGCGGTTAAAACAAAACTACGAGTTCGATCCGGCTGAAATTTCAGTAGACAGTAGCCGTCTACTGTACTACACGATAGTAAGTTGTTCTTGCGATACTGGCGCCATCTGGCGTGTTAATAAGGATATACCTTTTAAATTCGCCGTAAGTTACCATAGGGAAAGCTGGCAGTGACAGCAGAATGACCAGCGCAGATTGCCAACACTGCGAAGCTCTTTTACTGGAGCTAGCTTGAGCAACAGCCTTCAGCCTTCAACAGCTCTGATGAGCGGCACTTTCGTGGTGAGCTCTTCCTCACAGTAGACATCTGCCTGTGTGGTCTTGATGATATACGTGATGCTTTCCTCTGCTTACTTCGCCTACGATTCGGTACTGCCTCCACCGAGGGCGGTTTCTGAATTCGTAGAGTACTGTGAAGCTGGAAAGATTGGACTTATCAACTGGTGCGATGCTAATGCTCAAAACACTCTTTGAGGCAGCAGCAAAAGTAACCGGAGAGGAGACCATATGTTAAACTTCACTTTTTCGTGTGACCTTATCACCAACAATGTTGGCTCTCAACCAATCTTTGTGACGGCGCGGCGCGACGACAGGAGGTGATTAACCTAACCCTGTCTAATAGGCATGTGAAAACTATCACTAACTGGAGAGACTTACCAGACGCTACGTTGTCAGACACAGTTATATTGCATGTCCTGTTGGTTCCCTGGTGGAACACTGAGCTTCAATGTCTTCGCCAGGAAGACAAGTTTCCCGAATAAATCGCTCAAATCGAACTCGAAAGATGACTGGAATAAGTATCGATCGAAGTAAAATGAATATAAGAAGCTTATTCGTAAATCGAAGAGTGATTTCTATAAGTCCTTCTGCGAAGTGATCAAATCCCTGACCGCAACCAGCAAGTTGGTTAATGTTCTCGAACGAGGAAAATCGACAAAGCTGGAAGTACTCAGAAAGTTTGATGGTACCTTTACCGAGTCTAAAGCGGAAACTCTTAGTTTACTGCTTCAGACCTATTTCCCGGGAAATAAGACTGTCATCGGCTCGTTGTGAAAGGGAAAGATGATTACTCAGTCGCCAAGAGTTTTAGACCCATTAGCCTAACATCCTTCTTGCTGAAATGCATGGAGAGACTAGTAGAATTGCACGTGCGCAAAGTTGCTCTTCGAATGCATCCTCTCTCGGAGATGCAATATGCGTATCAGCGCGGAAAATCCTACGAGACTACGCTTCAAAAGTAAGGAGTACGTACTGGACATTTTCGTTGACATTGAGGGAGCTTTTGAAAAAGCAATTTTCGAAAGCCTGTATAACGCTGCTAGAAGGCATGGCGTAGATGGTTTTGTGGATTGAAGCAATTCTTGTGCATATGACATTGATCGCTGATGCAGGCCTCGAACAATGTATAAAATCTGGCGTAAACAGGGGTTGTCCGTAAGGTGGCGCCCTGTTTCCGCTGTTATGGTGCATGGTGGTCTACTCTCTGCTCGATGCTCTCAATGCCTCTGGAGTGTATGCCCAGGCCTATGCGGATGATGTTGCTGTTCTCTCTGTCGGCTCATGTTTAGCGACTGTCTGTCTCAAAGCACAGGCGGCCCTAAATGTGATCGATGACTGGTGTCCAAGTAATGTGCTGTCGGCTTATCCTCTTAAGATTGATTTCGTTCTCTCCACGAGAAGGAAGACAAATACTAGCATTACTCAGCTGGTGCTAAAAGGCATTCCCATGCCGATATCCAAAAAAGCTAAGTACCTGGAAGTCATTTTAGATAGCAGGTTTCTTAGCAAAGCATGTTGAGTTAAAAACCAAAAAGCCAAAGCACCGTCAGCTTTTTGACAATGCAATGGTGCTTTTGGCAAAACATGGGATTTATCGCCGAAAAAGGTTATCTGGATCTACACGGCAAAGAAAACACCGATAATCTCATATGCATCGCCTCTGGCCAGATACAGAAACCTGAAAGGATGTCTTTGTATTTTTACAAATGGCTGCAAGTCTGAGCCGAGGTCCGGCGCTGGAGTTTTGAGAAGCTCGAGGATAATACAATAAAGAAAGGTGTCTGTCTGGTAGTACAATGGACCAGTATCTGAGCGTCTGAGTGCTCCAACAGATAGTAGAAGCCTCCAACAGAAGAAAAAAAAAAACCTACGTGATACTCAGTTTTGGAGTGCAGCAATATTTTCGCTCGCAGTAGTTTCGGCTTGTACCTGCAGTACGTGCATATTGATACGGAATCTGTCGTGATACAGAACCAGTTTTTTTTTCCAGCACACCTCATCATGACACAAATCAAGGACTCATCAAGACGACTAGACAAATTCACGGTTCTTGTAAAATATAAGTTTTACAGATCGCCCATTTTCCTAAGATGTTTGAGTATTGCGAGGTGAACGACTTCATGACTAGACCGTCAATGGCGAGCGTTATAGAAACATGATTTCTGACTTCTTCGTTCCTCAGTTGAATGGGCATTGACATGATGGATCTTTGATTTCAACAAGATGGCGCAGCATGCCACGCAGCGCACGACACCATTAATTTATTGCGGGAAAAATTTGCTGAGCACATAATTTCTCGTAGTGGACCTGTGAACTGGCCTCCGCTATCCTGTGATCTCACACCTTTAGACTACTTTCTTAGGGAGAATGTCAAGTCACTAGTCTATGCCGACGAGACGTTTTACGATTTGAAAGTCAACATTCACGGTATAATTTTTTTTCTCACTTTAATTAAAAAAAAAATCTTCACAAAAAACAAAGAACTTTTCCAGGGTCTGAAAGGTCTAAAGCCTCTAGCTTAATTCTTTACCCTCTTTTTATACAAAATGTTTTAATTGCTTTATGTACATATTTTTTAAACGAAACGCCAGGCGCATGGTTGAAATTGCATGTCGCTGTCTAGATCCACAAGACTAGTTACAAAATCAATTTGGAATTGGTCTAGAGTTTATTTAATGGACATGTCTGAGCGGCTCTTTGGTCCATGAGATCTTCTGAAGTCGCAAATACCTAAAAATAAAAATAAGTTTAAAACGTTCCTGGTTTATATATTAAACCAACCTGGAAATGTCTGTGACTACCACTCTTTTTGGCCGTCATTAAACGTATGTATATATAGGCTTTCAAATTGAGGTTCAATAGGAGTTCTTTAATGAAACCTACCTAGTAGCCGGATAAGGGAATAATCTGAGAGGACCGCTTACCATATATCTAGACAAATACTACTTTTTTCTCGTTGATTCTTTCATCCTCGACTCCTGTTTCTCCAAAAATAAAAGCCAAAACCCCTTTTCTATAATAAATACAAATAAAATTCTCGTCCTTTTATTTACTTAATACAGAATTCGTCTTTATTGTCAACTATTCCACTTAAACAACTAGGCATTACGCAATCGGTCCGTCTGATGATAAAAATTTGTAAAAAGGATAATGCGTAACCATAATCAGCGAAACGCTTCTTAACACTAACACAAGAATTAAAATACAAATACAGAAACACGAATGGGATAGATCGTATAAACGTATAAGGTTGCGACCGGGCCAAACGTCAATCGAGGATCACGAGCTGCTGTCCAGAAATGCAAACCACACGCGGTCTCTCATTCATCACCTTCTACTCCGATGATCCTAGATTAAGGACTTGCCGGTCAGAAAGAAAAATAAAAAAAAAAACTACAAATACAGTAATTATCCTATTAAATCGTCCTTGCGATGTTCGTTCCATCCTACATCCGACATGGTGTTCTGCCTGCATGGTGGAACCATACACATTTTGGTTTAGACGGGAGTACTTTATAAATTAGATCTAATCATAGCTGGAAGTATTGCAGAATGCATTGCCTACGGCAGCAATCTCGGATTGAAGCGGCCCATAAACAGGATCATGCCGGTAGGGTTATGCCGAACAAAGTAGAGGAATGGCCGATTGAAGCGGAGTCTGGGCGCGTCTGGAATCCTCGCCTGTCTCGGCCGTAGAGGAAGTGGAAGTTCAAGATATTTGGGGTCCAGAAGGTCATCATAATAAGCACGTGCCATTGCTGTGTCCTGGACGATGGAACCGAAATCGATCACACTCTCGGACGAGTCGGACTCGGGGTCTTCATTCTCACGGACGTCCTTGTTGCGTTTGCGGATCGGCGGCGCCGGGTACATCTCGACATGATGATGTTCACCGATTTTCTCCTCGCCACAAGTACTGAACGTGTTGATCTGGATCATGTCCGAGAGGTAGATATCCTTGGCAGCAAGTCCAGTCAAGCCTCGAAGATCCGCAAGTTCGGACTTAAAGAGTCCTTTCAGGCCCATTTTCTGCAAACCCATAGAGGCATTCACGAACGATCTGTGGGAGAAGCGGGGCAACTGCACTTCCAAGCCCGGTCGTTCCATAAGCGAAGTCATAAGGTTTCTCCAGGCGTTCTTTGTGAAAGCTGTTTCAACAAGATTCTTCTCTAGAAGTTCTAGACTGTCGACTGGTGCGATAGATCCCTGTCCCTGGCCTGGCATTACGTAGATCGTGCTGACAGTTTCGAAGATTCTTCCAAAAGCGACAACAGTGGCGTCTAGGTTCGGCTCGTAGCCGGCTGAGAAACCGGTGCGATAAAGAACGGCTGGAATCGGAATAAGCCTTCGTTGTCTGACAGAAGGATGCACCTGGAAGAACATCTCACCGTTGCGTTCGCTGATAGCAGCGCGACTACAATCGGTTTGGAAGAGATTAGCGGAGATTGTCGCCAATGGTCCGTTCACCCAGACACTGTTGGTGCGGAGGTATTCAAGCACCTTGCCCATAGTATGACGTTTGACGAGGAGATTGGTTCGTCGCCGAATGATATCGTTAACAACGTGGAAATTGACCTCCTCCACGTGGCCCGAGTAAAATTGTTGGGTCTTCTCCTTGAAGAACTGAAGGATTCGACCGTTAGCTCGATCACTGAACGCTTCGCGGACAAACGCACTGGATGCGATATCGCTGTCGACCGCTTTTTCCACCGAATCTGTGACATTCTTGAAGACCAGATGAGGGTTGAAGGTAACCATATCATCAAGCTTGAGGACTTCATTCATTTCGCCAGACGTGCTACCACGTGCACCGAGGAATACCATGGACAGCATGGAAGTCAGTGCGAAAGGAGAGATGACTAAACTCCTGGCTGAGCTGATCTTTTCCGATGTTATGGATCTCCAGTACTTGAAGGCGAGCTCGTTGCATAGTTGTGAGAATAGGAGTAGGTCTTCATCAAGACCTGCGGTGCTGCCCTCGAGGCCAAGGAAGTTTGCTGGACTGGGATCGAGTTTGACTGGTGGTCGTGTGGCAGTAGAAATGGGCATTTTCAGATTACTTAGAGATGGTGGTCTGACTACTGGGCGTTGTTGGAAGGCCTGGAAGGTGCTGAACTTTTGATCCAGGTTCAGGAAAGATGATTGTTTGTTGAAGTAGGAGACTGGCTTGAGGGTGTTATGAGTTTTCTTGGTTGAAGTTGGGCTGGCAGGGGCTTGAGTAGATGATGTATTCAGGACCTCCGGAAACGCAGGTGCCACGGTTGCTATTTCTACTGGATCCGTTTGAGAATCCATTTCTATTTCTTTCTCGGGTAATTGTGGTGTTGGGCCTGCATTCACTGATTCTGCCGTCGGTTCAGGTTCGAGCATTTGTGGAGTTGATTCTTCATTTAGTTCAGGTTCTGGTTCCTGTTCCGGCTGAACTGTGGTAAAGTCTTCAAAACCTGATGGAAGCTTCGTCTCATGTTGGAGCACTTGTTCAAGAGCCAATTGTGCCAAATTGATCATCGGTCTCTTCGGTGGATGATGGATCGCTGTTTGCATGGTTTCTCCTGGCATTAGAGTGATACCCTCTTCCTTTTGATCCTGCTGCAATGCTTCAGTGGGCCCTACATTTTCGGAATCTTCAATTTTCTGCAAGATATCAGTCTCTTGTACCACTGGATTCTGGTCAATCTTTCCCTTCTCTGTCTCCTCGGATTTCTCCTCGTATATGGGCTTTACATCGTGTCTATGATCGAAGAGCATCTGGACAATAGGCTTGGCTCCAATCTCACCCAACTTAACATAAGGATCCTCACCTTCGAGGAGATGCGAAGCCGTCTGATGCGCCGGAATGACAGTCGTGAATTCTGGTAACTCCGAACTTTGCTCCATATCCGAATCGCTTAGCACCACTGCCGTCTCACCAGGAATCTCTGTGGATTCCTGCTCATCGGACATGTTTGGTACTGATGTGACCACAATCATTTGATCGCTATCATTCTCTTCAGTGCTGTCATCGCTAGTCGAATCCGGCTTGAGTGTGGCTATGCTTTCATCTTTCTCTTCAGAAGAGGATTCTTCCTTCGAGATCTCCTCGCTGGACATATAACCCCGTTGAGTGGTGTAGGAAATGCGCTGTGTGGTTGGTCTCACTTGTTCGTCGGACTGTTCCTCTTCGTTGGACGATTCCTCTTCGGATAGAAGGGCAACCGAACCATTCTCATGGCTCACGTCATTACCTTTAGATATCAACACATAACTAGATTCGTTTGCGACTTGTGGGCCATCGGTTGCTTCAGGAATTATCGTTGTGGTCGATGGACTTCTGTCAATGTCGTCCGCATCCATCGTGCCTTTGTGGTTTTGCGGTTCTCCATTATTGATTTCCGGATTAAATGTTACGGATCCAATTGAGTCGTTGTCATCCTCGACCAACGACTGGCGAATGGGCTCCTCTTTGAGTCCAGCTGCCGTGATTTGAAGCGCCGGGTTAATTTGTGCAAAATTCGATAAACGATGTGCGGTCTCGGTTTCTTTCATTTTGTTCTCATCGTTCTGTGATTGTGCTTCTGGGTGGACCTTTGACTCCTGGTTGAAATCGGCATGAGGTCCGGGTGTAACGAGGTTGGAAATTGTTGTGGTTTCCACTGCTGACTTTTGGTGGTCCTGAGTCATTTGATTGATTACGTCGGAGAGGAGGAATTCGATTTCGCCTTTGGTTTCACTGCTGTTCATAACGGTCGTGTCGCTGAATTGACTTGTGTTGTTGTCTTCGAGGATGGAGGCAACGGTCGCGGCTTGAATTTGGAAGTCCTTCATGCTCATGGCGTTGAAGTTTGGCAGGGAAGTGGGCAGGTGACCGTTGTTCATGTTAAGTGTGCCGTTGGGTTTGAGACTTTGCGAGATGATGGCGTCGATTTTTTGCATAATGCTTTCCACGGGTGCGAGTGTGGGTAGTTGCGTGGTGATGTCTTCGACGTCCGTGGTGTAATTGTCGGTCGGCTCGGGTGTGGTGGTCGTGAGTGTGGTGATAATTGGATCCTGGACATCTGCGTAAAGTGGTTCGAACTTGACTACGTGGGATGGGTCGTTTTCATTGGAATTGACATCTTCTTCTTGAGGTGATGTAGTGGTTTGGGAATCGTCGAGATCGGGTTGGATTGTGGTGGTTTCCAGCTCGTAGGAGAGAGTGGTGGCTTGTGAAGATTTCGACGGCGTATTGAGGTGTTGCGGGCGACTTGTGATGATCACTAATGGGCCTTCTTCGTCCTCTTCTTGCTGGGTCTTCTTGATGTCGGTTTCGGTAGTCTCAGCAGATTCATAAGAATCCATAGGCTTACCGGGTGTAATAGGACGGCTGGTGAATTCATCGAGATCGTCGTAGTTCTGGAAATTGGTCGAGGGCATGGTCATAGGTATCTCGCCGATAGGAGCTAGCGTGTTTTCAATGTTGTCAGCAGCACTTGGGTAGGTATTTGGAGGCAAGCGCGCTGGTTGTACTTCTTCGGTTTCGCTGGCTTCCATGATGTCATCGGTGGCCGATTCCTGTTTGAGGCTTTGGAGGATCTGATTGAAAGAGAGTTTGGTGTTATGGTCTTCTTCTTTTTCAGTGAGTTGATCTGGCATGGGAATCTTCTCTTTCTTGAGGGATGGTGTGAATTCATCCATGCCCAACAGGAAGTCTCCATGAATCAGGGGCTTTGTGGAGGCAGCATAGAATGGTCTCTTGGTCGTCGTGGAGAGATAGTGTGAACTGGTGGGCCTTGGAGTAGTTGTTGATGGTGGTTGGTGATACGATGAACTGGTGGAAGATGTTGGGCGATAGGTAGCAAAGGTGAATGGTGTCGGCGGGACTGGAGCCGGTGTAGTCGTTGTTGTCGTGGTTGGAACTGGAGTTGTCGTGGTAGAAGTGGTCGTCGTAGTTGGAGCTGGAGTTGTCGTGGTAGTAGTGGTCGTCGTAGTTGGAGCTGGCGTGGTGGTTGTCGTTGTTGTTGTCGTCGTAGTGGTTGTGGTGCTAGTTGTGCTCGGCGGTACCTTGTGTTTATTATGGAATTGACTACCTGATATGTGTTCAGTTTGGGGCTTGTTATGCCCACTTGGGCGTGGTGTTGATTGTTTGCGCTTGTGATAATGGCTTATGTGGCGCTCGGTGGTCACATCGATATTTGGCGCGGATGTGCTTGGTTTGCGAGAAGGCTTCTTGCGCTTCTTCTGTGGTGGTTTTCCTTTCGAACCGGAATCCTGAGTAGGTATTACAGTTGGAGCAGGTGTAGTAGTTGTGGGCAGAGTTGTTGGAGTAGGAGTCGTAGAGGTTGTTGTAGGTTCTGGAGTTGTGGTGGTGGTAGGCTCTGGTGTTGTCGTGGTCGTCGTTGTCGTTGTTGTTGGACGCTTTGTCTTATTCTTCTGTTTGTTAGGTGATGGTCTTTTGGTTCCGGTGTGAACAGAGGATGGCTTCTGACCGGTTGAAGGCTGTTTCGTCCGATGGATACCTTTGCGAGTAGTAAGCTCTGGAGCTTCGGTTTCCACAGCTTCTTGCTCAGGAATCGGAGTGGTGGTTGTAGTGGTTTTTCTCCTATTACTGGTCTTCTTCTTCTGTGGCTTCGGCTTACTTGACGGCTTCCTCTTGTTGCCATTCGATTTGGTAGTGTTCTCAACAACATCCGAATCAGGGGTCATAACCACTTGTTGCAGTTTGTTTTGAGGAAATATATCACCGCCAGTGTTACCGAAGATCGCTGGGAGGATCATCGACCACGAGGATGAGACGTCTGGAGTGTCGAGCATTGGCTGAGCCTCAGAGGAGTTTTTGTTCGATTCGACTTCACGGTGCAAAACACTCTGTACGCTCTTGACAATATCCTGAACATTTTTCTCCGGATCACGATCGTGCATCGGTGCTGAATGAATGATAGTTGGACCTTCTCCGTCGCCATTTGCAACAATGCTCTGGATCTCTTGCATTGTCATGAGGCGCTTCACTAGTTCGCCATTATCATCGAAAGTGTAGAACTCGTAGCGATCGGGATTGAGAAGATTAATCGGACTAGCAACTTGCAGATGTGGAACTTGTGGCTTGGGAACCTTCATGCCCAGGGCATCCGTGAACTCCGGTTCGTTTCCATTGAGGATCACTGACACGGATGTGACGACACTGAAAGAAGAGAAATGACAATACAGTAAACCGGATATACATACATATAAAGCAAGAAAGAGGAAAATGCTAATGAAAATATGGAAAGTCTTTGACGTCCTTTCAAATGACCATTCACTCAAGTCCTACTTTTCACCGACATACTTCTAAGAAAACCTCCTGTGAAACATGGCCTGTACCCGCTCACTTAGATAAGACCCACTTCAGACGAGTTTACCCGGGAATTGAATTAACTTAGACCGTCTGATATATTTTACATCATTACTACGACTTGATCGCCGATCGACTGGCTCTGTAGGCCAATTAGAAGCAGTCTATAAAGCCGATATCCAGTACGCAATATCGTCTTGGGACATTTTCAGCCAACTGGCAGCTACTGACAGTAAACCCGATAACCTAATTATTCACCTGTCGAAAGCAAGTTTCCTATCGGAAGCCGCATTAGAGTAGACCATTTAAGTCGCAATAGAACCGTCTGGAAATGTAGACCGAAAAAGGAAAGGAACATGAATTTGATTTACATAATATCGGCTACTCACATCAAAGAGATTGTCAAGCCAGGTGAGGAGCGTCCCTGTCTCGTGTGACACATCCGCCGACATTGTATTGGGGCACATCAAATCTGGTCATTAATAACGAGATTCCCATGTGACCGATGGCAAATACACTTGCTCATCTGCACCTGCACCACTGTCGCATACACTTGTGTGCGCTTCATCGTCGGTGGAACATCACTGTTTGGCGGCAGCGAGAGACCAACGTGAAACCTGCTGCGCCGCATTGGGAATTCAATTGGAAATTACAATCATCACCAGCACCGTCATCAACAGCAGGAGAAATAGCTACCAGCCGCAGCGACAGCAGTGCCGACAACAGCAACTGATGTCCGTACATTGCGTTTGTCATTGAATTTATCGTGATGCTTCAGTGCAATGGGATGATGGCGGCTGTCCTTTTGGTTATACGAGTATGTGTGAACTAGGAATCACTGTGACATGGTCCTATCCAAAAGAGGAGACGTTCACCTCTGGTCAAGGAATGAGTACACGCATATTGGTTGGCTTTGCACACAGGATTGGTGGTCGTCGGCGGTTGGTTTGATTTTTTTTTTGTTTCTCGTTTTATTTAATATCTCTGGAGGGATTCTGGCCAGCTTTGTGTGCCCATTCCCTGATATTGAGCGCACCGTTCACATACGGGCATGGCATGGACTAGGCAATAGGCCTAGTGGTAGATGTTGCGGTTCCCAATTGTGAATTCTACGGATGTTCAGTCTGGAAATGTGGGGCATCCATTTGATTGTAATCAACACGGCAATCACCTATAAGAGCGGATGCGCATATGTTGAAGCTGTAGGAACTAGTTTCGCGGGAGATGGCTAGTTCAATATATCGCAATTGTTTAAGGATATTGCAGATCATTGCAATGATATGATGATTACTATTGAATTAACCGGACCTGGTATAATCAAATATGAAATGCTTGATGGAAATCAAGTCCAATCAGCTGGAACATGCAAGGGAAGGAACCAAATTGAATCATTCAACTAAGCGCAACAGTGACTAGCGTAGCGCGATGTACGTACATACATATGTAGAGACCATTGCCAATCGTCTACTTATCAGAGAATTGTTAACGAAAACTCAAGCTTATTCTGATATTCCTGCATTTTGCAGGAGGATTATCACTCATTCGCTTAAGATGCAAGTTATACACAGAAGCATAACATATAAGGTTGTCTGACTAATGAGAAAATCATGAGCAAAAAGCACCAAGTCAGCGGTGTGAAACTAGTGGCAAAAAACTTTAATGAATATAAGATAAATGGTCATCCAATAAGAGGTGTCATTTTACATTAACTGCCATTTCTTGAACTGCCAACATTCAACTATCAACTGCCATGACTATTGATAGGTAAAAACTAGGAAATAGTCCATTTCTACAGAAAATATTATCCTACGTGATTATAAGGTTTAGTTGGTACAAAATTAAAGCGGACAACGCCATACTCTCGGCGATTGGCTGATGGAAGCAAATGAGCCACATCTTGATTTTTGGCACGCAATTCTTCTGAGTTGACGCTCATTTATCTGGACGTGTGATTTTCCGAAATCATTAAACTTGTTCAAAAATGTTATCAAAAGAATTATTATTTGTAAGCAAAGCCGAGGTGGATATTTGACAGGAACAGTATTCTATTACCAACCATAAGGCTTATACTTTTTATTTTGCTGCTTTTCATACAAGTGTTAGTTTTTTTCCAATTATTAAAAGTGACACCTCTTGTTGAATGATCTTATAATTTAATATATAAACTATTTTGATCTATAGTAAATCATTAAAAACATGTCACTCAAAGTGACACTATCTACAACTTTTTTTCCCATTTTTTGGGCGTCTTTCGAGGGTTTCCAAGAACCGACCCATTTTGTGGTACCTTCATAAGAATGAAGTTGTAAATGAAGTCAGCTTAAACTCATCGATTGCATTCGATAGCGATCTCCTGTAATGGTTTAATGCAAGGCAGAGTTTTCGAACCATGGATATCTACCTTTGCCGGCGATGTTGATGCCGGGCTTCCTCTACAATAGACCACGCTGGGGGTTGTCGTATATTATACACTTTTTATCGCCAGTCACAAGACGATGCAAAAAGCATTTCTTTCTGCCTCTAAAGCAGCAGTTCATGGAAAGCGCCTATTGTCTCCAACTCATATATACTCAATGTCCTTGCTTACAATTTATTCTTCATGCTTTCCTACGTTTCAAAGCTGTTGTGTCATCGAATTCTAATGATTCGAGTCTTCATCGAGTAATGCCTCCAATCCTTTGTCTTCAAACTTTAAGTGGGCAAGAGCATTGTCTTTTCTACATGAGATCATCATATTTAAAGCATCCAAAGCAATCATTGCATGTTCTTTCATATAGAGCGCGCTCTTCTAGAATTCTGTGTCCTTCAGCTCCAGATTTTTTTTTTGAGTAAAATATTACAAAAACATTCGCCATACGTACACCTTACTTGGCAAGAAATTCGACATGTTTAAAATAAAATGTTTACACTTCGGTGACCCAACATATAATGAAGCTGATGCTTGCCTACAGTATTTCCTAGCAGATTCGTTACCTTCTTAGATTAAAAACACATCCCTAGTTTTAGTAACGTCATCTGTCGAAAAACAGTGACGACTTATTCAAGGTTCAAATAATTTTTGGATAACCGGCATAAAGGTCATAAGGTTCTCCTAGACTGTCCATGGCTTTTTGATACCTTCGAAGTAAAACTAATCAATCATAAAGAAGCCAAATAAATATGTGTAAAATACTACCAAATACCCAAATCGAATGATGCATATTTGGTGACATTTCTCTATGCCCAAACCATCATATACATATATTCGATTTTCAATTTCGAAATTCAAATCCCAACTGCTCCGCCATTCTGTACAATTTTTTTTTTCTTGATTTTTTAATTTTCTGGTCAGAACTAGTCTTTTAAGTGAAAGCCCAACCTTTCATCTATTTGTCCACAGTTGAAAATTAAGAGGAAAGTCTTTTCATAAACACAAAGAAACTCAGAAACCTTGATTCGTACAGATTTGAATTTACCCACTCGTACTTGCCTCTAAAAATCTTAAAGTGCCCCTTACCCAAAAGTTTTCTTTTTAGTATTTCTCATTTTTTGATTTATTTAATTACAAAACATATTAGGTGGCTATTTTCTGAGCTCTGGGCACCTGGGAATAATAAATATTCTGTAAAATGTCTAGCGTACAGGAATATCAACGCCTAAGGCTAAAATTAAAAGGATACCTCATTCACATACTGGTGAAGTTAAATCATTTGCCCTTGTCCAACGGGTATGCATCCATTTTTTTCCTCCGCTCTTCGGGCGCCTTTTCTTGCCGGGGAGGCTTAAGATGGCAATGACCTCGAACTAGGACCTGAAGAACCCGAGTCACATGGATGAATGGAAAAACAAAATGATGGAAGTACTCCAGGTGGCATCTGCAATAGCGGAAATCCACCCAAGGATTCTGGAGGCCCCACCACTTATTCCAAACTTTCCGGAAGCTAGGAACGAAACTGACTTCTGCGGCTCCATGACCGACCACTTGATTGCACTGAGCATGAGTGGTGCAACCAACAGAGGCGCGCCACGGGAAACCGCAAAGGTTGAACGAGTCCCAGAAGAAAGAAGGAGGAAGAGGCATGCGCGAAAATCGTGCAAAAGGGCTGACACAGCCGAATGCACAAAGGATGAAGGCAAACCTCTGGGGAAAGCAGTTAAGAGGATTATGTTAGATTGGGGAAGGTATCCTCTACCGAAACCCATCCTTTATCGCGGCCCCCGCCCTAATCGGCAGCGCGCAGCACAGAAAGCGTCGACAGTTACTGAAGGCCGCTATATGAGGCACAAGCATGCACTTTCGGCTTGCGCCTCTGACACTCTTCCTCTTATTCTGGCGCACACATCGATGAGATAATCCTTAAAGCTAATTCTGCACTCAGTTTCGTGAAGCGATGGTCTACAGAATTCTCGGACCCTTACGTTACCCGATCTCTTTACATAACCTTTGTCCGGCCCCTTCTTGAATACGCCTCTTAAGTGTGGTCCCCATACCAACAAACCCACATTTCTAGAATCGAGAGCATCCAACGCCGATTCCTACGTTTTGCTCTTTGAGGTCTCCCCTGGAGCAATCCTTTGATTTTACCACCCTACCAAGACCGCCTTAAACTAATCAAGATGAACACGTTGGAAGAAAGAAGAACTGTATCTGACATTCTTTTCATCCATCGGCTCCTTTCAGGTACCATTGACTGCGCGACCCTCTACAACTCTGTCTCTATCAATACTAACCCCCGCAATGTACGAAATCTCCGTCTCTTCTATCTACCCACCCCCCGTACTGCCTATGGCTCCAATGAACCCATTTCTCGTATGCTGGAAAGTGTTAATTCGAATCCTTACTTCGATTTCAACCTCAGCACTCGATGCCTAAAATTCCGCCTTTTTAACCACCCTCCCCTCTCTCCCGTTCTCCCTAGTTAGTAAGTGAGATTAGATGAAGATAACTTGAATTAAGCCCAATAAATGGGGACGTTTGCCCCCACGAAAATTATTGGTGAGAATCAACCCCCCAATAAGAACGGCATCCAGGAAGAAGATAAAGGCACTCGCAACCGAAAGACGGCCGCCAGGGACAGTTTTGCTGGGGAGAGAGAATGTGATGTCTCCTCCTCCGATGTGGCGGCGGGTAATCGGAGGCCGAAAGCAGATGCGGCGATCCGTAAATATCAAACCAAAAACCTGAAGACGGAGGGAACCAAAGATTGCTCCTCGGAGGCGGGCACTTCACATAACAAAACTCATTCAATCTGCAAGTTTCATTGTGTTAACATCATTGTAAGGGTTTTTAAGTGAATTCTGAAATGGATGGCATATTTTACTGCCATAATGCCATCTTATTACTAAAGAATTGCAAAATGTAAATGGATAATGCGTTCTCAGCGATTAGCAATTTCGTCCTAAAGGCCAGAAGAGCTCCTGAAGTCCACTGTCGAGAGAAATCCAAATGGTACGGTAAGGGAACTCACATGCAAACTCAACGTAAGCCATACGAGTATTATCATCCACCGGCACCTTGCAAATGGGAAAAGTCATAAACCAAATGGGTACCACAAGACCTATCGCGAAATAATTTTCAGCAAAGAATCGAAACTTCGGTGTGCTTATACCGCGATAAGCGCAACTTGGGCGGGATAGGCGTTACTGATTGAGCTATTGCTTCATGACTAGACTATCACCGAAGAAGTCTACTAACAATAAGTTAGATTAAAGGTTAAACTCGGCACTAGAGAACAAACGGCTGGGTCTGGTTTAGGATAAAGCTCGCCCTCATACAGCTGGGACTCCCTGCATAACGTTACAGCAGTTCAGTTGGAAAAATAAGGTGCTTCCCCCATATTTTCCAGATTCAGAATATTCAGATTCCCACTTGTTCCCAAGTTTGCAAGACTCCCTTGATGGACATTTTAGATCCTGGGATGATGTCTACGCCTTATGCCGAAGGCATGCCTCTTGGCATGTTTTTATTCGTCAAAGTCAAAGATTTCATTAGATGGACGACAAAATCTTTGTATTTGATAGAAATTTTTTCACGAACAAAACATTCAAAAATCACGCAATACTTACATATGTATGTATGTATGTTACAACCTGATACAAACTGTGCTCAAAATGTAATAGGAACTTCGTTATTTTATTAATTGTTATAGGGATTGTCAGTGATTTTACGGTGTTCATTATGTTGTTCTGAAATCAATGATCAAACATCACAAACCACGAAACCCTGAAATGACGACTATAACATATAAGCAAAACATAAATCCCTGTGATTATTTCTAGAAATAAAGATAACACCATGGAGTAATCGTATGATGATTCCGCATGGTATTTAAGAAATTCGCTGGTCTCTAATATTTCATTTGCAAAACTCTTATTTTTACCCCAGGTTTTATCCCAGGACGTGTATACAAAATTTGAAACTTTGTTCCTTTCATGGGTGATCAAAAACCGCAATCCTTTCCTCCTTTCTTTCTTTACAAGATATACAAGTGAGACTTTTTGAAAGCGAAAAAACGAATAGGATTTTTGAAGATTTTATGTCCAATACCTGTAAACATGAAATTTTCGTTAATTCATTCGGGTAATCAAAAATTACAATTCTTTCATCGACTGGAACCTTCCTTTACGAAATTCATACATTAGCAAGTTTACAGCTCAAAAGCAGCAAATTAAACAAAATCATATTATTTAGGGTATGATTTCCAGGAAGCGTATACACATCCTAAATAAACTTTACAGCCGAATTTAGTTGAAATTTTCTGGTTCTACTTAAAAATTAATTGTTTTCCATATTGTACATCTCCTCTATATATTTAAAGTCATATTCAAGGTTCAAACTGATGCAATCACCCCTAAGAGTAGTTCTTTTTTCGACATCTCCGAATATGACAAGAGGAAGGCAAGTACAAAATTATCAACACAAGCTCAAACGTTGTCTTATAGCATCCACTCATTCTGTTGAATGCTGTGGTTGTGAGGCAACAACCAGGAGGATAGAGGATGTTTCGGAGAAAATAAAATCAAGAAAACGAAAAAAGGACAAAATGGGACGGAAAAAGTCGAAAACTTCTTTAGAAAAACCGAAGCTTATTTTGAGCTTGAGCAATTTATACAAGGCATTCAAACATCAGCCTGGAAAAATGCACCCAGTATCAAAAAAAGACTTGACATTAAATGCTATATAAGAGAGTTAATTGCAGAAAAGCGAAGAGCAAGAAGGAAGTGGCATATGACCAGGGCTCCTCTGGATAAAAATATATTCAATAACCTAGTACAACAAGTTAGAAGGTCAACAAAAGAATATTAAAACTATGAAATAAGCTCCTTTCTGCAGAAACTAAGTAACTGCAGAAACACAGATTATTCGCTTTGGAAAGCTACAAGGAAGCTTAAGAGCCCAATCGCTCACACTCCACCAATAAAAAAAACGGATGGTAAGTGGGCCAAAAGCGACAAAGAAAAAGCAGAAAGGTGTGAATGACTTACACACCGAAGATCTCATTGAATATAATGATGAAATTAGCTTCACAACATCTGTCGAGGTCAAAGAGGAAATAATGAAATTAAATGATAAAAAAGCGCCAGGCTTTGACCTGATAACAAGCCAAATCCTCAAAAGCCTACCAGCGAAAGCAATTTCTAAATTAACTTCCATCACCAACACTGCTATTATATTAAAATACGTACCATAGCTGTGGAAAGTAGTTGAAGTCATTATGATATCTAAACCTGGTAAGCTACCCCAAGAAGCATCATCGTATAGGCCAATATCTATACTGCCAACTATGTCAAAAATTTTTGAAAGATTACTTTTAAAAAGAATGTTACCCATTATAGAAAGAAAAAATATAATTCCAGACCACCAATTTGACTTTCGCATGAAACAGAAAAAGAACTTGAAGAAAGAAAAGTATGTTCGACCGTCTTCCTCGATGTAGCACAAGCATTCGATAAAGTTTGGCACGAGGGATTAGTCCACAAACTCAAAATGACACTACCTATCGAAATAACTGAGATCTTAAAGACATACATAACTGATAGATATTTCCGCATAAAGGAAAAAGACACATACTCAGAGCTAAAAGAAATCCAAGCGGGTGTACCTCAAGGAAGTATACTTGGACCAATTCTCTACCTCCTTTACACTCATGATATACCAACCCTAGAGTTTAACACGATAGCTACATTTGCTGACGACACAGCTATAATGGCAGTCGCAAACAATAATGCGGACTCAACTAGTAAACTGCAAGAGGCAATCTCCCACATTCAAGACTGGACTAAAAAATGGAGAATTCGTTTAAATGAATCTAAATCCGTACATGTCGATTTTACAAATAAAAAAACAGAGTACATACCAGTCAATAACCTAATAATACCGTATGCAAACTGCGCAAAATATCTAGGTATGACCCTAGATGCAAAACTCCGCTGGAAAGCCCACGTAAAGAAAGGAAAGAGATTGGTATCCGATACAAGAAAATGCTTTGGCTCTTAGGAAGGCACTCAAGTTTGTCAACATACAACAAAATCTTACTCTATAAGCAAACCATTGAACCCATATGGACTTATGGTATTCAGCTCTGCGGTTGCACCAAAAAAAAGCAACTTAGATGTTATTCAAAGGTTTCAAAACAAGGTGTTACGAAATATTGTTAATGCACCTTTCTACGTCAAAAACGATGACCTACACAGAGACCTCGGCGTAGAACACATACGGAGTGAAATTCAAAGATTCGCGCAAAAACACCAAGAACGACTCCTACACCACACAAACCGTGAAACTACCACTCTCTAGGAACACTCCAATCTAGTTAGAAGACTTAAAAGAACTAAACCATTTGAACTAGTATAAAGTATTCAATTTTGTAATTTGTAACCAAGATTAGTTTAATATTAGCTTAGTTCAATATTAAACCATGTAATAACTTTTCTTTAGTAAATTAGGTCAAAACGAAATTGCTAAATAGTCTGAAGACTAGATTGTAATACTCAAATAAATAAAAAAAAATTTTTTGAAGTTAGTTTGCGAAGACAAAACCTACTGAGAGGCTAATGAATTTATTAGATCATATAAAGGGTCCGTCATCTAACGTTTTTTTTTTCAAGTAGTGCTTATTTCGTGAATGGTAATACTTAGCTCATGTCTGATTTGACAGATAATTAGTTTTATCCTTCCGCTGAACGAATATGGTTGTGTATACGCTTGAACAACGCTGGGAAATATTGCGACATTACTTTGAAAATCATCGACTTACAGAAGATGCCGATTTTGCCAAAAAAATCATCTTTTCAGAAGAAGCTCATTTTGATCTTGGCGGGTATGTAAACAAGCAAAATTGTCGCATTTGGGGCACAGAAAACCCGCACGCATACATTGAAAAGCCGGTGCACCCAAAACGAGCCACTGTTTGGTGCGGATTTTGGTCCAGAGGCATAATTGGGCCATTTTTCTTTGAAAATGAGCAAGGAGTGGCCGTTACAGTCAATGGCGATCGTTAGCGGGGCATGTTGAACGAATTTTTGTTCACAAAAATTGAAGAGGAGGATATTGGCAACATTTGATTTCAACAGGACGGCGCTACGTGCCACACAGCCGAAGCTACACTCGATGTTTTGCGCCCTGTTTTTGAAGATCGCATTATCAGCCGCAGAGCTGATGTCGTTTGGCCACCTCGGAGCTGCGATTTGACACCGTTAGACTATTATTTGTGGGGTGCCGTCAAAGATAAGTGTTACGCCGACAAGCCAGAGACAATTGACGCTTTAAAGGACAATATTTGTGAAGCCATTGGTGAAATACAGCTGCACACAATCGATAATGTGCTTAAAAATTGGACCGATCGTGTAGGCTACTGCATGGCCAGCCGAGGCAGCCATTTGAATGAAATTATTTTCCATTATTAACCGGAAGGATTGTACTTTCAAATAAAAAAAGAAATTTGAGAAAATATTCAGTAGTTTTTTTTATAGCATTTTCAAAAAAAAAAATTATTTGGCGGACCCTATACTATGGTGGGATGTCATCGAAAGGTTCAGAAATGAGGGTTGTTTAAAAAATAAGAAAGGTCTGGAGCGAAAAAACACTATCGGAGGTAAACAAGAGGCACGTTGTCAAAAAATCAATCAAAACCCCATGACACCAGTATTATTGACCGCAGAGATATCTGCAATCAATAAAAAAACTCATCTCTGTCAAAAAAATAAGGGGGGTTGTAAGATCGATTAATTTTAATTGAAGAGTTGCGCGTTGCAAATTATGTATTTTCAAAGTAAAGAGAGAAACAAAATTCGAATTCGAAAAAGAGTATCTTAACAAGACTTTAGGCTCTTGGAACAGCGTTATTTTTACTGGATTATTTAACAATGACGGGAAGCAAGGAGTTGGCGAAAGTCAAATAGTGAGCTGAAGATAGTTACAATTTAAGCTACGTTGAAACCTGGCGGTGATAATATCATGATGTGGAGGTGTATGTCCGCGGAGGGGCTAGTCAAATGGAATTTATCGACTATAGAATGAACCTACCACTACATACTGATGTGCCACCAAACTACTTTATTTCATTTGTGTAACGTTTGGTTGAAGTCAGTTTGTTTTTTTTTCGTGTATGGCAACTCCGATATAATAAAATTTGATATTTTCGTACTAGGTCAGATCAAGGTTAGACAAGTCCCAATCTTTCACGGGTGATCAGAAAATGTACTCCTTTTCGCGATTGGAACCTTTCTTAATGAAATAACGAGTTTACAGTATGGGGGTGGTCGTGGTGCAATGGTCCATAGTAAAGAACAATTCCTATACGGAAAAACTGTGCGACAACATCAGCTGTGAATGATAAATGATCAAAAAAATGCTGATGAAGGCATAACACTAGCAGCGTAAGATCACTTCAAAATTCATACTCTGTGCATTTTCAATATAACACCATATAACACCTTAATGATATGGAAGCAAAAAACGAAAGTGACTATAGACTACAACCAACGCGACAAATTCAATCGAATGTCTCGAGTCCTATCTAGGACAATTACCCCCGGAGAGTAGTGAACGAACATCTTCGACACAAACCATCCTCACCTCGCCCAGGTTGTGTGTCAAACATCATATGAGCGTAACTCTGGAGCCTGTGCTCAAGAAAAAAAAACACATGTTCGTCACGGAGTTCAGGACGTGGATAATAGGCTTGTTCAAAGAAAGGTGACTTTTTGAACTGTTATGTTATGTTGGTAAACATGACCCCTAATATACATACTCGTACGTTGACATTGTCAGTAATTTTGGATGTTTGGCTTGCTTTGCACAGATATAAAGGGTGCTTTGTTTTAAGTTTTCGTTTTTAAACTAGCAACACTCTTTTTACAGACTGTCAATTTGAAAATTGAAAGTTGATATTTAGTAGATATATTTTGCCATCTTACGATAAAAAGACTAACGTCAGAAAAACTGATGTGAATTGCGTAAACTTATTTTGAGACCATGGTTCGGTTCGCCAAACTTATTATGCGCTTATGAGCAAGTTATTCGGAACACGATGAATTGTTTTCGCACCATGTAGACTCTAGTAGATAATATGCATCACCAGGGACCATAAACAGTGCGAAAAGAAGAAGTTATTACCGTCTTGGGGCGCAGTGTTAAGGAGGATCCGGTGGAGTCGATTGGCTATCGTGTGCAGCAATTGGAGTTATTCCCATCCACTTTGTGGAAGATTTTACGAAAAGATGTTGGCGCTTAAAAGCTGATAACATCCAGCTTGTGCAAGAGTTGAAACCGCGTGGCCATCAAAAGCGTCGTATGTTCGGTGAATGGGACCAAAACATGATTTAACTTGATCCTCATTTTCAACGAAAGATTTTGTTCTCCGATGGGGCCCATTTTTGGCTAAGTAGATATGTGAACAAGCACAAATTGCCAAATTTGGAACCCAGAAGCCTTTGACGAGACGCCCTTACAACCATTATAACTCACTGTTTGAAGTGCTTTATGGGCTGGTGGAGTCATCGGCCCATACTTCTTTAAGGACGATCCCGGCCAGAATATTACCGTCAACGGGGAGCGCCATAGAAATATGATTTCTGACTTCGAAGCTATGCGCCGTTTGCTTGAAGCAATTGTAAGAAAACATCTGGTTTTGTTGGAAAACAGTTTATGGCTGTTGTATCGTGATAAGGCAACTTTTCATTTTCATAAAGTCTCAGCCGACGGACTTGGCTCCATTCGATCTTTTCTCTTCCCAAAACTGAAAAGCCTGATAAAGGGACGGAGATTTGTCACCATTGAGGAAATTAAGACAGCATGGCTGGAAGAGCTTGAGGCTATATGCAAAAGCGCGGAAATGCATCGAGGATAAAGCACAAACGCAAGTGTATCAAATCTAAGTAGGGTCACTTTGATAAGGACAAAATAGATATTGATGAATAAATAAATACTTTTTCAAGAAAAATTATAAGTCACCTTATTTTCTAAACAAGTCTTCGAATTTTAATTAATTCATGGACAAATAAGTATACCTTGAAAAAGGAAAATTAAAAACAGAAAAAATTGCGTTCTTCTGGGTTTGGTATCCAAAACGTACCACATATACCAGGTGGATGCATAAGTTTTTCGGGTTGAACTAAGAGATGGCGCCAACGCATTTTGTTCGTCTGAGATTTACCTACAAACACACACAAGTTGAGCCCGCCAAAAACTAGCGTCTGTTTTATCGTTCAGTGATCATGTCGAGTTTTGTGACTGAAAGACAACATTTGCGGCACGCATTGCTTTTCTTATTCAACCAGAAGAAAAAAGTTGTTGAAAGTCATCGTTTGCTAGTAGAAACCTCTCGTGGACACGCTCCATCAATTAGGACATATGAGACATGGTTTCGACAATTTAAAATTTGTGATTTTAATTTGAAAAACAATGAGCGCTCTGGTAGACCACAAAAATTTGAAGACGAGCAGTTGCAGGAGTTATTAGGAAGATGATGACCCAAGTTAAACTCAAAGACAATTAGCAGAAGCATTACATGTGTCACAAGAAACAATTAGTAGACGTTTACGGGCAATGGAGAAGATCAATTATCTCGGTAAATGGGTCCCAGACGAGGTGAATGAACGTCAAATGGAAAATCGCAAAGTCAATGTCGAATGTTACTTCAACGCCACAAAAGGAAATCGTTTTTGTATCGAATAGTGACGGGTGACGAAAAATGGATATATTTTGAAAACCCGAAGTGGAAAAAATCGTCACCTGGCGAAGCCGGTCATTCAACATCAAGGCCAAATCGCTTCGAGAATGCCCTGTGTCTGGTGGGACCAGAGCGGTATTGTGTATTATGAACTCTTGAAACGCGGTGAAACCGTTAATACACAACGCTATCACCAAGAAATGATTAATTTAAACCGGGCAAAGACATGGTAAAGTGATTTTGTTACACGACAACGTGCCGTCTCACATGGCAAAACTAGTAAAAGACACCTTAAAATCGCTTCGATGGGATATCCTTCTGCACCTGCCTTACTCCCTAGACTTGGCGCCGTCTGACTATCATTTCTTCGCATCGATAGGGCACGCGCTCCCAAGCAGCATTTTGGAGGAGGTTGAAAAATGGCTCGACGAATGGTTTGCCGCGAAAGACATGCAGTTTTTCTGGCATGGTATTCATAAATTACCTCAAAGATGGGCGAAATGTATACAAGACGAAAATAACGCAATAAACCCATGCATACCCCTGGTACATAAATACATTTTGTGTGATCCAAAACTGCTTTCCTCCTCTTGATGGGAACACCCCTTTGCGAGATAAATAGGATTTAAAAAGCAATGATATGAGCTAAGTGAAGAAATGCTGTAATCGTAATTAGACGGGGGTTACTTTATCACATTCAAACAGCTACTTTGCAACAAAACATAACTACAAAACAGGCTTGAAGTCCATATATGACAGTACCAGTTAAATGTTACAGAAGCTCTTAACAAGACTGGGTAAAAAGCGCTCTAATGAGTTCGTCTCTCACATCAGGTGCATCGTTTTTTAAAATCTGTCTACTCCGCCACTTCATTCACTCGGTAATGAGTTTGGTACAAGCTGACACAAAAACTTGGCAGTAAATTAAATTTCAATTCTCGTAATGTTCTGCCCTATCATATGTTTTTAACCTCTTTCTTCATATATCTCGTATTATTTTTTTCAGTTAGGATTGTACTGACCTTTCGCTTAAATTGATTAACGTTCGCATAAAGTAATTAGGTAATTTAAAACGTCTGGCTAGAATTCAAACAAAAAGAAGGTATAATCCACTAATAGTCTATGAAAACAGATCTGGCTTTTCACCTCGGAAAGGCAATTACATTACATATACCAGAAACCCTCATAAAACACAATTCATATTAAGGCAACTTAACACACCGCCAACACCCAAACGACCTACTTAAAACAGCCATTCACATGGATGGAACTCCAAGTTCCTATAAATAAACTCCCCCGGCTGAACATTTTGTAACGTATCCGATCACACGAGCCCACCCACCGAACCCGGAGCAATAAAAACCCATTTAAAGTCGAAATAGCTGCACTAAATCCTGTCCTAACAGCTTTCCTGTCAATTGACAAACTATAATAAAATGCGTCTTCGCCGCGCACACATCATGCGATCCGAACAGACGACGCGTCCAAAGTCATTAAGACAGACAAATGGCACTGTCAATACCGCCGCCGGCGTACCTAATATCCCAGTCCTATGTTCACACTTACCGAACGAGCTCCATAAATACGATACTAATTCACCATCAAACAATAATGGAAGGAACCAATCTAAACTGCCCTTCGATCCAATACTTTCAATCGGAACGGTGCACCAGTGGAGTGGCAAGCACTCGATAATGAACCGCAATCAATTCAACGCTCAGATTAGTTAAATATATTTGCGAAGCTCTTCATGCCATTTGCCGATACGATTCATCTCTAGATTCACAAACCCAAATTGCATCAACGTATCTATGACCTTACCTGGATCCGATAATTTTCTTGGACGACTCTCCGTCCCATTCGGCATTCTCGTTTTGTTGCGACGTTGTGTCCGGTATTGCTACTGGTTCCGAGCCATAGGATGGATGCGAGTAACTCTGATGCACTATCACCAGAGCTAGGATGAGTATGCGAATCCGCATTTTCGTTTGTGGTATACCGCTTACGTGTCTACAGACAAGGGTGTCGTTAGTCCTGCTTTATGGTCCTACTTCGAGTCTCTTCTCCACTGCGACGACTCCGGTTCTGGTTCGCTTGCTTCTGTGGCTATTTGATTACTGGAATTAGGGTCTGCAAGTAAGAAGAGAAAGAAAATAACTTCGTTAGTATCTATTCTGTGAAAGTATAGTTCAGCAACAGAAGCGAAATAAAGTGAGGCAAGAGGCCAGACAATCCAAAGATTAAATCCCAACACATTGTGAATCGAGTTTTATTGGGCATCCAAATGAAGAGCACTTTACCGTCGTCCACCGTATTCACCTTTCATGTGTAGAGCACTTGAGCACTACAGGAAACAGGACCAACAGACTAGCATAGAGCCAGTCCAGTCAGGATGGGACAGAGCAAACATTGTTGCTGGGCAAAACGAGGAGAAGTAAATAATTACACAAACCGGAGGACACACCCGGCTATCGAAATGGAGATTTAATAGACTCGAGCGTTTTACGAGCTCTTCACATGTGTTGTTGGTGTGCCAATTGAAGGATGACGTGAGTGACGAGGAGCTAGAGCATAGCTATAAGAAAGAAGCTTAGTAGGAGCATTGATGAAGGAACTGAACTATCCACCCACCGTCTTGATGAAGTGAGATGAATGGTGCGTGCGATGTTTTATTATACTCCGCAACAGCGTCGTATAAATTAAACAACAAAATGGTGGCAACTTGTATCCGGGCCCCATACACGTGTTTCAGCGATGAACTTACGTCGTGGCAAACGGTTTTCATGAAATAAATTCCCAGGCTTTAACGTCAATCGGTATGTTAGAAGGGCGGGTGGAGTGCCAATCGGGGCTAGAACCAGGACGATGAGCTCATAAAATGGTAAGACAAATGGCTATTGTTGAAGGAATGACTACTTTGCAGAGTGTCGTTAAATCCAGTTCGGATGCATTGAAAACCGTAGCATGCATTAACGGGGATTCATTTACTTAATTAACGAGCAACTCGAACGAGTTGTCACGTGCAAGGAGATAAGGCAATTGAAGTGTCTGTGTCTCTGTTTGGATTAAGGGTTTTATCGGATACTGGTTCATCTGTGACGCGTCAAATAGCTTATTCGACGGAGTACTAAGAGGTTCAGTGCTTGAGTCTTTTTAGCTAAGAATTAGTTTTTAAGATTTTTTTTTTTTTTCTAATTTTAGTAGATTCCATTTGGATCTTATCTAAATGGGTCCGATAATTTGACTCAAGGGATCTTGGTCTCGGTCCCTATTCAAAAATGGCTTTAAAATGTTTTTCGTCTTGCATATTTCAAGAAAGGATAATGCTTTCGGCTCCGGACCGGAGCATGATTCGGTGCATAATCATACACGAAACATTAGATGATTTTTGTGAAAAAAATTTTGAAAATATTGACTTTTCGGATTTGAGCCTGCCTGTTCATAACTTGGTGCTATTATTCTTTCTACACTGCCGTCTTGCCATTTATTTCCGTACCAACTTCAACCACAATATAGCCACTGTTCCAATCCAGAGTTAAATTTTATGTGGCTAAAATTCCATGTCCGTAAGCATTTAATTCACTTCTGTTTCATTTACAGAAGTCCAAATCTGGACCATTACAAGAATTGTATCCCTGTTTCCTCGCACTGAAATCGCTATTGCAGGCGATTTCAATGTACAAAATTCTAATTGGCTTCGACATTCGGGCCAGACAACACCCGTAGGAAAGTAGTAAAGACCTTTGTTGCGGTAAACAATCTAACCCAGCTGGTAAATGAGCCAAAAGGAATACCTGACATTGCAGATCATTCCGCCAACCCCGTGGACTTGTTCTTCAGCTCTCATCCTGATAAGTATTGTATTCTATCGATATATTGTCACCTCTAGGCTCGTCGGACCACTGTGACGTTTCAGCTAATTTCTCGTATTCAAACCACACAGTTAGAGAACGAATTCCTAAAAGAACAGTATGGCTCTACGAGAAAGCCAATTGGAGCGGACTCTATAACTATAGCTCTAGGTATACTATAACTCTATATATAACTCTAACTATAACTTTTAACTATACACTGCTTCCTCGAACATACTTCTGCTGGGTATGAGATCCTTCATTTCACATAGAGTGAAGAGGATCAAACCTAAAGCAAATGCATGGTATGACTGGCGCTGTAAGCCGGAATACGTTTAAACGAGACAGTAATGCATTCGTTCGACGTGTCATACCCAAAGGTTGAGGCATCTAATCATTTGGTTTTTCTTTTTTTTTCTTTTTATAATTCGTGCAGGTTCAAGAGGGAACGCTCTTATGATGTTTGTCACACAACCTGGACGGGGTGCAGGTGGTTTGTGTCGAAGATGTTCATTCATTACTCTCCGGGGGTGGTTGTCCTAGATAGGATTTGGGAGATTCGACTGACTTTGTCGCATTGGTTGTAGTTCACAGTAACTCTTTTGTTTTCCATGTCATTAAGGTGCTATATTGGAAATGCACACACACAGTATGAATTTCGAAGTGATCTTATGCTGCGAGTGTTATGCCTTCGTCAGCACTTTTGGATCATCTCTCATTCACAACTGATGTTGCTGCAAAGTTTTTCCGTATAGGAATTGTTCTTGACTATGGACGAACTTGAACTACAGACCTTCAGCTCAACAGTCGATGATGATTACCATTGCACCACGACCACTCCCATTTGTGAAAAACATAAAGAATCTTACAATGACATCCCAGCAGTCAGCTTTTTAGCTAATCTGCTAGCCGCACATTTTACAGCCAGTTCAAGGCTCCCAAATTGCGCTTTGTCTCCGCCTGTACTTGAGAGCGCACTTATATAGTTGCAAGAGTACTTAAGGATCCCAATATGCACAAATTTACTGGCTCTCATGGTATTCCTCCAATACTTCTGAAGAGGTGTTCTTTCACGCTTGCAAAACCACTGTGTAAACTTTTCATCTTTCCTACTCTGATCTCTGTCCGAGTAGATTGAAAACAGCATTTGTCCAGACCGACCTATAAAGGGCGAATCTTCGTCTTCCACTGCCCCATAGCACCAATATCCCTTTTTTCTAAGGTCATGGAAAAGCTGTTAAATTTTCAGCTTGAATCATGGACACTTCTTAATGACCGGCAGTACGGTTTCCGAAGCAACCGGTTCACTGATGGTTTGATGGCCTATCTTATCGAAAAGTAGAACCAATCTTTGCACCATTTCGGCGAAAGCAAGAGAGTTGCGCTCGATATTTCAAAAGCATTTGAGGGAGTTTGGCGTCAGGCTCTTTTGTCGAGAATGCGTTGTTATGGTATCGAGGATTCTCTTCTTTTAATTATTAGAAATTCCCTTTTGGGCAAGTCAACTCAAGATGTTTTAGACGGTTTCAAGTCTGATATTCTCCAAGTAAACGCTGGTGTTCCCAGGGCTTTGTTCTGCAACTGACACTTTTCCTCATTTTTATAAATGATCTCTTAACTGCTACTACTAATCCCATACACTACTTCGTTGATGACAGTACTCGAAGCTTTTCATATTCGCTCCAGGACTCCTCTTCGGCCGTAGAACTGGAAATGCGACATATGTTTAGCACCGTAAATTCAGACCTTGATAGCATATTTAAATGTGGTACAAGCAATAGAGTGAAATTTAAAAAAAAAAATAATTTTTGGCTTCTGACGCGCGATGAGCTAGTTCAGATAGCAATAACACCAACGTCGTCGAATGTTTATTTTGCGGCTTCTCTCCACGGCGGAGTACTGACAGTACACTTGCCTTGAAAAAGCTTCTCTCTCTCGTCGTTCGGAATCGGCATTAAGCTTTAGATCCGGTTCACTTGTGTGAGAAACAAATCACACATAGCATAAGTGAATGAGAGAAGTTTGGCTCTGGCTCTTTATGACCTGTAACGCCCTCTAATATTAATACGAGTATATATTATAGGAGGAGAGCTTTACATGATTTGGGCGAACAAAAAAGTTGAAAAACTTTCCAGAAAAAAACGATAGGAGACAACAGGTAGTGTAGGAATGATGGAGTAGCACATCAAAAGAAACATGCACTATCCAGCAAACCTCAACAGATCTGCTCTATGAATCTGTTTTATATGCATTATCTGTTATTGTTCTTATTATTTTATTTTTTTCGGTCATTTGGAAGTCGAAAGTTCAGAGTCCAGTTAACAACCGTTCGTCAAGCCTCCCTGTCATGGTGTACCTTAAATGTTTTCCTGTTCTGTTTTATATCTTCCAGGTCCATCCTTATATTATTCCCCCATCTACGGCAAAGCATTTATGGCGTTCTTTTCCCTCAGCTTTTCCACTCATTATTCTTTTGTCATTTCGTCCACTGTCCATCTGTTTTACATGCAGCTTATCTTAGTCTTCGCGATTTTATTACTCGGACAATGTTTGGGGATGGATAAAGTTTTTCGATTTCTTTATTGTATAGTTTTGTTTATTCGCATTCTTTTCCGTCCTATTTTCCAAAACAGAGTCCCCAAAATCTATTTACCTCCTTAGTTAGAACACAAGTCTATCACCCGTAAAATATAGTGACAACGTCATTACAATTTCACAATTATGAAACTTTATATTGCGAGACAAAATTGTTGCTTTAAATAGTTTTAAGTTCGTCCACTTTCTCAAAGCGTTTATCTAGTAACGTCAGTCGCGGGAGGTGTGGGTCGATCGAAGCCGGCGAGTGACCTACTTCCTTTCCTGCACATATAAGACCTTCTGCTAATGTAACGAGCTTCCTGGGTCGGAGTTTACTCGCCGAACAAGGGTCTGTCACATAAATTTATTTAGTGACACTAGAAGACTCAGTAGTTTCGTCGGCGCAGCGATAACACAACTTTGTTCCTCTAAATTAAGACCCGTTCGGGACACTTGTTCCTGGTGACGCCTTCGTAACCTTCTTGTTAAGGTCGCGTTAACATTACCCTCCCAGTACCCTTCTGGGTGAGAACCCGAGCCTGGATTCTGACTGATAGCGGGCTGTCGGGAGTAACGTGAGACTAAGCCTAGGTGAAAACCAGAGTCGAGGGTTAAGCTGCTGTTGAGCAAGCTTCAGCTATGGTCGGCCACACAACTTGCCAGTCGCTAGTGGGCGAAGTAGTCGTAAAAATTATTGTTATTATTTCTTTTCTTTGCTTTATCTTTTCCATACACTGTGATGCGACCATCGCATCAACACTGCATCATGGCGTCTTCTTCACTATCTCCCAACAGTTCCTGGTCGTTAGCGTATGCTAAAGCGGATGTAATTCGATCAAGGATTATTCCTCTATCCAAGGCATTGAAGGCATTTTATGTCATATTCCTACACTAGTGACAAGTCGGCCGGCTTCTTGTGGCGTCATCGCGAATAGTTTGTGAACCATTATTTGGAATTTCCATTTGTTTACTATAAGCTGTCATTTAGCGAAAATCTGGTCACTCGCCGAGCAGTTCTTCCCGAAGCCACACAAGTCGTCTCTGACTATTTCCTTATGACAAGTAACATCTAACTTCCTTAACCGATACATTGTGATCTTCAAATCTTGTACGCAATTAATTGATTGTTTGGAGGTTTGTGCAAAAAAATTTCGGTCAACATGGTGCGAAAGCCCTCTCCAGCCAGAAGCGGATCAATGATGTAACCCATCTATCGATTTGACTAATCGTCAACGTCGTATATCTTACAGGCCTGTAGAAGAACAACCTTTAAAACTAGCTGTAAAGTTCCATAAGTGAGACACCATTGTTGATTTGGGCGACCTGGCTAACTGGAGAGGTTTGCTTGTTATGCGCTGGGCCACTTAGACGGTACGACCACAAAGCATTCACAAACTGATATATAAGACTAACTTCGTTATATGTAGCTATAAACCAAAGTTGCTCAACCCCAGGCCCGATCAACCCCAACCCCAGACCGCGAACGAATTATAGATGGCCCGAGCAAGAAATATGAAAATATCCTGCCAAAGTATCGTGTGCATATCACGCCTCAAATTTGAGTAGGTATACGCATACCCCATCTCAACATACTCAACCTGCCACGCAGTGGAAGACAGAATGAATGTGTGTTGTATATAAATATTTTGAAAACTGGTATTTCCCAAGTTACAGCTGTGTGCTGTGCGATGGATTTCAAGGGGCAGCATGTTGAAACATTTCTTCAACTTGAGAGAGCAGGTGTTGGAATTTTAAGAGGAAAAAGGGGCTTTACTTTTGGAAACTGATTTACTAAAGAGTACATCCTGGTTCAGAGACCGTGCATTTCTTGTTGACGTTACGAATTATCTCAATATTTTTCTCAAATTCCAAGGCAAAGACTGTTCATTTCTGATAATGTTTAATTTGATAAGCGGATTCAAAGCTAAATTAAATCTCTTTTTAATTAATTTAGCTACAGAAAATATTGACCTTTTTGTCACACTCAAAGGTTTGAAAAAGAAGCTCAATATCGCTACTATCAACTGTTCTAAGTACAAATCTCCAAAATTACATGTTTATTACAGTCGTTTGAGAGCAGATTTTAGGTCTTTGAGGGTAAAAAACAAAATATACAAATTTTTATAAATCAGTTTGAGTTTGAGTGAAAAATAAAAAAACCTTTTTCCTTTCAGTCTTGCTCTAAACCATTATTCGATACTGAACGTACTAAAAAGAGCACCGTGGCTGAGCGATTCAAATTTTAGCCACTGACGTAAATAATATTCCAATCGAGTCGCGTCAAAAGCGAAGTGTGTTTCCCAATATTTGTTCTTAGTGAGAAATCATGAAAAATAGAAGAAGATTCGGGTTCTCGGCTGTCTCGGTTGGTTGCCTATTTTTTGGTTTTATTTGAGGAGGAAGCCTGTGTCGTTCTCTACTATGGTACTATTCTGCTGTAACTACAGCTCAAATAAGCCCAATTCACTAATATGTGACCAAAAAATGGCTTTCGCGTTTACAGAGATATCCAATTTCTGGTTTCGAAAGTTAATTTGAATAGGACACATTAATAATTTAGATTTTGATCAAATTTTCATTTCAATATATTGCCTGGATCTCACCATTACGAACTAAATAAACCAGAGTTCTTGCATGGGTCGATTCTTACAAGATAATCTTCGATGACTTTTGGACAAATTTCGGGCACAAATATGATTTGTATAAGAAAGTAAATCCAACGTGGATAAATCGCACGATCCCAGTGGCCCGTTCACATGATCAAAAGGTAAACTAACTCTTCCAGCAAATGTTTCTTGCAATATAATCAAAACGGGTCATGTCGGGTCATATGTGATACCATCGTGTTGAAACCACTTATCTTCGACCAAGAAGATTAGCTATCGGCTCTAACGCGAAGGCTTTAGATCTTCTTCAGCACTCTCAGTAGAGGCAGCCATATTTTCTGCAGAGCGTGCATTTCGATACTGGATGGGAACTAAGAGTTCTATAGCAGAGCTGGTCTATTGAGCTTAGTATGCTTAGATGTACGATTTTGTAGATCAGAATCCGGCCGTAATGAAGGGCAAATACCTACTGCAGAATCACTGTTTTCACAATTTAGAAATCCATATTGTAAAATCGCAAACCTTAACTAAACCCTGTGTTATCATGCCTTGATCTTAACGCTATTGTCAAGTATGTGCCAGTTAGGCCGTCACTTCTCAACCAGATAAAAAGTCGCTCGTCGAGGATGCATTCGCTTCTCTACGAATAAATGTGGGTTCCGAACATCGAATACGGCAGTATTGACTTCCGAAATGGGAGTGTACCATAACCGAGAAAATTACCTTTTATAGGAAAGTCGGTGACAATTTTAAAGCCCAGGCAGAGAATCGATATCGACGAGGGTGGTCATCTTACTATTGTAATTTCTGAGGACCGAATAAGTTAATAATCTCAGGTCTTTGTTCCGAATTTTTCTCGGGCTAATGCGGCTAATGTACCTTTGCTAAAATCTGCGGCAAATTGAGATAAAAGCCAAATTCACAAGAGAATGTGCTGGAGGAATGCGAGGATAACTTGATAACTTCACAGCTATTTAAGTGCTTTATAGGCATAGTTAGAGCTCTGTCAAAAATATGTAAAATAATTCTGAAGAAAGGGACTTTATTCTGTTTTGTTTATTAGTTCTACAACCTGTGCAAGATTTCCATAATTTCATACATGCACTCAAGAAGAATAAAGACCTCCTAAAAAATACGACCTAAGAGTAGCAAGCTACGACCAAAATAATTAAAAATCATTCGTGACATACGAGTATATTCTCAAGCAGGAGTTCAGTCTTAATAGACGGTCGACAGTTGACCACAAAGCGTCTGAATCAAGATAGGATTCAGAGCAATAGACGAATCAAACAAAGCAAGAACTAGACTGTCCCTTTTTCAGTCGGTCCAATACATACTCGTAGTACTTCAAAAACAGCAAAATTATTAAGTCACCCATGTCTTCTACTTCGAGTCATTCTTGTAGCCATTTCCCAATTCCAATCTCGCCCTGCCAACCATCCAACGCTGACAATTGCATAAATTGATCTCATAAAAGTCCTTTGGCAATGCTGACCCTGTTCTCTACTCACATTCCACAACCCGGACATCGCCGGGCAATAAACGGAACTCTATCCAAAGATAAGGAAAATGTTCTTCCACGTTCTTCGTAGTCAAAATTGCATGGAAAAATGAATTCCATTCGAATGAGACAGGGGGGCACACACAAAAAGAAAAAAAAACACAGTTGGAGGGTATCCATCCCATCAAGACAAAATATCTGAAGCCACGCCGAGATATAATCAGTTTAAGCACCTGAGTTCGAAATTAAATGCAAATCACCCAATGAACATTTGCATGCCACCATCAGTTCCATCAAGTCAACCACTACCCGCTTCACCCGTCATCAGTAGCTACGTTGTTCATAAGGAACAGACGGAGAAGGTTGAGTTAACACACGAACGCAAATGATTCTGTTTTCAGGGAAACGATGACGAAATACAAAAAAAAAAAACAAACACAAGAAAAAACCAATCTGGAATGAGAGTCTTATAAAAATCGTTCCTCGAGAGTGGAGGTGTTGGGTAACAAGGAGGGAGACAAAAAGAAAATAAAAAAAATCAGAGCAAGGATTTCTGATGTCAGTATCCTAGTTGACACATATTAGACGACCGTTTCAACACGCCAAGCCATCCCTATTTTATTATATCGCCACAGCACAGTGGAAGGACTACGACAGAATCAACTCGACAACGAGCAAACCAACGAACGAACGAATTCGAAATAAGGATCGACTGGATCTACACAGAACCAACTTGGTGCTTTGTAATTCAAAGATGACAAGCCAAAAAGACCATCCACCACCCACTCGAGCATAGAATACGGAATATATCCTGTCGTCACTGACACACCGCCCTTCCATGTGTGTGAGGCAGCTTTGGGCCTGCCCGTGATACTGTCAGTATTAAATTCGAAATTTATTCAAATGAACGACGACGCATAGCGTAATTTCTGTTCAGCTCAGTTCACTTTCAGAAAAAAACTGTCCTTTATTCCTATCTTAGATTTTTTTTCCTTTCAACCATTTTTGCTTTCGTTAAAGCTCAGTGCGCTGTAAGGGCGATTGGGTGCCTTTCGGTTCTTCCCGTTATCGTTTACATGTATCTGTTGCCAATGAGTTTTGTTTTTATTTTCGAGAATAAGAATGACTTTCTTGACGATGCTTGCCTGCGGGTGGCGGAGAAGGTGCAAGAAGACTGACTTGACTTCGAAACTAACTATGGGGCGTCAGATGCAGAGTAGTGTAGATGGGAGGTTGTTGATGCTGATGAGTTGGAAAAAATTTCAATTTCAAATTGAAATACATGAAACGAATTCATCGATGCTGCCGTACACGACGGATATGACATTGCTGGAAAAGGTCAGGAAGGATATGCGAGGAATTAATTTTAATCATGTAACCAGAGCATGTTTGAATATGTTATTATTGAACGAGGATGAGATGTACAAAATATTTGGTTACAGGTCGTGTGGGTTGGCACGGAACACCTGGTAGAAATTCAGATGACGATATTCACGAAATCAGAGTCGGGGAGCGGCACGTGTAAGCGGTGCAATGGATTATGAATTTTAAAGCAGAAAACGAAGTTGCCATGATTGTATGCTTATGCGAAAATTCAAAGAGAAAACAAAAAAAAAATAACGAAGTTCCAAGCAGTGAATGAGGTGAACAGGCTTTTTTTTAATCATTTTTATTATGCCATGGTTTTAAAGACAAAGACAGGGGTGCTATATCTTTAAAAGGAAAGGACATAATTTAATAATTATTTTTTCAAGTGTATTTAGACCTTTAATTTTTTTTTTCCATTACTTTTTTCGATGATATCGGCGTCGCCATTGTTGATGATCATTTAGTTCTTCTTACCACATTTCGAAGCAAGAAGTTCTCGTACTTTTGTAGAATATGCTCTTTGAGAGTTTCGAGACTCTTTGACTGGACAATTTTGACTTTGAAAAAAACTCCCAAAGAAAAAGTCGGGAATGATGAAATCGGATGATCTTACCGGACAGTGCGAATCACCAAAACAAGTCATTAGGCAACGCATTCCTCAAAATGTCTATTGCGGTGCAAGCTGTGCACGGTTCTCAAGTCCCAATTCGTGAATCAAGGTTCGTTGATCATGGTTCTATGTTGCCTACAAGATCCTATCCAGCGTACTATGTGGTCTAAAGGCTTTTTGCACGACACAAATCGGCATATTAGTGCGGCTTCCAAAACGGAAAATCGATTATAGGCCAAATTTTCACACTAAGACAATCTTCGAATAGGCCAGTGAATTTCAGATCGGTATGAGAGCATTCATCGTACAACATTTTTAATGGGGATGGTTGTGGTGCAATGGTAATCATCACCGACTGTAGAGCGGAAGGTCCGTAGTTCAAGTCTGTCCATAGCAAGTTCTATACGGAAAAACTGTGCAACCACATCAGTTGTGAATGAGAGATGATCAAAAAATGCTGACGAAGGCATAACACTCGCAGCATAAGATCACTTCGAAATTCATACTCTGTGTGGGCGTTTCCAATGCAACACCTTAGTGACATGGAAACAAAAATAGTTACTCTGAACTACAACCAACGCGACAAATTCAGCCGAATGTCTCAAAAAATCCCATCTAAGACTAGCACCCCCGGCGAGTAGTAAACATCTTCGACACAAACCCTCTGAACCCCGTCCAGGTCGTATGACAAACACCATAAGAGCCTACATTCTTGAACCTGAACGAACGTCGCGCTGTCGCAACGCGCTGTCGTGTGATTTCTACAATTTGGTCCTCGAACAGATAGTTCGGAGGGCAAGGTTAACACGGAAAGCACTATCTGCAACAGGTCGGTTCAACTGTTGGAATACGAAAACGATATAGATATTATCGCGAAACCTCAACGTATTCTTGTATGAGCCTTTAGAGCCTTTAGTTAAGAAGAATAGGTGAAGCGAGCTGGTCTGAACGTTAATGAAGAGAGAACCAACTAAAGGGTTTTTTTTAGAGGTTTGGTTCTTAAATTGGCAACACTGTTTCTACATATACATATATTATCAATTTGACAGCTGAAAGTTGATTTGTAGTTAATATTTTTGCCATTTTATTATAAATAGATTAACGTCAGAACAACGTATGCAAATTGTGCAAACTTGTTTTGAAAACTACGAGTATGGTTCGGTTCATCAAACTTTTCGTGCGCTCCGCAAATTCAACACAACCGCAAATTCTGTGAGCTGTACAAGGAAGTCAATGTAGTTCGGAAAGTAAAGATCCGCCGACTGCACTGGTTCGCTCCAGCTAAGAGGGTCTTCGAATCCCAGCCTCCTGGTTCGAGAAGGAGAGGAAGGTCGAACCTCCGGTATAAAGACCAAGTGATCGCGGAGACAAGACGACTTGGTCTTGATAACTGAAAGCACCGGGTATGCTGATTTACCGTTAAGGATGAAAGGCAGTTTTAGCTTAGGCTCAGACCCTCAATGGGTCGGTGCACTGAGAAGTAAGTAAGTAGGGATCATGGTTCTATATTATTCACCAGTCACAGAACCTTGTTACCAAAGGCGTCCCCGATCACACCATGATTTTGAATGGATGAAAAGGCCTATCATGATCCTCAATGTCCCGCTAATGCAAATTTTGTATAAACATTGTCGCTCATCTTAATTTGCAACCTAAAATCGTCGTTGAGTTTCAGGAGAACCTGAGCCTAGAATAGATGCGATTGATAGTCTGAAGGCGGTAGCTGATGGATTATCTGATTTTTGAAAGTCTTTCATTGAAACACGCTGCAGAATCCAAAGTATAATGGCCAAATGCGTGGCATGCCGTGTGACCGACGTTGACGACACACCTTCAGTCTTTGGAATCTCGGCACCTATCCTGTCATGTATTGTTCCAGTTTCGGCGAGGCGAGTGGCTAAGCCCCAAGTGTTTGAATAGTTGGCGTAGAACTGTAGGAGTAAACAGTACCTTAGGAGGAATATTCTGCATCTGCATACTTTAAAAATATTCTACATTCTAGGTCAATATATTTTGTGTCACCTTTTACCAGGCTCTCAAAGTCGTATCTAAAGTTTATTTTTTTTGATTAAATCTATTTTTCTCAGAAAGTCTTTCACCAACATGCCTGAATATTACTGAAGAGTTATAACCGATAGCAGGACAAGGGACTAGCTGAACTTGTTTTGACCACCCGATAAATACGAAACATAACAACTCTCTCCCTTAAGCTAAAAGGCTACATACTCTTTTTCAATTCAATGGCCTAACTCATCCTTGCATTATCTCTGTTGCAAATAAGATTAATACCAAATAATCAAGGTTAGCCAAAAGAGATTTGAGACTTAATATTCTCGCATAAATGCCGAAATTGCAAAATATGTGAAGCTGCATGAATTGACTTAACATATCGTCCCATTTCGCAATTATCTGTTTTTTTTTCGAAAATCCTCGAGAGAGGTATAAAATTCAGAATTCTTTCTTTTTTTAGTAGAACAAAGTTCTTTAATAACTGTCAGTTTGGCTTTAGAAGTGGTAGGTCGACAGAAAGTGCCTTACATAAATTCACCGGGAAATATATGATAGCTTAAGCCGACCCCAAGCATTTGCAGCCCTATTAATAGATATTGTCAAAGAATTTGATATTGTAGATCACTCTTTGCTATTAGATAAGATATATCATGCAGGCTTTAGAGGATTTATTCTTCACTGGTTTGCCTCCTACTTATCAAATCGCAAATAGATTGTTAAAAACAAAAATGCCATTAGTTCACCAAAATATACCTATAAACATGGTAGTTCGGCAGGAATCTGTTTTACATTATTTACAGCAGAGTAGCACCATCGAAATCGTGTAGAAACCTTCAGACAGTATACAAAGACCATATCAGTAGAGTGCTTTGTTTTTAGGTGAAACCCATGAATAGACCCATTTTTTGCAATCCTCGTAAGAACATACCTCGACCCGGACAGGCCCTAAGTTATCAATCAAGCAATATTCAGAAGGAGCAATGTGTGGAGAATAAAGCGGGTGGCCTAAGACGAGCCTTGTCATAAAATACAACTTTTTTGGGTATTTCAGTTTTTCCTCCAAGTAAAGTGTATTCAGTAGGTATTTGCAGCAAGGGTTTCGTTCGGCTTAAGCAACTTATAGCAGATCACACCTTTCTTATCGTAGCAAATATAAAGCATGAGCTTGGATCAATGGATATTTGGCTTTGCCACTGATACTGATGGCTTGTAGGGCTTAACTCATGATATATTTGGTGGTCGGGATTGTGGCTATGGATCTACTTTTCATCGCCACTAACGATTCCGTGCAAATATCCCTTCCTATTGTGGTATCAAAACATCATCTATAACTCTGGGACCCAATTTCTCTGCTTTGGGACAATTCCCACGGTTTTAAGGACATTCCCTAATGTTGACAAGTTAACTCCCAACGATTTAAGTCATTTTTGAAATGTTTGATATTGGCCTTTATCGAGCAGCTGCTGCTCTTTACGTTGGAACTTTTTCTGTCCATATCGTTACATGTTTTCCGACGCCTTTGCATAGCTCAAATAGGGTCACCACACGAAGAGGGTCCGATAAGTACTTAGCCTACAGAAGTAAAACAAAAATGTTGGAGAAATGACGATTTATTTTTCAATATAGTCTCCTTTTAGCTCGATACACTTTTCTCGAGGTTTGCAAAGTAGACCTCCGTCAACTGAAATTTCTGCCCGGCGAGTGACTTTTTCAAGTTTGGAAACAAAAAGAAGTCGCACGGGGCCAAATCTGCAGAATATGGTGGATGGGGCAGCAGTTCTAAGCCCAATTCGACCAATTTGGCCGTGGCGAGGGCGAAGGTGTGAGCCAGTGCGTTATCATGGTGGAACAGCCCTGCGACCGTTTTGCCCTTCTCCAGGTAGTCGATGTGGATCACACCTTGTGAATCCCAGAAAACGGTGGCCATCACCTTTCCGGCCGTTGGGACAGTCTTCGCCTTATTCGGAGCACGTTCGCCGGGTGAAGTCCACTGTTTCGACTATTCCTTGTATGTACCAGTGGATCCATGTTTCGTCGACTGTCACGAAACGACGCAGAAACTCCTTCGGATTGCTCTGAAGTGGTCTCACGGTTGCGCTTGTTGTCCGGAGTAAGCAAACGCGGCACCCATCGCGCCGGCAGCTTTCTCATGCCCAAAATTTCATGCAGGATATGACCCACGCGATCTTTTGAAATGCCTACTGACTTAGCTATCTCGCGCACCTTCAATCGGCGGTCTGCCAATACGAGATCGTGGATTTTTGTCAAGTTATCCTCCGTGGTAGCCGTTTTCGGGGCACCTGGACTTGGCTCATCAAAAACCGACGTGCGACCACGTTGAAACTCGTTAAACCAATTTTTGATAGTCGCCATCGAAGGAGAAGAGTCACCGTACACAGCATCCAAACGCTCTTTGATTTCGCTGCGCGAAATCCCTTCCAAAAACAAGAATCGAATCACCGACCGATATTGCTCTTTATCCATTTTTTTAAAATCCGCAGACACTCCCGCTTCGACACGTGGTCAAAACAAAACTACGGGTCCAATCCGGCTGAAATTTAGTAGCCGTCTACTAGAATGTACTACACGATAGTACGTTGCTCTTGCGATACTGGCGCCATCTGGCGATGAGGCTAAATACTTATCGGACCATCCTCGTAAGCTTCCATCAACATACGGTGACTTTTGGTGGCACTTCTAACTGGCACTGGCAGAATGAGCTCCAACATGTTAGATAAAATACAAAATTATGTTATTCACGCTCCATAACTCCATTATAACTTATGGGGCCCTAGTCTGGTGGACTGCTAACAGCACGAAAAGCTATATGAGCATGCTCAACAAAGTTCCAAGCAGAAATTCTAACAATAGAGAAAGCAGCCAAATATCTGCAAGTAACCGATATCCCACCATCGAATATCACCATTATGTAGACAGCCAAGATGCACTGAAGTCAATAGGATCCTGTAGAATGAGATCAAAGGCTGTCATGAAATGTCGCGACTCACTGAGATCTATCAGACACCACAAAGTCAAACTCTGCTGGCTCCCGGACTACAGCTCAATGCAGGGAATGAAAGAGCGGACGAATTGGCCAGGCAAGGGTCTGAAATGAACATCAGCGAAGCGGACACATCACTGCAACCACCGATTTGTGCATTATACCGGGTCATTAACGACACATAATAAAAGTAGCCAGTCGTCTTGACTTACAAGAAACGACAGTCACACGACAAGATCATCGTGGCCAGAGCTCAATATCGGAAAAACAAAGAAGCTTTTGGCGCTGGACCGGAACTCGATCCGTATGCTCGGAGTGATCACAGGACACCGTCCCATCGGAGCAATGTTCTGGAAATGGAACTCGGGATTCAGCGATCTCTGCCGGAGCTGCGGCGATGAGGAAGAAACCGAGACTATCCAAGATCTGCTTTGCCACTGCCCAGCTCTCCAGAATCGGCGCCTAGCTTCGCTGTGTGGTTTCAGCCACCACAATCACAATGGGCCCTTTGGCCTCCGAGTGGAAGTGATTTTCAACCATCACACTCCCCTTCTTTAACCTAACCTAACCTTTCAAGCTCCAACCAAATGACATATAAAGAAACTGACAGGATACCCTCTACACACCTCGAATAACAACTTGATGATGTGTTATTTTTACAAGTTTTGAATAAATTGTTAAAAGCATTGTAAGCTTGTCAAAATCCTTGAGGGTCAATACATAAACTGCTCGATCCTGAGGACTTGGTTTTTCGGCAAGTAATGCAAGACGTCTTCCCCCCTTTTTCTAAATAGTGCCTTGTAACTCGCTTTTGAAGGTTTCTGTAGAATAACACTCCCGCCCTTTCCTTATGGGAGCTTTACCAAAGGATCATGCCACTCTTCATCTGGTTTGTTTCAGATCATATTCTGGACAACTTCGAGGCACTGACTACTCATGTTAGCCGTCGCTTTAAGAAATAGTGAATTCGGCTTTCATCAAGAAGTAGAGCATCAGGTGTTCAATAACAACTGCGGACAACAGGAAAAAAAATTGCACGTGTCCCTCAAACAAACGACTGACATTCCTATTATCAAAAACAACTGCCTGGAAAGGTATCTTGCGACAAAAAGTCTGTCTTGCAAGCTACGGGGTTCACTACCGGAATTACGGAACACTGAGATGGGGAGCTTATCCAGAAACAGGAAGCGGGAATTGACTTCGCTTCAATTTAAGCGGAAAAAATATCAAAATCTAAAAGACTGAAGGTTCTGCCCTGCGTTGATTTTACACCATCACTTAAAATACTGAATTCAGCCGCACTAAAAAGTTGCTTTCCCGAATGAGCAGCTATCTAAAACAATAATAGAACATGTAAGCGCTATTCAGCGCCAGCTGAATAACTAAAAATAGTAAAATTCCATCAGATCTTGGTAAAACTTGACGGTCTAAGTCACATATTTTGTTTAGTTTTGCATAGGGTCAAAAGAGAAATCAATTACGGGCCGCTAAGCCTTTCTATTGCAATAGCTAATGGTAAATGGCTGTTTGTAAACATCTCCAGCCGCGCCGGATCTGTCAAGAATATATGATTCATCACACCGAGCGCAAAGTTAAGTTCAATGCTTTAGCTAACCAAATAACCACTTTTTATCACCTTTTTAAAGCCAGTCAACTCTAAGAATACCGCCGGGAATCTTAATCCCAAAAATCAATCAACATACCGTAATATCATCACTGACCCAGTTTCGAGTTCCTAATCAACTGCTCATCAATAAATAATCAAATTTGAATGATTAGCAATTCATTACGGAATCGAGAAGAATCAACTCGACTCGCATTTAGAATTGGCGGGATCGGCGGTATTACGCATCAGTTTCAAAGCCAGCGGTTCCAGCCAGGTTCCGGTGGCTGGACCGCAAATTAATTACGTAACCGAAATGTGATACCACAATAGGTTGATTGACCTCTCTTAGGTCCGATGATTGAGTCTACTCCTCATCGCATGACGAACATTTGAACATGCTAATCGATGTGCAAACGACGTCTTGAAAACGGTATCGAAACATAATTCCCAAAGATGCCGTCACCGCAGTAGTCAGATGTATATATGAGTACGAGGCGACAATACGTGCTCATAGTGCCGCATTTGGTCGCATCGCTGAACCATAAATTTCAGAAATTACCAATCAATTCGAAGACATGTTAATGCAACCAAGGATGGTGCTTCGCCAAAGTCAGCGTCTAAGACCACAGTATTTGTGGCCACATACGATGATAATGTCTGACTTTGGGAATTCGACGGTATCTCGACGATGGTAATGACGCGCACACTGATAGCGCTTCTCAATCGTTAAATCCATTCAATATGTATGGACAGCATTTTAATGAGGCCCGTTCGTTTGACACTTGTCGGTTGGCTGCGTCCATGCTTCCATGCTTCAGTGCTTCAATGCCAAGATGCTTCGATGCTAAGATACTACATGGAATGATGGGATGATATTGTGGCATCTGCATATGTACATACGTACAGATGTTGTCGTCACGGTAGAGTTGTGGAATGGTGTTATTCGCATCGACAACTATACACGGCGGTACGTCGTCTCAGACAGCTTGGTTTCATGGCGACTGCCGCTGAAACTGGTTCCGTCACGAGGCGCTTTAGTGTCTCCTAATTGAACGGTTCAAAGGCCATCGAAGACATGTCGTGTTTTATGGGTTTCTGTGGCGTGGCAATTACGACTACAAGATTGCACAATACGCTCCTCGAGGACCGCGGCGGAACGCTACTTGCCGCCGCTTTAATTGATAGGATTGAGTAAGAGATGCTCTGTGTTATAACCGAATGCAAATAAGTGGTCACTCCCGCGAGCTTGGGTGTCATCGAAAAGTGTCTTCCTGATTCCGTTTAATGGGATAATATCAATAAGGTTGGTCGCAACTTATACCTACGGTGATTAGCAAACATTTTTGTTTAGATTAGGCCTGAAGTTGTGGTGGTTCGTTCGCTGGGATGCGGAAAACAAGCGCTTAGAGCGAAATCGTGTTTTGGCGCGGTCGGATGGAGTAATGCCATTTGACTTCGCTGCGTGCCGGGTGAGAAGTTATCGTGTATCGATTACGCAAGCAGGAAGTTATACATTTTTGTCAAGTGGTAAGGTAATTGTTGCCTTAGGCGAACATGGTTTGTCGTTGATAGTGCTCAACTAAAACGTGAAATAACATCGATACAAACAATTTAATTGAAAAGCCAAAGACCATGCGCTTTTTTTGGTTTTGGTTTTATGGACACGCGGGATTTCCGGGATCTAGTATACAGGGAGACGCACCTAAAACTTGTTTAACTGGAAATCGTATTCCAGATAGTATTGTGTTCTTCTCGTTATTTTTATGAGTACGAGGTCATCCAATAAGAGATGTCATTTTAATCGAAAGACAAACTTAAACAATTTACGAAAACTGGACATGGATTTATTTTAGTCTAAAGTTCATACTCCGAGATAAATTTTTCACTACGTTGTCGAGTAATGACACCTCTATTTTGCGAATAACTCCTCTGCTCTTTTCTATTAGTAGTTGGAATATTGGCGTCGGCCCTGTCTTAACATGGCCTTAAGAAACAAAGTGAAATTATGGTCATCGCACGATCTCGACGACCAATCACCGTGACAAGTGACATTCACAGGACCTAATGCAGAAACGGACGAAGTTAACACTATCTGGTAACGCAATTCATTCACCGAAAGTGTGGTAACAACACCGTCGAAAAAAAATAAAAATAAAAATCTGGACTAAAGCCACCGCCATGCGCTAGCCCAAAAAATGCCAAAATTGTCACTCATGTTGGATTGAAGAGTGGTTTCATTTTTACTCTAGGGCTTTATATGCGAAAGTTTTAATGAACAGAGGTGAATCTCATCACTGATGTAGTTATCAGTGCTAAAATTATTTGCAGCATTGGGCCCGCTGCTGTTTTCAGTTTTGGTATTACGTTTTTTCTATAGAAAACAATATAAGACCTGATAGTAAATCTTTCTGGCAATTTATTAACTCTAAGAGGAAATCCATGGGTATACCCAATTTAATGCAATTCAAAGGAAGAAGAATCTGAGACATCGACTCCACTCTTGAACTATTTGCAAATTTCTTTCAATCCACCTTTTCTGATTCCAATTCCAATTCAATTTCAATTACAATAACCTCAACCCCAATACTCGAGTAATAGAAGTTTACCTAGCTTAGTAGACATTGGATCCTTAATTGTAAACTCGGTCGACGTCTCCCTTGCCGTTAGTTATTTAAAGCCAAACTTAAATTATGGTGCAGATGGCATACCATCAATTATCCCTAAAACCTGTGCTAATTCACTTTGCAACCTACTTTCACTCATATCCACCGTTCTTAATCTGAAGAAGTTTTTCTTCACAAATCTGAAGAAGTTTTTCATACCTAGTTCCCATTCACAAATCGGGCTCCAAAAATAATGTTGAAAATTATGGAACCATTTGCAAGCTTTCAACAATTCCAAAATTCTTCGAATGTATAAAATAGATTTTATCATCAAAGAGCACATATCGGAAGCGCAACACGGTTTCATATCGGGTCGCTCGACCTCAACCAATCTATCCGTTTGCTCTTCTTTCATCATAAATGAGTTAAAAAACAAAAATCAGGTAGATGCAATTTATACTGATTTCAGTAAGGCATTTCACTCTGTTAACCATTCGCTGCTAATCAACCAGCTTGAAATATTCGTATTTCACTCCCAGTTTCTTTCTTGGATATCCATGGTAGTCATTTAGGCCCTCTTTTGTTCATAATTTTCGTTGACGATATTATTCATTCGATTAACCACAGTAAGTGTTTGCTTTGCGCCAATGACATGAAAATATTCAAGAGCATTAAAAATGTTAGTGACTGCCTATTATTATAGTCAGATATAGATAATGTTTTCGAGTGGTGCAATAATAACCATCTATATCCAAGTTTAAAGAAATGTCAATCCATTTCTTACTCGAACTCAACCTATCCTATCCAATTTAATTACACCATTGATTCTACACTTCTTTCAAAGGCGAATAGTTTTAAAGATTTGGGCGTTATGCTTAACTCCTCTATGTCATTTTATTCTCATATTAGCTAAATTTTATCAAAAGCCAACTCGACTGTTATGAAGCCAACAAGCGTAACACTAAAGAATTCACTCATCCATTTGTACTATTATCATTGTACATTTCGCTGGTTAGACCTTTCCTTGAATGTGGGGTCCTAGTCTGGAAATCTGCCTTTATAACATTTTCCGAACATATCGAAAAAGTTCAAAAGCGTTTTACCAAATGAATTTTGTTTCAAAATGCATTGGGAGCTTTACCCGAGGTACATGGCAAGGTGCCAACTGCTTGGTATAAAATCCCTAAGGACTAGAAGAACTGTTCATGATATACTTTCCAACCATATAAAATGCTCTTGTCTTCTAGCAATGATTCAATTTTATTTGCCTACTAGGTGGCTCCGAATTCGACGATTATTGTTTGAAACGTTCTATTGCATAATACAGAGTATTGGAAAAATTAACCTCTAACAAGGATAATTAGAGTCTCTAACATGTATTCTCATTACTTGGATTAGTCTGAAAACCGACTTCGTTTTAAAAGCACATTATTATGCCTTTTTATCTTTTAAGAATTTTCATATGAAAATGTTCTTTACATCTTATGAATCTTATGACGTATATCAAATGTTTGTATTAGACTATGTTTGCATATTCCATAAATAATCTGTTAGTACGTTAGTATAAATAAATAGACCTATAAGCATGCAGTCAAAATTTTGTATGGAAAAAGCTGTTGCAATCAAGCCCACGTCTTGTGATCGTCTCTAAATTAATCAACTTAAGTCTTTAGTCTATCTCTCACCCTAGGCGGTGATATTTTTAGCTGACCTTGCCGGATCATTACACTCTAAGACGTTCAAACCCATAACGGCTTTGCGGAAGGTCTCAATGTTGACAAAAAATAGTCTTTGTTTTCCCCGGAGTGAATTTTCACTATTTTTACAAAAAGTTATCGCAATGATAATTGAATGCTGGTTGGTTTAATGACCTGCATTTTTAAATGGCAACCCTTATTGGATGATCTCTAATAATAAGAAGTTTTTCATTAAACACGTCTTCACTTTTAAAAGGATAAATAGCGTTGTGTGTAAGGATGGCAGATAAAAATAGGTGTCGGAAATGATATCATTAAACTAGCCTCCTCGGTTTTGTTTACCAAACTCGATCAGAGAGATTAAATTTTGCATAAGTTGCACTGGATTTCATCCATGGTTTGAATAATGATGATCTCTAGTTGGTCAATTATTTTTTTGTTTGTTACCATAAAACACCGACCCAAAGAATGAAACTTTCTTCGCACGAGGATGGTCCGATAAGTACTTAGTCTACAAAAGAAAAACAAAAATTTTGGTGAAGTGGCGATTTATTTTTCAATATAGTCTTCTTTTAGCTCGATACACTTGACCCAGCGATGCTCCAACTTCTTTAACCCTTCTGAAAAATACGTTTTCTCGAGGCCTCCATGGCTTCGATGACCTCCTCATTCGAATGAAATTTCTACCCGGCGAGTGACTTTTTCAAGTTTGGAAACAAAAAGAAGTCGCACGGGCCCATATCTGGAGAATACGGTGGATGGGGCAGCAGTTCGTAGCTCAATTCGACCAATTTGGCCGTGGTGAGGGCGGAAGTGTGAGCCAGTGCGTTATCATATTGGAAGAACATTTTTTTCTTCGCCAAGTGGGGCCGTTTTTTTTCCATTCGGCGTCGAATCGGCCCAATAATAATTTGGCATAGAACAGCCCTGTGACCGTTTTGCCCTTCTCCAGGTAGTCGATGTGGATCACACCTTGTGAGTCCCAGAAAACGGTGGCCATCACCTTTCCGGCCGATGGGACAGTCTTCGCCTTCTTCGGAGCACGTTCGCCGGGTGAAGTCCACTATTTCGACTGTTCCTTGGTCTCTGGTGTGTACCAGTGGATCCATGTTTCGTCGACTGTCACGAAACGACGCAGAAACTCCTTCGGATTGCGCTTAAACAGCGTCAAATACTGTTCTGAAGTGGTCTCACGGTTGCGCTTGTTGTCCGGAGTGAGCAAACGCGGCACCCATCGCGCCGATAACTTTCTCATGCTCAAAGTTTCACGCAGGATATGACCCACGCGATCTTTTGAAATAAATACTGTCTCAGATTTCTCGCGCACCTTCAATCGGCGGTCTGCCAATACGAGGTTGTAGATTTTTGTCACGTTATCTTCCGTGGTAACCGTTTTCGAGGCACCTGGACGTGGCTCATCAAAAACCGACGTGCGACCACGTTGAAACTCATTAAACCAATTTTTGATGGTCGCCATCGAAGAAGAAAGGTCACCGTATACAGTATCCAAACGCTTTTTGATTTCGCTGCGCGATTTCCCTTCCAAAATCAAGAATCGAATCACCGACCGATATTGCTCTTTTTCCATTTTTCTAAAATCCGCGGACACTCCCGCTTCCACACGCGGTCAAAACAAAACTACGAGTCCGATCTGGCTGAAATTTCGACAGTAGCCGTCTACTAGAATGTACTACACGACATTATGTTGCTCTTGCGATACTGGCGGTGTGGCTAGGTACTTATCGGACCGCCCTCGTAATGTCCGATCTTTGACACCCTGCGCTATTGTTAGAATCAAATGCCGTCCGAGCCAATGTCATGCGATTGATGCCACAAAAAGTCAAAAGTCAGTTATCATATTCAGCACTGATCCGGGGAGACCCGTCTTAGATGAATATTTCTTTCTAATCGAAGTTCGTCAGAAGAAAGTGAGGACAATAGGAGCTGGCTTTCAGGAAGGGCAAAATTTGAGTGACAGGATTTAGGCGAACCACATTCTGGAGAACGGAGCCTTGCCTCACACCTTCTACTCTCAAATGACATCGATCATTGTCAATTAGTGAACTTTAATTCACCAGGTTCAATGACGATTTCATGGCAAATAATCCTGTTGCGAGTGAAGCGGTCAACACCCTGTTCATTTCAACGAAGTAGCTCCAGATAGTTTTCGAGCTACTGAAGAGAAAAAAAAAACCGACACCTCCCACCCCTATAAAGATGTAAACCATCGTGTTCAACGCTGCACTGAATTAGAAGTTTAGTTTAGTGATCTGGTACACATCACGTCCAAATCAGGTCCAGTGATAAATGCCATTGTCATTCTTTGGCAGAATTACTTTGAAAAAGTTAAAAATCTATTTCTAGAAATCACCAATTATTTACTTGGAAACAGCTATATCTAGAGCCTTTTGGCGAAGGTTTCCAATTTTTGGAGCTGACAGGCATCCACAGGCAAACCAAAGCTTAGTCTGAAACCTTGGAATATGGATGGCATGCTTTCGCCCTGACTGCTAAACAGCCACTTAGTTCAGAGTGAAGGTAATCTGCTAAACAATATGAGTAAACGAAGTTTTTGCCTAACGAGTGTTTTTGTGCTCTATGTTGAATAACTTCTGTCAATAACTTAACTTGATCTCCGAGACTGACCATCACAACAACTTTTACCATGCAAGCGTACGCATTAACAGCTATCTCTCAAGAGAGGCGTTAGTCTATGTAGAACACTGTCCAATCCAGGATAGATCAACGTCACCACCCATCTTGCACGTATCTTACAATACTGAGGATTCCTCTGCGAACCTTAGGTCGCGCTCGCTGAGCCCGAGCGACTTAGAGATTTAATTTTCTAGAGGATTGCTTTTTAAACTGGCAGCACCGATTCTAGAAATTGTCAATTTGACAGTGGAAATTTAATTTGTGGTTAGTACGTTATGTCATTTTACGATAGATAGACGCATGCAAATTTTGCAAGGTTATTTTGAAAACTATTTTTCGATTCGCTAAACTTATCGGGTGCTACATCCATTTTACGCCCGACATAATCGTCCATCTGAGCCAGTTATTCGGAACACGATGAATCGTTTTCGCACTTGGATAATACGCTTCCCCAAAGACGACAAATGATGCGAAAAGAAGAAGTTATTGCCGTTGTGGAGCGCAGTGTTGAGGAGAATCCGATTCCCTATCGTATACAACAATTGGAGCTATACCCACCCACTTTGTGGAAGATTTTAAGAAGAGATCTTGGCTTTTAAAGCTTAAGCTTATAAGATCCAGCTTGTACAAAAGTTGAAACTGCGCCACCATTATACGCGTCGTAAGTGAATGGGCCGAAAACATGATACAGCCTTTTTGGTTAGGTGGAAACAAGCAAAATTGCCGAATTTGGAGTGGATAACACCCAGAAGCCTTTATCGAGACGACCTTATCACCATTAAAATTCACTGTTTGGTGTTCTTCTAGAAGGACGATGCTGACCAGAATGTTACCATAAATTTAAAGCGCTATAGAAACATGATTTCTGTCTTATTCGTTCCTCAGTTGAACGCCATGCTATTGCTGATATACGGCCCTAAGTTGCTCGATAAAGTTGTAAAAAATTGAACTTCAAGATTGCGCTTCACTCGAGCCAGCCATGGCGCACATACTACCAAGATCATGGGCTAAAGCTAAGTCACCTCAGCATAAATTCTTTTATTTCATATTGAATTGGCACACCTCTAAAAAGACAGCCTTTACGACTATATCGGCTTCGCACCGAGATGGGGGAGACTTGGCCCGGCAGCCTCAACGTTTTTGATGGCTTGAGTGAATTTTTAATTTGAATTTGAATTTTGACTATAGAGTCTCCAACGCCAGATGTTAAGCTTTTTATTTTTTTAGTTATCTTTTTTATCTTTTGGAGGTGGTCGTGGTGCAATGGTAATCATTGCCGACTGTTGAGCCGAAGATCTATAGTTCAAGTCCGTCCATAGTCAAGAACAATTCTTGTAAGGAAAAACTGTGCGAAAACAGTGAGAGATGATAAAAAAATGCTGACGAAGGCATAACACTCGCAACATAAAATCAGTTCAAAATTCATACTCTGTATGTGCATTTCCAATATAACACCTTAATAACATGAAAAGGAATAAAATTAATGTGAACTACAACCAATGCAAAATCAGTCGAATCTCTTAAATCCTATCCAGGACAATCACCCCCGGAGAGTAGTGAACGAACATCTTCGACACAAACCATCTGCATCCCGTCCAGGTTGTGTGACAAACAACATACATACACTCTTGAACCTGCACGAATTATAAAAAAAAAAGTTAATTCGTTAGCAATTTTAAATAAGTTAATCGCAAGACCAAAATGTACAGTCTTAACTTATTTTGCTTACTTTAGAATGTATGCCCAAGGGTAGTAAGTTATTTTTAAGTTAATAAATTTAAGTTAATTTTAAGCTTTTTCGGCTGGCATAAGATAATTCTAATTAATATTGATAAAAATTAGTAGAAGGGCTACTTTTTTGTATTATACCGGCTGACCCAGGTGACTCCCAAATCGTGTATATTGACGGTTGATTATGAGCAAACTACTGTAGAAGCGATTCGCCGACTTAACATGATGGGCTGATGTAAATCTTGTTTAAGTAATAAATGAGTCAAGGAAGGTTCAAGTCATTTGTTTACAGAATCTAAGCCGAAGTTGGTAAGAAATTGGTCTCTAAGCCCAATAACACAAAGATCGAATACCAACAAATAGTCAAATTATCGAAAATAGGTATCATGGTGTTTTTTTTTTCTTAATGGAATATTGGCATAATTTACAGAAGGTAAAGGGCTGTTCAAAAAATAAGAGGACTTTAATAATTTCGCTGTTTCTGTTAGACCAATTCACCCGTCTTTTGTCGTTGTTGTGATGAAGAACATGTCCAAATAGTATGTGAATATTGCAGGTCTTGGATAAGTTGATAGATAATACTATGAGTATAACTTTTCCAAGAAAATATTGAGGAAAACACGATGATCGCACAATTATTTTTAAATCTGAACTTCTCTGTAATTAATCAAAATCATACACACCTATTCGGATACCTACCAAAAGGTTAAGAGTATAATATATCCGAAGCCACCTTTATTTATGTGGAATTTTCGATTCAACAGAAAAAAGGGCCTGCACCGGTATAAAGAATTAAAAAGTAATGCGAAAATGTGAGAATGATGTATACAAAACGACTGCAGCAAAGGTAATCGCTGTCAGTGCGCTTACAAATCGCTTCCCTTGCCTGCTCAATTGCAGCCGCCACCAACATGACCTCGAAAGCTGCCTTCGCAAGGAAATAAATTATTCCTGCTTCATTGCTCACTCGACTTTAGACTGAGGGAAAAGAAAAGAAGAGCAAATCAACAATTATCATCTACCTCCATCGGGCGAGCCACAACTAAATTATCTCGTGGCCAGCATCCAGAACACAGCGATTCAAGAAAGCAGTTGAAATACAAATTGAATTAACTCGATAATTTATCCATTGATTCGCAGCACAAAGGCCCAAAAGCAATGAACCATTCTAGCCCATCCGCGGTTGCTCGAGGAATGCATGCCCACTCATCCATCACGAGTGCCAGTGATACTAAAAAATCCTAACCGGGAAGGATTTAAAGTCCTGAAATGGTTGAAATGGAAGCTTACCTCCCGATTCAAACCAGTCAGACCCAAAGGCACGGAGGAGAAATCCTGCCACACAAATTCGCCAGCAAATCACAACCGCACAACCGATGTATCGAACAAAAACGGAATGCCTGCCCTAAGCCTGCTTCAGATACGAGTAGCTGTAGGCAGTGGAATGTCGGGGATAAGCATAAGCTGAGACCGAAAAAATCGAAACAAGAGAAGAAGCAAATATTCACCATTAGAGCATATCCGCTTACGGATATCGGAAAGAAGCTGGAAAGATCCGTTTATCTTCCAGCACCAAACCAAACAAAAAAAAAGAAAAGACAACCAAGCACAAGTGAACATTTGGAGAAGTCAAGAATGGGGCAATGGAGCGAAATTGCAGTTCGACGAATTCCGATCACGTAGCTACGTATGTGGATTTCTCAGTCAGTATGTGAAGTTCATGCGGGATACGACAGTGGGAACGACCTACATTCATCCATTCCACCTTAAACCTTCATTTGTCTTCATTCCTTTTCTTCATGTTCATTTTGCGGCTTTGGTTGTGACGCATGTTACCAGATTCGGACATCAACACTTGTGCTGAAAATTTGAGATGCAAACGGTCAGCCACACACTACAGAATCCAGGACATAGAACGCCACCGACGCATGGAGTGAATGATATAAAAAATCGGAACACGTTTATCGCTTTCGGGCTTATCAAAGCCGACGGAGTCCACTTAGTGCTTGGAAGTTGTCCTTTTCCTTTCTGGTGGTGTCGTTGCCTTACAGAACAAAGTAACATCAAAAACAAGAAGAAAATGGAGTGATTTCCATCAAGTTATGGGAAACTTCGCGGGCGTGCGTGCGGTTTGGTGTCGTATTTCGGTACAACGCCGACGTGGTATCGCATGGCGCGGAAAGTGTTTTCATCGTCCGGCACGTACTCATCCGCTTGCTCTCGGGCGATTCTTTCCGTGATTAACCTACCAATTCAAGGAGGCTTATTGTTATTGTTTTTATTTCTTTGCTTGTTTCTTGCCACTTTTAGGATGGCATTTGCACGTACTTGGAGTAAGTAAATTGTTCGGGATGGAATTTCATGTTAATGGCATATTTAGTCTCCACTCTTGTGATACTTTTCTTTCCTACTGCTGATTCGGATGTTTTCCTATGACAGGAGGGCTTTTCCATGCATGTGCTAGGAATGTTGAATTAACAAATAAGTTCGGATTGGAACGGAAGGCTGTACTTGAACTTAAACCAAGACGAGAACTTGTTTCGAGCAACGCAGTCACCTGCTTGAAGCAGATTGTGTCGTGTGACATATCTTGGCACGATGGTTATGCTGCGTCCCATTGAGCGCTTTCAAACTAAATCTAGAATCATAGCACATTGTGGTATTAATCTATGTATCTGCATCCTTAGGTTGAGTAATCAATTTAATTATTCATATGAGATTTGTTCAAAAAATAAGGTGACTCTTTGAACTTTGCCATGTGGTGATGCGCATGTCAGCCATTTAGACCTGTCTACAATTTTGTGTGAAGAACGAAATAAAGTGCACCAACGTACTTAATGTGTTGACTGTGGCATTTACATATAAACGATACCAGCTCTTCGCAGAAGGCCGAGAGCACGCCCCAGCTCAACAACAACCGATAAATAGGTTTCCCGTGAAGAAAATTTGTATGGGGGTGGTCGTTTTGCAATGGTAATCATCACCGACTGTTGAGCAGAAGGTCTGTAGTTCTGTCCATAGTCAAAAACAATTCCTATATGGAAAAACTGCGCAACAACATCAGATGTGAATGAGATTTGATCAAAAAGTGTTAACGAAGCCATAACACTTGCAATGTTACTTCAAAATTCATACTTTGTGTGTGCATTCCAAAATAATATCTTAATGGCATGGAAACAAAAAAGTTACGGAGAGCCACAACCAACGCGACAAATTCAGTCGAATCTCTCAAAAAACCCTATTTAAGACAACTACCCCCAAAGAGTAGTGAACGAACATCTTCGACACAAACCATCTGCATCCCGTGCCGTCCCGTCCCGTCTGCAGGTTGTTTGACAAAAAACAACATAAGAGCGCACACTCTTGAACCTGCACGAATAAAAAAAAAAAAAGAGAAGTCGTCGAATCACTGTCAGAGAAGTTGTAAAAAGTTTTGCCAAAAGAACTGTCGCATGAGCATCGCTCAGGAGCTGTTGAATGACGTGAATAGCGATCCAGATTTACTGAAAAGGGTTATAACCGCTGACGAAACATGGGTATATGGCTATGATGTCGAAACCAAAGACCACTGATTCCAATGAAAGCGACCAGAAGATCCAAGACTGAAAGAAGCAAGTAAAATTCGGTCAAATACAACTGTTTTCTTCGATTACAATGGCGTGGTTCATCATTAGTTCTTGGGGGAAGGTTGTATGGTCAATGAGGAATATTACTTTGAATTATGCGCCGTTTGCGTGAAACAATACGAAGAACTTGTCCGGATTTCATCGTTGGTTGTGCGTAATTTTTTGGCCAGAAACAGTATCGTAATCGCTGGAAGAGCTCAAGGCAATGCCAAAAACTGTATCAGAAATGCCTCAAGGATCGGAAATATTGCCGGCGCAAATATATTATAACAAGGGGACAAAATAGATATTTAAGAATAAATAAAAATTTTTCCAAGAAAATAAAAAATTCCCTTAATTTTTGAACAAGCGACCCATACAATTTTTTAAGCGATTGGTTTTTAATAATCAAAAGCACAATTCTGAAAAATTACAAAATTATGCAAAATAAATCGAATTGCTGCCTTTTTCTTGCCATTTATTTCTTAGGGATTACTTTGTGTATATGTTGGCCGCTACTATATTTCAAACCCAGAGTATTATTTCGAATCATTTTTTCAAGCATATTGGCTGGTATCTCGCTAATAGCCGGGTATCGGTGTCTTTCAAGGCTACAATCGGAGTTGGTTTATCGATATAGACAAGTTATGTATTTGACCTATATTTGGCCTTAAGAAGTAGTCAAAACAATAGAGAGTTTGCTCAACAAACTCATTTTGGGCAAGAAAAAAGTGTAAAATCAAAAAACGATAGCGGGGACGTTTACAGTAACGTATTGCTCACGATCATCTTAGAAAAATACGGGCCATTGATTCCACTGGAACAAAACCCTTCTTAACATATATTGCCTGAGATTGCCTTTCTGACCAATTGTATTTTCCCCGTTGTCCGGAGAAAAGTGAGGAGGAGCTTTAGTGATGTAGAGTTAAGTAATTTGACCGTGGAAGCAGGGAGACCTAAAGTGGGTTCAGGTCTTGAGAAATTATCCTCTGAGCCCCTTCTAGCGAGTTCATCAGAGATCTCATTTCCTGGGTTCCCAGAGTGACCTAGCACCCATGCAAGCCTTTGTGAATTTAGTCTTCCGACTCGGTTCAAAAAGGTTTTGGGGTCATGCATTAATTTGGATCTTGTTAAAAAGTTGGACACAGTTTTGAGTTCAGCTTGGCTGTAACTGTAGACGCATATGCTTTTTCCCTTTCAGTTGTGCTTCACAACATAGTGCATGGCCATTAGGAATCCGTATGTCTCTGATTGAAAGACAGACGCATATTTTCCTAACCAGAATTGCGGTCGAATGTTTTCGGACTTAAAGAAAACCGTCTGTAAAGTCATCTGTAAAAACGCGAAGACAGTCCTCCAGTTCCAGTTCCAGGTTTAGTCTCTGACCAGAACTAGTCCTGACGCCATGGAAATATGACTGTTAAATTTTAGTGCAATAGGATGGCAGGTGTCATTGCGTCGGTTGGCATATCCATGAGACAAGGGTCGTAAGATATTTCTCGCGCAAGTACACTATCACTCCAATTCGAGTTGTACCAAAAACCATTTCTCTTGAGGCGAGATATGGCTTTCAGTGCTTTCAGTGTAAATCCAGAGGACTTTTTTCGGCGATAAGACCCAGGTTTAGCCAAAGACACCTTTGCATTGCCAAAAAGCTTACAGCGCTTTGGTGGTTGCTATCTAAAATTACTCCCAGGTTTTTAGCTTCCTTGGATATCGGGATGGGAATGCCTTTTAGCACCAGCTGAGTATTGCCAGTGTTTGTCCTCTTTCTCGTGAAAAGAACGACATAAGTCTTAAGAGGATTAAACGACAGCCCATTACTCGTACACAAGTCCTTAATCTTTTTTGGCGCAGCCTGTGCTTTGTGACAAACAGTCGCTAAATATGAGCCGACAGAGAGCTGCTTCATCATTCACATAGATCTGGGCATAGATTTCAGAGGCATTGAGAACATCGAGCAGAGGGTCGACTATAAATGAAATAAGCTTCGTTGTTGATGACAATTATCTATAAAAAAAAAGAATCCTTGAGGCCCACTCACCGAAACTTCGAGGCTGTAGCATCCTTCGGCATTAGTTCTTGCACGAGCTGTATTTCGTAAATGTAAGCCCAAGATTTTGTATAAAATCTTCCACGTAGTCGAGTGTAAGCATTTTCGCTATGGAATGACAATGCTAACCGAGCATGTTTAGTTTTGACATTTGCCAGGACTTAAGCATGAGCCTAAAGGCCTTTCAGTGGTCAAAAAGGAAACACTGAACCAAACAACGAAAAGACATCCTTTATGTATATGCAGCCCAGAAGCATCACTCAATCGCCTTTTTTGAATTAATTTAATAATAGTCGTTTCCATCAGCACTCTCCTGCTCCCTGGCGCATTGGGAAACTATATCTTAAAAATGGAATATTAGCATAGCAGTAGAATTTTGGAAATAATTGCTTAGTCAACAAAGCCAATTGTCAAGTTGATAAGCACACTGAAATCAGCCAAATGCTTATCTCAGTATATTGCTTGGACTGCACCATTAGAAACAAGGACACAATACTTTTCAGTGATTCTTCGACACATTCAAGCCATAACTCAGCCATAATTTGGTGAACATTCGTTTTAAAACATTAGGGACTGGTGCATTGTGTGTAATAACTTGATCTTGGTCACACCACCAAAACGCGAAATAACTCATTCATAAAATTTTGGATGAGGCCTTTCGTCACCAAAACCACATGTCTTCCACATCCATACCTTCGATTTGATGCCAAAAAAATCAGCTAAAATTTGATCACGGCGATGAGAACGGTTAACGGTTACAGTAAAACCTGCCTCATTCTCAAAAAAGTATGGACCAACGACTCCACCTTACATAATTGCATACTATTCAGTGTCTTTATGTGGAAGCCACGACAATTATATGTGGATTGTCACTTCCCCATAGGGGACAATCTTTTTATGGCTGAAGAAAATTTTGTGTGAAAATTGGTCAAATTTTAAATTTAATTTTAACTTTGGTCAAAACCTGTTCTGGCCGTGAAATCCACTTAGGCAAGCTAAGTTTTGCTTAAGATGACGTCTACACGGAACGACTATAATATCGGCCATAACCACTACTTTTGTAACAAATTTCCAAAATTTTAATACACTACATTAAGTAAAGTATAATAATCCACAATACATAATAAAGTGGCAAACCTTTGGCTTAATATTTACAGTCTTAAGTGACAGCTTGGTTGGATTTGTGTGATAGAAATAGGGATGTTAAATTCAATACCACGAATTGAATCATCCTGCGCACGTTTTTAAATTAATTATTTGCGTCTTTACCATCGATCAAATAATCTAAATACACGTATAACAAGGTATGCCATTTTAAATTAATCAACATTTAACTATCATTGCGGTGGCTTTTATAATGAAAGGTGGATTAAAACACTCGCACAACGTGTTGAGTTAGCGAAAATTCAGTAGGACGGTGATAACATCACAAAATATTTCGTTAAGTTTGTTCTGCTTAGTCATCATCATCAGGAGCTTTCTCGCAAAGCTATATGTAGTTAATTTATTCTATAAATTTGCAAGTCTTGACGTCAACGAGGGTAAGTGATGCGAAGATTCCAGCTCGTGTTCGTCCCGCAAATATCTCTGCCACTGCTGAAAATGTGACTAAGAGTTAAGGTGTGTCTATTTCCAGACGTTTACAGGAATTGATGTGGACGACGTTTATTACTGGGTAAATAAAGGCTCAATTGCGTGACAAAATTCCTGAACGTGTGGTTCTGCGAACTGTAAGACTCAATTGGGCATTAGACTTTTTCTTCTTTCAGAGGTTATGTCTACTCAAATGCGCGGCCAACAATATTCGCGAAATTGCTCAAAAACGTGATTAAATTTCTTATCCAATGAATGACCATCTGTAAGGAAAGACGGGGTAGATTTTTGGTAGGCATTGAATCTCATTATTAATCCATGAGCTTGCACATTAAATTTAAAGAAATTGAAAAAAATACGTCTTTTCGAGAAAGGTCGTGTATTTCTGTTCAACACCTCTTGAAAAAGAACCAGAAAATATAATAGTAAAGCAGAACTTGTTCCATGCATGTCGTTTACTCGAAGGTTTTTGACTATTGGCGTACAGCTTACTACGTTTTCAAAGCTATCCACATAATCCCAGTAAAATATAATCCCGTGGTCCGTTTTGTGATTTCATTTCTTCGAAAAACAATCAATGTCAGCCAATAGTAGCTATTGGCCCTAATGGATATTCCGGCGTTATCAGTGTATTAAAAAAAAAACCTTTAATGATACCATTCTCTGGTGACAAGATTCGCTCCAAGCCAATTTTTGTAATACCTAATGCTCATGTTTGCCTAGCAAACTTGCGTAACTTGATTTAGGTCCGATGGTTTCCTCGTTTATTGCATTAAGTGCGCCATTCGTATTCATGGAGCGGTCCCCCAAACGCTATAACACTATCGTCTTGACGACAATTGACTTGCATAGATGGTCCAGCAGATAATAAGGATCGATTTGCATATATTTACCTATGAAATGCGATGAAATCTGGAAAGGAAAAAAGAGTGTGTTAAGTTGATAGTACGTGATTGATTTATTAGAAATATATTAGACTTGTGTTATTAAGCTCTTCACTATTTATGAGTAAAACAGCGCTGAGCATCTTCTCGACTTTGTATGATAGTATTGCCATCAAAGAATATAAAAGGTTTCTTTACCTAAGCATAAACTGAATTAATTTTAAGATACAGAGATCGAAAATGCTGAAAATTTAAAAAATATTTCCTTTTAAATAGGCTATATAAAAGTTTTTTCAATAAGAGGAAGTAGATGTTGAAGCGGAATAAAACAAGCTGTGTGTAAGGTATTAACAATACAGTTTTTTTTATTTGAAAGGCCCATGTATGCCATTATGTATGAAATAAGACTTTTGGCGACGGCCTGTGTAGATGTCTGACGTACGAATGTTGGCTGATTGAATATCAAACCAGTCGTCTCAAAATTGGCCATCAAACGAGTCGACTGTGAAGGGCCACCTTCACCATCTACCGTAAAATGGGCGCATTGCGCGCAACGTTTGCACCAACAAACACTAATTTTGATAATAAAGTTTTATCACTCTCGCACGCCCAATTGTGTTACGTACCATGATGATTTGACATCAGTAATTTAATAAGAAACAACAGATTTGACACTATGTCACCAAAACAACATGGTCGCGACAGACCGCCAAAATCTACCCGCGCCAGTCGAAAAACACTTTTCATTTTTTTATAGAATAATTCTACCTTTACAGATGGATTATAAGGATATAGCAACACCTGTCTAAAAATATGAAAGCGTGACCAGGCGTACAAGTTGCAAATGCCAATAGTTCAAACATACACGTCTGTGTCATGACATTTGACATCTAAAGGTTGATCCAATATGAGTTCTCTTTTAATAAAATCTATAAAAATCAATTAAATCATCAAAAACTGTACTTGAACTATGTGCTTGATTTACGGCAATTAGGGCTTAGAAATAATCTCATGTAAATGTTGTCCGCAACTAGCCCTCAGATGGACCATTCTCTCGGTCAAATTTTCGTGCATTCTCTGGAGCATCTCAGCTCGTATTCAGTTATCAAGCGACTATGGTTTATCAACACAAGTGCGTGGTATCAAATATTCCCACAAAAAATAATCAAGCGGATGATTTTGAAGGCCAATTCACAGGTCCCATTTTGTGATATGATGTTTTCGTAAAAATTGTCTCTAAAGAGCTGGATGGTTTCGCCCACGGTGGCACGTTACACCGTCCTATAACCATAAATCAACTACAACAATATTTTGAACATTTGGCAACAAAAATTCCCTGACCATTGTTCTGTAACATTTGTCATTGACCGTTACGGGCCTTATTTCTGCATTTTCAAAGAAATACGGTCCGATGATACCACCTACCTCTAGACCACACCGGGTCTATTGGTAGTTTTTGGTCACTTCTGACTACTCATCAGTCCACATGCGACTATTTTATTTGTTAAGCTCTCTGTTAAGCCAGCAATGAGTTTTTTGATAAGAAAACTGATCAGTTTGGAGCTTTTCCAAGGACCTATTTGCGAATTCTTGACGCAATCCAAGAATAACCTGGATTTTGTGTGCTATTACACAAGATCTCATTTAGAAAAATTCCCCAATGCATCGTATGAGAGACCTAAAGCTTAAAAACGGTCTTCAGGTACACTATCAACTGCAGCAGCATTGTTCGGTGGATAAAGGTGCAATAATTTAAAATACGACCGAAGCTTAGTGATTCTTTTGCGGATAGTGCGTTCAGATAGTCCTATGTAAGAATTGTAGGAAAAACTATTTCCCTAAGTACTGATTTTGGAAATAAATTTGGAAAATTTGAGAACATTGTTCTATTTATGATGAGTGAATACTGAATGGAAATGTCACATGGACATGACGTTTGGCACTTGTACAATACCTAAGAACCCCTATTAAAAAAAGTACCTCGCACTGGATCACCCTTTATTATAATGCTAATAAGTGCTTTTGATGTTTTTTCTTAAAATAAATGCGTCGCAAAAATTTAATTATTTATTTAAAATAGGAAAATCGAATGACTATAACGTCAGCTGCACTTCCTTGCCAATTATATGGTTCTCATACATGATTATTTAAGCCTACCTAATTACTCCAACCATTGGCGCTTTAAATACCTACAGGAGGGGGCAGGCCCAATATTAAGACAGTTGGACAGAGAGTTATTATGACTCTCTTAGTGTCAGGTTACTACATGGTGTTGATGCGCAGTGTAATCTAATCTAGTGTACTGTAGTCTAGATCTGGCCTCTCTGCACCTATCAGGGCCAAGTGGACTAGCTGTTGCATGGCGAACTCCGTTATCAGGCTTTTCGGTCACACTGACCTCCTGCCTGAGGGTGACAAAGAAATTTTATCTTAAGGAAGCGACCATAGTAACGTGGGGCTTGCAATCCTACGTTATACCTTGTGAGCTCGCAATGGAAACAGAAGAAAAATTTGCAATTTCCGGCAGATGGCTCGGACTGCTGTCTCACAAGTCCCTCGATCTCACCAGCTCTAGCAAGACATGCGTCTCCGCCTCCACCTCTGGAACTGGCTGTTGCAGAACCGTTCCCTTACCCTAATTGCGATCGCGCATTTAGGACAAAGCGTGACTTGGGGGTGCATCGTTCACAACGACACCCCGATGAAGTTCATGCCGAAGTCGATGTCGAGAGAGTCAGGAAACGCTAGTCACAGGAAGAAATCAGGATGATACGAGATACGAGGCTGAGGGTCAGATAGCTAGGGAGAGGTTCATGAACCAGTACCTGCTTGTTAAAGTTGCTGACGGTCGCACTCTTAAGGCAATTAAGAAAGCTCGCTAGAATCAACTTTACAGAGACCTTGTAGTTCAAATCGGTGAATTTCAACAAAGAAACACCCAACAACACCTCGAAGCAGTGCACCAACATCCATTGCGACCCGAATCTAAGGGATTTAATACCTGCTCTCGAAAGTGAGCGGTTTGACACCCGGAGACTGACAGAGATCGCCGGAAGATGTCCTGAACGCTGTACCCGCCTCACTCGCAGCATGGTTTCAAGCGAACTTCAGCGACTCGCGACAAAATCTCGTACTTCTCGACATGAACGAGTGCCACCGAGCGTCAATATCCCCAATTGGAAACTGAGGAGGAGAGAATACGCCAGAACGCGGAATCTGTTCAAACGTAGTATTGGCAAAGCCGCAAAAGAAATTTTAGACAGTAAGAATGAGTCGCAGATCCCTGATCTTCACCGTATGGTTGACTTCTGGAGACCCATCTTTTTGACCGAATCCACACCTTATAACACGACCAGGATGAATCGGTCTAACCTCGACCTTGAACATCTCTAGCACTCTATTAGCAACATGGAAATCTACTCTATCCAATTGCTGGTGAATACTGCAATTTGTTTGGCTTTCAGACGATGGAGAAGAGTTCCTCAGGCGATCCATGCACTGTTTTTCGACGTCCGCCAGAAATGTTTAGATGAAAATATTGCTGTTCTAGACTCTTTGCTAGATGACACCAAACGCAAGTCGAGGGAGCTCCATGTCTCTATCGTCCATTGTCCATCGTCCATTGTCTCTATCGATTACGCGAAGGCATACGACAGCATTAGCCATTAGGCAATTAGTGCCTTACTAGGAAAGAGGGGTCTTCCAACAGGCCTAGTCAACTACCACATTTCTCCTGCAGTGAGAGCCGCTTATGAATTACTTCTGGGTCCAGAAACGGATTCTATATACCGACCGAGCTCTCACCAAGTCCGAGGGTGTCTTTATTTTTTTGTAATTCGTGCCGGTTCAAGAGTGTACGCTCTTATGGTGTTTGTTGCACAACTTGGACGTTGTGCAGATGGTTTGTGTCGAAGATGTTCGTTCATTACTCTCCGGAGGTGGTTGTCCTAGATAAGATTTGAGAGATTCGACTGAATTTGCGTTGGTTGTAGTTCACAGTAACTCTTTTCTTTTCCATGTTATTCAGGTGTTATATTGGAAATACACACACAGAGTATGAATTTTGAAATGCTTGAAATCTTATGCTGCGAGTGTTATGCCTTCGTCAGCACTTTTTGATCATCTCTCATTCACAACTGATGTTTTTGGACATTTTTTTCGTATAGGAAACGTTCTTGGCTATAGACAGACTTGAACTACAGACTTTGCGCTCAATAGTCGATTATAATTACCATTGCACCACGACCACCCCTCATTATTTATTTTTGATTACTTACGCAGAGACGTTGCGGATAGGCCCGATTCCTGTGGATCTCACCCGGCTTTTAGTCACAATCTTTGCTTCAATTTGACTTCAATTTTGAATCTTCATATTTCTTACCTGTCCAATACTTGCTTCCAGAGAAATCGTTTGATGCTGACCAAAAACAGAACGAACTTTTCGGAAAGTTGACATATTATTGTAACCATTGTTGTCATGAATTTGCACTATTTTAGCAAATTGAACGAGCTTGAATCGATCTACATCTAATAAGTTCCTAGCTGTTGCTTCTCAAAAGTCATTACAGTGATAGCTGAATGTTGACAGTTCTGCGATAACTTCAAATTTAAAATGCCACTTCTTGTTGGATCGCCCATTATGTATTGTATATCTATGTCTTTCTTATTGCCTAAAAATTATAGCAGACAGACAACAATAAAGCCGAAAACTCATTCACTATTCAATGCTCTAAGTTCCATGTCATTCACTGACTCCGAGTTCTTTCCACATGACCGCCACAAGCCTTCCCGGCACTTTTACATGCTTTTCTCATATTCCATTCGACAGGATTACCAAATGGCACATAAATAACTAGAATAGCACTATACCAATGTACTCGTAAGCCCGGCAAAGAGTCAATCCCATTAGACGGAGGAAATTGCTAGAAGTTCCCTACCGACGCACCGGCTATATGATTCCGCCCGGCGAGGCGGGATGACGTAGCGATCGTTAACCGGCAATACGAGTACTCTCGTCGCGCAAGGCGAATGAACTCTAAACGTCCATCCGCGAGATTCAGTAAAGAAAATCGAGAAAAGAGAACTTGTCGTCATCGCTGTCGTCACACACAACGAATGGGTTACAACGCGATTGAGGACACGCAACGGTGAGTGCTCTGCGCGACGACATCAATTCGCTGGACAATAAACATTTATGTACGACTACACTAACCATACTTGCTCTACACGGTCATCTTTCCTCCTCCTTACGACGCGATGCCCCTCGCATTGGGCGTTGGTTACTTCGTTCTGCGGTCGTCTGTCGTTATCCGGTCTGCTGTAACCATTAAGTGTTGACCTATAATTTGCACATTAAAATGTGCATTTCTTGAGCTCAATTGTATCCCTGGGAGAGAGGCTTCTTTCAAGCATTTCTTACGAAGCACTTTGTGAACACTTCTCGGACATTTTTCTGTCGTTCATCTGTCCATTTATGGGGCGCGACTACAGGGAAGATTGAATGTGAAAATATGTCTGCCGGAGCTGCTACAACTCTGGAATGGGTTACATCACTGGTTTTCCTACTCCTCTTTATTTTTCTCCTGTCTTCGCGTCTGTTCCCCCTGTTGGCTTCAACGAATTGCGCGACAATTTCTCATTGCGTCGACGACGCTGACCCTAATGATGGAAAGGATGTCAGATCTGGCTATCTCGGCAAAAGCAGCACACATGTGCCTCATTCTGACAGTGACATGTGCTCGCATGTACATATATAGCTGCGCTGCACATGGTACCTGAAAGATAACACTCAGCAACTCATGTGGACTAGTGCGTGGCATTCTGAATGACGACAGACGTACGGCTTAAGAACTTTGAATTCTTGCAGACATGAGGTGATACATTTCTTTAAAAGTTTTCCTTTATTTCATGGAATGTCCTCGAGGAGAATTTTTTCTTTCACTTCATGTTGATGAAGGGAATGAAAGAAGAAAGTCGCCCCATGGTCTTCGTCACTCGTATTCACCTGAAAATCAAAGGCCGTGTGTCCTTCTTTGACAGAAAGATTTTAAATGTATCGCTCGGCAGGACGATTCCCTTTCTTCTCGAAAGGACGAATGGAAATGCATCTCATTGTGGATTAAATGAAATATTTTAATACAAACAAACGTATGGTATGATAGTAAACAGGATCCTTTTAACATACCTCTTTAATGAAGAACCATTTATAACGTGGGGTTTGGGTGAGGAAACATACCAATACATAATGACTTCCAAATGAATGAGCTTAATGCAATGTCAGGATAAATATATATTTGTACATTCGTATAAAGTTGATTGGCATGTGCTTACAAATTGTGTTGTCGTAGGCACTTGGTAATCCGCAGATTACCAGTCGATGAATAACTGGTGAATTAATGGTGGGAAGTCAAATTGGTTTTCAATTTAATGGGAAAGCAATTGGGTTTAGTGGAAGAGGTTGTCCGGCTAACGAGGATGTAATTGAAGCTCTTACGCTGATTAGTTGCCTAAATAGAACAGCCTTAAAGCCGGCTTGTGTATCAACCTAAAACATCTGAAATACCCCAAAAAGGATTTAGAAAGAAAATGACATAAGCAACTGTCGAGCGAAATTCTTTGCTCTTCAGCTTTACTAAATATTCCACTGAGATATGGTGATGAATAATTTTAAATAAATTTTCAGACCGAGAACCACAGTTTCTGTTTACCTTCTTCAAGAATTTACGTAGACATGTACAATTTACACTTGGATCCTTCAAAGAGGATTTCATTTCCACCTTTCAGGGCGCCACAATTCTGATTTCTGTCATTCGAGCCGAATGCATTTCAATTTGTAATAAAATATTCTGAAAATAGGTTTCCATATTTGTTATCGAATTCGTATCAAGCGGGGTTCCACAAGAAGCTGTACTAGGGCCTGTACTTTGCCCTTTGTACCTTTGAAATATTTACAACCGATATGACTTTATGTTCGGGAAAAATGGTTCCGTTGCTGATCGAGCAATCCTTGAACACACAAGAATGTGGCGTCTGTTGCGACGGTGACTGTCAATGACGAACAATTCGGGTTATGAAAACTGGGTTGGATTATGTGAACGAATCAACAACTATTGACATATAGACCAGATCTTCACATTACGTTAGATCCTGGAAAAACCAATGATTTCCAAGTCGATACCTGCAACTTTTGAAAACACGCACTGGATTTCGGCAAGGAGACGCACTGTCGTGTGATTTCTTCAATTTAGTCCTTGAAAGTATAGTGAGGCAAGCGGGTGTCAACGCGGAAGGCACTCGCGTGTTGAAGAGCAACTGCTGGGATATACGGACAACATGGAATCAAGCTTCCAGTGTGCCGTAGGAGTGGCATTCATGGCAATTGAAGAAAAGATAGGCCTCGTTGGCTTAAAAGTAAATGAGGATAAAACAAAATATATGCTGTCGACTAAGCACCTCTCTTACGAACAGCGCCTTGGGCAAAACGTAACCATGGGCAGCATACAAATGAACTCGTGCTGCCTCGCAAATCAAACGGCAATTTCACTGTCAATCGCAGGGAGATCTTGGAAACTTTGCTTAAGGTACATTTTCCTGGTTCTACCCGCCAATCCCTCTCGATGAGCGTCACAAATTGCATCGATAGTTGAACAAATAGCCCCTCTGATAGACTCTTCAGCTCCGACAGAGTTAAATGGGCAATTAGCTCATTTAAAATCTAAAAGGCTCCAGGTAAAGAGGGTGACTTTCTTGCTATTCTCCAGAAAAGCCTAGGCAACATCCTATCCCCACCGATAGATTCTGTTTCAACTTTGGATACATCCCTCAATTCTGGAGGGAAGTCAACCTTGTCTTCATCCCTAAGATTGGAAAACCAAGTGAACAACCTAAATCCAATAACCAACCTAAAAACAGTTGAAAAACTGATAAAGTTTCACATCAATATACCTCTAAGTGATAACTCAAACAGCTCTGCATTCAAATCAATATGCATACCGCAAGGAACGATGTACTGAGAATGCGCTGCATCACTTAGTAGCTTATGTTGAACAAAGCTTCACATGCAAGAAGATCGCAATTTGCTGTTATTTGGTGTTAAGGGGAATCATGTGCAATAATGAAGGGCTGTCAATGTTACCGCTGAGAAGGTCATGAATAAATATAATATCTGCAACATCACGTCGTTCTTTAAGGTGTTGGAGGTATAAGGTGGTAAACTAAGGGGCCAGACTTGGCTAGCATATTCGAGAAGGGGCCTAACGAAAGTGATGTACATATAATGATTTCGTAACGTAAGGATCCGAGAATTCTTTGGACCAATGTTTCACGAAACCGAAGGCTAGCACGTTTGATAATGTTGTCGATATGGAGGCGAAAATTGAGTTCACGGTCACAAATGACCCCTAAATCAACCAAGAAGTTGGCAGTTTCATTACGAATTATGTAGGTTCTGGGTGATGAGAAAGAGCGCTTGCGGGAGTAAGTGATGGCTTGGCATTTACTGACATTGAGCACGAGTTGGTTTTTTTTACACCAAGTAGTGAACCTGTTAAGGTCCAATTGGAGAGAGCCGAACGCGAGAGGGGAAGATACGTGTTTAAATATTTTTATATCATCAGCATATATGGAGAGCTGAGAGTGTTACAATCTTGTGCATCAAAACAGAGCATAACGCACCCTAAGAACCAACCGCTGCACCATCGTCACCCGACAACAGAACGGTGGAATCGTACCACCAAGACTTAGCGAACATGCTATCACCGTTTTTTTTGTGTGGGTAGCGGCACTTGGTTAAATATAATTTTTCATTCCACAATCGTCTTTCGCCCCATAAATACGAATCAATAAAGCATCAGTATTTGCTAAAATTCGACTTTTATTTGTGGCTTTTATAGAACTTAAAAATTCTTTAGTTCTCATCAGAGAGTTCTGAATAAAGAATATCAATGGGCCGAGATGACTACCTTGCGGGACACCGGTAGTATTAATTGGATCAGAAATAAAAGATCTGATGCTAACATTATATTGATGACCTTCAAGATAAGATCTGATCCATGAGATAAAACCGTGATCATAAATTTAACATAAAGACGACTACGCCACTGTGGGCCTGTCGACGCACCTACAATGAAACCTGGGGATTGAAACCTAAGGGAATCCACTGGTTATATGCCGCGAGTTGAACAGAAAACTACAAAAGTTAAATATCAACGACTTCATGTCTCGGTATTACAGGCGCCAAAAGATACAAGGTCAAACTCTTGCGGGTGCCAGGTCACAAGGGCATAAGAGGCAACTAAATCGCCGACCAATTCGATAGAAAAGATTCCAGCAAAAGGTACATATGTAGGTGCCGAATCTTTCTACGGAATCCCCAAGTCAAAGACTAATTTTCTCATAGCCAAATGGTAAAAATCGCAACATCTGCGCTTTTGGAACAGCGTTCAAGGACTCAGACAATCGAAGAAATTCATATTGCCCCTGAACAAACACTCTTTCAATATTCTCAAATATAATAGAGTCATATCAGAAGACTGGTCAGCTACCTTTGTAGTCTGAGATATCATCCCAACAAAATTAACCTCTCGTCTGAAACCAAGTGTTGGCTCTGTCTAGAGGATGAGGAAACTGCAGAGCACGTACTATGCAAGTATGCTGCCCTGTGCCATCTTAGGAACCGCATACTCCTGAGCAGATCAGTTCAGCTCCTATGAGGGACTTCCTCAGCTTTATCAAAAAAGTGAAGGAACTCCCAGTCTAATTGGCTGGCAGGTACAATAGACCTATTCTGGTCGCAGTGCTCTATGCTATCTATTAACACTAGCCCCCAATTTAAAAAAAAAAAGTTCATGGAAACATAAAATTTTGAGATAGAAAAAGTTTGTCTACCTCGACGCAAATGTTATCTTCACAAATGATCCAAGTTTCACCCTGGGCAACCGCTGCAATTTCGGTCTGTCAAAACAGCTAGAGTCAAAACTCCCGACAAGGAAGTCCAAAATTACTCTCTGCAGAACACTGATCTTGCCACTCCTGCTTTACGGAGCCAAATGTTGGATGATAAGCAAGAAAGCAGAGATAGTTCCGAGCTCTGTTGGAAAAAAAAAATCCCATCGGTTCTGTCTGCGAAGAAGGCGAATGGAGGAGAAGACACAACCGCCAACTCTACGAGCTATATAATGATGTCTGGAAGGCAAAAATCTGTCGACAACATTGGCGCATGAACTACCGCGTTTCAACAAAGAGGGTCTTCGAATCCCAGCAACCTGGTTAGAAAAGGCAAGGGTAATCGAACCTTCCGTTCAGAGACCAATGAATCGCGGACATTAGAAAACGTTAACTCTCCAATTGGAAGCAGAGTGCCCGGCACCGATACGAGTGGAAGCAGCCTCTCATTTAGGCTCAGATCCTCTAAGGGTCGCTAGCCTGATAATTATTGAAAAAAAAACCAAACCTAATAACTATAGCCTTACGTACAACTTACGGTAAAATGCTTGAAAAACTGATAAAAGTGCGCACTGAATTCTTGCCAAACAAAAATACGTTTTTCAGAATCGAAGAAGAAAGGTCTCCTAAAGACGCTATTCTTAAGCTGCGTGGCGGAATTAATAACAGTTAATTAACGTATTAACAATCCTCATTAAGAACTCATCATGGCCAAAGCATTTTATATGGTTAATCGTGGTAATCTCCTCGAAAAAATGTAAGTGACTTTATTCGTATTTGTCAGATAGAATTCAACGAGCCACATGGAATTGTTAGATCCCTGTTAAAAATGAAGACTAGTGTACCACGAGGTTCAGTGTACGGTCCATTGTTGTTTATTGTATAAGTTTATTCACTGTTTTATTAAAACTTCAGAAGTAATTTTTAAGCTTTTGCTGCTGATATACCTATTAAACATCAAAAGTTTGCCCAGAATGAACTACTCATAAGCAATAAAACGAGGCTAATGATATGTAATTTTAAAGGGAGATAGGGCTTAGAATATTATCGTGATTCGAATGCCGTAAAAGGCGATTGAATTCTTAATGGATCTCTGCCTAATGACATGAAACCTGGAAGTGATATTTTCAGCTGACCACAGCTTACCCGTGCGAGATGTTGAAATTTATCGATTAAGTTCACTCTATCCGTGCAGGAAGGTCTGGATGATAACAAAAAGCAGAACGTACCTACCGAAGCTTTTCCTCAATATTTACACTGTATTTGTTGCGGGTTTTCACATTTTCAGCAGATTGTCCGAGTCCATTTTAAATAGCCTTCAAGTTTTTAGAAAGTAAAAATCATCGAAATGGTAGCTTAATATTAGCATTTCAGTGATGGCGCAACATTGAAAATGATACCTCTAATTGGATAATCTAATGATCGATGCCAAACTTACCTACTTCGAAGTAATGTGAGATAAAGTTACTCAGATAGCAGCAGTTTTGCCCAGAATAATGCCAAAAGCTAATGGGGCCATTAAAAAAGGAAAACACGAAGACTACTTCTGTAGAGTAGTGTAGTCACATTGAGTTACACACATAAAGCTAAACGAGGTACCTCCCCGAAGAGGTTGAAGGAGATATACACCCTATAAGGAAATGACTGGGTCAGCTTCATGAAGATGTTGAGATCAAACTGATTCGTGAAATGTTGGGAACAGTATCCTTTATCTGCCAACATTGCAGTAAGGATAGTGAAGGTGTTCCTACCATCATCAACATCAAATAATATTGTCAACCTATGTCTACTTCTACGACTACCTCTTCGGTAACTAGTTTTCTTATAGCCAATCCTTTTAGGTTTCTGAGGGCGCCAAGCTCACTGAAGACTACTGATGCCACCACATTAAAGTTCAATAGTCATAACGAGGCCTACTTAAAGGCCCTTAACAGCCAAATAAAACCGTGAAGCAATCTGCTTTATCAAGCGATTATCTGAAATCATCACAACTATCCATCCCCGATCAAAAGCATTAAAAGTTATTTCACAACCCAAGGTCTCACCACTAAACCCAGCCTTGACTTAATACCCTTAATCCGCTTCTAGTTGAATAAAGAAAGTGAAAGCCAATCCGCAGCGATTTACCAACTATAAAAAAACTATAAAAAGGAAGGAAAATTCAATTTCCGCGGTTTCTTATGGTGGTCTTGTCCTCGTTTTTAATTTTACATCAATTGCCTCCTCGGTCCCACGCTAACTCAGCGCCATTTCCTTTTTTTTTCTTTTTGTGCTTTTGTTTTTATTCTTTTGCAATTTGTTTGGCGTTTCTCCGCAATGAAAGAACTTTAGAAACTAGGAAGCAAAAACAAGAACCAAAAACCTAATGACGACTCTCCCCGTCGAACGAGGTCACACCCGTTTCGTACACAATCGCCCTATAGCCGGCTACCACCCCCCAAACCTTTCGCAACTCGGCTGGCAACCACCGTCATAGCCGAATTTCCCAACTCGACCCCGGCATAAAGCCCATCACTACCACCGCCGCGCCGCGCCGTGCCTATAATAACCGACTCAAACTACTTGCCTCTGCCATTTGAATTTATCCGGCCTCAATAAAATCCAGAGTTGAAAATCGTTGGCCAAAAGCCAAAACGTTTATAGCGTGCGCCGGGGGCGGTGCGAAACGTGCGGGGCATGCAATCCGCCACCGGCGTTTTCCATTCTTTGCTTTTCTTTTTATTTACAACTAAATATGTGTGCAATCAACACGATTTCCACCGGGCGATGGTGGCACTGATGGTGGCGCTTCAAACAAAAACGGAGAACGCGAAAGGAAAATAAAAATCAGAAAAAAAAATTGAAAACAAATGTCGGAGTTGGCTTAGCGGTGAGGCATAGTGAATGGTGCTACCCCATCGCCGGGCCATCGGGTTCAGGCTGCGAACAGAAATTACAACTTGCAGCAACAGAACACACAAATCGAAGCCTTTCACGTTCGGGCTGCACTCGTTCTGTGTCCAAATGCCTGTAATTTGGCAATCCGGCTGAGAGGCGAGGTGGACGTGCATGGTGGTCAGGTTGAATTGTTTTTTATTTTAAATTTCCGTTTTTTCTTTTCCACAGCTGGAAATTGTGTTAAGGGATTATGGGAATCAGGCGGAGAGATATGAGAATTAAGGTGAGGGAGGACTATGTCGGTGTGATCCATGACAGTGAACTGCAGTCGTTGTGCAATCAATCTTCTGCGGTGGATGTCATTTGACAGAGAAGCTTATGTTGCCAAAGAATGGTAAATGCGAATGATGGGAGGAAGTAATCGGCGCTTGAATGGGAGTTCGATGGAGTAGCTGGACAGTGATTTTGGGTATCGTATCGAATGTTGAAAGCGAGTCGGATTAGGTTTTTGATGGATGACGGATATGGGTATACACTGAAGGAATTGGGAGCTTAGTTGGTATTAAATTTTGATTTTTTTTCAGTTCGTCAATTAGGAGCTTGTTACCGATCAAAGGATCTTTGCAAAGGTTTTAGGTATGGTCGTGCAGCCGATTCCAGATGGCACTAAGGCACTATACTGAAAAGAGCAGAAGACGATTTCTCGTGTTTAGTGGCCGAGATCTTAGATTTATATCTAATATTACTTATAATTCGTGTAGGTTTAAGAGTGTACGCTCTGATGGTGATTGTCACACAACCAGGACGGGGTGCAGATGGTTTATGTCGAAGATATTCGTTCACTACTCTCGTTGGTTGCGTTGGTTGTAGTTTACAGTAACTTATTTTGTTTCCATGTCATTAAGATGTTAGATTGGAAATGCATATACAGAGTATGATGCAGCGAGTGATATACCTTCGACAGCACTTTTTTCCGTATAGGAATTGTTCTGACTATGAACGGACTTTAACTACAGACCTTCGGCTCAACAGTCGGGGAGTCACGACCACCGCCTGCTCATTGAGAATTTAAGAATAGATTTATCGCTCCTCTCTCATGAATCCGAATAACTTTTAGACATACGAGCGGTCAGCCTGCTTCAAAATTGGACAGGAGTGGGTTGCGAAGGCATCTGAATATGCAAGTCAGAGCTAAAGCTGGGTGTTGTGTTGCCCTTTAAATTGTCAGGCTTGAATAAATTGTCATCGACCGGAAGAGCAGACTGACTCGGTCCCGGAATAGCACAGAAGGCATAACAAAACGTGGACAGGTCAATTATTTCCTATAAGGGAAACTATATTGTGATATAATCATATAGTGTGTAGTAAATATTTATATTTCATTCAACACAATCTGAAGCAAAAAGGGTGAGGCTTAAAATGTTCACTAGACCTATGTAGTGTATCTGGTATTGTAAACGATTTTTTCAACTACGGTAAAGACCGCGTCATTCCTTTGGACTAGGCACATCATCGGACAAAATTAAAAAAAAACCCGTAACCCAACATTTCAAATTGTTTTTTGGACAACTGGTTTACCTCCATAAGTCTGATGAATTGTTTGAAGCAAAGGGGTATATTGGCCTTAGGGACCTTTGGAAGCAATCTATTAAAAAATTGTTCTCTAAGTGACGAAAGTCATCTTCTCAGATAAAGTCGAGGATCAAACGATTTGAAGCAACAAATAACTTAATTGCTTGCCGATGGCATGATGTGTTAAAAATGGTGGTATCAAAATGTAAGGCTGGTTTCGAATTATATAGACAAAAGCCCAATGGGTGAGTGCACCAGGAATTGTTGAATCTTACAACAAAAACATGGGAGGGATTGATCTTGCCGACATGCTGTTCAAAGGAGTGGTATATGTTTATATATAGTAAACAGCAGGCTTTTGTACCGCAGAGACCTGCCAAACTCAAGCGGAGACGACAAACTTATATATGTCTCTCCAAATTTTCAGTTGGATATGCCTAACATTTTTTTTTTATTTATAAGGGGGCTAATGCTAACATATAACATAGGGCACTTGTCCCTGCTAGCCCATTAGATGAGGCTTTGCTCTACTTTCTTAATAAAGCTAAGGATGTCTCTCTTAAAAGCTGAGATGATCCCCTCAGGAGTCATAATTTCTCTGAGGAGGATACGCTTCCCAAGATGGCAGAGAGCAGCACACTCGCATAGTAGATGCTCTGCAGTTTCCTCGTCCTCTAGATAGAGTCGACACACGGTTTCAGACGAGAGGTAAATTTTGTTCAAATAGGTCTGTTGATATCTACTTTATTATATTTAAAAATATTACTAGAGTGTTTGTTCAGGGGCCGTATCTTTTCGATTGTCGAAGTCCTTGAACGTTGTTCCAAAAGTGCAGGTGTTGCGATTTTTCCCACTTGTTTAAGAGAAATTTAATTTTCTGCAGAAAGGTTCGGCACCTATGCCTTTGTATCCTAGCACCCAGCAAAATTTGACCTTATTTATTTTGGTTAGGTCCTGCAGGGCATCGTGGCATTGTTTAACAGATTTTGAGTTCCTGCAATGCGAGCCCAACGCTTTGAGCACTGCTTGACTCTCTGAGGGTATATTAATAGTCATACCTCTCAGGCCAGTCTCTAAATTTATATTATCGCACGTCAGGACTGCGTATTGCAACTTTTTAATAAAAAGGTGCAGTGGAGTAATTCCCCCCCAGCCTCTTGGGCTGTCGTCGGGCAGGTTGGCATAACGCATGTAATGCCGAGACATGCTAGTCTTCGAAGGCGTTGAAGCTTAAGTACTTTTTTGTTCAATTCTTGTCCATCATACGGCAGACGCATAAGTGAAGATAGGTCTTACTATCGCGGTATATGTATAACCAATAGATTACCTTAGGTTTCAATCCTTAAGTAAATGCGTCGACAGGCCCACAGTGCCTTAGTCGCCTTCGTAAGTTTGCTTTTGATGGTGGAATTCCAGTTGAGTTTTTGATAAAGGGCAATACCTAAATAATTGACTACTTCTGAAAATCCAATGTTTGAATCGTTTAGGGAGATGGAGCAAAAAGGTATTTCCATCATTTTTGTAAACGGGACCAAGATTGTCTTATTTGGGTTTATCGATAGATCCTCTCTCCCACACCTGTCCAAGGTGGACTGAAGCGCAAGATGCATGCATTCACAGTCAGAAATTTCGAATTTGCCTGTAGCAATAACAACAAAATCATCGGCGCATCCGATGACGTCATAACCGAGGTAAGGTAACTTATAGAGTAGTAGTAGTTAACGACTATCAACCAAAGAAAGTATGAAAGGACACCATTTAGCTGCCGATTGTATCACAAAAACCTCTCCGGGTGCAGCTAATACAGTACGCATCAAGCATCGCTCTAAGTCAGTGGTTAGTGTGGTGGTCTACACCTTTGCGTGACGGTGCAGTGGTGATTGAGTTGTGTAGCCCATATTATCAAAAACCCCGTCCATATCGAGGATAGCGTATCTCCTTGCATTTAAAGCTATTTTCCACATGCTATACTAAGTGATGCAGCACATTCTCAGTATATCATTCTTCGCGGTGTGCATATTGATTTAGATGCAGTGGTATTTGATTTTCTAGTATACCTCCAATAAGAAGCTCTTTCAGTTTTTCCATGGTATGAAATTGTTTGGATTTAGGTTGTTCATTTGGTTTTTCAATCTTAGGGATGAAGATAAAGTTAACTTCTCTCCAGATTTGAGAAATGTATTCCAAGTTAAAACAGAACCTAAGTAGTGCTCAGTGGTGGTAGGATGATGTCTAGGCCTCCAGTCAAGGTCTCCCTGTGATTTGCTAGCAAGTTACTCAAGGCAAAGAAAATGAACAGCTCCAACCCGCAAAGAGGCCGCCCATTACCACTTCTCTCAACAATATCTTCTAATCTGCGATCAATTAGCTTGTTTCGAAATGTTAGGAAGGCTTAAGGCAAAGAAGTTAATGCAATTCTGAAGAAATGGGTTGAGGAAAAGAAAATAGTCCCGAACAACCAGGATGGTTTTAAGGCGATGCATAATACTATTCATCCCGCGTCGCAACTGGTTTCCGACATACAGTGTAATAGGGTTTGTCTGATCGACTTTGAAAAGGATTGTTGCATCTGCTGCGAATATACCTATAATATCGCCAACGCGGCTAAGCTCTTGGTTACATAATATGGTAAGGTGGCGGATCAGTTGATCGGTAGATTTCGGTTGATTTCGTGAAAAGTAGAGACGGGAAGGAAATTTAGTGTATTTCCTTGAAAAAGTTATTAATTATCATTTGGATATGTTAAACATATTTAAGGCCATGTCGAGATCAGTTGGAATTAGCAGTCATAACATTTTTTTTTGAAAAACTTGGTGTTATCGGCGTGAAGTGGTGTAAGAGTGATCATTCCTATACCTTTAATAGCAAGAATGAAAAGAACTAGGTAAATTGGGACTAGCACATCCCAAAATATGTAGACCAAAAAACTTACCAGCTGTCATTTGCGTTTTTGGTCGCTTTGGACAGTTTTTATCTTTCGCTGGTCACTTAGATGAGTGCAAATTTGACTCCGGAGTGTAGTGATGGATCCATATTTTACTCATTGTCACAAAACGGATTAAAAAAAAATCATCTATTTGCGCGGAAACAGCTTCAAGTAGCGCTATGAGCCCCCAACTCGTTGTTATTCCTTATCTAGTGTGAACAAATATGTTTTGAACCGAATTTGCATGCTTATATGTTCACGAAAAATTGTAGTGCCAGGCATGTCACGCTACTTCAATTTACTATCGGCCAAAACCATATTGTGGACATTTTTATTAGGCGTATTATAAGGCATTCAACTGAAATTTGAACCTTAGTTTTACTCGGTGAAAATCCATGTTAAACTCAAGATGAATTTCAAGAGTTACGCACCTAATACCTAACGTTTTCAGTGCAATTGACAGTGATTCATCCAAGAGATATTTGCACAAAATCACTACGGGTGATAACAATGGTTTTGATTTCATATATCAATCCTATACACAAGGCTTGATCTATGTTAGGTCAGCAATCAACATCAGTTGCAAGATCGCCTAATCATGCCAAGAAAATGTTACGGCGTGTCTGATGGGATTGGGAAGAAGTTTTTCTGGAACCTGATCATTTCAATTCTGATAAAAAAGGCTGAGTTTTGGTATGGTCAATCATGACACTCTACTTAGTAAGTTACACAAGGCTGGGATAAGAGGTACATTCCACAAATGGTTCTCGTCTCGAGTAAAAATGGATAAAATCTTCCGCAACCAGTTACAGATGAAAAGTGGTGTACCGCAAGGTTCAGTTTTTGGACCACTACTGTTTTTAATATATGTTATATATTAATTCTCTGTTCCATCAAAATCTTTGTAGCAAAATTACTGCTTTTGCTGACGACATGGCATTAACTTATGACAATAAAAGTATCCTTGACTGTGCAATACAGCTACATATGGACTTAAATATGTATATTACGACAATGGTTCATCAAACATGACTTATTAATCAGCAGCAAAACTTTAATTTAAAAGGATCTTTTGCACTTGACTGTGACGCCATTTTCCATGCAAGCACTTGTTTAAAATTATCTTTATCTGTCCATAGCTGTGGTGACTATAACTTCCACGAAAACTTACCGTGCAATTCAAACTGCTTTAAGATTCAAGGGGTTGAGAACTATACTACTACTAGGCTTGTTAATAGATAGAAATATGACCTGGAAAGCTCACGTTGAGGATCTAAAACAGTATATGTTATCTATTACACGTAAAATGTACCTTCTGAGAGAACACTGCTCCAAAAAAAAAATGCTCATGTTCTACTACGGCATTGCGCAAGTTATATGCACATCACTGCATCTAACATCAAGTCACATCACTAACAATATTTGAACCCATGCTCCCGCCAAATCACCGTGTTTATCGCCAGCAGTATAACTTGCTGATAAAAGGCAGCGCCAAAAATTAGGCTTGGGAGATTTCATTGGCGCCAGAAAAACCCCGAAGAAGACTTGGTTGGAGCCAGAGAAATGTTTTCAGGCGAAGTCACTGCGATTCCAGCAGCGTGAGGCTTAATACCAATTGAAAGAGTGACAGTGAATAATAAAAATATACTGAATACAAACTTGTCTTGTTTTCCTTCTTCTTCTTAAATAAACCATAACTCGCACTCTAAACTACAATATGGTATTCCTAGTTGGGGTATTGCCTACAGTAGCACGACTGAAGCCCTTGCAGTTACTCAAAAAAAAAAAAAAATAGTTAGGTTAATTTGCAGGCGAAACCTATTTTCCCATAGCTGGCCACTTTTTCCAGCTTTACGTATTGTATACTTCCAATGCAAATTCTCTATATCTTTAAGGTACTTAAGATCTTCTTTATTAGATACCTGTGCAGGAACGGTTTAAGAATATCCCTGTAGCGATACCTCTCGCTTGTCGTAAAAGGCGACTAAAACAAAGGTAAACAAAAATCACATCTAGGCAATTTAGAAAACACCAAGGTGAGCCTAGGGACACATATACCACCATTAAACTGCCCCACAAGTGTGCATGCATATCAGTGGGTTGACACGACTGGAGATCACCGGTGTTGTAAGAGTAAGATCAAACAAAAAAAAAAAGAAAAAAAATCTGGAGCATGCCCGTGCCAAAAAAAAGGAGGAGAGGAAAGAAAACGGTCAAACCGTAGCATTATGGAAAAGAACGCTAAAAGGAAAAGCACTACCCCGCCAGGCACTACTAATGGTCGTGATTCTGGGACGAGCAGCAATGCGCGGGTCAGAGCTATAGGATTTCCGGGGGATAGCAAAGTAATGCAACGGCGTAAGCCACACTTTAGAGTCGCGAGTTGGAACGTTGGAAGCATGAGTGGTCGCAGCTATGAGCTTGAAGAAATGATGGTTAGAAGGCGAGTAGACATCCTGTGCGTACAAGAAACGAAATGGCGAAACACCGGTAATCGGGCACGTTTCTTGGGCGTTAAAACAAAAGCCTACAAGATGTTTTACTATGGATTGGAACAAGGAAAAAATGGAATCGCCATCATCCTTGCGGCAGAGCTACTTGGCAACGTCTTAACCATTTCAAAGTCCAGTGACCGTTTGATGGCTCTCAAATTGGTGATGCATGGTGAGGTGTGGAACATCGTAAGCGCATATGCCCCTCAAGTAGGATGCAAACAAAAAGAAAAAGATGCATTCTGGCTAGATTTCCACAACCTTGTCAAAATCATCCCAAAGGAAGAGCTTTTGTTTGTTGGGGGAGATTTAAACGGACATGTCGGGAAGACAAGCGAAGACTATGAAGACTACCACGGAGGGCTGGGATACGGCACCAGGAACTCTTCAGGTGAAGATATCCTAAACATGTGCAAGTCGTACGGTCTTATAGTGCTAAATACCATGTTCGTCAAACAAAGCCGGCACCTGATCACTTATAGCAGCGACGGAAATGAAACTCAAATAGACTATCATTTGGTATCCAGTTTCATGAAGCCACGAGTTGAAGATTGCAAAGTGATCCTGGGAGACGCGATCGCCCCTCAACACCGTCTCCTCCTGACTGAATTTTTTATGGAGGCGAGTAAGAAGTCAAAGCAGCAAACGAAGGTGTCTGAGAGAATCAAGTGATATAAGCTGGATAAAGGAAAACGCGAAGCTTTTATTACCAACATGAAAAACTTCCATTATCGATGAGGTCGGTAATGAGGAGTGCAAAGCACAAGACATGTGGGATTCCCTACAACAATCTGGCCTGGAGAAAGCCAAATCACTGCTCGGAACATCTAAAGGCCCCTGCCAACACGCAAAAGAAACCTGGTGGTGGACAGACGAAGCCAAAGCAGTAATACACGAAAAGAAAATGGCTTTCCAAGCTTGGTCAAAGTGCTCTTCTACTAATAGACAGGAAAAAGCTCGCCGTGAAAAGGTATATAGATATTGCAAAGGTATCGCGAAGAAAAAGTGCGCCGAATTCAAAGCGAAAGGCATGGAAGGCCTCTATCAGGAGTTGGAAGAAATATCGTCTTCCGCGTCTGACAGGAACTAGGCTACCCAGGAGCTTCGACAAAGCAATTTGAACAAAGGAGCAAATATCTTTAAGATAGCCGCCCAGAGAAGAAGAAATGCTCAGGAGATTCGTTTCCCAAAGTTTATTAACAATGCTGAAGGCCAACTCCTTGTGGAAGACGAAAAAATTCTCCACAGATGGCGACAGTATTGCGAGGAACTTCTGAACGAACAGTTTCCCCGAGTGTACATTCCAAGAGCCGCCCCGAATCATGCCGAAATATCCGTTAAAAACTCCAAGAAAAGAAAAGCTGTTGGGCCGGACGGGATACCCTCTGAGTTCTGGAAAAAGATGGGAGACATTGGGTCTAGATGGCTCGTGGTTCTTATCTCCAAACTTATGAGAGGCGACACTATGCCTAATCAATGGAGGGAAAGCTATCTTCTTCCTTTGCCCAAAGGAAAGGGTGATACGCGAAATTGTGATAACTACCGTTCTGTCAAGCTGATGTCGCACAACATGAAGATCGTTGAACAGGTATTAGATAGCCGACTGCGAAAAATAATACGACTATCTGATGACCAGTGCGGGTTTGTCTCGGGTTAATCAACAACAGATGCAATCCAAAGTATAAGGGTCATGATGGAAAGGCATCGTGATTCGTCAAAGGACTTGCATATGGTGTTGGTTGATTTCGAGAAGGCCTTTGACCGCCAACCAAGAGATCTTTTATGGGTAGCGCTAAGACAAAAAGGAGTTCCAGAAACCTACGTGCGAGTGATCATGGACATGTACAATAGAGCAACGACAAGAGTAAGATGCACCGCAGGAGTCACCGAAGAGTTCGCAATCAAAGTCGGTGTACACCAAGGGAGCGTCCTCAGCCCACTGCTCTTTATAGCAGTCCTTGATTGCTTGCTTGAAGGAAAAGTGACGGACCCCAATGTACACCAGCTATTCTTTGCAGACGATGGAGCCATTATAAGTGATGATCAGGCGTCCCTACAACGAGCACTTGATGTGTGGGTGGACATTTTTGAGGGACACGGGTATCGTATTAGTTCAAAGAAGACAGAGTATCTGTGCTGCCCGTTCTCTGACCCTTATCAGCCTATTCCAGATATTTACTTGAAGGAGAGATCCTTTGAACCCCGTCCAAAAGGCAATATCAATCAACGTTCCAATTTCAACACGCAAAAAAGGCAGGCCGAAAAACAATTGGTGCAAACAAATGCAAAAACACCAGCATTTGATTGGCCTCAGCGATGAAGTTATCCCAAACCGGGAAGCCTGCCGCTACTTTCTGAGGTCAAACCGGCGGACCCCACAAGCGGACCAGTAGGAATGCAGTTAAGTGGGAAGGTTATGGTCCTACACTTCTGACCATAACGACGCCGGAAAAAAAAAGGAAAAGAAGAAGAAGAAGAAGAAGATCTTCTTTATTCGAAACCGATATACAGCGGCCCTAAGGAGTTCAAATATATGTATATAACCTAAGAATTAACAATATGACTATCTCGACTGTGACGATTCCTAAAAAGTCTCGCTGTTTGAAATCCTACACCACGGCAGCTCCTATACTTTTCAATAAGTTATCAGTTGAAATTAGGCAAATAGATCAACCCAACCTATTTCTTAAAGAATTAAGGAATTTCCTTATAAAAATAAATTCCTTATAAAGATAAAATAATCTTCACATTGATGTCATCCTTGCTAGTTCCAATTTCCTAATCTGCTAACTGTTTTTTTAAAATAAGTTGCTCATTTTTGTAAAATAATCATTCAATTTATTTCTATCTTTCTGGCTTTACCCCACATTTCATCTCATTGATATTGAATTATATAATATTAAATAGAAGGATCATTCGCCTCTAGTCCCTTATAGGCTACAGAATGATACCATCTTCCTTTTCTTAAATAACTGTAAAATGTTTTATTTATTATGTAGAAATAAGGAAAAGAAAACAAATTCTATCATATATGTATGTAGGTACTGCAAGATTATTTCCAGTCGGTTTATTTAATCAGCTCTGTACATAATATCTTATGAAGTACTCTCAATTAGCGGATATGAAAAATGTAAAACATTATTTTCTTTAATGACTTCCTGAAAAGAAAAAAACCTGCCTTACTTTGCGGAAGCACTTTGTAGTAACAACTCAAGCCCTTCCTAGCCAGACCATTGACTCTTCTCCTGTGTGGCACTAAAGCATTCAAAGCTGCTTAAAAAGTCCCGTGAAAATAAACAAACAACCCAAGCATCAACCAAACTAATTGGACTTCACAACCATACGCCCTAAAATGTTTTACATCTCTTCGCTTCCACTTTAAACAAAAGGCACCACCAGCATCCCAAAAACAAAAAAATACTACAGAAGTGCAACCACATGCATCTACATACGTTCGTATAGACCCAATCCCACAGGGTGGTAACATAGCAGCTTTTTTGAATACCACAAGTTATTCATGTATTCATTCCAGTAATATCAGAAATAGGAAACGAAATTCCTGGTGTTAATTTATTGCAACCCCCGAAATGGGTGAAAAGGGGTGAAATCCCAAAAAAAAGTTCAAAAAAGGTTCAAAACACTGCCAAACAATTTTATTCATTCATTTCTCGGAATTTCCATGCACTTGTATGAAGATACAACATGAACACGAACTAGAAGTGGTTGAACGAGGAGGAAGAACAAGAACATGACCAAATAAATGAAAAAGAAGAAGAAACATGGCTCGTCAAAAACCATCCCCCACTGAATCGCAACTTATACATGACACCGACGCGCACGAGAAGGGATTTAGTAAAAGGCAACGACGCAAAGGAGCCGAAATCATCGAAAGGAAGTTTCATTAACTCGAACACACTACTCGAGTGACGAGCGATGTGGGACGCAGGACGGGAGGGTGAAAATACAAACCGAAAAACTCCTTAATAATTTAGAACAGCTTTTCATCGGAATTTATATTAAAACTACCACATGAATGTATAACGATGGCCGACTGGAATCTATCATCACCATGATAATAGCCATCATCGTGATCATAATCAGGAGCAGAACCAGCAGCTGGAGCGTCTTCGTTATAATCTAGTGTAGCTGTTTCCCGTTTACTTTATGCTATTTCTGTTTTTGGGGAATTTTTGTTTTTCGTTTCGGTTGTGTTCACCCCTTTCGTTGATGGTTGGCGTTGAGAGATGTTTAATTAGTATCTATAACATGTGGAGCTACTACTTCGGTATCAATTGCAGGGATGGGATGGGAGTGGAAGTTCGATCGTTCTATTTTCGACTTTTTAACTTAAATTCCCATTTGGAAGGCATTGTAATGGCATATTCCACGTTTCACGGTCATTAGATCTGTGTGTTCGTGCGTATATTGGTATATTTTTATGCTCGTGAGTAGTTTTTCGCCTCGCGTATCTTGTGAACAAACGATGATATCGATTTCGAACAAATTTCATTTATTGCATAAACACATAATAAATATTTGGTAAGGCTTGCAAAAAGTATTGTACCCGTATTTTTTTGTTAAATGGAAAAGTCTACTGCAAAGTTGCAGTAACTTGAAAACAAACAATGGGAACCTGGTAGTTTGAGCAGACCACTAATATCAATGAAGCTAGTAATAAAATAGATCAAGGCTTACGTACATATAAGTAAGGGCGATTATTGTCACCACCAGCGATAAATTGAACGTGAATGGCGATCCAATTTTCCACCAGCTTATAGGGGTATTTGCTATTTCCCATTCCATTCCCTTCCCATAATTTTCGGACAACACAATGTCTTCAGCATCATGAATTATACCAATGCACTGCGAAGAAGCCTCTCCCCTTTTAATACCTCCAAGTATTGAATTTCAATTCATCAGAAAACAACACAGGTTTCCATTACAGTTTTTTTTTTTTCTTTTTTATATTGTAATTCGTGCAGGGTTCAAGAGTGTATGCTCTTATGGTGTTTGTCACACATCCTGGACGGGGTGCAGATGGTTTGTGTCGAAGATGTTCGTTCACTACTCTCCGGGGGTCGTTGTCCTAGGTAGGATTTGAGAGATTCGACTGAATTTGCGTTGGTTGTAGTTCACAGTAACTCTTTTGTTTCCATGTGACTAAGGTGTTATATTGGAAATTCACAGTTTAAGTGACGTTAGTCGAAATTTATAAGAGCTTTAAATTTTTTCTTCAAATTAAAAGATTTTCGACAAGCTTGTAGCTACGAAGACAGGCTTGTAGAGCTCTGCACCGTATTGTTGATGGGCCAATATCAAGCTGTAGATCTGATATTGCCTTTCCTGAAGGCGCTTTGGGCTTCTTCTTTGACTCTCTAAAAAAATCGCCTGTGTTTAAAATTGTTATCTTTCCTTTCACTTATGTTGCGGGACTTAGGATCGAATATTTGTCCGAATATTTTCTTTATTGGTTAGTCTACAATATTATCGGTAAATACCAATGTGGCTTCAGGAGGTATAGATCGGTGAAAAAACAGATCTTCAATATACATATGACAGCTTCTAAGAAATAATTCCACGAAGCAGTTTACCAACAATTTGTAGATCTTAAAAAGGCCCATGACTCTACGAGCCGATCGAAAAGTGAAATTGGTACAAGTATGTCTCAAGGAAACAAAACGCCTTCTCTGAAACATTCGAGATACGTGAAGGATTAAAACAAGGAATCGTCTTTTCAAAACTTCCTTTGGGTTTGATGCTGGAATATTAATGAGATCCCTTTACCTACCAGGAAAAGTTAAGATACCCAAGAGCTGAAGGTATAGAGGGAGAGAGGGAAAAGAAGTACCGGTGCACATTGGTTTTAAATGTTTGTGGAGTGGGAAAAGCTGAGCTGGGAAGAGCATTTCACATTCGTGTGGTTCGGCTAAAAAACGAGTCTCCAAATTTGACTGTGCGTCCGAAGATAGACTTGAGGGTGAAGTGATGAGCAATTAAAGCGAGATGTGTAATGCGAAAATGCGAAGGGGAGGAATGCAATTGACTAGCTCACTTGAGCACTTGAGCATTGTTTGTTAAAATATAGATAAAACGGGGAGAGAGAAAAGACCTTACGTCGATATTCGAGTGAGTCGATCGACATCGCAATGCTGGGGCGTTGGTGTCGACGGATCATTGCCTTCCGGACTACATCAACATCTTTCTACAGCTCGTAGAGCTCGCCGTTATGTCTTCTCCTCCATTCCTCCATACCTTTCTCACAGACAGGACCAAATATCCGGCGCAGAATTTTTCTTTCGAAAAAAGCGAAAATCAGCTCCGCTGCCCTGCTTATCGTCCAGCTTTTGGCTCCCCGTACAGCAAGACTGGCAGTATAATATGTAAAGCATGACTTTGGTTCTTCGAGTGAGGAGTTTTGCGTTTTTTTTTTTTTTTTGTTTGGACAATTCGAAGTAGCAGAGTAGCAACAGTTGCCATTGGCGATTCTATGCCGGATCTCCACTGTGGTGTCATTTGTGAAATTTACGTTTGTCCGAGGTAGACAAAATCCTTAACCACCTCGAAATTGTAGCTGTCAATTGTTACGTTTTGTCCCAGGTGGTGAATGACAGATTGGTTTTTGCTTGATAGCATGTACTGTTTTATCATCATTGACATTGAGACCAACTGGTCTTCAATCGCCGTAAACGCTTCCACAATATCACGGCGCGACAGACTTGTAGAAGATAGTGCCTTCCCTGTAGATGCCTGCCCCTTCACACTATCTGAACCAGGTTGAAGAAATCATACGGCAGCGCATTTCCTTTCCGAAATCCAGTGCATGTTTCAAACAGTTCAGAGGTCTTAGAACCGAGCTGCACGGTGCTATTTTTTAGCGTGACACTATACAACCGGATCAGTTTTGCCGGGATCCCGAATTCAGTCATCGCATCAAACAATTCTTTATGATGAATGCTGTCGCATGCGGCTTTGAAGTCGATGAACTCGTTGATCTTTTCTAGGATTTGTCGAAGTGTGAACATTTGGTCTATAGTCGGTTTGCCGGACAGGAAGCCGCACTTTTAGCTGCCGATTTGTGCGGTGCAAAAAGGCTTTGGACGTTCACACAATAGGCTGGGCAGGATCTTGTATGCGACATTAAGCATTGATATTGACCTCTATAGTTCTTGCAAGAGGTGGGATCGCCTTTTTTGTGAATGATGCAAATAAAGCTGGTATTCCAATCATGAGGCATGCTTTCATCTTCCCAAATTCTGCAGATTATCTGGTGCATGCTCCCTACCAGAACATCGCCGCCAGCCTTGAAGTGCTCTGATGGCAAGCCTTTTGAGCCTGCGGCCTTGTTGTTCTTCAGCTTGTGAATAGCTGTGCCAACTTCTTCGATGCTGGATGGGAGGACTACTTCAGCGGCTGGAGTTGAGATTTTCTCGGTTCCTACCACTCTCTCTTGATCATGCTCGTTGAAATGCTGCTTAAATACATCCCTATGGGTCGGTGACAAGATTACCCTCGCAGTTTCAAAGAGCCTGGGTGCCTTTTTTGAAGCACCTTGCAACGCCTTTGGCTTTTTTATAAAAGGCTCAAATTGTATGCTTATCCCTAGACTCATCGATATCCTTGAGCTGAGAGGCCGCGAAGATTCTTTTTTTTTTTGCCACGGTAGTTTTCTCTCCTCCTTTCTTCTCGCTCGGCACTCCTCTTGGGCTGCCCTGGTTTTTAGCTGTAGCGCTCTTTGATGCGCCTCGTCAGTTGCCGCCTTTTTCTGCTCACACTCTCCATCGTACCAACGGTTTCTTTTCAGGGGTGGTAGGTACCCTAATATGGTCTCGGCTACTTTCTGAATGGTTGAGCGGCAATGCAGCCACATTCTGTTGGCATTTGTGTTCGACAGGTAGGCATATCGTAGAGTCTTTCGCTCAGTTGTTTACTGTAGACTTTGGCAACCTCCAGTGTGCTCAGGCGTCCAATGTCGAACCTCCTCATGGTGGGCTGGTGCAGCTTTCTGACGTTGGACAGTCCAGCTGTGAATCTTACTGCTACGAGGTAATGGTCAGAGTCGACATTTGCCCCTTTTTCGCATATCCAGGATGTTTGCCAATGTCTTGCGTCAATGAGCACATGGTCGACAAACTCCGTAGGCGTTGTCCAGGAGGTCATAGAAGAACTCTTTGATGGGGTCAGATTTTATTTGGTGAATATCAAACTTGTAACCGTCCAAAACAACTTGAACTGAACGGCCCGAAAGATAGTTTCGAATCCATAGAAAAGACTATGATCGATACCATTGGCACGCACTTTCGACAAATTAGCCTGATGCTAAACTCTGCCAAATGCTTCTGAAATATCGAGCGCAACAATCTTGCTTTCGCCGAAATGGTGCAAAGATTGGATCCACTTTTCGGTGAGATATGCCATCCAATCACCAGTGGTCTTGTTGCTACGGTAACCGTACTGCCGGCCATTAAGAAGTTGTTGCGATTCAATATATTTTCGCAGTTTAGGGAAATTGGAGGTAAATAACATCTAATGAAATTACATCCGCTCTTACTTGCGCTGACGATCTAGGCCCCAATAGGCCTAGAAGCAAATAGAGATGACTTAGAATAATGATGAAATATGTAGAAATGACTTACTTGAGCCGATCCAAATCTTGCAAGTGGCTGTATTCGAAAGATACTTTAAGAAATTGGACGAGTTCAAATATCTAGGAACCGTATTGATTACCAAAAAACACAAGGGTCACATATGGGCAACAAACGCCTCTTCGCAGTGAAAGAACTAGTGAAAACAACTTTCTTTTGTTCGGCAAAGAGCTATTCAATCACAGACCGAATTTAGATGAACAGGTGTATATTGACCGAACGAAACTCAAAATAGAGGTTTATATGAGAGGTTGGTGTGCTATTTATTCATCAATATCGCCAAGGCTTTTTCTAATCCATGAAGCACTTCTGACATGTGCTTTTTTAGTATAGCCTTCAGCTCTTCCAGCAATGCGATCTTTATCTCTTCAATCGCGAAAAATCGCCGTCTTTTAAGTTTGAGACCGAAACAAGTACCGTGAATGCGATGGCTGGGGCATGAAAAAAATAATGCACAAGTAATGATGAATGAGCAGATGCCTTACCGGTGCATAACTTCCAGCTAATATTCCTTACAGACCATAAGACCTTCTGGCAGAAAGTCATGCTGAACCAAACCCTTGTAATCGAAGAAAACCGAAATATCTGAACAAATTTCTTGGCATGCAGCCATACTCAAAATAATAGATGACCTGAAAGAAACATGGTTCTAGTAACCTCGTAACTACGACTGACTATATTTCCCGCCAAAATTACTTCTCTCTCAGAATACCCGACAGAGACGAGTGGCTATCAAGCACCGTGATCAACGACCACGAGATTACTGTCTTCACTGACGGATCGAAAATGGACACAGGCACTGATACCCTGCACAAACAGGAATCATTTAGACTCCCTGATTTGTGCAGCGTCTTCCAAGCAGCCAAACACTTACAAGTAACCGATATCGCACAATCGGATATTACCATCTTTGTATGCAGCCAGGCTGCACTGAAGTCAATAGGATCCTGTACAACGAGATCAAAGGCTGTCATCAAATGTCGCAACTCATTGAAGTCCATCAGACACCACAAGGTCAAACTCTGCTGGGTCCCGGGCCACAGCTAAATCGCATCGCAGGCAACGAAGGGGCGGACGAACCGGCGCCTTGCATCGCTGGGCCAAAGAGATTGCGGATGTGGCAAATGCCGATATATCGGATCATCTAAAATTCATAAAGAGCACGAGGTGGTTTCAGTGTACACCACAAATGAAGGGAATCGCAATGGGCCCTTTGGCCTCCGACTGGAAGTGATGTTCAACAATCACACTCCCCTTCCTTAACCTAAACTGACATAACCTATTAAGCTAATTTTAAAAATTAAAAATCACAACAGTAGCGCAGTCCGGCAGACCCCACAAGCGGACCAGTAGGAAGGCAGTTAAGTGGGAAGGTTATGGTCCTACACTTCTGACCATAACAACGCCGGAGAAAAAAAGGAAAAGAAGAAGAAGAAGAAGAACAGTAGCGCAGATATCAAACGCAGAATCTGTGGCCTTTTGAATTTCTTTGAAGGCCTTTGAAATTCTTTCTATCACCAACTTCAAGATTCCTTTATAATTAACTAAAGAAGATGACAAGGAAAATGTTACCAAACTTACAGCAACTTTTTTTGTAATAAAAGGCCAAAACACATTTCTTGCAAACCTAAACATGTGCTTAATATCTTATTAGGCATCCAATAAAATTAATCCAGAGATAGTGCATTTATTTGTTCTCGAGCTATACGAAGCGAAAAACAGCTCGCGACCCTAAGAATATAAAAACGTTTCAGGGACCTTAAAGTACTTGTATATTCATTACTATAATTTCCAAAGCAAACAAGCGTCCATGGGCATTGGATTAATTAATTATTTATTTATATCATTCAATCAATCAAATGAATTCATTTACTACCCTCGTTAGATTACCTGATACAAAAATGTACTTAAAAATTACCACCAAAGCCAAGCAAGAGAATTAATGTATACCTTAGATATTCCTACTAAGATAAAAATAAAATGTTCTACTATATTTATTGGATTCCCAATAGGCAACAAGAGATTGGTTAATTGTATCCATAATAACTCTACAATTTACATAAAGTAAAAAGCGATTTCGAAGAACTCTCGCAGGAACATAAAATCCTATAATGATAATAGAAAAGGGCAATCGATGTGACCATTTATCAAATCACGAATAAACATAATTGAATAATATTGCCTCCGTCTGAATAGAGGTAAGATACCAAATAATTTGCACCTCGTCTCGTAAGAAGGCATTTTAATATTCCTTCATAAAATTCATCCCATATTATACTGCAGTACTTGCGTCAAAAATAACTCCTAGATCTTTTTTTGAAGAAAATAATGGTCAGAGAGAAATGCTTTGACATTTGGAGATATTGAGATGAAGCTCATTATTATTACACCATTTGAAAAGTCGTTCAAGATCTTCTTGTTAAAGGGTACAGCCTATAAGTCAAATCATCGGCAAACATAAGACACTGGGAACTTAAAAACAAGTCTGGTATGTCAAAAATAAATAAAAGGAAGAGCAGGGGGCCCAGGTGACTACCTTGAGGTACTCCATAACACAAACTGGTGAGAAGAGGGTGTCATTAATGCAAACATACTGGATGCGATCGGTTAAGGTGGAATTCATCCACTTTAGCAAATTGGAGTGAAATCCTAAACTAGTCAGTTTTGAAATTAATGTGCTGTGGTTAACGCGATTAAACGCTTTAGCAAAGTCTGTATAAATTATGTCACATTGTAGGCCATTCTCAAGGCAATTCGAGGCAAATTGAGATATTAGTAGTAGGTGATCTACCTGTAACGAAGCCATGCTGAAACGGAGATATAAATCTCTTTAAGAGAGGTGTAAGTTTACGAGTATCACAAATAAGTTTTTCAAACAACTTAGGATACAACAATAAACAGACTGACAGTGGTTAGCGTACATAAAGGGTCCGCCATATAACTTTTTTTTTTCAAGTAGTGCTTATTTCGTGAATGGTAACTTTTAGCTCATGTCTGATTTGACAGATAATTAGTTTTATCCTTCCGCTTAACGAATATGGTTGTGTATACGCTTGAACAACGCTGGGAAATATTGCGACATTACTTTGAAAAAAAAATGCCGATTTTGCCCAAAAAATCATCTTTTCAGATGAAGCTCATTTTGATCTTGGCGGGTATGTAAACAAGCAAAATTGTCGCATTTGGGGCACAGAAAACCCGCACGCATACATTGAAAAACCGGTGCACCCAAAACGAGCCACTGTTTGGTGCGGATTTTGGTCCAGAGGCATAATTGGGCCATTTTTCTTCGAAAATGAGCAAGGAGTGGCCGTTACAGTCAATGGCGATCGTTATCGGGCCATGTTGAACGAATTTTTGTTCACAAAAATTGAAGAGGAGGATATTGGCAACATTTGGTTTCAACAGGACGGCGCTACGTGCCACACAGCCGAAGCTACACTCGATGTTTTGCGCCCTGTTTTTGAAGATCGCATTATCAGCCGCAGAGCTGATGTCGTTTGGCCACCTCGGAGCTGCGATTTGACACCGTTGGACTATTATTTGTGGGGTGCCGTCAAAGATAAGTGTTACGCCGACAAGCCAGAGACAATTGACGCTTGAAGGGACAATATTCGTGAAGCCATTGGTGAAATACAGCTGCACACAATCGATAATGTGCTTAAAAATTGGACCGATCGTGTAGGCTACTGCATGGCCAGCCGAGGCAGCCATTTGAATAAAATTATTTTCCATTATTAACCGGAAGGATTGTACTTTCAAATAAAAAAAGAAATTTGAGAAAATATTCAGTAGTTTTTTTTATAGCATTTTCAAAAAAAAAAAGAAGTTATTTGGCGGACCCTTTATTACAAATGGTTGGAAGATCAGATGCGGATAAATTATTAAGGCGATAGTAGGGAAATTGGATAAACAAAATTAAGTTGAGGGTCTACAGACTCCCGTCGGTTCCAGCAGTCGAGCTGTTTACTATATTTTGAGTCTTGGATTGACCATGAAACATGAAATTAAGTTTGACTAAAGACTATAACATTACCTCAAGTGAAACTTCCATCTGCGAAGGTAGAACATACATATCTTGGAACATCGTAGACTTCCTCTTCTTCGATATAATTGATTTTATTAACTACCTCATCCGCACATTAGTCGTAAAAAATAATAGAAATCCCCCGGAGCCCTAATAGCATGTGAAAGAATTACCCACTGTTTTCCACAGAAAATAGAAATTAGGACCCTTTCACTAGAACCTGAAAGTAGACTTCCTCTTCATCATAATTGCGAGTTATAAGCAACTTCTAGGGCGATTTGCCTGCATTGGCATACATAGCTTCCCAGCTTTCGCTTAATGGTTGCTGCTCAATCAGCGCAGCACCTAGTGAAACTTAATTAGACAGCAAGGTCGCTGACGTTATTGAACAATCGATATTTCCTATGATAATGAGGCGTGTTGGTTAAGAGACTTTTCTTTAATGACTTCAAGGCTCTTCCGTGGGCAAGTAATAAGTATTCCACACATACCCACATGCTGTCGATCTACCTTTGGTGAAACTCAAGACCGACCTCGCTCCACACCCTATTGGCCATATCGAATTAGATTCGATGTCAATGAAATCCTATTCAATAAGTTTTGTGATATTATCTGCACGTTATTCAAACTCCCGTCTGAATGAACTTATTTCTCCATATGTTCCGAGGTAATTACCTGCCTCTATGTCATTGCCATTATCAGGAAATCGAGAGCAGCGTACAGGTCATGCCACGCCTCAAGAATCGAGTTTCGCTTTCGTATCCTTAACTAATGACCGTTAACCAACGCCTCCGTATCATATCATCCAGATTAAATACACAAACATTCGAGTATCCGACCAGGCGCTTGAATCCTCTTACCAAACTTTCGTTTTCCCTTTACCTGGCCGAGCATGTCTGTCTGTCCAAGCACATGTTGAAGTGGGATGAAACTATATTCGAATAGATATGACTACAAACGAGTATTTGTATAATTGTAATCTACCTAAAGTAGCTTGAGCAATTTGGGATATTTGAAGAGAGCTCGGGGAGCTTGAGGAGTTTGAAAAGCGAAATCATTATGCTTAATTAGCCCTAATGATACATCAAATAGCATTTCGGACGAGCTGATCAAATAGAAATCCACTAAGCCTCGTATCGTTTTTCGATCAAGTTCGAGGCTAGTGTGGCGAAGGTGCTTATCATGGATATGGTACGTCATCGAGGCTTACGTTTTGCGTGTTCCACATCACATGGAATATTTATACCGGATATTGGCAATTTCTGTGGTAATTGTCCAATTCGTAATGACAATCAGTCGGATAATATGATGACCAGTTGACCAGCTAAATGCTCCAATAGGCAGAACGAGGCCATAAAACGTGGTTTTCATTGAGTGACTTAAAAACCTTAAAAAAACCCGCCGAAGTAGGTCAGTCGCGTTGAGAATTTAGCAATCCAGTACTTGGACGCTCCCGCTCTTTTCCTCACTTCGTTGTCTTTTCTCATTCTTCTTTCCGACTTTTCGTTGCCTTTTGTTAACGGTGAGTTAAGTGGGACATTAATGGTTCAAGCTCTGGCTGAAGAACATCTCTCTTTTGTTGCCGTACCTTATATCTGGTGCCTGCATCTTCGGGTGGATTATGGACAGCACAAATTGCCCGTTCAAAGACTGTGTGAAGTTTGGCAACCAAACTGGTAATTTGTACTTTCGCACTCGTGGCCAAGTGTCAGAAGCAGTCACCTCTAGTGGTGTTTGTGATTTTGTTCCAAACGGCCCAAGAACCCCGTTGGGCTTAAGTGGATCGAACGTGAATGTGCTGCTTTGCGATTGACTCGAAAAATTGTTTGGATGTTATTTTCCACTTTGGGGTTAAGTTTGATTGATTTTGCACATTTCACATGAAGTGCTATAGAATATCTATTGTACGAAGGGTGAAATAGGTAGCTGGAACAACCGTGTTAAGGAGGTTAACTTCATTTTGAAGCGCTTGTGTTGAAGCGAATTCGTTCCGCTAATAAACATGTTTCGTTGTAAAATGAAGAGATAGAACGAGAAAAAAGTGTAAATAACTTTCTACGGGAATAGATGGGTTTTGTTTTGTTGGGTTGAGTTTGGAACGAGTGTGAGTGGCGTCATTGGCAGTTTTCTTTTCAGGTCATGGCAGTTCGACGAGACGAAGACATGAGCCGCTCATACATTTTTGGGCATAAAACATCATCTAAAGCAGGCTTTTAACAGTCTTAGAAAAGGCCTTGTAGAAACAATGATACAAAGAACTGATCAAGTAGCTGTAAAAAGCCTTTCTTTTGAGAATTCTACAGGGTTCGCAATTCTGATAAACAAAAATTAGGTCATTTAAGAAATAATGATAGCTCTCGCTCAGCTGGGCAACAAATTTTGCCACAATTTGGCGCATATCAGAAAGTGCAAGGGCAATTTTAACTTTATATCTGAGGGAAATTACTATAAGGAAACAACATAGATGTTGATGGATAAATAAATATTTTTCGAAAGAAATTAAAAGTCACCTTATTTTTTGAACAAACCTCGAATAAATTATTGACGGTGAACTAGTAGCTATGGAACATCTTACATCGTATGTGAAATCAACATCGACCCTTATTACTAATCAAATTTGATACTATGGCTGGAAGTAAACATCGTTCATGTGGCCACCAAGGCTTATGTTGTAGGCGATCATAAGAAGGTTAAAATTATTGATGGCTATTTGAAGAATAATTGGAGCGATGGCTGTGATTCTAGATTTGATAGTGTATGTGAGGTCCTGAATGGCCCCCAGGTTATTGGCAGGGACCCTACTTTTCAAAGAACTAAAGAAACTTAATGCCGAATCGATAACCTCTGAGGCCAAACAAATCTTTCTCTAACCAAACCAAAGCACAATCCTGTCAACAGCAGGATTCGTCTAGACCTAATAAATTACATTTTAGAATTAAATAATCAGTCATCATTTTACAATAACACTCTTCATTTACGGCCTTTCTAGCCTTAAGCTCAATAGCCAATTAAAAAACAGTGCCCTCTCTGGAAGGACCAATTTAACTCTTTCCAAAATGAGGAACCATTTGCCGTCTTAAGAAGAAAACTATTGCTTCAATATCTAGCGGCTTGGTCAACGAATAGAAAATATTGCGGCGAAATACTTTTCAGTTCCAATCCCAACTGAACAGAGGACGACTGCATCGACCCAGGGGTGACAAGGGGCCTTAATCAACTGAGCATATGGAGGAAAGGTGTCAAAATGCACGACAATATCTTTGGAAAACAATGAGCCAAGGATGCCGCTAACTCATAATTTGCATCGCACAATGACTTTTTAGGATGGATTAGCTTTTCCTCAATAATGCCTGGGTTTTCCGGTCCGTGCCTATCCATCCAAACATGTAATCCATCGGAAAAAATTAAATTTGATGACAAATTGTCTTGACGATCCAGCATCCATTTGGCTAATCAGCCACGTCGGATATAGTCTAAAAGCTTAAATTTTTGTTTAATATAAGTTTTGAAGGTGTTTCAATGAAGACCAACCTAAAAACAGCCGCAAAGTGCCATAAGTGAAGCTCAATTGCTGAATTCGATGATGAATTGAGATCGACTTTGACACGATACTGAGCCAAATTTATTTGCCAGGGACCTCGAAACTAGGGCTCTTTTTATCTCGTCTCGTACTCGAGGCCGAATGAAGTTCTCTACATTCGTTATCAAAGCAAGGATTTTTCATGGGGCGCATTGAGGCCTAATAATACAGAAACTATTACTTTAATGGCTTGTTGAAACACCGCTATTGGCATTCTATGATGTCGGTAGTCAGAAACGGGCTTTCAGTGAACTCAGGGAAATGCAAAAACTACGGCAATCTCCTTTTATTGCTGCTTTTGGACCACGATATTGAGTGCCCTTGCATGCATTAATTTCGAATGAGGAATATTTTGAGTTTCCCTAATAATTTCCAATTTTTCAATTAAAGCAATCTGGCAACGACAGCTTAATTTATATTGTGATTAAAGTGAAATGCATTGGAGTATTGCCTAATTCATGACAAATAAGTGCAGGATCAAAACTCTGAAGAATGCAGAGCTGAAACAAGCCGTCTCCGTCCTTCAGTAAAGAAAAAGTATTGTAAAAATGTTTTCAATACAGCTACCTATTCGACAGGGTCTCTGTTCGGCGATTGCCATATTAGCACTTAGGACGATTGAAGAGTTCTTGCAGCGCGTCCTCTTCATATTTTTCCACATTTACAAGCATTAAGCAAAAAGCACTAAGTTGGAGCATCACAAACAACGTCCAATACTCCCTTGAGATGCACTGCTGGTACCCCTACCATTATAATTATAATTTGGTGAATTCTAAGGAAAGTTAATACACCAACTCGGTTTTCTTGGCTAAACTGTATGCATGATAAGAGTATACTTGAAAATTCCGTACTCTGTCTGTTAATGAATAATTCCACAAAAGTCTTGGAAACCTGATAAACCTAGTACAGTTTTTAATGCCAGGAGATATCTGGTTCTGGTATCTCACCAATGAGGCTGAGGAGTCCATCAAAGAGGATTTTTTCGACGTCTTGGATAGAGTCTATGGAGCCTGTACGAAGTTTGACATCAAAATCGTATTCGGAGACTTCAATGCAAAAATCCCAAGGAAAATATCTTTGACCGTGCCGGGAAGCATAACCTCCACGACAAGATAACAGATAACGGCTTCCGCTTAACAAACTTTGCGACAAATAGTAATACAGTGGTAAGTGGTAACACCGCGGGAAGAGTACATAGCGAGAGGAAGACTGCGAAAAAAGAAAAGAGTGTTCGTAGCATGCCAGCTTAAGTATATCAAAGAGGCCCACGATAGACAGAAGATTAGGGCCTTCTACAAAAAAGCTAAAGCCTTTAAATTCCGGCTTTAGAAAGGGACTTAAAATAGTGAATGCACTTCCAACAGCTGTTTAGCGGGCATGACCAAGAGAGAGTGATAGGATCAGAAGAAAACCCAGCGCCAGTCGAAGAACTAATCCCCCCAGTCAGTTCAGAAGAAATCAGCTCAGCTGAAATCCAACAAAGCTGCTGGCCCAGATGAGCTCTTTAAAACAGGCACTGACGTTCTTTCAAATTTGGTAGGATGACGACTGGCATACCAGGTCTATCTGCCCCATATTAAAAAAAAGGCGATGCTGTGTCGATCTACCGATGTCCGATTTCGGAATCCCGGGAAAATTTATTCGGATATTCGCGCCACATTGGATATCGGCAAGGAGACGCGCTGTCGTGAGAACACGGAAAGCACTATCGTCTTCAAGAGCGTCCAATTGCTGGGATATGCGGATGACATTGACATCATTGCAGGCTCCCAGTAGTAGAGGCACTCATCGTAATTGAAGAAAAGACAGGCCTCGTTGGTTTAAAAGTAATTGAGGATGAAACATAATATAAGCTGCCGGCTAAGGTAAGGACCGTTCCACCGAACTCCACCTTGGGCAGAACGTAACCATCGACAAATATAACTTTGAGAAAACTAAGGAGTTTATCTACCTCAGGGAAATGTTAACTCAACAAATGACAACCTAGTGGAGATCCGACGAAGAATCACCCTGGGTAACCGGTGGTGCTTTAATCTGTCAAAACAGCTAGAGTAAAATCTCCTAACAAGGAAGTCCAAAATTACTCTCTATAGAACACTGATCTTGCTAGTTCTACTTTTCGGGGCCGAATGTTTCCGAAAAATTCTCCGCCGGATATATGATTCTACGAGTATCTGCGAGGAAGGCGAATGGAGGAGAAGATAAACCGCGAACTTCACGAGCTTTATAATGATGTGGACATAGCTCGAAAGATAAAACTCCATTGACTGCATTGGCTCGGCTACATCGAGTGCATGGACCACCCGCTAGGTCTTGGAATCCCAGCCACCTAATTGGAAGCAGCGTGCCTGGACCGATATAAGTGGAGGCTCAGACCCTCTAAGGATCGCTAGCCTGATCTTCTTTTCCTTTTTCCGGCGTTGTTATGGTCAGAAGTGTAGGACCATAACCTTCCCACTTAACTGCATTCCTACTGGTCTGCTTGTGGGGTCCGCCGGTTTGACCTCAGAAAGTAGCGGCAGGGTTCCCGGTTTGGGATTACTTCATCGTTGAGGCCAATCAAATGCTGGTGTTTTTGCATTTGTTTGCGCCAATTGTTTTTCGGCCTGCCTGTTTTTTTTTTTTTTTTTTTGTGACACGGGCATGCTTCAGATTTTTTTGTTTGATCTTACTCTTACAACACCGGTGATCTCCAGTCGTGTCAACCCACTGATTTGCATGTACACTTGTGGGGCAGTTTAATGGTGGTATATGTGTCCCTAGGCTCACCTTGGTGTTTTCTAAATTGCCTAGATGTGATTTTTGTTTACCTTTGTTTTAGTCGCCTTTTACGACAAGCGAATGGTATCGCTGCAGGGATATTCTTAACCCGTCCCTGCACAGATAAGGATCGCTAGCCTGATAAGTAAATAAAATATCTGGTTCAAGCTAAAATTATTGCGATCATGAAGACTATGCGAATAGCTTAATTTCAATTAAATCTGTGATGTCAACACATGTGATGTCAAGGAACAGATCCGAGGGTTCCTGCGAATAAAAGCAACTTTTTTGAGGCCGAAGACCCGCAAACAAAGATATAGGCTATAAGCTTTTATCTTCGAAGATGTGTACAAGGTTACTTTTGGTATTCGCACGGCCTAAAGAATAGAATCTTAACTGTTGTCTTCGAAAGACCTAAAGCAATGGCGGTCAGAGAACAGATGTTGAAATTGGTTGAGGACAACCAATAGTTTCAGACAACCAATGCGGTTTCAAGGCAGGGCATAATACAGTATAGTATGTCACGTCTTTACTGATTTCCGATATTTAAAAAAGAAACAGTGCATTGTTGATCCATTTGCAAAAGGCCTTTGAGCTTTTTTATAAGTTGAAGCAGCTGAACATAGGCAAACGATTATTGTACAATACATTTTGCTCAATTTGCTCACCAGCAGAAAGTTGTATGTGCAAAATGACAATATGACATCTACCGGGTCATATTTTCTTTTTTTCATTTTTTTTTATGGGTTGCGTTCAAGATTCCAGACTGTGTGTTCGTCAAACAACCTGGATGAGGTGCAGATGGTTTGTGTCGGACATGTTCGTTCACTGCTCTCCGGGGGTGGTTGTCCCAGATAGGATTTGAGAGATTTGACTGAATTTGCGTTGGTTGTAGTTCACAGTAAGTCTTTTGTTTTCCATGTCATTAAGGTGTTATTTTGGAAACGCACACACAGAGTATGAATTTTTAAGTGATCTTATGCTGCGAGTGTTATGCCTTGTCAGCATTTTTTTTATCATCTTTCATTCACAGCCGATGTTGTTGCACAATTTTTCCGTATAGGAATTATTCTTGGCTATGGACAGATTTGAGGTGATGGTTACCATTGCACCACGACCACCGCCAGATATGCCGGAACATTTAAAATTAAAAATCGTCTGCTACAGTGAGCGGTAATCCACCAATATTTTCAATATTTCCAAAGCTGATCTGATAAGACCTCTACAGCATACAACAACGTACAGATCAGGGCCTAAGATCCAGGTCATTGTAACAATCTTACAGCGCGTCGCTACGAATCAGAAGATTCAATAATTCTACAACGACTGGACGTTGATGTTCAACCTCGGAATATTTTTTTTTTCTAAAACGCCATTATATAGACACTAAATAGAAAGCTCTCAGGTGTAGGACGGCACCATAAATCACTACCGCAAAGTAGTGTAGTCAGATACCCAAGGATCTGGTTAGATCAGTTTCTGTATGTTAACAAATTGGATGCGAGGATGAAGGTAGTCTATTACAATGGCCTTCAACTTGCCAATGCTTGCCTATGGCTGACACGGGACAGCCGTTCAAAACAGAAGCAAGCTTAATGTAGAGATCTTTTCTTCAGCTATGGGCTTGAGTCCCAGTGCAGAAAATTATATCGTAATGAGGTCATGTAGGACCTACTACCCGAAAGTAGCCGAGAACTCAATGAAGTACTAATAAAAACAAATGAAAAAAAAGTCATCTCCGGTTTCAGTCATCTCTTACTCACGACTCTGTGTAGTTATAAAAGGATAAGAAAGGTGTCTGGTTGACGACTTCGACAGATTTTCTTTTAGTCGTCCAAGACACCTTATCACACAATAGCTGTCAACGAACTGGCTGACTCTGACTCTTGTCCCAGGCGCTGGTTGCCTGGATCTGGAACATTTGACACAATTTTGACTTCAACCAAGAATTATAAGTTACAGCCTTCTTCGCTTTTTCTATTATTTATTTATTTTAAATAACCCCTATTCATAAAACTCTTCCAAAGAAAATGTAGTGAAGCACCACGGCCTAGTCGCTCATTCAAATTTTGTTTTTCATTTCCCAACAACGGTCGGGAGGTATAATAACTCTAATCCGTGCTCTCAAAAGCCATGAAACCAAAAATGGCTCGACCATCTCTCAACAACTGCAATTCTTGGTTCTATCACGAATGAACGATTCAACAGATTCCAGAATTTCCCCGCGGGGAGGATGGTGCTTCGTTTTTAATTCGCTTTGAAAACGCTGAACCAGTACCGTGCACATTGACTGGAGGATACTCGTACTTCTCATCCACACACACGCTCTCGTCCTGTCGAGAATCATAGTCGCACACTTTTCGCTCCTTTTTTTGATTTCATTTTTTGTACGAGTATATCAGAGTTCAGAGTGCATGAAATTGAACCCAGTTTCGGGGAAATTTTGCAATTTACACGCTCACAGGGCAGACGAGAGGTGAATCTGGACGGTTATAACGAAACGACAACGATTGGTCAAGGTAAATGAAATCTGAAATTTATGGCAGACTTCAGAACGAGAATTTACACCACACGTGGTGCAAGATAGCGACGGACCGAGGTGGAAATATTCTGCAGGGTTTGGTCCTGTCAGATTTCCAAGTGCCACCAACTATACTAGTCCCGGCAGAAGTGAATACGAAATATGAATGCAATAAATCTCACTCGATGTGTAGCAAAAACTCAAAAACTGCGATGGGAAATATGAAAAGAGAAAGGGACTTCGAGGACTGAGGATCAAGCGTAGGGCCACGTCTGCAACGGGCAGCGCTCGTCGCTCGTATGTTGTGACTGAAGTGGCCATTGTATGTGGTTCCACTCCCGTGCGTGGATTAAATCCGCTTAATAAGGGATAAAGCATCAGCAACCTGTCTCTATCTCACCGCGTCAAATAAGCCTGGTCGTGTCAGAGTGGATGGCAATCAAAGGGAAACCACAAAAAGAGTCAACAACTTCAAGAATTTTGTATGCGTATGCGATGCTCAGCCCCTTCACCTCGCAACCATTTCAGAATTTCTGACGTTTGTTGTATTTCTTCCCAATCACCTTCATTTCGCCTTTCTCGAGACCTTTTTCCCTATCCAAATTCAACAGATTTGAACATTTGTTTGGATAACCTGCCCTCGATCAATCAATACCAATGCTTGTTACTGTTGTCGCAATGTCATAAAAGTGTCATCACCTGTCAATGGATTTTCCTTAATCAAAGTGGAGGAGGGCGGCATACACGTTTCCATCGGTCATTAATGTCACCTGTACGTGACAGAAGGTATACCGATTGGATGGTTGCCAGAGGTTGCAAGTATAAGAGTTGACAGGCTGTGATGTGCAGAGCTCGTGACGTGCATAAGAACGAGGAATGAAAGTTGTTTTTTTTGTTTTGTTTTTGTAATGCGAATTTACGAACCAATTTCAGGGTCATTGTCACAGTTTCGAATTGAAGGTGATGTTGGAATTCGATGACAGGCGTGAGCGATTGAGTGGAATGATCGAAAGGCCCTCGAGATGAGTGGAGGCGGGGGAAAAAGAGAGCTGGTGAAAAGAAGAAAGTATTCACTTAAGTCGAGGAGTTTTTACTTTTTTTCGAGTGGCTCTTTATTGCACGTGATAATGGTGCTTCAGCTAGGTTTGACCCTTAAAAGATGCTCGGGATATCGTTTTGAAGACGAAGAAATGATACAAACAAATTGAATAAAAAATTTCGGGCTTCCAATCTTGGACCGCAAAAGGGTATGACCTGTTATCCATTTATGGTTCCGTCAATGGCACTTATCCCATATAATGTCTTTGTTTCTCTCTTTGTTCTTTGCTCATTTCCCTGGTTTTGGTTATTAAAATAATTGCAACCATTCGTCAGTGCCATGGTCTCGTGGCGTATGCGACTGTCTAGAATTAAACTCAGGAATAACAATTAAAAAGACTAAATAAATTAAGTTTTTGTTTTTTTTTATAGGGTTCGCGCAGGTTCAAGAGTTACGCTCTTATGGTGTTTGTCACACAACCTGGGATCCAGATGGTTCGTGTCGAAGATGTTCGTTCATTTCTCTCCGCGGTGATTGTCCTAGATAGGATTCGAGAGATTCAACTGAGTTTGTCGCGTTGGGTGTAGTTCACAGTACTGTTTTTTTGTTTCCATGTCATTAAAGTGTTTTATTAGAAATGCACACACAGAGTATGAATTTTGAAGTGATCTTATCCTGCGAGTGTTATGCCTTCGTCAGCATTTTTTTTTATCATCTCTCATTCATAACTAATGTTGCTGCACAATTTTCCGTATAGGAATTGTTCTTGGCAAAAGACTGACTTGAACTACAGACCTTCCGCCCAACAGTCGGTGATGATTACCATTGCGAAGGTAAGTGGCCATCTTGTCACTTAAATATTGTATATCACCGACAAAGATGTCACACAGAGGGCTGAGGTTTTCTAAGCCCGTTGCCCGTTTGGCTTGCCAACGATATGGGATTTTGTTTTTAATTGAGAGCGCGTTCCGTAACCGTACGGCCTACATGTCAACCTATGACTACAATTATGTAACGTCAATGTTCCTGATGTAACGAACCGAAGTCCCTTGTAAAGGTATGGTGGTGGAAAAGGAAGATTGGTATCCTAAACTTAAGAAAGCTTGGAAAGTCTATTTCAAGCAGAATTTTAGGAAATGACGAAGTAATCGTATGATCCCAACGCCGTCAGCTGAGAATGAAAAACACAAGAGTTAGCTTGCATGATGTGTGACTATCGAGGTTGCAGCATTGATTTAGTGCTAACTGGGAGACAACTTCCAGATGATAGTACTCGTATACGCAAGACGTTGTAAGCTATACCTGTTAGGTTGATGATGTGATGCCCCCATGTGAGCCTTTAATTAAAGACGACTCCAAGGTTTTAAAGAGTCCTTACTTAGTCAATGCTGCTACCGTAGGTCTGGATTGGTGAAGAGCTATTAAAGTCTTAACTTTTGGGGTTTAGCATAAGTTTGTTTTGTTTGACCATCGTGTAACGACCTCAAGATCCTCATTTAACCGCGCAGTACTGACCATCTTTACATTAAATGGGTAGCTGATGTATACTCGAAAGTTGTTTGCGTACATAAATAACATAAGTACATAAATAAGAAATAGTTTCTGAGAGGAGCAAGAATGTCGTTATTGAACAGCAAGGGCCCCAGGATAGATCCATGAGGGACTCCAGTTTTGGTTTTGAGAAAAGTTAAAAAGTCAGCACTAGCTGCGATCCTTAGGTGATTTCAAATGAGTTCTAGCGCTAGGGTTCCAACATTAATCAAAAATTTGAGTTTCCTGAGAAGGATTTCAGTAACACACACAATAAAGCTATCCGGCTTACTTATAAGAAACAGAAAATAATTAATATTTTGTGGAACATCCGTCAGCTTGCAGCACTGCCTGAAACTGATTGGGCATTAATTGGATCCATTTTTGACTTGAAATAAGGCGTTCGTTAAAGTTCCTAGTGTAAACCCTTCTTGCAAGCTCTTCCCATAGATGCTCAAATACATTTAAGTCAGATGACTGAAAATTGCAATTGGCCGTTTCTTGCTTCTCCCTGTAACAATAGCGGAAGTCACTTACGTTGTCAAATGTCCGGGACTAAATTATCCTTCCTCTAGGCAGTGGGGCAAATGGTTGGGAAGCATGCGGGCTCGAGCGCACCCGAGGGTGGTCCGATAAGTGCTTAGCCTCACCGCTAGATGGCGTGTAGTAGTTTTGTTTTGACCGCGTGTGGAAGCGGGAATGTCCGCGGCTTTTAGAAAAATGGAAAAAGGGCAATATCGGTCGGTGATTCGATTCTTGTGTTTGGAAGGGAAATCGCGCAGTGAAATCAAAGAGCGTTTGGATGCTGTGTACGGTGACTCTTCTCCTTCGATGGCGACCATCGAAAATTGGTTTAACGAGTTTTAACGTGGTCGCACGTCGGTTTTTGATGAGCCACGTCCAGGTCCCCGAAAACGGCTACCACGGAGGATAATCAAAAAATCCACGATCTCGTATTGGCAGACCGCCGATTGAAGGTGCGCGATATAGCTGAGACAGTAGGCATTTCAAAAGATGACGTGGGTCATATCCTGTATGACATTTTGGGCATGAGAAAGCTGTCGGCGCGATGGGTGCCGCGTTTGCTCACTCTGGACAACAAGCGCAACCGTGAGACCACTTCAGAGCTGTTTAAGCGCAATCCGAAAGAGTTTCTGCGTCATTTCATGACACTCGACGAAACATGGATCCACTGGAATACACCAGACATCAAGAACAGTCGAAACAGTGAACTTCACCCGACGAACGTGCTCCGAAGAAGGCGAAGGCTGTCCCATCGGCCGGAAAGGTGATGGCCACCGTTTTCTGGAATTCACAAGGTGTGATCCACATCGACTACCTGGAGAAGGGCAAAACGGTCACAGGGCTGTACTATGCCAAATTATTGGGCCGATTCGACGCCGAATTGAAGAAAAAACGGCCCCACTTGGCAAAGAAAAAAGTGCTCTTCCACCATGACAACGCACCGGCTCACACCTCCGCCCTCGCCACGGCCAAATTGGTCGAATTGGGCTACGAACTGCTGCCCCGCCCCATCCACCGTATTCTCCAGATTTGGCCCCGTGCGACTTCTTTTTGTTTCCTAACTTGAAAAAGTCACTCGCCGGCCTACTTTGCAGACCTCGAGAAAACCAATTTTTCAAACGGGAAAAAAATTTCAGAAGTTGGAGCATCGCTGGGTCAAGTGTATCGAGCTAAAAGGAAACTATATTGAAAAATAAATCGCCATTTCTCCAAAATTTTTGTTTTTCTTTTGTAGGTCAAGTACTTATCGGACCACCCTCGTAACGCATATCTTGATAGTTTGTCGGCTTTTGATTATCCAAATACGTTTCGGGAGTTCAGTCAAGACAATACTGATATTCGCAGGAAAAACATGTCGATGGTAGTCGCCAGTAATTAAATTGACAATATGCGCGTCCGGAGGAAGTTAAATGGGATGTCTGGCATTTATTGGCTCATCAAGTACTTGACGGCGACCAACTAACCATAGTGGCTTTCATTTTTCTTGTGCAAAGAACAGTTTTCTATGGTAAGTTTATGCCTTAGGAACGAACTGGATATCTGAAGGGTTTACATGCCGTGAATGCCATTACTCTAAACAAGCGACTTCAGGTATTGTGGTCCCTGTAAGCCACTACAGGTGGACCCTCTTCAATGGCAGTTGAAGATATAGAATCTGCCAGAAACAAGATAGAGTCGAACTCTGATTCGTACTGACAATCGGTCTCCCAAACATCACCTTTGCCTTGAAACCAATGTGTCCAATAGATCCAAAAGGTCAAAAAAAGGGGCGTCAAAAACCATACGTACATAGCTCTGTTGACAGACATTCACCTTTTTACAATACATAGGCCGATTCGGCTTTCTTTTCAACTCCGACAATGGCTCTCTAAGACCCTACTAAACCAGTTTTTTGGAAAGGACTCTGTTGCTGAAGAATGACGAAAATAGACTCCCTTTTCAATCATAATACAAACAGGAATAATTGGTTGAAAGCTTTAGATCTCATAGAAGCCATAAAACAAAGAGGACTGACGTGTGTTGGCACCAGCCAAGCTCACCCAAAAAGGATAAAGCTGATATTCTTGTTTCATCGATACCCCATATATGAAGGCACGGATGAGAGTACAGGAAAACATGAAATCATAGTGTTCGTCAGGGACAAAAAGTGTTCAATATATTCCTGTTGCCGTCTGCCTAGGCATTGGCCTATGACTCTTTTCCACCGAATTTTGGTCATCAGTACAAGTATGGTTAATACACAACCCCACGCAATGTAGGTATATCCTACCTTTGATCATTGCTCCAGCCAACTGTGCTTCACTTTGTATTGAAAAAGTAAGAACTTATCCCCATCGACGAACAGTCCATATTTCCACGTTGCAATATCCCATGAAAGGCTTATGTTGTGTAGTGTATTCAATACGGAACGTTGGATCGATTGAATGGAAAACACATGTTGTCGCGAAGACACTGCTTCCCGGAAAACGGGCGGATGGATACGTGCCACACAAGCCAGCTGTTTCGTTTTCGATTTTCATCGCATAAAAGGTTTCAAATAATGCCTAAAGGAACGTAACCCTTTTATCACTAGGAAATTGAGTTCTTACAAAAAAAAAAACGAAAATAACAACAAAAAAGAAAGGAAGGAACCAATACGGACGCCTATTAAAGCGTAAAGCTTTTCGTATCATTCTGTTCCCACTTTGGAACAGCACAAGCGAATGGTACACTCCAGTAACGAGCAATGGGTTTATTCATCCCGGCATAATCGAATTAACAGATCGCTAGTCGACAACGAATATTGGATGCGAATGGATGCGTCAATGCTCGATTGACAGATATGGGCGAAGGGTGAATAGGGAATTCGAATTTTAGGGTTTGTGTGAACGACGATAAGAGACTTGAAATAAATTTGAGAAATTGTTTGGAATTGAAAAGAAATATGGTTTATTCTGGGTATAAGGTGGGCGTGAATACAATACATAGGTACATTCCACTAGTTTTTGGTGACAAAAGAACAATCATGGGGCTTAATTCACTACGGCTATACCTATCCAAATTTTTCCAGACTTTGTCTGGCAGACGAATCAGTCAAGCTGAAAATACCTATGGGCATTGTCATGAAGTTATCAGTCTTCACAGTATTTAAACTTAATACCTAACTTTTTTGCGGAGGCAGCAGAACTATTTTTAAAGTTTTGACGGAAAATCCTTCAGTAAATCCTTTTTATAAGCTCGAAGGAATCGAAAGTCAAACAACTCGATTACTGTTGTAGCTAGTGGTCTCTGATTATGGTTGATGGAAGTTATTTTAATAAACTTACGACAAACTACCTGGGTTAGCTTCATAAGCCCAATTGGCTCTTGATGTCACAGAGAGGTCGACTCGAATATTTTATGGCTCAAATAATTTCACGTAATTAGCAATGTAGCAATTAGCTTAAACCAAGATACCGAAAATTCCTCAAGCATCAGCATCAAACACAGGTGTACGTCGGAAGAAACCTGAAACTTTGAATACAGATTTGAAAAGTACACTGAATCCGCAAATCCTCTGTTAAACAGAATCGTCTCCGTTTTATGCACGATGTCAGCAATAAATTCCGTCTCTGGACTTGACAATTAAGCCAGCAATATAGAGATGTAAGTTAGACAAAGCAGCTGACACATATCGGGGTAGCATGCTGAGCTTTTTGGACCGGGCAAAAGGCGGATGAAAAACTTTGACATCTACTACGACGACTGCTGTAAGGATAGAGGACAAAGATGCCTCATAACAATCTGCATTAGGGCTAAACTCTCTAACATCAGGCTGATCTACGTTCTCTCCCCCACGGAACACAGGGATGACAACCAAAAGTTGAGTTCTGCGATTTCCTAGACAGAACGTATGACCAATGCCCCAGCTATGACATGAAAATTGTGGTAGGAGACTTTAATGCAATGCTGGGTAAAGACAGCATCTTTCAAACGCAGCCTACACGACACCACATCCAATAACGGACTCAGAGTTATCGATCTTGCAACGGGGCGAAATCGCCTTCTAACCAGTATACGCTTCCCACATCTCAAAATACACCTCAAAGGTATCATCAACTTGGACCATTTTCTTGTAGTATCCAATATGCGCCTACGGATATCATGCACGCAGTGGAATGGACACAGAACACGAAGATATGACATCGGAAAGCTACAATCGCCAGAAACCGGCAGTGCTTTTCCCAATCGCGTCTGCATTAAGCCCTCTTATGCAGTTCCATCCCCAAATCAGTCAGTAGAACAACAATGGAACCTTTGTAAGCAAGCCCTTTAAAGGCACTACCTCTGAAGTTCTGGAAGGTTCCACGACAAGGAAACAGTTCAACCAGCGAAGCAGAAGACATAGAAGGATGAGAGCTGCTCGTGAGTTCTACGAGCTAAAAAGAAGGGATAAACATAGACTTCTCAGGTGTTCGCAGAGAATTCTGTCCTCCTGACGTAAATGAAATTAAGAATGCCATATCAAACTGAAGTCAAACAAGCTACTGGTGCAGACGGATTGCTTGCTAAGCTCTTAAAAGCAGCCGGAGATGACCTGATTGGTAGCATGCCACAGCTCATCTGTAACATATGGTCAGAGGAAAGCATGCCCGAGGAATAAAATCTCAGTATCGTTTGTCCGGTCCACAGAAAAGGGCCCTTGTGACTGCACCAACTACAAAGAGGCAAGTCTCTTAAACATTCTGCGCATGGTTTTAAAATCTTTTCTACCGTTTTATCTGAGCATCTAAAGCCGTTCTTAAATCAACTGATCCCTATTAGTGTGGCTTCAGGCCAGGTCCACCATCGATCAATTCTTCACCTTAGGGTAGTTCCTGGAGAAAACCAATCTATTTATCAATTTCAAAGCTGCGTACAACAGCATAATTAGAGACGAGCTGTACAACACCATGTCTATTTTTGAGATCCCTGCTAAGCTCGTCAGACTATGCAGGATGACTTTGGAGAACACTCGCTGCTCCGTTCGAGTCAGTACAGACCTAACCGATAGCTTAATTTCGAGGTAGTCATGGACTTCGTCGCCCCACTTACGTAGAACAATGACATCAGTTCCGAAATCAAACACAGGATCACTCTTGCCAATCCCTGCTTCTTCGAGCTCAGGAGGCAATTGAGTAATAGAACCCTCTCCCGTTCGACGAAATTGACTCTATATAAGACACTTATTATCCCGGTCAAAAGTGGATGAAGAGGCCCTTAACGATTTTGAAAGAAAGATTCTGCGCATGGTTTTTCGTCCTATAAACACACGCAGGGGATGGAGGAGAATATATATATATGTATATATAATATATATATGTATGAGCTCTATAGCAACATCCACCGAGTACGACGTCTTAGGAACTAACGTCTAAAATGGCTAGGCCATGTAAAGCGAATGGACACCACAGGCTTCGAGATTATTCGAATCCAAACCCGAGGGACGACGCAGTAGGAGACGATCGACGACACTAAAGGTGACGCACACTGCTGGAAGTGAAGAGGCATGTAGGCTGAGGTCAAGGCTCATCGCGAGCTGTAATGCCCGTTAAGAAGAAGAATTGTTCACATATTCTCAAAAAGACCACTGGCAGTGAATATTGGCAGACTTCGTCTATCTCTGTCACGAGGTTGCAAGCTACAATAATAGAGCGTAGTTATCATATGCAGAATCGTTCTTGTCAAGAGGTCACAGGTCTTTTTCAGGTAACCGGAAGGAGTTTAAACAAGACTTGAATTATCCCCGGCCTCCTATTATAGATGGTGGCAAAGCATGAACCTTATCAATAGCGAATGAAGAAGCTCTTAAGCTTATCGAAAGAAAAATTCCACACGCACATATTTTTCGACTTCAGGGAATGAAAAAGTCGGTTAACAACCAGCTTTCTTTTTATAGGATTCGTGCAGGTTCGAGAGTGTACGCTCTTATAGTGTTTGTCACACAATCTGGACGGGGTGCAGATGGTTTGCGTCGAAGATGTTCATTCACTACTCTCCGGGGGTGGGTGTCCTAGTTATGATTTTTTGAGAGATTCAACTGAATTTGTCGCGTTGGCTTTAGTTCACAGCAACTCTTGTGTTTCCATGTAATTAAGGTGTTATATTGGATATGAACACACAGAGTATGCATTTTGAAGTGATCTTATGCTGCGAGTGTTATGCCTTCGCCAGCACTTTCTGATCATCTCTCATTCACAACTGATGTTGTTGCACAATTTTTCCTCATAGTAATTGTTCTTGGTTATGGACAGAGTTGAACTACAGACCTTCCTCTCAACAGTCGATGATGATTACCATTGCACCACGACCACCCTATGCTATGCGGGCTATAGAGACATATCGGCCTGAAAAGGCTTCCATCTTAACCCTGAAGAAAAACACAGCCACTGGACATATGACGTTGGAAGAGCTAGATTAACGCGTAGGTCCACTCGTAAGCTGTAACTCCATTTAAGTAAGTAAGACGGAGCTTGGGCACAATGTTATATCGCCACGATATAACTTCTTAGTTATTGCATATGTACCTCCTAATAAGCTCGCTCACCAGTCTGGGGAAAAAAAGCTTGGTCCCGCCAACAAGTGCTGGTCTTCACTAAGATTTAAACAGTCATTAGGCCCATTGGCAGGTTAGGCTGGTGAAACAATTCAACTATCTGGGTAGTGCTTAACCCTGGGCAGAATCAATTATTTAATGTAGTCTTATATCATGTCAAGCTGATTTAACGTATTCTATGGTGTATCATCCTTCGAGTAAATGTGGAACGTCGGCGTCGCATTTTTTGTGTCCTTTCTTTCTTTCAACTTTCTAACCAAATATTCCATTTGCGGGAAGTTTTGCTTTTCACCTTTGTTGTACGAAATTAAATGTTAGGCTTGGATTAGTGAAAGAATGTGCCACGAGTAGTTTCAACGCTACAAAAGTAGTGATATCCGCGCCAAAGACAAGGAGCTTCCCAGGTGAAAAAAAAATTTAAAGACGCAGAATTGTAGGCATTTCTGGATCAAGATTTATGTCGTCCGCAACAAAGACTTGCCGATTCTTTGGCTATAGCTCAACAAGTTATTTTCTTTCCCTAGGAAGTAAAAAGTCAAGATATTAGATACTTCCAAGCCGAGAGACGTCCAAGAAACACGGCAAGTAATGTAGGCCTTTTTGCATTAACATAGACGGGCAAACCAATAGGCCGTGGATCGAAGCTAGTCATGTGTATTTGCAAAACGGGTGAAACCATCAGAGTAGCTCGTTACCGCACCCAATTAAGGCGATTCAGTTGAGCATTCAAGGAAAAGCGGTTGTCGGCAGTGAAGGGATCAAGTTATATTGCTACAAAGCCCGACCACATATCGCTAAGGTCATTAAAGTTTAGATGTTAACTCTGAAATTAACAACTCCACGTCCATCTCCCGGTTCTGATTACCGTGAAATTTCTTGTCTTTCGAAAATTCTAAGGCATGTAGTTTATGTAATTCGAAATTTGTACGCTACCAGAACGATGAGTAAAAGTTGTAGCTAGAGAAGAACTTTAGAAACTAACTTTTTAAGCAGCGTGGCGAATTACCAAACGTCTTTGCATCGGGTTACCATTCCATCCTCTCAATACACATATAGAGACTAGGTCATGGTACTTCCTTATCTTTTTCTTTTATGAAAACGTTGTATTTATAAATTGTATGAAAATATCTTGTGTTAAAAATGAGCATGCCAACTTCATGGACCTTCTTCACAAACATTCGTACAGCAGATATGGTAAGCGCATCTTAGTATTTCAACTGAAATTTCTTTTCAAAATTGTACTCTAGCATAACCCTCACTTTTAGACACAAGTTATAGTATCACTCCTGTCACTTTTGTTCAAGTACAAATCGATTCATTTCATACGGCACGGCCTAGCATTGAATACCAATCCAAAGAACATAGAATTTTAAAGTAAGCAGCACATGGTCCGGCCTTTTGCTTACAGCTTTCATATCTTCTGCGCTGTTTTCTGATATAGAACAATTTTTCTGTCAAAATTTGTGAAATTAATTTCAAGCTATTGTGCGAAATTTGTATTATTTTAGCACCTTCTCCTTTCGAACTATGTAATCTGCTTCCATTTTTAATCGCAACGCCCTTTATGAAGGTCTCGCGTCACACATAATTTACAGTGTACACGTACTCGTATGTCTCATCCACAGGATTTAATGTGATTTGTAGAAATCATAAAGTTGAAAAGTTGATTTTATGCAAGTTAAAATGGGATCATGAGGTTGGGAGTATTTTTTTTCTAAGCAGACCAAGCGGAATAAGCAACTCGTTTCTGGATGGAGGCATGGTGCTTAACCTGTCATTGTGCCAAAATATAATGAACTTATAAATCTTGATGATAGAGTCAGCCTTCCTTTCATGCTATTCATGTGAGTTTAATAAATCTGACTGCGTGGGCAACGCAACGTCTCGTCTGCTTTTGATATAGCACCAAGGTTTTGTCTGATTTTAAAGGCGTTGGTAAGGCTAACGGCACGTGGAGTAGAATGTCATTTTTACACCGGCAATATAAGAAAAAGCGTCGTATCTTTTAGGACATTTCGGTGAGACTTTTTTCTTAACTTATTCTTGTTATTAGATGACATTACAGCCCATGAAGGGCCAGAGCCAAGCTTTTCTCATTCACTTATATTGATTGCGATTTTTTTCACACAAGTGAAAGTAACGTATTTCGTAATAAAAAGTGCAATATATAATGACACTTAACTGACATTGTTTTGAAGGAAAATCGGTTTGAGAAATAGCAGAACTTGTAAATTGATCGCACTCAACAAGTCATTCACTCATTCTGACGAGCAATGGATTAAATGCTCCAAAATGAAGCATAAAGGTGTCACATAGCCTAAATAAAAACGTCCATCATAAAACAAGACTCCTAGCAAAAGAACAATCTTCATAGAGGGATAGCCTGTAGTGCAACAGAAAGTTCGCAAAAACATATGGGCGCCATGGTTTTTTTTTTTGCTTGTCGAAGCAAGTCTTATTTTGGGCTCTTAACCAAGAAAATGCGATGGTTTCTAAGGCAGTGACACTAATCGTACGTTGTTCGCTTGTGGCTTATTTACAAATCGCCAGATATCAACATAATTGTATTCCTATGGGCATCGGTTAAAAAAGCATGGAATTACATATAGAGAAGCATGGTCCAGATATTAATTATTTTTTATTTTACGGTAATTTTATCAACAAATTATTATACACTCTGTGTCAGAATTTATTCTTGAAATTTTGTTTCGAAGTTTTTACTCTTTTATTATTATTTTTTAAAGATAAGCATAATAGAGCGAAATCCCACTTTCCTTTCATATTTTATAATAGGTGTCTCAACAAAATTGATCTTTCTTTTTTTAATATTTTTAAATCACTTTATGATTACCGAAAAGAAAGCAAATAAACGATCCCCTGTAAAAATATATGTATATTCGAGAATAATAGCTCATAATTTTTTGAAGTCTCATAGCACCACATGAACCTCAATAAAATAAGTACATCAGCCCTATCCAACCCGACTTTCATCACTCAAATCTTCTTTTCGATTTAACATCGGCTTTTACAAAAGTTCAAATTTAATACCACGTATAAAATAATTTTTTTATTGAAATCACGTAATAAAAACAAATTACCACTCTTATGACTTCTAACAATCGTACTGCCACTTACCTATAAAGAAAAGAAATTTCAAAAATATTACAACAGTTACTGAGTTATAATGATTTAAATGAAACATAAGGTAGATAGATAAAAGTATGTTTAATAGCAATAAAAGTCGATATGAAATAAACGAAGATACCATTTGGCATATCTTCTATCGATAAAAATTCTTGCTAAATGGGTTGAGGATCAAAATTGGTGATCCAACTTAAGTTAGCTATATTCAGAATACTGCGGGCGTTTCAAACATTTTTTGCATTTACAAAATAGGTTATAATAAATATCCAAAAAAAGTTTTAATATTAAATATATCCTGCATTAAGTCTCCTCAACGTCGCATACAAGATCTTCTTTGTCGTATTTTGTGAACGCCTGAAGCCTTTTGTGGATAACCTGATCGGCTCTTATCAGTGTGGCTTCAGGCCAGGCAAATCCACAATAGACCAAATATTCACACTGCGACAGATCTTGGAGAAGACCCAAGAATTTCAAATCGATACGCACCACCTTTTCATCGATTTTAAAGCCGCGTATGACAGTGTGCATTGACGAGCTATACGGTGCCATGTCTAGTTTTAACATCCCTGCCAAACTCGTCCGATTGTGCAGGTCGACAATGAGAATTCTCGCTGCTCCGTTAAGGTCGGTAATGAGCTAACCCAGACCTTTGGTGTTAAAAAAGTATTTAGACAAGGCGACGCACTGTCATGCAATTTCTTTAACATCATACTTGAGAAGATCGTACAAGAGTCGCTGGCCAACATAAGAGGTACTGCTTGCGTTCGCAGATGATATTGACGTGATCGGGAGATCGCAGCGAGACGTCAATGAGGCATTCATAAGCATTGAGACGGAAGCGGCCAAAGTGGGTCTTAGCGTTAACGAGGGTAAGACCAAATATATGCTGTCATCGAAAAAGACACACAACACCGACGTCTGGGCCAGAACGTCATGCTTGGCAGCTATAATTTCGAAGTAGTCAAGGACTTGGTCTACCTTGGCTCACTTATGACCAGCGACAACAACACCAGCGCTGAGATGAAACGCAGAATAACTCTTGCCAACCGCTTTTTCTTTGGGCTCAAGCGGCAATTGAGAAGTAGAGCCCTCTCTCGAAAGACCAAGATAACGTTGTACAAAACCTTAATCATCTCAGTCCTCCTTTACGGCGCGGAGGCTTGGACTTTAACTAAAGCGGATAAGGACGCTTTTGGTCGTTTCGAGAGGAAACTTCTGCGTTTAATCTTTAGTCCCGTTTATACTAGCGGAGGAGAAGATACAACGAAGAACTGTAGGGGCTGTACAGAGACATGGACCTAGTACGACGTCTCCGGATCCAACGTCTAAGATGGTTGGGTCATGTAGAGCGGATGGACAACACGGCTCCGGCCCGAAGAGTCTTCGAATCCAACCCGGAGGGACGACGCAGCAGGGGACGGACTAATCTTCGGTGGCGCACGCAGGTGGAAGGGGACCTCAACCGTCTGGGCGTGCGGCGCTGGAAACAGCTGGCGAAAGATCGTGCCAGCTGGAAACGCTTGTTGGCGCCATATAAGAAGAAGAAGAATATCCTGCATTACTGCACGGTGAATTCGCGAATGCTTCACCAGTCAAAAGCGGTTAAAACGCATAGGTTTGAAAAAGTTCAGCAATCTTTTTAAATCGCATTTATTCAGAATATCCTCATCTGTGTGACTTTAGAAGTAATTAATGTAGGTCCTCCATCTCTGGCCAATGCAAATGCCTTCTTGGCATTCAAACTGTACCTAAAAAGCATGGGCCAGCACCTAATACCTATAGGTCAAGTTTTCTCCTTGCAGCAGTGGGAGTACTTGACTTGATTGCTTACAGACATCATTCAATAGACCCATGAGTTTGGATGCTAAAATCACAAACACATGATCTTCTCTAATTCTTGTGTCAACTGTTCAACATACGTAGGTGGTTCAATATCTTATGCAAACTGCAAGGTGGTTGTGAATAGGCGCAGCTCCTGCGTTGGTGTCGAAACGGAAATTTCAGCTCATCGAATTGCTCGTATAGTCCTAACGTCAATCATCTATTCTATCCTTCAAATTTGCTGAACTGAATAATTACCAATTGCTGTCGGAGAATGTGCTTGATGATGATCAAAAACGTTTCCAAAACTTGACAGCGTCCACTGATCAGTACTCAATCAATACTCCTTACTTTTAAGGAGTTTTTACAATAAGAGTTTAGCGTTTAAATGTTAATAATAGTGCGAAATGTAAAATAACACCTCTGTCGATTGATCCTTTATATAGGAGATATTTTCTGAAAATACCGAAGGTTTTTGTCTTAAATTCTTTGCGATAGTATTGAGTTCCCTCAACGATGCCCTTTTAACCAAAACGGCAAAACGGCAGCCCTTTGAGAGTCCCTATATTTTTGGCAACAGAAAAATGTCACCAATCATTAGAGGTTTCACGGTGTTGCGATCAATATTTCTTATTGATTGTTCTGCTTCTCAATCCTTTCCATTTCTGCTATAGGACCTATGGGCGACTTTCAGCGCACTCGCCATTTTCAACGTTTCACCTTTACGTGACGAGACGAGACGAGACGAGACTCACGGCAAGCAACTTCTTTAACTTCGTTGTACATTATTGCATTCTTATAGCACACTTTTTCAACCTTTCAACAACAGACTTAAAAACTGATTTGGTCTGCAAATCATAGATACGAGTATTTTTCTATACCAACACAACAATACAAGAAGTATGCGCCGGGCTAATACGAAATTCTCATTAATTTTTGAACACAATACATGAGTTGGAAACCTTTCTAAAAAATTCGATCAACAATCGGGTTTTAAATCCTCTTTTATAAAACCTGTAGTAACTTCAAATAGCTACATAAAACCATTTATCAGATTGCAGATTGTCAGTGTCAGTTTTATTCAATAATCCTTACAATTTTATCGTAATGAGCCACACGCTTGAATGGCCCTGCCGAATTTTAAAAATTTGGTTACAAAAGTACGATTCTAGACGCTAAGCCCAAATTTAAATTCAAACTCAGGGAGATGTCTTATCCGAAAAATTGGGTTCGTTTTAGCAAGATGGCGCTTCGTGCTATTCAGTAAACGAGACAACCAATTTATTGAAGATTGTGCATAATGGATTTGTAAATTCGCCTCCAAGATCTAATGACTCGGCGCTTCTACATAAAGTCGCTAGTATATGCTGACAACCATTGAAAGCCAACATTATATTGGAGGCCACAAATGCTTGAAAAAATTATCGAAAACTTTCTCATGACAATCACCAGATCATGAGCCATGGCTATTTAATAAAATTTCATATATGTAACTTGTTCAAAATCAAATTTAGTACTGGCTTAAGAAACACCCTTTACTCCCCCAGGGTTGTTGCGTGATCTGACCGGTGACTTGTATGAGTTCGATATGGATGGGCCATTTAAACCATTATGATTTTGGTAATAATCAGGAAGAAAAAACAATTATATGCTTTAAAGTGATTTTTCCTTTATTTTGAACCTTCTAAAACGGTTTTAATCGCCTTTTGAATATGATAACTCCTTTTAGGCATTTCTCATCACTTTTCAAATTTGTCTGGCGGATTAGCGGCGAAAATTGCTCTTCAAGGCTTAGGGAGTCCGTGGCCTGTGTAAACTGGGCCATGTAAACTGTGACACCGGCTTGTTGAAACCAAAACTAGTCAACCCCCTTTTCAGTCAGAACCGGCATGAAAATATCTGTGATCCTAGCTCGATAGCGTTTTCCGGCTACCACTGCTCCAGTGTAGTCTTCGAAGAAGTTATTTAAGCCACTCGTTTTTTATGGAGAGGTTACTCGTGAATTAATTGAAGGTCTTTATTGGCGTAGAACCTATAACTTCATTAATTCACGGTCCCATTCAAAGAAAAATTAGCTTCATCGCTCACAATAATTTTTCGGCAAAAATCATGACATGTTCATGAATTTGGCATGGAAGCAACTTAAAATGAGAAGACATGGAGGAGATACCTAATTATCAAAAACGGCGACGACTCGATATCTCTCAACGCTGGCCTCAAAATGTTACCACACCACCTCGGGCAACATCGGCCTTGATGATTGGTGCTATCAAGATGATCAGTCATGATAAATTGTTGGTGTACATGCCTGACGCTCTGGTCTGAAGTCGGTTTGCCTACTCGATATTTTGCCCGACAGACACGTTGCGTTTTCACACGACAATAGATCGTTGTGTTGGAGTGTACGAGAGTGGTCCGATAAGTACTTAGCCTAAAAAAGAAAAACAAAAAAATTGGAGAAATGTCGATTTTTTTTTCAATATAGTCTTCTTTTAACTCGATACACTTGACCCAGCGATGCTCCAACTTCTTTAACCCGTCTGAAAAATACGTTTTCTCGAGGTCTGCAAAGTAGGCCCCCGTGGCGGCGATGACCTCGTCATTCGATAGTAATTTCTGCCCGGCGAGTGACTTTTTCAAGTTTGGAAACAAAAAGAAGTAGCACGGGACCAAATCTCGAGAATACCCTAGATGGGGCAGCAGTTCGTAGCCCAATTCGACCAATTTGGCCCTGGCGAGGGCGGAGGTGTGAGCCGGTGCGTTATCATGGTGGAAGAGCACTTTTTTCTTCGCCAAGTGGGGCCGTTTTTTCTTCAATTCGGCGTCGAATCGGCCCAATATTTTTGGCATAGTACAGCTCTGTGACCTGTTGCCCTTCTTCAGATAGTCTATGTGGATCACACCTTGCGAATCCCAGACAACGGTGGCCATCACCTTTCCGGCCGATGGGACAGTCTTCGCCTTCTTCGGAGCACGTTCGCCGGGTGAAGTCCACTGTTTCGACTGTTTCTTGGTCTCTGGTGTGTATCAGTGGATCCATGTTTCGTCGAATGTCACGAAACGACGCAGAAAGTCCTTCGAATTGCGCTTAAACAGCGTCAAACACTGCTCTGAAGTGGTCTCACGGTTTCGCTTGTTGTCCGAAGTGAGCAAACGCGGCACCCATCGCGCTGACAGCTTTCTCATGACCAACATTTCATGCAAGATATGACCCACGCGATCTTTTGAAATGCTTACTGTCTCAGCTATCTCGCGCACCTTCAATCGGCCGTCTGCCAATACGAAATCGTGGATTTTTGTCACGTTGCCCTCCGTGGTAGCCGTTTTCGGGGCACCTGGACATGGCTCATCAAAAACCGACGTGCGACCACGTTGAAACTCGTTAAACCAATTTTTGATGATCGCCATCGAAGGAGAAGAGTCACCGTACATAGCATCCAAACGCTCTTTGATCGAATCACCGACCGATATTGCTCTTTTTCCATTTTTCTAAAATCCGCGGACACTCCCGCTTCCACACGCGGTCAAAACAAAACTACGAGTCCGATCCGGCTGAAGTTTCGACAGTAGCCTTTTACTAGAATGTACTACACGAGAGTAGTGTTGCGATACTGGCGCTGAGGCTAAGTACCTATCGGACCACCCTCGTAATATTCATTTCATCTTTTATTTCATTTATTTGCTTAGTAGAACAAACACCTTGATATTAAGATATTATAATACTTACTCGTAGCACATCAATTACAAAATTTAACGATCTAATTAAACTCAAAGTAAGTGCAATAAATCTCTTGAATTTAAATGTAGGAAAGGCTGAGGGGTTTACATTTTATATGTTGCAAAATATCATTTAGATTTTTTTAAGTACGGTAAAAAGCAAGAGATTTCATAGTTGCATATTGTAAATGAAAAATATGAGTAGTCCTGAAAACCCACGGAAATGGCTACGATAAGAAATCATTGTGAGTATAATTTAATTCGGCCATTTTATGGTTGTTGTCATGCCTTTGTGCGTATTCTGGCCGTTTTTCTCGTAATGCATGGTTCAAGCGAATCAGTTGTAGCCTATACCGATCCCCGCAGCTCATAGTATACAATATCCTTTTGGCCCGAGTTAACACACACATCTCCTGATGAAGTAGAGCGGTGAACACTCGCTTCTCAACTAACGCACTGTCCCGCAATAAGAGCAACGTGGGACCAAAAGCTAGCTCACCGATTATCGACACCGCTGACCAGCAACCATGCGATCAGAGGTCGCCAAGGCCACGAGCCAATATGCACCGAGCAGTTAGTGTAAGGTAGTGTAGTTTTAGTTTTTGGCCTACACCTGACCATATCGGTTGGAGAAAGAATAATTAATAAATAAATAAAAAACCTTCATAGAGGAAAAAATTTAAAATTTATTTTCTTTAACTGATATACGGCATGACCTTTGGACTCAAATTAATTTTGCTCTGGCATGTATGCTGAGGTTGATGATAACGATTCATCACGCTTAGCGTAGTATTTTTTCTATTATCTTAGAATGACCATTTTTTATCCCCAGTCGCACTCCGAAAAACATTTCTTATATGATTTATCAGGATTATAGTCACCATAAACTTTCACAAAATTTGGCGTAATTAACATAGTAAAAAATAATGTTCTCTACCACACTCAAGGTGATCTAAACTGAATGTTATTAACCCCTCGAAACCACCGAAATTAGTTGTAATCCATTAGTGGCTGACTAGGGGAGGATACGTTTCAAATCGTCATTAGTTAGGGAGACAAATTCATTTAGATTAGGAAGAAGTTTGGAGAAATGCTATTGAACATCATCCGCCTATAGATGTACTGGGGAATGTTTGCACACTGATGGAAGATCGTTAACGAACGTGCCGTAAGGAATCGGTCTTAATATTAAAGCCTGTGGAACGCCTTGCTCTACTTCCATGAGCGATGAACAGCGTTCTCCCAGAAACACCCTCTGCTACATGCCGGAAAGAAAATTTCTCAGTAATTGTGTTGAAAGCAATATCGCGATTCATTTTATCAAAAGCCTCCGGGAAGTTTAGTAAGCAGAGGAACATAGTTCTTGTCAAAAATTGCCGTATCTCTTCGAGTAGGTTTACCATGGCTGAAGTCCAGCTAATCCTCAAATCAATTTACTGAGCATACAGCAGATTATTAAGTATCAGATGTTTCGTAATTTGTTTAGCAATAATTTTCTCGAAGATAAATTTTGACTTTGGATAAGTATCAAGAGAAGAATGCTTATGGGTCTAAAGTCGGCAGTAGTCAATGGATAAGGTTGTCTTGCAAGAGGTAATAGAAGACCAGTAAGTTATTCTATCCTTCTTGATTGAATTAATAACTTTCGATGTAAACCAATGATACATACGTATACAGAGTTGCAACAAGATATCATGGAACAGCTTCACTCTATACTTGGGCTGGTAATGATCGCTGAGAGTCTAGCTATCTGAATAGCGTTTGGATCAACAAGACTGAAGCCTTTATATGTAAATGTGTTGGGGCTAGCATTTCGAGAGAACTTAACATTATAAATTAAAAGATCATGATCAGATCATGATCAAACGATAATTGATGAAAAACAAAACAAGTAACGAAGTGGACGCGAAGATTAAGTCTAGAAAACTAGTTAGGCAATCATGAGTGAAGCGTGTAGGATAAGATATTTTAACTAATTGATGTTTTTTTAGAGGATTAGTATTTAAACTACCAATACTGTTTTTTAAACAGATAAAAGATGATTTGAGATTAGTACATTTCGCCATCTTATGATAAATAGATTAACGCCAGAAATTGTGAAAACTTATTTTGGAAACCATGGTTCGGTTCGCCAAACTTATCGTACGCTACGTCTATTTTATGTTCTACATAATTATCCATCTGAGCAAGTTATTCGGATCAGCATGAATCGTTTTCACACCTCGTACACTCTAGTAGATAGCAGATAGTGCGCAACCCCCAAGACGACAAACAGTGCCAAGAGAAGAAGTTATTGCCGCTGTGGAGCGCAATGTTGAGGAGAATCCAATGAAGTTGATTCGCCATCGTGCGAATGGAACTTGGAACACTTGTTTTATTTTCCTTTAACTTTATTTACAATACGATATTTTATACAGAGTGCGCCATCTCATATGGGTCGATGTAAATTTTGAATAACTTCAACAATCGTCAACCGATTTTCATATGTCATAGCATTTTGGAAACGTCAATTCAGTACAATTTTGAATTGCTTTACACCAAAAGAACGCGCGGAAATAGTATGTTCAGTATTGTAAAAATAAACGCTCGATTGTGCTAACTCAATTGTGCAGAAAGAATTTTGCCACAAGATGAGCCACGGCGCTTGGCATACGCACAAAATGTCGTTGCAATGATTAATGCTGTGCCGGAGTTATAGCAGCAAATATTGATAACCGATGAGGCACATTTTACGCTCTCTGGCTCAGTTAATAATCAGAATTGTTGCTTCTGGGGCACCGAAAATCCTCACATCATTCACGAAGAACCGCTATATGATCAAAAAGTTACTGTTTGGGCCGGTGTATGCGCTAGAACCATCATCGGATCGTATTTCTTCAAAGTTGGCGATACAATGGATGGCGATCGATATCGGTGGATGTTGGCCCATTATGTGGTCCCAGAAATGCGTAAAAAAGGCTTATTTCACTTTTGGTTTCAACAAGACGGCGCGATGTGCCATATTGCGGACAAAACAATGAACCTTTTGCGTAAGAAATTCCCTGGAAGATTGGGACAAAAAAGGGCGATATTGACTGGCTTCTGAGATCGCCGGATTTAACTCCTCCAGACTTTTTCCTTTAGGGATACTTAAAAAGAAAGGTGTATGCTGACGGCCCGAAGACAATAAAACAGCTCAAAAGAAACATTCGTGCGGAAATCGCAGAAAATTCTACCGAAATTCTCGAAAATGCCAAGGAGAATGCGCTAAATCGAGCCCATTTTTGCATCGGCAGTTAAGGCGGTCATTTAATTGATATTATTCTCAAAAATTAATCAAAATAAATTATAAAGGTCTAGGTTGAATAAAGGTTTTTAAATTTCCAAAATCAGTTGAGAATTGTTGAAGTAAAATCGACCCATATGGGATGGCGCACGCTGTATAAGAAAGGCCCTTTTGGTTTTAAGTTCAGATCTCGATTGATCACCCGCCAACCAAAGCATCTCAGACTTTTTATCTCACAGATGACGACACCGTGAGACATCTGATTTAAGCGCATAAACACACAAGGGGTTTAACTAATGCGAAAAGGCGCCACCCATCTATAACGTAAACAAATGGAGGACCTGGAAATTGATAAAAGAAGCTTTCAAGCCAATGCCGATAACAGACACAAAGAACACGAAATGGGGACTAGATTTGGATAGGCTATAATATTGCTGGGTGATGTACGAGTACTTTAGGGTTACCAAAGTAACTTGCGTAGCAATTGGAGCTATGGTCATCCGCCTTGCCGAAGATTTTACGGAAAATTTTTGGCTTAAAAACTTTTAAGATCCAGCTTGGGCAAAAGTTGAAGCCGCATGTGGTGAATAGGCCGAAAACATGATTCAGCTTGATTCTCATTTTCAACGCAAAATGTTGTTCTCCGATGAGGCCCATTTTTGGTTAACTGAATATGTAAACAAGCAAAATTGCCGAATTTGGAATGGAGAAAACCCAGAAGCCAAGCCTTTGTCGAGACGCCCTTAAAACCATTAAAATTCACTGTTTGGCGTGCTTAATGGGCTGGTCCTAAGAACGATGCCGGCCAAAATGTTACCGTCAATGGAGAACGCTATAGAAATATGGGATTGGACTTCTTCGTTCCTTGACGTGACAAAGCTTTAGTTTCAACAAGATTGTGCAACATGCCATACGGCGCTCAAAACCATTAATTTATTGGGGGAAACATTTGCTGAGCGCGTACTTTAGCGTAATGGACCTGTGAACTGGCCTCCACGATCCTGTGATCTCACACCTTTAGATTACAGGGCCATAATTACTCGATAAAGTTGTGGAAAGCTGGATTTTATGAAATCAATTTAACCACTAATGGCATACAATTATATGTTAAATAAAGCTTATATCATTGTCAGTAACATTAGTTTCAAGTATTTTATTACATATTGAATTTGTAAAGCTCTAAAAAAATCGCCCTTTATTTCCATACCAACTGAGGAAATTAAATCCCCCAAAGGCGGATGAGTAATTTTTCATGAAATTCGCATCAAAATCTCTACAGATTGTTATATGTATACTAATATGGTGCTCGTAATTTGGCATGCATGTTCGGTGTGAACCAGTTTCGATTACGAAAATGACATCAACGCAGTATTTTAAGAACAAGAACCTTAGTAATCGAGCTTACAAACATTTCGGCTAGGCGCATGTAAATAATAGACTTTATGTCTCGCATAGTTAAAATATTAATCATAGCGCATGTTGAGTCGCAAATTCACCTGGACCCACGCATCAAACGTGGGCTGTCATAAGTCGATCTAAAAACTGATGTAAAAGCTACAAGGTTGCCAGAAGCTGCAGGTTAAAATGGATCACCCATCATATGAGTTTATGTTGTCCGAATCAAGCAATAATAATGCGGTATTAAAGTCAACTCAAGACCACTAGTGAGTGTGCACAGCTATGGGTTGATATAGGTTAGGCTTTGGGGCAAGTAAAATTTGAATGACTGATTTAGCACATGAACAAAAAATATCTTTATAATCCATGAAGCATCTCATACCGGGCCAAGGAAGTTCGGATATAATTAATTGTATCTTACACTCGACGATATGAGTGTAGCCCATTCTCCGTCTGTCTGTTTCACAACTCGCGGTAAAGGAGCCTCTCTCGCAACATGAATTACATCGCATACCGATGAGTAAACGGTGCCTAACGCAACGGTCCACTTATGTCCAAGCATTCAACATGCTCCCAGAGAAAGATGAATACGATCCCGTAGTATGCTACCATCCAACATAATTACCTCTTAAATCATGTCTCTAATGTCACGCATCAACCTTTCGGTCGAAGTCAACCGCCCAAATTGCCCGGCACTAGCTCGGACGTACGCTGCTCGTAATGGCTTCATGGCGAACCATACAAACCCCATTTATCCATGCAGTTATTATGACACAAAAACAAACATTTTGTATCTAAAACACATCGATCGGTTGGTCTCACTCCGTGCGTAAAGCTTCAAATCCCATAATTGCGTAACAAATCGTCTCAGCCGCATCTAAAGCTGATTGTTAAGGTTAAGGTCATCGTCGTCGTCATGTTGTTGACTAATTGCCTGGAACTGGAGTAATCGCTTGGATTCCCTCCACCGCCATCGTTGTTCATCGTCTTTATCTGTGGTGGGCCCGTTCTCATTGTTGTTGCCTTATACGATTCGGATTAGTAACAATTAATTAAACGGTATTTGCAGCGATTGGCCATTGACACAAGTGTGTTATGTAGTGTATCCATCGTGAAGAAAGCAAAGAAAAAAAAAAAGTGAATTCCTCGCGAAACGAGGCTTGTAGTGAAAATATCTTCATCTACCATACCCATACGGGCACATTCCAACGCGTGGAATCTAATGCAATCGAGCGTTTCAAGCACTTAATCACTGTATCTCGCTAAATGCCATTCAACTGGTCGACGGGGCTTACCTGAACGCTTGTATCTACAAGTTATTCGTTTTTTTTTTGTAATTTTCACTCGTTTTCGTCTGTTTTTTCAGCTCTTTATGGCATTTTTAGCCTTTTGCGTTAACTGGGACGTCGAACTCGTTGCCCACGACGAGCGGAGCGATGCGGTAAAATTTTTAAATTTTTGTATCACACATGAGTAAATGGCAACTTGAGCGACACTTGAGGTATTGAGTTGCCGATTTGTCAAAAGTTTGCCTTTCAGATAAATAGGCAATTAGTACGATCGATAGTGACATGAACAAAGTTTGAGAACGCTTTCGATGGAAAAATGCATTTGAATGGCATGCACGCGTTCGACAATTGGCATTCAAGAGTCGTTTCGTGGTTTTAGCGATTTCTACTTGTATCTGCGTGCGATTGTTAATGGCTTAAAAAAGACGACCAAACAAGCGCCCGTGGAATCGCGCATGGGTGAAATTGAAATTTAATCGAAATCGAAGCGATAGTATGATTGATTTGAAAGTTCTGCTACTTGTTGTCCACGACAGGCCATAGCCTATTGCTGGCATCAATTACATGTTTACGCGGCATGTTTCAGGCATATCGAGTAAAAGTGGTTAGTCAATTCGGCATGGTCGGGTATGGGTGAGAGAAAGATGATGGATTCTCAATGGTAAAAGTTGCATTTGATTCGGTATGGTTCTGGGTGATTTGGAATCGATTTACTAGACGAATTGAACATTCCAAGCGATTGTGTGCGGCCGATAGTGAAAGTGTTGTATACAGGCCGTCGTGTAATGTTCTGGACTATTGGGGATGGCCTTTTGTCAGGAGGGGAAGGGGAGGAGTAGTACCTTGAGATGCTTTCACTCTGATTTCTGTTTCTCCATAAGCACGATGATGATTGAGGGCATTCTATTATTTATCTAGGTTTATGGCTGTTCAAATGCTACGCGGGCAATGAAAGTGCCTTCGGATGTCGTTTGTCTTCAATATTTTGCATATTTCGATAGAATTTCTCTTATTTACGGCCGACTATTTCTCAAGTTTCTATATGTCTTATCGAAACTCACTCCACCCTGTTATTATATCGAATGACCTGTAAATGTAATTTATTGCACTTATCTCAACGATGGCAGGACCCACGAATCTGGCATAATCAAACCCAAAACCGAACGGAAGCTGCATACTAATTCCGGTGAAAGTCAACCGGACTTTTGGGCATTTGCCGCAATTTTTCAATTCAACTTTCCAACTTCATTGATCATTACAGCAATGGAATTGCTATTTTATGTTAATTCCACTCTTATTCTCCTACTTCGTGCTACTCCATAGCTTCTCACCCCGCACAATAGTAGAATGTCAAATAGAATGGGCAACAAGATAAGAAGAGATATTGCCACACCGTTCCTAACTAGAGTTCTGGCGTCAAGGCCGTGTTTTCAAGAAATCATTTAAATGAAATGGGAACGGCTTTGACGTGTGCTGAAACCAACTCATGACACAATCGGATTCATAGCGACTGTTGCTGGTGGCGTATGACACTGGTATTGTCGTTTGAATTAATCATTGACTAAGGAATTCATTAACTTTGCCCTTGTGCAATTTCATTCGATAGCTAAGAACGACTTTGATTGCGGTCTTACAGTGGCCATGAGTGCTACACGAATGAACGTAATTATGAGTTACATTTTTATCGACTCGTTTTTAGTTAGGGGGTGTTGCTGTGGAGATATCGTGAGACAGAATAGGTTTTTGCATCACGACTTATTTAATTACCGTATTTCCTGAAATCATTTCGTCCATTTCCCGGAAGGGAAAGGTAGATTTAATGGGCATTCACTGTTCCGAGAGGTTTTCTCAATCTAGGGTAATTGGCAGAGACAGGCGAATCAGGGCGGCGAACCGTGCCGTGAGGATAGATGACTTCAATGGAAGTTGAAAAAAAGGCCTTCAGAAGCACACGTGTTCGTATATATTCTGCTAGTGCTGTTACCAGAGCAAGAAGCTAAAAAATTATTATCCAAATATAAAATCCGATTAGCCAAGATTTTTAGTTGTTGTTGTGAAAAATATTGAAAGTAATGTGGGATTTCTTAAGCCTGTGATTTTTAATTGTCACAAGAAAACAGAGGAAAACTGTTTCCAACGATAGCCATTTATGTTTTAAATATTATTGGGCCGTGCTTGGGACGATCCTTTGCCTGATCCACAGCAGCGAAATTGGCAACGGTTCCGAGAGGAGCTCCCTTAGATGCGCGTCTCCGCTATATACACGTCTTTGCCCATTCTTCATCGACCGCCTATGCTGCTGTAGCCTATTTAAGGGTCGAGACGAGTCACGGCAAAATAAAAGTGTCATCGCTTCAGGCAGAAAACTAAAGCCGGCCCATTAAAGAAGACCACGATACCTCGCCACGAACTCAATGGGATTTGCTTGTTGCGAAAGTCAGCGCCAAAGTTGGATCAGCTTTGCAGTTGCCAGGGTTAGAACTTTGTTGTTGGTCTGACTTCAAGACCGCCTTGAGTTGGATTCGGTCACATCCCGGCGGACATAAACAGTATGTCGCTAACCGAATCACGAAAGTTCAAGAATTAACGCCAGTCACTCTTCTTTTTATAATTCGTGCAGGTTCAAGAGTGTACGCAAAAAGAAGTCGCACGGGGCCAAATCTGGAGAATACGGTTTATGGGGCAGCAGTTCATAGCCCAATTCGACCAATTTGGCCGTGGCGAGGGCAGAGGTGTGAGCCGGTGCGTGGAAGAGCACTTTTTTCTTCGCCAAGTGGGACCGTTTTTTCTTCAATTCGGCGTCGAATCGGCCCAATAATTTGGCATAGAACAGCCCTGTAACCGTTTTGCCTTTCTCCAGGTAGTCGATGTGGATAACACCTTGTGAATTCCAGAAAACGGTGGCCATCACCTTTCCGGCTGATGAGACAGTCTTCGCCTTCTTCGGAGCACGTTCGCCGGGTGAAGTCCACTGTTTCGACTGTTCCTTGGTGTGTACCAGTGGATCTATGTTGTCACGAAACGACGCAGAAAATCTTTCGGATTGCGCTTAAACAGCGTCAAACACTGTGGTTTCACGGTTGCGCTTGTTGTCCGGAGTGAGCAAACGCGGCACCCATCGCGCCGACAGCTTTCTCATGCCCAAAATTTCATGCAGGATATGACCCACGCGATCTTTTGAAATGCCTACTGACTTAGCTATCTCGCGCACCTTCAATCGGCGGTCTGCCAATACGAGATCGTGGATTTTTGTCAAGTTATCCTCCGTTGTAGCCGTTTTCGGGGCACCTGGACGTGGCTCATCAAAAACCGACGTGCGACCACGTTGAAACTCGTTAAATCAATTTTTGATAGTTGCCATCGAAGGAGAAGAGTCACTGTACACAGCTTCCAAACGCTCTTTGATTTCACTGCGCGATTTCCCTTCCAAACACAAGAATCGAATCACCGGCCGATATTGCTCTTTTTCCATTTTTCTAAAAGCCGCGGACATTCCCGCTTCCACACGCGGTCAAAACAAAACTACGAGTCCGATCCGGCTGAAATTTCGATAGTAGTCGTCTACTGGAATGTACTACACGCTCTTGTGATACTGGCGCCATCTGGCGGTGAGGCTAAGTACTTATCGGACCACCCTCGTATATCATTGGATCTATAAGTGAGGAGACCAAGAAATGTAAAGATTAAACAAAGGGTGTTTTTCTAGAAACGACTTCCCCATGCGCAATTTGTAAGTTTTCGGAAAAAAGTTACCTTGATTCTTCGAGAGAGGGCTCTACTTTTCAATTCTGCGACTCAACACTCAAAACTGGTTTCATTACCACTTTGATGACCGCATATTTGGTATATACATACATATTTGGTTTTGCTCTAATTGGGACTCAGAATCGCTTTAGCCGCTTCTGCTTCTTTGTTACCGGAAACTTTGTTGACGTCTTTCTATGATCATCCAATCACATCAGTGTCATATGTGAAGCATTGGTGCAAATTCGGAAACGATCTGATCTTCCCAAGCTCAACAGAGAAAGACATAAACCGTTAAGGTCACGATAGCTTTTAAATATGGTGTTTAAGTCTCCAAATAAATATTAAGCCTAAAGGCGCAGGTTAACCCGGATGCCTCACGACTATTTGTACCATCGCCAGCGTTTGCTAGCCGCGTAGGATCATTAAACATAAACGGCATTTCAAACGTGACACGACTCAGTGCTAGAATCCAAATTTTTGGAAATCCACTTAATCGCTGACTGATTTAGTGACCTCTGAATCAACATAAATTTGGCACACTCCTTATCCGGCTGGAGCTTGGGGCTAAACGCCCATCAGCCAATAGTGCCACATAACTAAGATCTCATCAGCTTAACATGTCAATGGTTTTCTATTTTTTCGTGATTTGCTGAATTGATTAATTGTTTTATAATTATTAGCCGAAACATCACGTAGGTTTGATCCATCATCCAACAAAAGCTGATTTAGTTAATGCTGTGGCCGGAAGCAATCAGCAGGTAAGCCCAAAACGTCCAGTTTAGAAAAACGTATTAAGGGACAATGGGGCACATTAACTGTAGATTTGTATGCCATGGAGATTATCATAGATTAAAAACAAAACTTGTCTCGCCTCAAGTCATTTGATTTAAACCCTTTTTCTCACCAGACAGTTTCCGTTAATTTTAAGCTTTTCTGTAATAACTAAATGTCAAGCATGATCGATGGGCAATATGCATTTCCCGGGCTTAATTAAGACTCATTTTTGTAGCTGACATAGAGCCTGTGACTAATAATCGGTTAAAGATCATGAATAAGCTAAAATGAATAGAAAGCAACCAGTCAACGATATCCGTTTGCTTAATTTATGTATTCTACCTGGCAAGTGACGGTTTTGACAATCTAAGCGGGATCAAAAACTTGAACCTTTTCCCGTGATAATCATCACACGCATAATCCAGCGTGGAAACTTTGTTTAACGGCGAACAATAAGCTTTCATGATATGCGGCTGCATGATTTGCGTGTAAAGACCTCCGAAAGCCAACATAATGAAGTGTCGAAAATGGTCATAAATTTTCGGAATCTCTTCCTCAATTTTTAGAAATCTGATCCGCTTTTTAATGAGCTTCCATTTCCTTCTGACTATGAAATGGATCGTGTACCACGCGCAAGTGAAACCGACCTTTAATCAGATAACGACTAAAAGCCCTATTTAAGAAAAGAGAACTTCAGAATAAGACCAATAAAACCACAAATGAAGGTAAGCATGCCACGATGATGTGAACTTTGGATTTGTGCCAAGTGCATTCTCAACCAGCAACTCATGATTCTTGTCAGTTCATCACTTGCCACGAAATATCTTTCGATCTATGGGATATGACTACATGCACGTGACCGAAATCCGAAACCATATAAAGGTATGTACCACCCGCGGCGCCACCGCACAGCAACTATGCCAAGCAACTGTTGCATCCACTTTTTAATTACACCCTTTCCGTGAGATCCACTCGGCGAGTATGCTGCGCTCAATAACCTCCGATAGCCTGATTTGGCATAAAAATTATACCAATCAAATGTCCAATTAAAATTAATAAATTAAGCCACCCTCCGATGCAATTCGGTCATCGGCAATTACACTGTGGCCGGCGGAAAATCACAGGAAAGAGAAGGGAAAAAATGAAATGAAAACGAGGTCAAAGTGGAGTACCAAGTCGCTTGTTAGCCAACCGGGAAAGGAGAGGCGGGTATAAGAGGACGACGAAGATATCCGTATAAACAGACAACAGTAATTAATCAAACTTCCCTTCCATACAGCCTCCCTTCCTGCATTCATGGCCGGAGGTGATGCCGAGACCAAAAAATGACGACAAGGAGAAGTAGGAGGACGTCGAGACGAGAACGGACGAGAGCCATTCATAATTACACAACCAGCTAGTTGCTGTAATACAGTTACCAAGATGTGCTGCACTAGATGCGCCGAGATGAAATATGCGATGCCAGTATGCCGTGCCGTAGATTTAACTATCTAACTACCGAACAATCGACCGTGGGTAAGACGCCAGACAATACAAATGAATGCCTCCGCAATGCCAGGGAATCTGTGCAAGGAATACCTGATGACTTCAAGCTGCAGCTGTATTATGTTGTTTTATTTTTTGCATCGCTCCACTACTTTGAGTTGTATATCTGTACCTTGCCATGCTCTGGTTTACTCGGGCAGCTCACGCTCCTCCACAACCAAGTGAATGCGCACATAATTTCATGATTGAATAATGTTAATAATAACCCTCGAGTCTGGTATGCTCAAGTAGTAACTGGTTAGCTATCTAGTAAGTAGTAAATCGTCGATGGTGAAGCGGTAAGTTGCAACCGACAGTGATTTAATTCTTCTGGGAAGTCGAGATGACAACCACTAGGAATGGATTTTCGAATGCTTAAAGCGAATTACAAGTTACTACACATGATTCTATGCTATAGCTCCGGCTCTAATTAGGTAACGATGGTACTCATGGAAACGGGATTCCCTCCACCATCTATGATGTGTATTTCATAGCCATATCGACCGATATGGGCCTAATTAGAGGAGACGGCCTAACGATGGTTTATGGTGTATCGATTTTCCGACAAATGAGTTTCATTACATTATTTCTCGGTTCCTTTATGTTCCACAAATTACTGAGTTGTAGTACTTCTTCAAACTTGGCCTTGTTTTCTTTATCTACGCCTTAGGGATTTCATCGCTTCTATGTTGCAACACGCGCGCCCGTGCTGATCGGAATTTTATCACCATATCTTGGTTTAATTATCCAAGTAAATGGTTTGATCTTGAATGGCTAATTTGAACCTTCAGCCATTGCCCAGATGGCCGTGGATGTTATTCATTAAAAGATAAATGCTTGATTTTCCACGCCACCAGGCACACACAGGGGTTTTAGAAAAGATATAGATCTCTGTAGCCTTTGCAAGTGATGAATAACGGTTCGAGGCTTTAGTATAGTTCAATGCTTTGGTTTTGTACGCAAGGGCAAGGTAATCATATAGCAATGCACTTTTCTTGGACCCAAATGAAATACTCATATAATTTTATACCGAGCCTTCAAAGGTTCATTAAACCCTGTTTTATAGATAGACCCTGTAAAATAGACTTAAGGGCCAGCGAAAATTAGTGCTCCTCATAGTAAAGCGTGCACTATGCGTGCTGAACATGCCAGTTAGTACCAAGAGCTCTGGGAAAAATCAAGATCAATCTATATCACCGCCAAGGAATTCAAGAGGCATTATCTGCAACCTACATGAATCCCTTTTTACTTTTAAAATTATCATTCAAATCGTAAAGTAGACTAACGCTGAAACATCTTTGCAGACGCGGGACTATGAGACACTCGCAACGTTCAGAGACACTAATCAAGATGAAATTCGTGCATTATTTGAAGCTCTGACTTATTGGTGGAAGGTGGAATAGGGTCGGATCTTCGTCATTCAAATAACCAGTTCATCACAAAAGTAAGTGACGCCTGGACTGAAACGGTAGCGCGCTATAACCTTTGGTATTTTATTGTGAAAAATTATTTTAAGAATTTCTATATTTCTATATTTTTTCATGACTAACGAAACAGAGAAATCATGCAACCCACGAACCATTCGTCGCGTGTCCTATGGGTTTCATGATGGAAATATTCCAAAAAGCCCTATATGAACAAGATTTTCAATTTGTAATAGGATGCCAAAAAATTGACGAGGACTTCTGGAATGCCGTAACTTTTTTGAAGGAGAGCAACATCAATGGCTTGGCTTAGAAGTGAAAGAAAAGAATTGGAGAAGAAAGAAATACGGAGCTCGATCGTTGGAATATATCATGGCCAGTAAGACATAGCTGTGAAAGCGTGATGGGATGGGGGTTTATGGCCACCTCTGACGTCGAGAATTTAATTTTTCTAGATAACATTAACGGTGATTTCAAAAAAGGATAATTTGGAGGACAGTGCCAGAAATATAGCTAGTTTGGGATCATTTAACTTCCAAGAGGACGATGGTCCCGCCGACGCTAAGTCTTTTTTTCCCACCGATGAGACTGAGGAGTCCATCAAGGAGGATAACTATGTCCTCTTGAACGGAGCCTGCCCGGAGTACGACATCAAAATCGAACTCGGAGCCTTCAACGTCAAATTTGAAAGGGAAAACATTTTTAGCGACGCGATCAGGAAACCTAGCCTCATCGACACGACAACAGAAAACGACTCTCGATTACCAGACTTTGCGACTACTAGTAATACGGTGATAAATAGCACACGATTCTCACATAAAAAAATTCACTTAGCAACCTGGGTGTCACCAGACGGTCGAACGGTCCCCCAAATCGACCATGTGCCGATAGATGCAAGGCACGCGTCAAACATCTTGGTTGCAAACGTCGACTCTGACGATCCCTTGGTAGCAACACGACTAAGAGCTCGATTATCCAATGTCAGAAAGCTGCAACCAACAACCAAACAGAAGTTAGACTTTGGGCGACTGCACGCACCAGAAATAGCCAGAGACCACAGAGAGCGGCTGGGCGGCAGACTCTCCCATATGCCTCAAGCCCACACAAGCGCTACGTTGCCGCACTGCCATTCAGGAAGTTTTTGAAACCACCGCCGAGGCGAATATGTGGAAAGGAAGCGAGCAATGAATGAAGAATATCAAAAGGCGCTACAATGGAAAACGGGAAGAGTACAGAGCCAGGAGAAGTGAGAAAAAGAATCTACTGCGAAAAATTAAAATAACCGTCGTAGCCTCCGAGCTCAAGGACATCGAAGAGAACGGTCAGAAAAAAATCCAGCGCCAGTCGAAGAACTAATCTAATAATAAAAGTCAACCCAGTTTAGAAAAAGTCAGCCTATACATAAGCTGAGATCCTAGAAAGCTGCTGGTCAAAATGGTTTTAAGGCTAAGCTCTTTAAAACTGGCGGTGATGTTCTGGTAGGGATCATGCACCAGATCATCTGTCAAATTTGGGAGGATGAAAGCATGTCCGATGACTGGCACACTAGCTCTACCTGCCCCATGTTAAAAAATGGCGATCTTATATCTTGCCCAAACTACCGAGGCATAACCTTGTTCAATTCCGCCTACAAGATCCCATGCAGTGCACAATAAGAACGTCTAAAGCCATTTTGCACCACACTAGTAGGCACCTACTACTGTCGATTCCTGCCTGACAAATCGATCTCGACATTACGCCAGATCCTGGAAAAAACCAACGAGTTCCAGGTCGATATTCACCATCTTTTTATCGACTTTAAAGCCGCATACGACAGCATTCATCGTCAAGAGCTCTGCAGGATTATGGCCAATTTGAAGATGTATCGTGCTAGACTGGAAGACTCGCGATGCACTGTGCAGTTTGGACCGCATACCTCAAAACCTTTCCAATCATGCACCGGATTTCGGCAAAAAAACCGCGCTCCAGCAAAGAGGTTTACGAATTCCAGCCACCTGGTTAGACAAAGCAAGGGAAACCAAACTTCAGATTCAAAGACCAAGTAATCGAGGGCATCAGGAAACTTGGAATCCCCAATTGGAAGCAGCGTACCCGGCACCGATATGAGTGGAAGCGGGCTCTCGTTCAGGCTCAGATCCTCCAAGGCTGCACGATCAAGCAACATTGGGCAATTATTATCACAACTTTATTAGCGTTTACTCCAATTTTCGATCGTAATAATTGCCCCACCAGATAGAATAGATTCGATTCAGCACCATATTCACTATTGATTGTTTCTATGCTAGTAAGACAGCGCACTGGTCGAAGTAATGAAAATATCGTAGCCTTAAGTGCTCCAGATCAGAATTAGCCAAATCAGTTCAATCCGAACAGTTCACAGAATCTGGGAATCCCTCAGTCCTCATTGTGACGGAATGAACTGAAGTCTCTTGATAATTTGATGCGTCAAAACCTCTCTTAAAAAAATTTAAGAACATCCTAAATTTCATCGAAAAATCATCTTCAGAGACTCTATTACATCCACAAAAGTGGCCATGCCAGACATGTAATTAGACCTTTTTTTTTGTTTTGTCAATGAAAATGATGATAACGTCAACAACCATTGGTTAAATCTTAATCTTAGTAAAGAGTGTCTCAGTAAGAGTGCACTTTTTAAAATTGGAATATTTTTTTTTTCATGCAAGTGGTAACTCTGAAATTTGACAGCTGTCACCTCTGTTAATTCCGATTATTAAAAATGGAGCGCTTTTCGAAAGAACAAAGCGTTATAATTGTGAAAACTCATTACAAAAATGGGGAAAGTTACGCTGAAACGGCTCACAAACTTCGCCAAATTTTCAGCCGAGAAAGTGCACCTAATGTGTCAACCATTCACCATTCGAAGAGTGGTCAAAAAATTTGAAGAAACTGGGTCAATTATGGATAATAAGAATCCTTTGCGTCAACGTACCGGTCGGTCTCTTGAAAACATTGCTGCTGTAAACGAGAGTGTCGCCGAAAACCCGAAAACATCAATTCGACATCGTTCTCAACAACTGCAAATTTCAGCAAATTTTGACTAAAGACCTCCACCTTCATGCGTACAAGATTCAGTTAACTCAGGTGCTCAAACCAGCAGACCACAGAAAGCGCCGGCAATTCGTTCAATGGGTAATGGAGCAAAGTGAAGTCGATGCCAATTTTTCGAAAAAAGTCATTTTCTCCCATGAAGCGCATTTCCATATGAATGGCTTCGTGAATACACAAAATTGTCGAATTTGGGACTCAGAAAATCCTCATGCAATCCATGAGAAACAAATACACCCACAACGAGTAACTGTCTGGTGCGGATTTTGGTCAGGCGGCGTGATTGGACCTTACTTTCTTGAAAATGAGGCCGAAATTGCAGTGACTGTGAACGGCATTCGTTACAGGAATATGATAACAGACTTCTTGTGGCGTCAACTGGACGGCATGAATCTGGACAACATGTGGTATCAGCAGGACGACGCAACCTGCCACACCGCGCATGAAACAATCGACTTATTGCAGCAACGATTTCCAGAACACATTATCTCACGAAATTCTGATGTCAACTGGCCACCAAGATCGTGCGATTTTTTTCTTTGGGGTTTTGTGAAATCTTGGGTTTATGCGAATAAGCCCGAAACAATTCCTGAGCTCAAATCGGAAATCCAACACTTCATCGGTGAGATACAGCCACATCTCTGTGCAAAAGTCATCGAAAATTTCATGAAAAGAGTAATGGCAGTTTTCTCCATTCGCCTGTTTCTCTGTCCTCTTTTTCGCCCTGGACCCTTCCTAAAATCTGTTTTTAAAGCCAAAAATTAATTTTCCTTTTCTCAATCACAGACCAAGCTTCACATTCGTAAAGTACCACTAGCCCTATAAGGGTTTTATTAATACGATCAAGAACCCTATACAATGTGGAGCAAAAATAATCATCCAATTTGGTTTTCAAATTACTTTTTTACTAAATAAAAAAGAAAGATTTTAGGTAATGGAAATCTTTACTTGGATTTTTGCATTTTTTTCTGTTAAATGGAAAAGATGATATCTGCCAAGTGTTTGTCGCCAGTGTTGATACAAATTTGTATCAGTCTTATTGCAGATTTCTTACGATAACTGTTCGCATTCTTGTCGAATATTTTTGTTATAAGCCCGTAACTTCAAGTAGCTCCAAGGAAAGGAGTCTAGGATGATTAAATCGGGCGATCTTGCTGGCCCATACCAAATCGCCAAAACGGGAGATTACGCCACAAGAAACGCTTCCTTCACAATATCCATTGTAGCTCGTGCTGTGAGTGCGGTTGCACCATCTTGTAGAAACCACATATTCACGAAGCCCCGCCTATCCAATTCCGGATGAAGAAGTTGTTTATCATGGCCGTGTAGCGTTCACCAGTAACAGTGACCGTAATGCCGATGGCGTCCTCAAAAAAAAATACGACCCTATCACTCCTCCCGCCTGAACCCCGCACTACACAGTGGCTTTGAGTGGATGTAATGGCTCTTCGTGCATCACTACCAGATTTTCAGTGCCCCAGAAACGAAGATTTTGCTTATTGACGTAACCGCTTAAGTGGAAATGCGCCTCGTCGCTTATGATGATTTTCGACATAAAATCGTCCTCTTCATTGTTGAGATTAAGGATGGTGTACCAGTAATTCACAAGCAGCTGGCGGTCGGTAAGTATTAACTGATGTACTGTTTGCACTTTTTACGGGTACATGTTTCAGTCTTTTACTCAAATTCTTTGTAGGCAGCGCACATCGCGACATCAATAGCCACAGCCACGATATTCTCATTCAAACTACTAGTCCGGTGGCGGTTACGCCCTGCATGGTCTCCCGTGGTTCCAGTCTGTTTGAGTCGAGGAACTAAGCGCCGGAATGCTTACCCAATTGACGCGACACGACTAGGAAATCGACGTTGACATTCACCCTGCGCCAACATCACCGAAATGAACAGCTCTTTTGCTTGCCTGTTTGTATACTGCAGCTATCTAAATCACAAATGTCAAATATGATTGACGTACGTCCGCTTTTGCAAAAATTATACAATAACATTATTAATTTTTATATAATATTATTATTTCATGATTCATTTTTTCTTCGTTTACTTCTAAGCTTACGCTATTTCCTGCCACTTTAGACTATGCGTTTCGTCGAACTATTTCCTCACTACCTGCCAGCAGATCCAATACCAACGTAAGCTACGAGGGTGGTCCGATAAGTTCTTAGCCTCACCGCCAGATCACACTATCGCAGGAGCAACTTATTATCGTCTAGTACATTCTAGTAGACGGCTACTGTCAGCCGGATCGGACTCGTAGTTTTCTTTTGACCGCGTGTGGAAGCGGATTTTAGAAAAATGGAAAAAGAGCAATATCGGTCGGTGATTCGATTCTTGTTTTTAGAAGGGAAATCGCGCAACGAAATCAAAGAGCGTTTGGATGCTGTGTAAGGTGACTCTTCTCCTTCGATGGCCACCATCAAAAATTGGTTTAACGAATTTCAACGTGGTCGCACGTCGGTTTTTGATGAGCCACGTCCAGGTGCCCCGAAAACGGCTACCACGCAAGATAACGTGAAAAATCCACGATCTCGTATTGGCAGACCGCCGATTGAAGGTGCGCGAGATAGCTGAGACAGTAGGCATTTCAAAAGATTGCGTGGGTCATATCCTGCATGAAATTTCGGGCATGAGAAAGCTGTCAGCGCGATGGGTGCAGCGTTTGCTCACTCCGGACAGCAAGCGCAACCGTGAGACCACTTCAGAGCAGTGTTTGATGCTGTTTAAGCGCAATCCGAAGGAGTTTCTGCATCGTTTCGTGACAGTTCACGAAACATGGATCCACTGGTACACACCAGGGACCAAGAAACAGTCGAAACAGTGGACTTCACCCGGCGAACGTGCTCCGAAGAAGGCGAAGACCGTCCAGAGGACGCCGTTTTCTGGGATTCACAAGGTGTGATCCACATCGACTACCTGGAGAAGGGCAAAACTGTCACAGGGCTGTACTATGCCAAATTATTGGCCGATTCGACGCCAAATTGAAGAAAAAACGGCCCCACTTGGCGAAGAAAAAAGTGCTCTTCCACCATGATAACGCACCGGCTCACACCTCCGTCCTCGCCACGGCCAAATTGGTCGAATTGGGTTACGAACTGCTGCCCCATCCACCGTATTTTCCAGATTTGGCCCCGAGCGACTTCTTTTTGGTTCCAGACTTGAAAAAGTCACTCGCCGGGCAGAAATTTCAGTCGAATGAGGAGGTCATCGCCGCCACGGAGGCCTACTTTGCAGACCTTGAGAAAACGTATTTTTCCGACGGGTTAAAGAAGTTGGAGCATCGCTGGGTCTATTGAAAAATAACTCGCAATTTCTCCACATTTTTTGTTTTTCTTTTGTAGGCTAAGTACTTATCGGACCACCCTCGTAGAGTGGATGTGATTCCATTTCCAGGTCCGAAACGAGTTTCACATTGTCGTCTCGTATAAATCCTGTTCTGGCCTGATATCCCCTTATACAGCGCTTACCATACATTGTTCTCGCAGTATTTCTTCCTGAATGTATTTTTTTATCCCAAAGGATAAAGGACTGACGCCTTCTCTGAGGGCCTAATATCTTATTCACGTGATCAGAGTTCTTTGCCTTTTTTCTACACATTCCTGTGTTGAGCTTCTGTGAATTTGGATTGGACTTTTGATTTTGGCGATGATTCAAATGGTCATCTACTTGTCTTTTACCCCTCGTATGAATATCTATCAAAAGGCTATTACCTTAGCGTAAAGTTTATTTTTGAGAGTCTGCGTGGTGAGAAAGGTTACCCCATTTAAATGTATCAACTTTTCTTACTTAATTAATCTCGTGATCATAGGTATAAGAGGTAAAAGTACGATAAGACTGAGGTCAGTATATCTGACCTACGCATTTCAAGGGATTTTCAACGAAATCTACCATAACTTCTGAATTCAAATAGTAAACCACTAATTGATCAGAAATTCTTCCCCTCTCGCCCGTAGATAAAATGATTGGACTACGAATGAAAGTGGGAAGATTTATCTGAGTGTGTTCTAGGTGCTTGGCTCTAACATGTTCAAAAAGTACCAGGAATTGTATAACATAGCAGGTTATGCTAAAAATACTTATACACATATTAGAAACAAGCTGGTATACATGAATCTATTATATCAACCCGATTTTTAAGCCTGCTGCCAGGTGTCAGAGTACAACTCTAATCTTCAAGGGCCTACTTCATAACTGGCCATATAGAAGCAAATAACTCTGAATGCCTCGACCTCCAGCTGGCATACACTAACTATACAGGGTGTCCCACGAGCAGTGTGCCAAAAAGCAGCAGTGTAGGTCTAGTCAAGACAAGAAAAAAATCGTACGGGAGGGGGGGTCTATTTCCCCCCCTTTAGCCGGGAGGAGCAATTTTCTAAAAAACTGACTTAATTTGGAAAAAAAATTATTAAAAATCAACAGTTACATCCACAATGCCACGATATACCTTTTTGTAAAGCCAGAAACCTCTTCTTTCATATTGATTTTAAATGAAGCTGTTTTAAGGAGTAGTTTTTGAGAAATTAATTTTCAAGCTCAAAATTTTGAAAAAAAATTGAAAAAAAAAAATTTCGAACTATTTTTTTTCAAAATTGTATGTAATTAAGTAGTAATTTTTTTTTTCAAAAATTCAATTCTCTTATTAGTTTTTAGTTAAAAACAGAATACCGAATGCAAAAATGTCTTGTAGTTTTTGAGAAATTAAAAAAAAAAACCGAGCCATTTTTTTCTAAGAAAAACCTTTTTTTTGGTTTTAACGCGGCTAATGTATGAAACATTGACCTCTTTTTTATTATTTTTAAAAAAAATTCGGAGTTTTATGAGGATACAATAAAGTGATACAGTATTGGAATAACCCTGGATTAATTCTTTTTTTTCATTGATAACGCCTGAAAACTGACCTGCGAATTTCGTCTGGGTCCGCCCGCCGCCGATGGGTTCTACCCGAATTTTGGATTTGGTCCGACGCAATCCCTCCCTTAGTACAAGGAGGATGACTATTATGCTTGGAGTGCCCAAATCTAGAGTATGGAGAGTGCTTCATACCGAAAACTTACACCCGTACCATTTTGGGCCAGTTCAGGGACTCACCTCAAACGACAAATTTTTGAGAGCAGAATTTACCAGAGAGCTCTAATCTAACTTCCACAATTTGCATCATTGGAATAGCACCAATCCACACAACAAGAAACAAAATAAATCACAACACCGCTTTAGCTGTAATGTTTGGCTTGGTATTGTTGGACAAACTGTAATCGGGCCCCGGTTTTTGAATGCCGTTATTAATGGAGAATCATACCTGCAATTCCTACGAGACCTTTTGCCCGATTTGATGGACAACGTTCCTTTGGCCATAGCAGATAATTTAACCTACCAGCAAGATGGAGCACCAGCATACTAGAGCTTACGGGTTAGAAACTGGCTGAATGATCATTTTAGTGACCGTTGGATCGGAAGAAGGGGCCCCACGGAATGGCCACCTAGATCACCAGATTTAACTCCTCTAGATTTTTATGTGTGGGGATTCATGAAGAATTATGTTTACGAAGTGGAAATAGTATCTTTGGAACAACTGAAAGAACGGATTGAAGTCGCTGGAGTCAAATTGCAGGAAAATTTGATAAGATATGTGCAGCCATTAGGAGAAGAAGGCGATATAATCTTTGCCTTCTAAAAAATGGGGATCATATTGAAAATTTATTATATACTCCGAAGTTTTTAAAAATAATAAAAAAGAGGTCAATGTTTCATACATTAGCCGCGTTAAAACCAAAAAAAAAGGTTTTTCTTAGAAAAAAATGGTTCGGTTTTTTTTTTAATTTTTTTTGCAAAATTTTGAGTTTGAACATTAATTTCTCAAAAACTATTCCTTAAAACAGCTTTGTTTCTGGCTTTACAAAAAAGTATATCACGGCATTGTGGATGTAACTGTTGATTTTTAATATTTTTTTTTCCAAATTAAGTCAGTTTTTTAGAAAATTGCCCCTCCCGGCTAAACGGGGGGGAATAGACCCCCCCTCCCATACGATTTTTTTCTTGTCTTGACCAGACCCACACGCTCTAGCTTTTTGGCACACTGCTCGTGGGACACCCTGTATAATAGAATGGGAAGGAGGCTAGAAGCTAGGCTAGTATAATTGTCGTAAAAAATTAATGCTTCAAGTTGCTCATTCCTTCCTAGAAAATATTGAGATATGACGCTTCTTCTCGAAGTTGAAAAAGGGGTAAAATTGCCGTGGTTTTCATGAAGGTAGGTTAAGGCGCCTCTTATATTTATGATTTCATATACAGACATATTGTTTGGCAAAGACAGATCACCTACCAGAAAGCTGTATGCTAATGTATATGACACAGGCTTTTCTCCCGCTCTTGACATTGTTTGCAGTTTTGACTAAAGATGAACGTTATAGTATTCCAAGCGGCGAGAAAGACAGCCAGGTACTAAAAATGGATAAATTTCAAATGAAAAGCCGATTTCTAACTCTACCAAAGCCTAATTGGCCAATCGCTTAGATGAACGCAATCATATGTTAGAACACAGTTCAATACGGAATGCAATAAAGTAGCTCGCAATGATACCTCTAGCAGGTTGAGAAACTATTTTCTCGATTCTCAAACCTGATAACCCTGACAGTAAATTAAAAGCCTAATATCCACGTCATTGTACTCGTTTTAGGTCCAAAGCACGCACTATGCAAATCCATATCGGTCTTATTTCAAGGGAATTCTTTGTGCATTTGCATCCGACAAGAACTGCTATGTTCAAAACAATGCTCATGATAACCGCAAAGCAATAACCTGTCTTTGCCGCCCCACGCCCTCCCTTCGTAAATTGAACTTCGCCTCCCAATAATAGGTTCCCATCGCCTCAAATGCTTTCGCTCTGTCAATCACAGCCGAGCCGAACCAGTTCCTGTTACTCTCACATCTCGCTTACAAGCACATTCATTAATCACTGTACCAGCTTCACAGAATCTCTAACTCAATCTCAATGCAAATATCAATCAACTTCAACTTCCGCATTGTTTAACTTTATCTGTTTTTTCTCCTTCCTTTCTTCCCTACAGCTACTCCATTTACTCCACAACCACACTTCCACACAGTCAAAGATAGAAAACAATTTCAAAAGTTCATTAAAAACAAAAGAAGGAAAAAAGTAACAAAAAAACGTTGTCGCACAAGTGGCCAATCCCCCCCAGAGACCCAGTTGAAACCACGAAATCTCAATCCCTAATTGTTTGAACTAATCTGGAACATGTGACCTCACATAACCAGAATACCAAATGCCGAATACATACTGCGCTCTGTTGCACGCCAAAGTCCACATGAACGGTAACAACAACAATAGCAACGACTAGAACAAGTGCAAAGACCCAGAAACTTGTTTCACCTGATTACAGAAATGGAACGGAGGGGCAGGAAGAAAACTAGAAAAGAACAAAATGGATAAAAGAGGAAGAGCACAAAGCACACTAGATACAGCATCCATATGAGTACCATCCACACTTGGTTGTGTGTCGTGTCGTGTGTTTTACATGGTTCTACGTTCCACGTCCATGACTTGGTCTAAGCCGCAGGTGTCCACTTGCAACTATTCGAGTTGTATCATGCATTGTCGTCCGTATGCTCCATCCTCATCATCATCGGCAGCAACCTCATTATCTACTGAATGACGCATTTCTTACTTCTTTTACCTCTTTATTGCTGATGTCTTCGGGCTTAGAGTGAGAACGATTAACGAGCAAACGACGGCTGGACAGGCTACGCTACGCTGTACGGATGTACCTAAGTAGATGGCAGCAATCTCTGGAATGACATTTGTTTGCGTTGCGTGCCAAGATGAATGTGATGATGAGCGCGAGTTGGAATGTGTGTGTGTGTGTGGAGAAAAATGCTTCGAGCCGGTTATTAGTCGGGCTTAAACGGTTCTTTTGTTATAAATCGCTTTTGAATGCGGCTGAGCCGAGTCAGGTGCATTGACGATGCGGTGAGTGAATGGTTTTCGGCGACTGAATGGGTTTCGAACATAAATGATTTTTTTGTCTGGGTGGAGGTGCCGACTTGGGGTTTGGAAAAAGGCAATTTCAATGTAAATCGACTAAATTTACAGTCAAAAATATGAGTCAGTATGCCACGCGAATGAGACTTTACCGATGAAAGCCAGTTCAGTAAAACTTGAAGGCAATTCGGAATCTTTTAAGAAAGGTGTAGTAGTTCAGCTGCTTAAGATACAGGTGGATGACTAAGGAACGCCACCAAGTATTGATTAGCCACAAGTCTACGCGCCACGAAATGGAGGGGATTTTATCAGTTTCCTTAATAGGTGTTATTTGTGGAACTGATTCCCGCTACCGAAGCAGCGATAATAACTAAAAGGTTAATATTTTGAACAAAAAAGAATCTTAAGGTCGTGATAAATAAAGCTCTTACTCTTCCTGAGGCGTTAATATAGAGAATATCAGAAATCCGCTTACACCCAAGAGCCACCCAAGTCACTTTTACAAGTGGCGGTAACTGTGAATTTCGATGCAAAAACGATAAGAACATCACATGACAGAAGAGGTACCGGAAGGCCTTTAAAATGCAGACAGTCCACCAACTACTGCCTTCGATTGTGGCTTAACTAAGCTCACGGACGAAATGGAAGATATCGGACTCATACTTATACTCGTACAAACAAACCTCCCCCCCAAGGAGGCGTTGAGATTCCACATATCGTTTACGGAAACCCATTATGTTTACTTTTGTGTCATCAGTTTTTGTGACTGGTGAGTGATACAGATCTATAATTAACAGCTTGCAAGACAACAGACATTTCGTTTCCGGGTTGCCTAATGTCTCGTTTTGGGGAATTGCAGTGACCAAGAAGATCGCTCGATTTGACTGCTTTCGTTGGGGTTTTTTGAAAAAAAAAAAAGTAGAATTAGGTCAACAGTATATACCGAATGGTCTAAGTTAAGTCGAACTCCATAAATACCAGACTTAGACACAACTAGATGCCTTAAAGGCGTAAAATCGATCATCTAGCACGAAGCGTAAATGAGTAAACGAAAAATCTGACTTAATACTTTAAAGGGTGGGCCATCTAGTATTTTTTTTTAAATCACAGGTTATTTTGACACTGATAGCTGTTTCCCGATCGAAATCTTGACGGAAAGTCAGTATCATAGCTCCGCGAAACGAAATGAGTCGCTTTACGCTTGATGAACGTGGGAAAATATTGAAAACTTATTTTTAAGGTGAGTGCTGTGTAGCCCAAACAGTGCGTTTTTTCAAAAGAAGTTGTACCCAAAATGAAGCACCCACCACGACTGCTGTAGTTCGTGAGACTGGTATGCTAGTGGACAACACTCATGGTTCCCGTGGTTATACTGTGCGCACAGATGAGAATTCATTCACGAAGATCAACTCGCCATCGACCTCAATAGCTCAACATTTCACGCACCAGCCTGAGGAGAATTCTGCACAAATATCTCGCATTATTCGCTTATAAGGTCCAAATAACCCAGCAATTGAATCCGCTTCGTTATCGCTTCGCACTTTGAGCCTTAGGGCAGCTTGCATTGGACAACGATTTTAGGCTTTTCTGACGAGGCGCATTTTCATCTCGGAGGCCACGTTAACAAACAAAATTGCCGCATCTGGGGCTCGGAAAACACTCACGTTTTCGTCGAGAAGCCAATGCACGCACAGATAGTGACAGTTTAGATTTATTATTATTATTATATATAACGGTAGGCGTTACAAAGCCATGTTAACCGACTTTTTTTTTAACTGAAATTGAAGATATGGATTTGGACGACCTCTGGTTCATGCAGGATGGCGCGCCATGCCACACAGCCCATGCCGCAATCGATCTTTTACGCACCAAATTCCCAAATCGTGTTATCAGCCGTCTTGGCGATGTCAATTGGCCACCTCGGAGCTGCGATTTGGCCCCTCTGAACTTTTTTTGTGGGGAACCGCGAAGAACCGATGTCATGCCAACAATCCGGAAACGAATCCAGCACTTAAGGCCAATATCATCCAAGCAATCCGTGAACTACTGCCCGAAACCATCATTTTCCATCCTGGAAAATTGGAATGAAAGAATGCGCTACTGCGAAGCCAGCCGAAGTAGCCATTTGAACAATGCTGTAATTCATAATTAATGGGAAAATTTTTTCTTACTAATAAAGCTATAATACATCGAAAAAGTTTAATTTTTTTCATTTAATTGCATTTTAAAAAAGAAACTTGACAGTCCCCGTACCTTTCGCGTGCTGTAAGAATGTGTTTTTCCTTTAGGAAAATAAAATCAATCTATTATGCGGACCGGAAGGAAAAGCAGGCCGGGCCTAACTGCAATAAACCATTTCTGATTTCAATAATCAAATCTTATCATTCGAAATATCTCGTTGGACACTGGTGTCATTCCATTCAACAGTCACACGCAATCAGGTTTGACTTGATCCAAAACAAGTTGTGCATTCCAAGGACCTCCGTGTAAACATAACTAATTATATATAGAGTAATTCAACATTGGTCATTTCAAACCCAAAGAAAAAGCCAACACTTTTACGAAAATTTATGGGACTTTTTCTTAGCTTAACGTTCAAGCTATGAGATTAATATTAGAGTGCAATACCTGCCAAATGACTGGCTTGTCCACGTTTGAAGTATTCATTTTTTCAATATTTTCATAATTTTTTGAAGAATTTTTTTAATTGAATCATTGTTTTCCGGCTTTTGCCGTAATTCATAGGTAAAAAAGATCAGTCAAGATCGTGCGGCAAAATATGGTCAACCGAAAACCACACCAAACTATCACTCGTTGCAGATGGAAACGCTGTTGCACTAATTCTTTGGGGTTTTGGAGGTTGTTTTATGCAAAATTTTACGCAAAAAAAAAAAATATTTTCAACACTCAGTCAGGGAAAACAGCGTTGTTTGCTAGCTTCAAATCTTATGTCAATGGGACCTGCTTAGGTCAAGATCTTTATGCAAAATGCGGTACAATGTCGTTGTGGTTAGGTCCGATTCCCGTGCTCTTACCAAAACAATTGAAACAATTGGGTTATAGTCTGACTCCCAGCTAAGCCGTCGATAGTGACCACTGTCGGACGTACAATTAAAAATGACACCTTTTGTTGGATAGCTCCTTATATTCAACCTGCTTCCAACAAAAGTTTAATTTTTTTTGGGGATTTTTTTTCTATATATATTTGCTTGTATCCCAGTTATCACCATCCTCCTCATAAAATATTATGTACTTATTCTATCGTTTCTTCTAAAATCCACAATATTCCTGGGACACGATATAGTAATTACCTCTTTTTCACATGCTTTCAATCTCATCTATTCTTGTCAAGAGAAAATATAATGTAGGGTGGGTCGCCGCCCTATCCATGTTTCGACGTAAATTTCCGAATATTTTTTTCTGGCGCTTATACTCATATAGTAAGAGTGGAAGGAACGGTAGTACACTGAATTCGGTAAGTGAATATATTTCGTTTCTTAAGAGGCGATGTTTATTAGGTTACATCTCGCATTATAAGATGGCATGAGGTTCTTTTACAATAAACATTGTAAACCATTTTTAAATTCTTTTGATACTGTTTGCACATAAACAGAACAATTTGGGTCCCATATAGTCGAGCAATATTTGTATTCTAAACACAGATGAACTGCAACGATTTTAAGGTGTAAGAACCATACAATTCTTTGCCGTTGAGTTTTAAAAGGCCTAATAAAGAGTTATGGGATGGTAAAGGCTAGCAAAGGCCTCGTAGGGGTAACATCTGCTCGACGGATGTTAGTTCCACAAAAAAGCGAGAAGAGCCACCGCAGGCAAATACCTTGCGGCTCTGTTAGCAAGTCCTATCTCGACCTTCTCGCGGTGCCATCTGGAGACTCGCTCTGAGAGTTACTAACGGGGAAGGGCGAATGGCGACTGATCCAGAAAACAGGATCAGTCGGTTGGGCTACGGCCTAGTGAGCCGTACTCGTAAAAAAACCAAATCACTCCGAAACAACCATAAGCCTTGGATAAGGATGGATACACTGCTGACGACCCCGACCAACATAAAACAGAAAAGGACAATAAACTTCGGCTCTGCACGTGGAATGTGAGGTCCCTTAACAGACCACGTGCAACTGATGAACTCGCGGAGGCCCTTGGCTGCTACAGAGCAGACATTACCGCAATCCAGGAAGTGCGGTGGGATGGGCCGGGCAAAAGGAAGATGAAAAACTTCGACCTCTACTACGGCGATTGCTAACGGAAAACGGACTCAGGCTTATAGACTTTGCCTCGGGACGGAACCTCTCTGTAGTGAGTATGCGTACATCCATAAAGGGACCCTGATCAATAAACCGTCAACCAGATTGATCACATTGCGATTTACGTCAGACACTCCTCCAGTATTCTCGATGTCCGAACCTTCCGAGGAGCCAACATCGACTCGGATCATTATCTTGTTGCAGCCAAGGTAAGAACAGGGATATCAAAAAAACAACGGAGTAAAGAAAGAACACCACGGTTTGATGTCAGAAAGCTACAATCGTAAACGACCGCTAATAACTTTGCCGACCGAGTCTCCTAAAAACTCTCTGAAAGTTCGACACCGCCTGCACTGACAATAGAAGAAGACTGGAAACGTTGTCAAAAGCCATCAAAGAAGCTACCATTGATGTGCTGGGTTTAACCGCACCACCCACAAAAAAACCCGAGGTTTGACGACGAGTACAGGCAGGCCCATGCAGCCAAACAAGACGCCTATAAGGTAATGCTGCTTCGAAGAACGGGAGCTGCTCGTGAGCTCTACGCACAGAAATGGAGGGAAGAGAACCTGCTTCTCTGAAAGAAATAGAAAGAGCACCAGAGGCGCGCCGTCGAGGAGATGGAAAGGTGCTACAGCAGGAATGAAGTCCAAGAGTTTTACCAGAAAGTAAAACATTTATCCAGTGGATATAAATTTCGGACTGAAGCCTGTCGGGACGAAAATGGACAACTAGTAGTAGAAACGCAGTCGATGCTGAGAATTTGCAAGACTCATTTCTGCAGACTGTTAAACGGCGACGAGGACCCAAATACCGCTGTCAGGCAGAATACCCCACTCAATCTGGACGACGGTAGACAAGAATTCCGTTCTCCCAACTCTGACAAAGTCAAGATAGCAATATCGAGACTTAAGTCGAACAAAGCTGCTGGAGCGATCGGACGGAACTATTTAAAGCAGTTGAAAATGATTTAGGAGGGCGCATGCACCAGCTCATCTGTGAGACATGGTCGGAGGAAAACGTGCTCGATGAGTGGAATTTCAGTGTCGATCCATAAGAAAGAAAACCCCATTGACTGCGCCAAATGTAGAGGGATAAATGTTAAGGAGCATCGGTTACTAAATCTTCTCTGTCGTTTTATGTGAACGCCTGAATCCGTTTGTCAACAACCTGATAGGGACATATCAGTGTGGTTTCAGGCCAGGGAAGTCCACAGTAGACCAAATCTTCACACTGCGGCAGATCCTGGAAAAGACACAAGAGATGCAGATCGCCACTCACCACCTATTTGTCGACTTCAAGGACGCATATGACAGCGTGCATAGAGTCGAGCTATACAAAGCCATGTCTAGTGTTGACATCCCTACCAAGCTCGTCAGATTGTGTAGGATGACGATGGCGAACTCTCACTGCTCCATCAAGGTCGGCAACGAGCTTACCGAGATCTTCAATGAAAAAAAAGAGTTTAGGCAAGGCGACGCGACGCCCTGTCATGTGACTTTTTTAATTTAATACTCGAGAAGATCGTGAGAAACTCACAAGTCAACACCAGAGGCTGGCTTACGCGGATGAAATTGCAGAGCTTGGTCGAACACACCTAGCCGTTAATGAGGCGTTTGCTGGAATTGAAGCGGAAGCGGCTAAAATGGATCTAGCGGTAAATGAGGGCAAAACGAAGTACATGTTGTCATCAAGAAAGGACGCACAACATCGACGTCTCGGACAGAGCGACAGAGCGTCATAATGGGCAGCATGAACTTCGAGGTAGTCAACGACTTCGTCTACTTCGGCTCCGCAGTAAATAGGGACAACAACATCGGTACCGAGATCAAACGCAGAATCAATCTTGGCAATTGCTGTTTCTTTGGGCTCAAGAGGCAATTGAATAAAAGAGCCCCCTCTCAAAAGACCAAGTCGGCTTTATACAATACTCTAATCATCCTAGTCCTGCTCTCTGGTGCAGAAGCATGGACGCTGTTAAAAGCGGACGAGGAAGTGCTCTTGGTCTTTTCGAAGGAAAAGCTCTGCGTGCAATCTTTGGTCCTGTTTTAAAGGTGTGAGATCACAGGATCATGGAGGCCAATTAATAGGTCCAATATGCGAAATTATGCGTTCAGCAAATGTTTCCCGCAATAAACAGATGGTGTCGTATGCCATATGGCATGTTACGCCATCTTGTTGGAACCAAAGCGCTATTCAACTGAGGAACGAAGAAGTCAGAAATCATGTTTCCAATCACCAAACAGTGAGTTTTAATGGTTATAAGAGTGTTTCAAAGGCTTCTGGGTTTTTTACACTGCAAAATTTAACCAAAAATGGGCCTCATCGGCAAACAATATTTTGATTTGAAAATGGGGATCAAGCTGAATCATGTTTTCGGACCTTTCACCGAACCTAAGACGCGTATAATGGTCACGAGGTTTGTTCTTGCGCAAGCTGGATCTTATAAGCTTTTAAGCCAAAACCTTTCCGAAAAATCTTCCACAAAGGGAATGGACATAGTGCACGATGGTGAATGGACTCATTGCGTACACATTTTACGTGCATTGTTCTGGCGTTAATCTAATCACCGTAGAATGACAAAACATAGTAAATACGAATCGACTTTCAACTGCCAAATTCACAATCTGTAGAAACAGTGCTGTCAGTTTAAAATCCTGACCTCTAAAAAAACACCGTCTACATGGTAAGTATTTGTTCCCAAATGAAATAATTCAAAAAATCAGAAATTAGCAATAAACAAACAGAAAATTTTACGACTCTCGATGTTTGTCTTGCCGAACAATTTTGCTTAATTCTTGTTGCAAGTTCTAGAGTCGCGTTCGCTATTAACTCTAGAAATTATTTTCAGGTCATCAGCGAATGTCAAAATAGAAGAGAAGTTAGCAACCTTCGAAATATCATTCATGGAAGGATAAATAATAAAGGTCCTAGGTGTCCACTTTGCGGAACTCCGGAGTGGGCTTCAAAGGCCTTATCATCGATTCTAAAATACCTGTATAGTTTTTATCAACCTGTGCACCCGATTCTAAGGCATCGAAAACAAATTTCGAAAATATTACAAGATTTGTGGTAATTGACCTATCATTAATAAACCTGTGCTGGGATGGACAAATTAAGTTTTTCGTATTGAATTTTAGTTGTCATTTAGCAAACCTCCTATTAACTTCAGCCAAATAATTATAAATAATTTAGTTATGCCCCTAAAATGGTTTACAATTTGCTTGTTTTCCTACTTACAAAATGGATTGTAAAAGAAAGTTGCTTGTCTAAGATATTTCTACTAAAAATCCACAAATTAAATGTGGAAACGAAATTTCTACAATTTTTGGGAAATTTTGCTGGGGTGTTATTTGGACCGTGGACAATCTCATTCTTTAAAGCATTTTAGACAATGAAAACATCATCATCTGAGAATACAAAATTTTACATATCAGGATAACGTTCGGAAGCTCTCGCGATGTTCTCTAAAGACTGTGAGGCCTCTGGATTGTAACACAATCTCTGGTAATGGTAATCAACATTGACTGCTGAGCCGAAAGTCTGTAGTTCAAGTCTGTCCATAATCAAGAACAATTCCTATACGAAAAAACTGTGCAACAACATCAGAAATGAGATATGATCAAAAAGTGCTGATGAAGGCATAACACTCGCAGTATAAGATGCATACTTTGTATGTGCATTTCTAATATAACACCTTAATGATATGGAAACAAAACAGTTACTGTGAACTACAACGTGACAAATTCAGTCGAAACTCTCAAAAAATCTTATCTAGGACAACAACCCCTGGAGAGTAAAGAATGAACATCTTCCACGCAAACCATCTGCACCCCGTTCAGGTTGTGTGACAAACACCATAAGAGCGTAACTCTTGAACCTGCTGAAACCCTATAAAAAAAAATGCTCAAAGGAAGAAGAGAAGACATTTTTTTATACCTTTTGGAACAGATCAGTTTGCCTCACTCACTGTTTACTAGGTATATGCATAAGTTTTTTTTCTGGTTGGACTAAGAGATGGAGCCAGCGAAAAGTACGCGGCGCGTTAATTTGACACATACGCCATTTTGTTCGTCTGAGATTTACCTACAGACACACACAAGTTGAGTCCGCCGAAAACTAGCGTCTTTGTTTTATCGTTCAGTGATCATGTCAGTGTAGTATTTAACCAGTCAGTCAGTGTATTTAACCAAAAGAAAACAAGTTTTTGAAAGTCATCGTTTATTGGCAGAAACCTTTCGTGGACACGCTCCGTCCAATTATAACATGTGAGACCTGGTTTCGACAATTTAAAAGTGGCGATTGGTGAAAAAGAGTGAGCGCTCTGGCAGACCATCAAAACGTGAAGACGAGCAATTGCAGGAGCTATTTGGAGGATGATGACCCCACTCAATTTCAACGACAATTAGCATAAGCCTTACATGTGTCACAAGAAACAATTAGCAGGCTTTTACGGGCAATGGGGAAGATCAATAAACTCGGTAAATGGGTCCCACACGAGTTGAATGAACGTCAAATTGAAGATCGCAAAGTCACTTGTAAAATTCTGCCCCAACGCCACGAAAGGAAATAATTTTTGCATCGCTTTGTGACAGGTGACGAAAAATGGATTTATTTTGAAAACCCGAAGCGGAAAAAATCGAAGCCGGTCCTTCAACTTCTTCTTCTTCTTCTTTTCCTTTTTCCGGCGTTGTTATGGTCAGAAGTGTAGGACCGTAACCTTCCCACTTAACTGCATTCCTACTGGTCCGCTTGTGGGGTCCGCCGGTTTGACCTCAGAAAGTAGCGGCAGGCTTCCCGGTTTGGGATTACTTCATCGCTGAGGCCAATCAAATGCTGGTGTTTTTGCATTTGTTTGCACCAATTATTTTTCGGCTTGCCTTTTTTTTTTTTTTTTTGTGACACGGGCATGCTCCAGATTTTTTTGGTTTGATCTTACTCTTACAACACCGGTGATCTCCAGTCGTGTCAACCCACTGATTTGCATGTACACTTGTGGAGTAGTTTAATGGTGGTATATGTGTCCCTAGGCTCACCTTGGTGTTTTCTAAATTGCCTAGATGTGATTTTTGTTTACCTTTGTTTTAGTCGCCTTTTACGACAAGCGAGAGGTATCGCTGCAGGGATATTCTTAAACCGTCCCTGCACGGAGGGAAGCCGGTCCTTCAACATCAAGGTTAAATCGCTTCGGCACTTCGGCAAGAAGGCCAAGTTCTGTATCTGGTGGAACCAGAGCGGTATTGTAAAGGGTCCGCCAAATAATTTTTTTTTTTGAAAATGCTATAAAAAAAACTACTGAATATTTTCTCAAATTTCTTTTTTTATTTGAAAGTACAATCCTTCCGGTTAATAATGGAAAATAATTTCATTCAAATGGCTGCCTCGGCTGGCCATGCAGTAGCCTACACGATCGGTCCAATTTTTAAGCACATTATCGATTGTGTGCAGCTGTATTTCACCAATGGCTTCACGAATATTGTCCTTTGAAGCGTCTATTGTCTCTGGCTTGTCGGCGTAACACTTATCTTTGACGGCACCCCACAAATAATAGTCCAACGGTGTCAAATCGCAGCTCCGAGGTGGCCAAACGACATCAGCTCTGCGGCTGATAATGCGATCTTCAAAAACAGGGCGCAAAACATCGAGTGTAGCTTCGGCTGTGTGGCACGTAGCGCCGTCCTGTTGAAACCAAATGTTGCCAATATCCTCCTCTTCAATTTTTGTGAACAAAAATTCGTTCAACATGGCCCGATAACGATCGCCATTGACTGTAACGGCCACTCCTTGCTCATTTTCGAAGAAAAATGGCCCAATTATGCCTCTGGACCAAAATCCGCACCAAACAGTGGCTCGTTTTGGGTGTACCGGCTTTTCAATGTATGCGTGTGGGTTTTCTGTGCCCCAAATGCGACAATTTTGCTTGTTTACATACCCGCCAAGATCAAAATGAGCTTCATCTGAAAAGATGATTTTTTTGGCAAAATCGGCATCTTCTGTAAGTCGATGATTTTCAAAGTAATGTCGCAATATTTCCCAGCGTTGTTCAAGCGCATACACAACCATATTCGTTCAGCGGAAGGATAAAACGAATTATCTGTCAAATCAGACATGAGCTAAGTGTTACCATTCACGAAATAAGCACTACTTGAAAAAAAAAACGTTAGATGGCGGACCCTTTATTAACGCAGTTCACAGTTTTATGTGATCCAGCACAGTATGTTTTAATGTTACAATTTTTTTCGCCATGACCAAACATTTGGCAGTTGCGGCACTGTGTAATCTTACCTTTAAGCTTTCGTTGGAAGCTCCAGTTAATTTGTGTATGGAGAATTGATCGACAATTCTATTTAATTCGTTTAGTTTAATGGAGCCAGAATTTTAATCCAATTCTGTTAAGTTCAGTTTTAAGTGCATCTGGGTCCATTTCACTCATGCCATAAAGCATTACCTTTATGTAACACTCTCTCATTTTTAAAATCATGAGTAAAGAATTGACATTGTTCAGCTTTAAATTTACTGATCAAATAATCTTAATACCAATCGAAATTTTCTTTATGAAATAGTCACAAATGTTTAAACTTTTGAATATAGTATGCACATATTCACTAGACTTTTGCAATAGTCTTATCGGAGGAATATTAACTTTTGCACGAGCATTATTTGGCGAAATAATTTCGTCCATTTCATCACTATCTGCGTCACTATCGTGAAGACATTGTAGTGGGCTCCAGTAGTTTGCCCTTGCGTCTTTTCGTCGTAAAACCATTTTTGGCAACGATTTATGTTTTTTCTCCGAGGACATATTGCTGTCCTCGGTATTCGGTGATCTCGGTCGTTTATTAATTTTGGGGTATATTATTTACGCGGGTTTTAAGTCTCCGAACTGGTATACGACATGCGTTTATAAAAGCTCCGGGTTGACTGACTCTATCATCAGCAAATGAATAATTTAAACCAGGCATTAATCGAAAGACGACCACAAGACATGGCAAAGTGATTGTGTTAAACGACAACGCCCCGTCTCACACGGCAAAACCAGTGAAAGACACCTTGAAATCAGCTCTCAATGGGGCACGCGCTCGCAGAGCAGCACTTCAGCGATTTCGGAAATGGCTCGACGAATGGTTTGCAAAGAAAAGTAAAATACATTATTTAAAGTGTTGAACCAAGAAGAACGTCATCCAATTTAAGGTGCTAAGGTAATGAGATATAGCAGCATAACTTACCTTTTAGTCTTCTACTTGGCAAAGATGGGTTAGGACAGACTTATGCAAAGGCTTTCCTGCCTGTCCATCTGTCCGCATATATCAAACCAAACTTGCCGAATAGCGTCTGAAATTTGGCTGTGTTATAGGGTACATGATACACATGATCCTGAGCTCATCGCGACTGGTTTTAGCACCCTAGCTACTGTGGTTGTCGAGATCCAGGTAAAAGTTTGCAAAACTCAAAGAGGAAGACCTGGAATTGTGACTAGGCTACCGACGAGCTGATCCCATCTTGCTTAAAATTTAAAGCAGAATGATTACAACCAATTAGTTCTTTAATTATTGCCCGATAAGTATCGAGGAGTCATTGGAAAAAATCAATCCTCCGAAAACACTTTACGAACTATTGCAAGGTTGTTTTTCCTAGAAGTGGTAGTCTGTATTCTGTTGATTCGAACCCTGTGTCGTTAGCTTCAGAAATGAACTCTAGGAAATCAGTCAGTGACCGTACCCTATTAATATGGTTCACTTAGTATTAATTACCAATTATGTTGCCCCACGTTGGCCTATGAAGCGTAAATCAGTAATATTTTAAGTAAGTCAAGATTAAGCAGCTTAACAGAGTAAATATAGCTAATACAATCTTTCGTTCAAATGCTTTTCGGGATGAGCTCTGAATTACATCCCGAAAGTCCAATTTAAACTTGACACCAATACGTTAGCTACTGGGTCATAGATAAGTTCATACCATCGTGCCATTAAACATTAGAACAGTATTCACGTTATTTACCACCATTAGTCGAATGGGCTAAAATCTCGGAGCTCAGACATTAATACATCAACATCTAGTTAATTAAAGGGAACCTACCCCACACGGGCGACACAAATCCATTCGCTGTAGATTCATGAGAATCTGGCGGCTTGAGCCATCAAAGCATTCAAATTCCCTTTTCAACTTACTTTTTGCAATTTGTGATTTTATTGACGTATGTTACCTCAATCTGGTATTAGCATACCAGCAGACGAGTAAGGCAATTAAAAAATGAAACGGATAAGCAGTAAACTAAATGACTTATTAAGCAATTGTTGTTTGCAATGGTTTCCAGTATTTTCGGCTTTGCGCTGTGGCCACAAAAAAAACTGGATACACCATACGTGCTTGGAATATTCTTGACATTTATCGTCGTTTATTAACAAGCATGAATTCACTACTTTAATTCGGTGTGAAAGTCACTTTTATTTATTAACATACCCAGTATGATAATTGGTAATAGCGGTCATATTTCATAAGCTTCTTTATGCCGGAAACCAACACAAACTCTCCATTCCAGCCATATTCCAATTTACCCATTTACCATCAAAACTTCAAAGGGCAATTGCATTCCTATCATTTAAAATCTAATAAAAAATCTTTGATACTCGTAAGTCACTTAACAAGTCGGAAGTGCATCGGATGTTGAAGCTCAAGTAGAAGTATCTCTGCCTTAACATGCTCACATAACTTTCCCTGCACATGAGATACTCGTACGAGAAATTATAATTAAAAACTTGTTAAACACATCGAGAAAGTACTCGCATTTGGGCAAGTAACAATTATAGGAGTTGGGTACATACTTGAAGAGTTTCGAGATTTTCCTCGATTCTTTTCATCGAGCACTTGTTGTTTTATGAAATTCTCAAGGAAAGCCCTTAGAGCTGGGTTCGCTTGGCAACCGGTTGTCAAGGGGTTAACAAGTTTCGATTGAAAGGTTGAGGTACCTGGCGAAAACATGTTATCATTTACTTTTCTTCTGAGTACATGATGTGTTCGTACATATGTAAATATTCCATTTTCTGAAACTTTTTCCCTGCTGCAGCCGACAGATGTACTACCATGTTTCCATGTTTTCGTGTGTCTCAATTCCTTTATTTTTATTTCCTTTTAACTTGCAAATGTGAATTCGATTTTTTTTGGCATTCACTGCAATAGTTCGCTTCTATTATAATATACAGGGTGGGCCAACGGCTGGGTTTGAAATTTTCTTTAAATTAAAAACATATTTATGTTCGGCTTCTTGCCCTTAATTGCATTATTCGCATGGACCTTACTCTTCAAATAACCTCACAGAAAGAAGTATCAATTTCGTCTCTAACCAGATCAATAAATTTATTGTTCTAGGGCTTGTTTGAGCTATAGAGTCAACTCATTCGATTTTAAATAAAAACATTCGGTCAGTATTCTGCGATAACGGTCGCCATTCAATGTCTACAAACGTCTCTACAGAATCATCTTCGAAAGAGGTAGGGGACAATGATGCCGCAAACCCATAATCCAACAAGTGACTTTTTGGGTGTATTACCTTTCCATGAATCTGAAGCGGGTTTCCAAGCCTCCCAATATGACAATTCTGTATAATGTATAATCCAAAAATGAGATTCATCGGGCAAGATCAAATTTATTAACAATTTGCCTTGGCAATGCAATGACTTGGGCGACTTCGTAGATGCTCTAAAGGGTTGAAATGCTTGTACGACGGTGGACTTAGCCTCGCCGCCAGATGGCGCCAGTATCACAAGAGCAACTCACTATCGTGTAGTACATTCTAGTAGACGGCTACTGTCGAAATTTCAGCCGGATCGTAATCGTAGTTTTGTTTTGACCGCGTGTGGAAGCGGAAGTGTCCGCGGATTTTAGAAAAATGGAAAAAGAGCAATATCGGTCGGTGATTCGATTCTTGTTTTTGGAAGGGAAATCGCGCAGCTAAATCAAAGAGCGTTTGGATGCTGTGTACGGTGACTCTTCTCCTTCGACGGCGACCATCAAAAATTGGTTTAACCAGTTTCAACGTGGTCGCACATCGGTTTTTGATGAGCCACGTTCAGGTGCCCCGAAAACGGCTACCACGGAGTATAACGTGACAAAAATCCACGATCTCGTATTGGCAGACCGCCGATTGAAGGTGCGCGGGATAACTCAGAGAGTAGGCACTTCAAAAGATGGCGTAGGTCATATCCTGCATGAAATTTTGGGCATGAGAAAGCTGTCGGCGCGATGGGTGCCGAGTTTGCCCACTCCGGACAACAAGCGCAACCGTGAGACCACTTCAGAGCAGTGTTTGACGCTGTTTAAGCGCAATCCGAAGTAGTTGCTGCGCCGTTTCGTAACAGTCGATGAAACATGGATCCACTAGTACATACCAGAGACCAAGGAACAGTCGAAACAGTGGACTTCACCCGGCGAACGTGCTCCGAAGAAGGCACATCAACTACCTGGAGAAGGGCAAAACGGTCACAGGGCTTTACTATGACGGATTATTGGGCAGATTCGACGCCGCATTGAAGAAAAAACGGTCCCACTTGGCGAAGAAAGAAGTGCTCGTCCACCATGATAACGCACCGGCTCACAACTCCGCCCTCGCCACCGCCGAATTGGTCGAATTGGGCTACGAACTGCTGCCCCATCCACTGTATTCTCCAGATGCGACTTCTTTTTGTTTCCCAACTTGAAAAACTCACTCGCCTGGCAGAAATTTCAGTCGAATGAGGAGGTCATCGCCGCCACGGAAGCCTACTTTGCAGACCTCGAGAAAACGTATTTTTCAGATGGGTTAGAGAAGTTGGAGCATCGCTGGGTCAAGTGTATCGAGCTAAAAGGAGACTATATTGAAAAATGAATTGCCATTTCTCCAAAATGTTTGTTTTTCTTTTGTAGGCTAAGTACTTATCGGACCACCCTCGTAGGTGCTGTCCGAGCACGTTAATACGGCGTTTGACCTGTAACCGAACCAGTTTCTTATAAAAACCTTAACCATAATGTTGACCGAAAAATTCCCAATTTTTACAAAATGTAACGTTTACAGATCCCCCATTTTCAAAATAACTTTGAATAACAAAAATGCGATGTTTCAACTCAAAGACTGTTATTGCAAAAGACTACTTCACATCTGTCAAAGAGATCAATCATATTGAATTAGGTGAATGACAGTCCGGGGACTGTGTTTCCCATTTCATCTGGGATTTCCGGATTACTCGATATATTGTTTTAATTGCTCAATTCACTGTGGTCCATCCTGAGCGCGATTTTCACCATATTCATAGGGGGCTTTCGCACTTCCCAGCCTATTCAGTTCTATCAATTTAGTTTGTGACAATTTTGAGAACTACCGAGACGTTATCATTCCATTAGATAGCTTTAATTAAATTTTACTATACCGGCCGTCTTGAGAGCACAGTGGTGCCATGGGTAGTGTGTCCACCTCTTCCGCACGATGAGCTAGTTCGGACCCCGATATCACCAACGCCATTGAATGTTCATTACGCGGCTTCTCTCCTCGGCGGGGTACTGGCAAAACGCCCGGAATCGGCATTCAATTGTAGATCCCGTTCACTTGTGTGGAAAACAAGTCGTGCACAACATACTCGTAAGTGAATTACAGAAGCTTGGCTCTAGCTCTCCATGAGCTGTAACGACATCTAAGAAGAAGAAGAATATACTGGGCCGTCTATAGCCATCTATTATGATTCTAAAATGTCCTCTCTAGCAGTCAGTATTCTCCTCAGACGCCATTAATACGCCATTAATTTCTTTCCCTTGTTTTTCCTACGAAGACATAAAGCCCATCACTTGCGAAAGCGTACATTTATAATTCCAACTAAACAGAATTAATAAAACTGAACAACTTGCTAAGAAAAGCTAATCTCAACGATATTCCGCAAATTCTAAAATGTTCATAGGCATGTCCTTCTACTCTGTGCCTCACAGCAAAATTTTCGACCCAAGACGTCTTTTCCTAATAATTTTATTTTCCATGGCTATGTACGACTATTTCTCGTATATATTATGAAAAATAATTCAGAGCCTTGTTGACCACCCTTAGCAATGCTTCCCTTGCATGAATGCGTTCTTTCCATGTTGCACGCTCTCTCCCATTCCGCGTATGGCGCGGTCTAGCTGACAGTCTTTCTTCCTCAGATCTTTCAACTATTAGTCTTCTGGCTGTTCGTCCTCTCCATACGTTTTACGTGTCCTGTCCATTTTAATTTTCGTGACTTTTTTATTGGAAAAAATCTTCGGTCTGAATAAAGTTCCTCTAGTTTTTAATTGAGCAGTTTTCCCCATTCACCTGTTTCTTTGCACTGTTTTCCACCAAAGATTCTTCTTAAAACCTTGTTTTCAAAGAACTTAAATCTGTTTTCTTTATTCTGAGTCAGAGAACAAGGATTTTGGCATTGCGGGACAAAATAGTGATTTTGAACAGGCCCTTCATCGCGAAGAAGAGCTCGTTGCCTTTCGATCTTAACATGGTTTTTGGCAGACTAAACGATTCCAAGGATTTATCGAGTACAGTCAGGGGTGAAGCTTCGATCGATCACAGCCTCCATCACACTACAAACAATCGCAGTAAATCGGCACAATTGGTATCCAAGCCGGTATTAAGGCCAGAAAGGTTTTGCTGTGCGTTTGGTGGGATTGGCAGGGAATTATGTACTATAAGCTGGTCTCCTCTCTTAATTCGAACCTTTTCAATTCGATCATCTAAATGAAGCAATCGCCCAGAAGCGGGCAATAGAAGAGGAATTGCATTCCATCAAAACAACGCCAGAAGCTCCGTGAGCATGGTTTTGAGGTTCTTGTGTATCCACCTTCGGCTCTGGCACCATGTGATTACTATCTGTACCTGTCCATGGCGGACAATTATGCTGGTGAAAATTTCGCTTAAAAATTGTGTGGAAAAACACTGTTTCAGCAAGTTTGATTCATAAGGGCTATCCCGCTTTAATTTTTTCTGATGGGATCTCACTACGTATTCCAGAACCGAATTAAAAATAAAATTGGCACAAGGCTTCTCCTGATTTTAATCTCTCACATATGTTTCAGACAAAACCCTTTGATTCGTATCAGCTTCACAAACTTCTTTTAAAGCTCTCAAAAATACTATGAACAGCTGTCTTTCGATTTTTTTTTCTGTACACTTAGAGAGATTTTCCATAACACCTTTTCACAGAAAAGTCCCCAAAAAAATAATTTCTGTTAACTGACTAATTGCTAAATTCGTCTTCATACCGAAGCTTACCGAAAACATGGTTTACAATATATTGTTCTTTCATTGCATTCTTACTCTCAACCAACAGGGACTTATTAAAGATTAAAGACCCACAACCAACAATTAGAATAAACTTGTCTGAAACACCTTCTGCATGTAGCGAGAAGGCCACTTTGGATCATTGGTCCCTAAGATCTCACACGGAATCATTTTCTATAAACTTATAACTTTTGGTTTTCAATCTGAACCAACAGAGAGACTTGAATCATGTCTTACAAAACGGTGACTTAACAGCCATTTTTAGAAATCCTCAGGGTTATCATCTTAGTCCTCTAATTTTTATTTTATGAAGTAGCAACGATAACTACTTAATTGTAGTGCTCTAGTCACTGTAGTTTTTGAATAAAAAACATATGTAAAAGTTTAACATCAGTGCCCCTTGTTTTATTTTCGCTATCGCCTTGGTTGTCATTCGACCATCCCATCGGTGGATTTCCAATTAAACTTTCTCCGACGGTAACACCAGCATTCCCCGAACCCGGAATACAAAGCTGGCCCGACATGGGATCCTCGCTAGAATCTTTTTTTTTATTGTGTTAAAAACGACGGCATAACACATTTTCTGGTCTGTCTATCTACGCTGATGATATTCCATCTCCACCCGACCCCAAGCTAATTTGAAGAATTCTGATGTTAAAAGGAAATTGTAGAGCTCAATGTCGATAAATCGCAAGCGGCTGGGATGCTCTTTGGCGAGGTCGTTTCTTCCGTGTGTTTATTACGGAATCTAGGTGTAATCTGTGACGGAAAACTGAACCTTTATTATCATATAATATAGGGCTTAACTTACTCCCTATCCGGATCACTCAGAATTACTAAAAAATCCTCCCACCCCTTGTCAAACATACCAACAATGGCTACAACTAACTAAACTATACATGGCCAGCCATCCAAAGTCCTTTGATGTTCAATGCAATAAAGCTCCCTTTTGCTCTGCTCTCTTCTTTTCCCCCTTAGGAAGTACATATATCAATGTTGACAGATGAAAATAATACAACGTCCCTACAGTCGAATGTATGTAGCTTTAAAAGATTAAAAGCTATGGCAAAGTTGTTTTTGTCAAATTACACAAAAGGCAGCAGTATGATGAAAGTGACTTCAGTGAGGTAAATAATTCAAGAAAAATTTGCCTTCGCGCACCTTTCAAGCTAAAATTGTAAAGTGGCCTTACAAGATTAGAGCATAATTGATTGGACAAAATTGCGATGCAAAATTATTTCTTAATTTCTTAATGGTTCTTGCATTAGGGGATTAGGAGCAATTGCTTAAAATAAATAAGTTATTGTCACACAACATTTCATCTGCTTTTAAGCTCGAAAGTTCTAGTTAAAAATTAAAATTGGATAAAGGTTTCTATTTTAGCCAGAATGAAAGTCTTTTTCGCCAAACGAAAGTAAGGCATATAATAAAATTTCTTTTTGCAACAAAATAATAAATAACATTGTTTGATTGGTATCTAAAGGGGATCCAACAAAAAGTGTCATTTTGGTTCGTTTTTTATTTTTTAATTATTATATATTTAATCAAGTATATATCTGATACAACAAGATTTCTTATCTATTAATTGAGTACCTAAAGTTATGATTACAAAAATTAAAATATGGATAGAGTGGTTCAGACACAATGTACGATCATACATCAGACATATGAACATTTCAATAATTATTAATGAAATAATGAAATGCGAAAAGTGACTGGTGTAACGGTTTATAATTCCTGTGAAAGGCTATTCCACGGTCGAATTGCATGAACAAACTAAGACCACTCTCCCATAGTGTGTTCGAAACGTGGTATTATTAAATTTAGCCCTCTGCGTAACATTTCACGCAGATAACCAGGAGATTTCCTGTGGATAACGTTATTAACTATATTTTTATGCATCGAATTTTATACGTATTTCTTGGAATATTACTTATAAGCCCGATAAAGTCATTAAAAGCTGCTTTAATTTTAAAGTCACAATCAGAGTCGAGACAATGGTACACAGAACATTTATATGTGAAAATGGGGCCGAACAAGCTATTAACTAACCGACATTTGGCTTTTATTGGCAGGAAATACCACGACGATCTTAACCAGCGCAAACCAAAATAAATTCTGCTTAAGCTATACGCGGCGGCATCTCAACGGCCATCTGGACATTCATTGGACATCTCAGATGACTGACTTTATCGCCGTACTGAGTAATGTGGCCTTTTAAGATAGGTCATTTTTCCCCACGAACAAATCATTCCCATGAATATGATTAAAGCTGGACATTTATGAGATCCTCATCTATAAGGGTTGCACAATTTCCAATTGAGCCAACAGACTAACGCAGATAAATGAGGACATCGTCCGAATACATTTATAATTGTCATGGGAAGATTACATAAGAACATAGGAAAAAATAAGGGACTCAATACAGATCCTTGCGGTACACCCCAGTTAACAGAAATAGGGCTGGTAGTGCTGTGTTAAAATCAAAATAATTATTTAATTTAGAAAATTGAAAAGTCGACACAGTCAAAGACTTTGAATAAGTCAAGGAGATCCTTAATTCCGATTTAGCCCAGTGCTATACGCAAATCTGTTGTTGCTTTGACAACTGCCGATTCACAACTTTATCCACGAAAAAATATCCCGATTGGCACTTGGATAATCTTTTGGGAGTTTAGCTGGAAAACAGAGTTAGAAATTGGCCTGAAATCTGACGGATCTGACGGGTTAGGTTTTTTTAAAGCTGAGAGAAAAATGTGCGGAAATGTGTTGGGCGACACACAATCAAGGCTTTTAGTTTCCGATTTAATATTGCGAATCGCACCTTCAAGGCCTGCAATTGAACCCTATAATCTTGTCGGAAATATAGTTGGGGCTGCAAAGAGAGACACCAAACGGAGCTCATTGTACTTGGCCCTTAAAAGCATTCAGTTATATTCTTCTCTGCAGTCACTTAAACATAAGCCTATATGTTAAAGGGTATTCTGGTGTCAATTGTAGTCAGACGGACTGCTTTTATAAAGCTTAAGAAACGTTCTCTATCGCGAAGGTCGTTACATTATGGGCAAAGTTAAGTGTGTTTGTGACTCGAGGTACACTGATGTTCAATTCATTTAATTAGTCCCAACTACAAGTATAAGAATCGGGATTTCATTGTACGTTAGTAGAATCTGCAAGTATTTTTTTGTGTTATTCAATCGGGGTACGAAATAGTCATTAATCATTGCTCCACACGTTTATTAGCCTCACCAACGATGACTCCATTAGACTGCACCAGACTAAGGTTTTCTTGGTAGGTAAAAGCTTTTCTAATATCTTATGTGGGTTATCTTTCGTTTCAAATGCGAAAAGTGGTTTCATCGCTGAAAACATTTTTTGGATGTAAGGGTAGATCTCGTTAAATTGGGCCCACTCACCGAAATTTTGAGACAAACAATAGTCATTCGGCTTTAATTCTTACAAGGACTGGATCCTGAAAGCGTTAAACTAAGATGTTTGCCCATAATTTTCCAAAAAGTTGACGGACAAAGACCAAGCTGTTGTGGGTGATGTCGATTCGATTAACTTGGAGCCTCTTCAATATTCTACTGAAGAGATGCATCTGGTTGCCACTACAACCTGTGATGAACATTTTGTGCGAAAATAATCAAATTACAGAAACTGCTTTATAAAAATGATATCGACGTAATCTGACAACTGGTTTGACAGATAAAAGTGTCTGAAGTTATCATAGTACTTGCTTAAAAAACACTTTTTGCGTTTGGTTTTTTTGTTTTTATTTCTGAAGGCTCACGCATAATCTGTGACATGCGTTAAAGTTAAGCGTACTCACCTAGCATTACCATTTTACCATGGAAGGACTTACATCCAAAGAATGCTCGGGAGTTATTAGATTTTACTATCAAATTTTGTGTTAAATTAAGAATATTTTTCGCGCACTTCGAGCAGTTTAGGCAAATTTCGCACCAATTTCTTCCTGATGGAATATCCTCCAATGTTTATGAAGCCTTAAATTTTCCATTTCTCGCAATTGGCAGCAATTCGGATTGTGTTACTCGACTACATGGAAGATTTTGCGCAAAGATCTTGGTCGAAAACCTTACAAAAAACAACTCGCTATTTAAGCCGAATGACCAACCATAGCCTCGAATTTTCGATGAATCGGCCTTAGAAAAGCTACCGGAAGATCCCCGCCTCTTATTCTTTGAATAGGTGAGTTAATAAGCAAAACTGCCGTATTTGGTCTGATGAGCAACCTCAGGCAATACAAGATTTGCCAATGCACCCGGACACCATCAATGGTGCACAAACTGAACCTGGTCCTCATGTGGTTTCAGCAAGATGGTGCCACATGCCACACAGCACGCGAATAGATAACCCAATTCAAAAATGAGTTCCGTGAGCAATTTATCTCTCTGCTGAATTAGCCGGCTGATCGTGCGATTTGACGCCTTTGGACTATTTTATAAGCCGATAAAATCAGACGTCTGTGTTAATGAAGACAATGTTACACATGTCCGAAAAGGAGACTCAAAAATGGACTTTCGGTGTGAACTACTTACGACATGGATATAATCAATATTTCTATATTATAAGTAAATGGCAAGCATTGATTTATCAACTCGATTAAAAATTGTATAATTTTTTTTAATTTTATTACATATTTTTAGAAACCAAAAACCAAACGCCTAAGAAATCGATTGTTATGTATCGATCGATAAGGCCTCTTTCAACGTATGAAATTGCTGAAAATTCTTAAAATTCGTTCTGTTTTTAAGCATTCTTCTCCACAGTTATAGTAAAATTAATCGATAAATTTGAACGACTGTGACGCGTTATGAAAGCTCGAGCTTATTCGGCAAGATCAGATAGAAATATTGTTGCAGGGAGAAACCCAGGTGTTTCTATTTGAATACGATCGCAGGAGTTGGGCATAGTGGCAGCCCTTTACACCGCTGTTTACCTATAGTTTGTGGCCAACCAGCTTATAAGGTCCAGCTGACACGAACGAGAACGTGAAAATGAACTAAATCATGCAAAAATTGTTCTAAAGTTATTTCGAGTAATGATTCTAATTTTCACATGTCAAAGCAGGCTCCAAGAGAAGTTATGGAGACTTGCTTGTTTTTTACTTAAATTGGTGGTACGAATGTGAACGACTTTTATTTTCAGAAGGTCGGCGCGAGATGACCCAAGGCCTGTGAAAAAATGCCTTAATTGCGTGACAATATTTTTTGGACATGTGATGGATTTTACACCACTTAACTTTGCTTTTGAGTCTATGTTAAAGATAAAATCTACGCTCATAGCGTTACGTACCAAGAATTGTATCAGCGCTGTTCCTCGCGTAAAACAGCCGCAATTATGTGAAAAATAAACGAAAAAATTTTGTCAAATTATCTTATATAAAAAAGTTTACCGATCCACTCATGAACAAAGTCTAAATGCCTAGACCCTTTATTACATGTTCCGCTAATTACTCTTCCCCCTTAAAAAAAAGATTTTGTATCATCCAAACATATTTATTGACACATTCTTCCAACCTACCATCGTCAATTACCTTGTTCATTAAAGCAAAAAACGAAAACATACAAACGTACAATAAAAATGTGGGAAAATATTCAAACTTACCAAGACGTGTGTGTTACACAACCGACCACCCGCCAAAGGACCTTCAAAACGGGGAACCAAAAACAAGAACTCTCTATAAAGACCGACAAAACTCGGCGCACTCTTTCGTCTGCTGCCTTCGATTTCAAATTCAATTATAATTCCTTATTCGTAAGCCGTGCGTGCCAACGGATTGCACTTAAAAGCATGCACTTCACTTCACTTTACGCGATCCTCCCCACGGCCAAAGACAAACAAGGCGGAAAAAAAAACTCAAAACAAACGAAAACAAGAGGGAATTCAAAAACAAAAAAAATAACCCGTAATCGATTCCGCCAAGCACAAATCGAATCAGGACATCTTTTCGACGTTCACTCTCGGGAGCCTTGCGAGCTTGTCGAACGGCAATGTACTATCTACGTACGAGTGAGTGAGTGATGTACTCTGGAGCGCTTCCTTTGTTATCCACTCGTTTCCACGTTTAAAGAAAAAAAAAACAAACAAATAAATTTTCCTTTTGTTGTGCCTTGCAATATTATTTGCATTCACTCGACTGACACTGTGTGCGGATATTGTATCCTCGTTAAGTATCTTTGAAATAACCGAAAAATGAAATAAAAAAAAAACTGCTGTTTCACTTCCTTATTCCGATTTGAATAAAAATGAATCAAAAGATGGATTCGAAGACAAATGTTCGTATCTCTGGAGGAAGAAGTCGTATCTAAGTATCTACCTATCCATTTGAGAGACAATCCTAAACTGAATCGCAGTTCTTTTAACTTTAAAGACTTAAACCGTCACAAGAAAGTGTCGTGTCGGTGCGCGGTACGACTTGATAGATATAAATAAGTTACACTCTCGCAGTACGGCCCAAAGATCTACCACAGATCTACATAGGCAGCACAGATACGAACGAACCTCGATGGATGGATACTACGGGCGAGTAGTAGGTACGTATGCGAGTGGTGCCGTGGTGCGCTATATTTGCTTCTTCACCTCTATGCCTCCATCCCTCCTGGTTACTCCCTACTCCGCTGTTTGCTACTCATTCTATTTTTTTTCACTCCTTTTCTTCTTCTTGTTTTCTCTCTTGTTGTACTGTTTTTGGCCGTCATCGACATCGTCGTGGTCGCCTTCACCGTCTTTGTCTTCGTCTTCTGCTTCTGACCAAACGACACGACCATCACCACTATGACCGACCGTCATCGTCGTCTGTCCACCACCATCATCATCCATCCATCCATGGTAGCAAGTGGGTCTTAATGTGTTCCACTGCTGAGTTCGAGATACTGGAATTCCTTCTACGTTCTCATCTTTTTTTTTTCCCTCCTCTTTCTAGGTTGATTCGCATTTGCTAGCTTTGCGTCCAGCTTGACAAGTAGCACGGGCAGCGACAACGAGTGGGGAAACCAAGCCGACTGCCGCGCAGTCAGGTGGTTATAAAGATTCCATTCATGTGTCGTGGTACCTGTTACATCTGCCGGCTGTGAACGTGAAAAATGCATTGCCGGGCTCAAGTGAAATCCCGGTTTGAGCCACTTTTCACAGCCTTCCAACATGTTTCTTATGATTTCACTCGAACATGATGCACGGTAGGATCGGTGGACAGTGGGCTACAAAAAATACTGATCACTGAGTGTTGGGTTTCATATAAGAGTAGTGCAGAGATGATGGGATGTTTTGCATGGCTTGATTTTGGCTCAGGCTTTAGGCGCTGCTGGAACTTCCGTTGTGTCGGTTCTCGAACTCGTACGCGACACGCATAACGGGAGTATTAATTCTCGCTAGATCTATTGATTAAACAGGTTTCTTAAATTGTTGACCAGAGAATTCTTTCTTTTTGTTTGGATTTCAATTAGGACAGCACAGCGACGATGGGTAATAGGCGGCATGCTGCTCGCCGGAGCATGTCGTGCTGTTGTTACCTATGGTTTAAGTCATGGTCATTTAGAATTTTGACTGTTCGACGTTTTGGAATGTAAACATGTTGCGTAATGGTAAAATATGTTCCGTTTCCGATGCACGACCAAATGATGTATAATGGTGTTACAAGTTTGTTTAACTCTTTATGATCATGGAGGCTGATTGCTGTGAATGAACTTGGGACTAATGATCTTGCATAACCCAATGCTTGCATTCTTTGGGTGAAGACAATAAATAAAGTTTAAAAGACCAGGGCTTACGACTTTAATGTTTAAGCTTTCTCATCAGTAAATTAATTGTTAAGGGACTTTGAAACCAAATGTTGGTTTTATATTTAAAACCACCTTGGTCCAATTCAACAGCATAAAATAATAATATTTTTACTTATTGTTAAGTACAAACAGAAATTATGGTGTTTCCTAGTTCACAAAATGAATAACATGTGTAGTTTACACCAAATTTTGCTATAAACATGGAATAAAATGAAAGAAAGCTTATAAAGAAAAAATATGAATCTACCTTGGTTTCTTGTTTAATCTAAGTATTAAAGGGGTACAAGCGTATCCAAGAAATCCGTTAAGACTGTCAGACTGACGACTACCCCGCACTAGCTAGTACACCAACAACCCATGAAACGTTGGAAAAAGTAATGAAATTGCTATGGACAATAGACTGGGAGAGATCGAACGTTATTAACATCGGGTTAAATAAAAACCACCATGTGTTAGTTATGAACGTGGACTTCAGTAAATCATTCGATACGCTAATGAACGAGAAACTACTAGAATGCCTTTTCCAGATTGGAGTTAGAGGAAAGGCAGTAACATGGCTTAAAAACTACATAACTGAAAGAACACTAAATGTTAAAGACACTAAATGTTACAATTTCCAGCACAGTCAGTGAGGAAAAGCAAAGTATATATGGTGTTCCACAAGGTTCCAAACTTGGCCCAATATTATTCGAACTGTTTACTTGTGAACTCCTCCGTGTTTTTGAGCAGTCAACTGCATTTGCATACGCAAACGACATTGCCATAACCCGGGAAATCTCCGCTCGGTAAGTCTCCTTCCGAGTATCAGCAAGGTTTTCGAGAAGGTGGCTCATAGAGCCCTGTCTACATGGTTTGAGGACTATAAAATCATTCCGGATAACAAATTCGGTTTCAGAGCGCGGTATAATACTATTCATGCTGCGTCGAAACGCGTGTCGGATATCCAATTTTTTTAGTTGCGCCCATGGATGTGGAATCTTCAAAAGATACTGATAACCCGTGTTGCCAGCATGCACGATTCGCGGGATATTATTCTCCTTTTTCCACACGCCCACGTACTAAACCACACCTCTGCACACTTCAACCACTCTCCCCGCGGGACTGCCGTTAGGTATTACTTCGCGGGTCTGGTTAGCGGTTCACGTTGTATTTCGGGTAGAGGCCTTTTGGGTTCGTCTCTCTGCTTCGACTTGCCGTAGCTTTGTTTGTACAGATGCAATGTACGAGCATGTTTCGTTCCAATTTTCCACCGAGTCCATAATATAGAAGATCAGGTTTTCAGGGCTTGGTACATTTTGTCTGTCCTGCATAAAGCGACTGCAGTAAAAGACTGTGTGTTCTGCGTCCTCCTCGGAGTTTGGGCATTGTGGACACAGCGGAGAACTATCATATCTAAATCTTTGCAGATACTTTCGAGAGCCACCATGTCCAGACAGAAACTGCGAAAGATGGTAATTGCAGTTTCCTGTCGGTCTTGATGTCCAAGTCTCGATGATGGGAATGAGCCTGTGCGTCCATCTTCCTTTTGTGGAGATGTCCCATCTAGCTTGCCACATGGCCATGGTTCTGTCCGTTCTTCTGCTTTTATAAGCCTGGTCTGTTGCCGGTCTGGCGTGCGCCTGCGGTATACCCTTTTGAGCTCGTCTGTCAACATATCGATGGGTAGCATTCCTGCTATGACTAACGCTGCATCGTCGGAGATGGTCCTGAATCTTACTCTTATTGCGCAAAATCGATAGACTGAATCCATTTTCCGCTTTAGTCCTTTTACTGCAAAGGCTTCCGCCCAAATTGGAGCAGCGTACAGTAGGACTGAGCTGACTACACGTGAGAGTAGAACTCTGCGTGCATATCCGGGTCCGCCTATATTCGGAAGCATTCGTGAAAGAGCTGTGTTCTCTGAAGGAAAGCCTGTTGTCTAGTATGACCCTCAGATACTTGACTGCTTTCTTGGACCTTATCCTCTGGCCTCCGACTAAGAAGCTCGCATATTCCACCTTTTTATGGCTGGTTATGAACACAGTTTTTTGGGCTGCTAGTTCTAGACCGGCATTTGAAAGCCAATCTTTCACGCAGCCATCCCGCGTTCGTAGTGGCCTCCACTTCCTCTATATGCTTAGCCACTGTGACGATGGCAATGTCACAGCCGAAGCCAATGATTCGTACACCTTCGGGAAGCGCTAATCGTAGAACGCCATCGTACATGATGTTCCACAGGAGAGGTCCAAAGACTGATCCTTGAGGAACACCCGCCGTTATTTTGTAGAATTTTACGCCTTCATCGGTATTGTACATTAGCCTCCTGTTGTTGAAGTAGTCGATGACGGTCTTCTCTCCCCATCTCCATTTTTTTCCTTGGATGGCGTCCGCAGCCAGGTTTACCACTGTTTCTATGGCGTCGACCGTTGATCGTCTTTTTCTGAAGCCGTATTTATGGGCTGACAATGCACCGTTCGCTTCCGCCCCCGCCAGTAACCTATCGTAGATAATTCGTTCTAGTATCTTGCCTAGTGTATCCAAAAGACAGATTGGCCGATACGAGGACGGTTCTCCAGGTGGTTTCCTTCCTTATGGCACTAGTACCAAGTGCTGCAGCTTCCACTGTGTGGGAAAGATCCCCTCCTGCAAGCATTTTCCCAAAGTGTGTTGGAAATCATCTGGCCTAGCCGTAATGGCCGCTTTGACTGCCTTGTTCGGGATTCAATCCGGTCCGGGAGTTTTACTGTTTTTGACCCTCGAGACTGCTCTTTTTAGCTCCTCTAGGGTAATAACAGGAATTTCTTCTGTGTTAATCCCCGCCATACTGCTACTATTAAGCGGCTGTGAGAGAGAAGATGTTCCACAATACGGGTGAGCGGACTTCTATTGTTTTGACGTCTCGCTAACTTGAATTGACGAAGCCGCTCTTGGTAGTCTGGCCTATTTCTTGATCGTTGGGATTTTCTCCGCTCTCCGAGACATATCGCCCTTAGCCTCTGCATATTCTCGTTCCACCAGTAACACGGGGACCCCCTTTTGCTGGGTTTCCTCCTGGGCATCGCTGCGTCACATGCTGCAGTTAGCGCCTGTGTCAGTTGCTTGGAGGTTAGCTCTGCAGGTGCATCGCTATCCACAGTCACCCCTTTCAGGACTTCTTCAAAGGCATCGGTGTCAAAGGAGGTTTCCTTCCACTTTGGTCCAGTTTGAATTGGGCGCTGCCTGCGTTTTCTCTCGCCGATCTCCATTATAATAGCTTGATGATCGCTATGCGTGTAGTCCTCGCTCACCCTCCGTGTTGTTTTACTGGCAAGATAATTGCACACAAAAGTTATGTCAATTGATGATCTATCGACCTTGCAGAAAGTACTTGTAGTACCTGTATTAACAAGGTTCACTCCTAGAACCGTAAACGTTTCCAAAAGGGCTCTTCCCATGCACGGGTGCCTGCCTGATTGATTTGGAAAAAGCTTTCGATACCGTATGATTAAAAGGTCTTTATTACAAGCTCAGTCGGCATAAGTAAACCCCTGCTATATATGATTTTTGACATGTTAACCGGTAGAAAGTTCGTCGTGAAAATTACCAACGTGACTTCTACCCAAAGATTTGAAATCAAAAATGGACTGCAGCAGGGTACGGTAAATTCGCCGATCCTTTTCAATATTTATCTGAGTGATCTACTTGTTTCTCTTCACCAATCAATAGCGTACGCAGACGACCTACGCGTACAGATCAGGTCCAACGATCGACATCATTGTTACTCTTCTACAGCGTGACTTCGAAAAAATTCAGCAGTATTTTGATGACTGGAAGTTGATTTTCAACTTCCAGAAATCAGAATCTATATTGTTCAAAACGTTTTATCTATTTCTAGGTCACTAGAAAAAATCGGCGCAGGTTCTCAATTTTTAAACCGGACGGAGGTCCACTGGCGAGACGAGAGAAGTCAGATGCTTTGGGATCTTGCTAGATCAGTAACTATATTTTGACAAACATGTAGATGCTGATCTAGCAAAAGCCCGAGGCGCTTTCGCTCTGACAAGATAGCTGTTTCATTGCAGCCAACTTGATTCCAAGGTGGAGGTAATCTGCTACATGGCCTTAATCAGGCCCATGGTTGCCTATGGATGTCCCGTCTGGTTCAATGTGAGAATCGAATCCTCGGAGTTCCATTGCAAATTAGGATTCCACAGCCCACCGGTAGACAGACATCAACGGGCCAGAGAAAGCCGTGCAGAATTTGCAGAATAAACGAAAAAATACAAAGCAAAACCAGATTTGTATGCACTACCTGCGAAAAGCCAGCTACATACATAAATGCCATAACCGTGTACATATTTCATAATATCGATGCTATGTAAAAAAAAAAAAAACTTTATATTAATAATAAAAATAATAACATGTCCAAAAAAACAAAAAAAATTCAATTATTTCAATGAATCCTTTAATTTTCATACAAAATATATGAAGGTCCAGTCAGACCTATTCCATTGATGAGAAGGTTTTAAAACACCCATTGACAGAAGGCTTAAATGGTGAAAAAAAATATTGATCAAAGAGTTTGCTTGAAATCTTTTTTGTGAATGGAATTGCTTAGTCGGACACATTGAACCTGTTAGGAAATGCCTTCGGGAAGAAGTCAAGACTTTGGACACTGTTCTATTTTATTTTTATATTGCTGGTGTTGTTCAACTGAAATCCCTTCCGATTGAGTGCATTGAACCACGGAAGTATTTGAGTGAGTGTATCTGCTGAAAGAGACCCGAGTTGTGGTAGAATAACAATTCGTTTTTGCACCCCGATAATGCACCTCACAAATCAATCCTTGTGAGCGGTTTTTGACTAAAAATAGTACCAACAAAAAGGAGCAAAAACCGGCTACTCCGGATATGGTGTTCGCAAATGTCCAATTCGCAAATTCAAATGACTACTTGGTGAGACTTGTTTTGAATCGACTTAAGACATAAAAGAAAGTTCCGTGAAAGAACTAAACCCGCTCCCAGAATTCGCCTATAAAAATATTTGGATGACTGCATGGTTCGTTGGGGACAAATTGTCTGATTTAGATAGAGCCTAATTTCAAGGGCACAACATAAGTTTCGATGATTATTCGAACTGAACAGAACCACTTTATTCAGTTTTTTCTGAGAACTTTATCTGGGGGCACGGCAGTGCCCTCGCCAAGTCGAGCAAAAAAGCGGCACGGCCGTACCATCCTTTTCTCGAAGCAGTTCGGGCCATTTTCGACCCCCTATAACTTCGTTGTGGATAAAACTAGAAGCCTGAATTTTCAGTAACCAAGCAGGCATCGCATAGACACGGTATATTTCAAATTTCATTAAATTTGAACCAGTAGTTTAAGAATTATAACTAGTCAAAGTTTCTTAATTCTGTCACTCACTCACTCACTCACTCACTGACCGATCATCAAAACTCTAGGGCACTTCTAGCAGACATAGAAGCTTGAAATTTAGAATACAATTAGTGTTTAGTGTACAAATCAAGGAAAAACTAAAATATTTTGCATTTTTGGTCCAGTTTTCTAGATACACCAAATATTATTACTAACAGGATAGTGTCTGTATGTATCTTTTTTCAATTTATCTAGATGGCGATTAACTCCTAAAAATATGCAATGCAACAATCAATTGGCGGTTGGGGAATTGGGTTTAGTGGGCAATGTGGTTCATGTATTTGACGGAATATAAAATAAATATCTTTATTATGTACATATATTTAATAACCATTTGATGAACTTATAATTAAATCAATCTTAAAACAAATTGTATGTTCGGTGTCAGAGTTGGAGACTACTAACTTGTACAGTTTCGCTCAAAATTACGATATTTTTAAAACACGCCCAGTCTCTCTAAAGTCGAGTGCTACGAGTTAAATGACGGTAAAAAGTTCCTGAAAAGATGAGATAACCCATATTTGATCAATCACTATTTCTACGACGGAGAACAAGTACCAGAGAAATACTTCTTCTCTTTACTTCTTTTATACAAGCCATGGCGTTCCTTAGATGAACTCAAAATGGGGTGTGATACTTACACGGAGGCCTTTATTTTGGCGAAAGAAGATTTAAAAGAAGGAGTCGATTATGGTAATTCAATGATAGAGTCAAGATATAAGATACAAAAAGCATGTGAAATGATAGAATCTAAAGTTGCTGAGATAAACGAAGAAAGGGAAATTGTTAATGATGACGATGGTCCTGAAAACCCTTTAGACTTTGAAGCTGTGGAAGCTGCAAACGCAATGGATGACTTTCAGAGAATCAATCTGGTAGAAGAAGAGCAGACTGATCTTCAAAGTATGATCGCAAAACTTAATGCTGATCAAAAAAGAGTCTTCGATATGATCACACATAAAATGGACACAACTGATAATAACGCTGACGTTTTACGCTGTTTTGTGAGTGGAACTGGTGGCACTGAAAGAGCTTTTTAATAAAAACTCTGAAAGTTTGGGTTAAGATGTATTTAAACAAAAAAGTGGCAGTTAGTAATCCAACAGGCATAGCTGCATCAATGTGAATGGATTGACTATACACAGACTATTGCAGCTGCCGGTGGAACACAAGCAAACACCGAGGTACAAGCCACTTTCCGATGAAGTGCTCCAAGTTCTGAGATCAGATTTGAAAGAAGTAGTGTTGTTTATCATAGACGAAGTGTCGATGATATCCAATGTTACTTTAACATATATTCATTTACGCTTGTCTGAGATATTTGACACAAGCGATGATCAGAATTGGTGGTTTGGAAAAAAAACATCTTGTACTTTTCGGGGATCTTTTACAGCTTCCGCCGGTAAGAGAAAAGTCACCTTTTGAAAAACTCTCAACTGCTGAAACTAACAAGTTGTTAGGTTCCCTCAGTATGCCGAATCTGTGGATTGAACTGTTCGTATACGATGAACTTACTATTAACATGCGACAGCTCAATGATTCTAACTTTGTTGAAATGCTAAATAGAATAAGATTAGGTGTGACTACACAAAAAGACCGCGACTTACTCTCGACTAGATTAATAACTCTAAAAACCAATTCAAATGAAAACAGATTGATTGAAATAATTGAACACCTCTCGAAACTTCCTGATGATACCGTTTGCTTATTACCTACAAAAAACTTGTGTCAAGAATTAAATACTGCAATGCTTAGATCTCTCCCACATCCCGAAATAAAACTTACAGCTGTAGATAGCATAGATTGCCCCAGATACCTAACAAAAAGAGCTCGTGAATGCATAAAAAATTATGAAGACGATGCTTCTATGACTGCGGGCCTAGAAGAGAACATAATTATAAAAATAGGAGCAAGAGTCATGTTAAGGCGAAATATTGACCTGAGTCTTGGTTTAGTTAATGGTTCTATCGGTATAGTGCAAAGAGTAAAGGTTGATCCGGAAAATACAAAAATAATTAAGAAAATATACATTACATTTGATAAAGAACAGGTTTACGAGCTTGGTCCGGTCAAAACTAAATTTGAAATTATTAATAGAGCTTATGTTCATCGCGAACAGTTTCCTATATGTATAGCCTATGCTATAACTATACACAAAAGTCAGGGCCTAAGTCTAAATAATGCGCTGATGGATATCGGTTCTGCAGTATTCACATCCGGTCAAGCTTACGTGGCACTTTCGAGAGTTACAAGTCTGGGCGGCTTACATCTAATTAATGTCGACTTTGGAAATATTAAAGCCCAGGAATCCTCAATTTGTGAATACAATAGATTAAGAAGCATTTACCGTCCAGACTTGACAAAAATTGTAACATCAAAGCCTCCGAGAAAAACCCATAGAGACAGGGAGTGGGCTTTGAGAAAAACTGCAGCTGAAGCTCAAGAAGTAGTACCGGAAAAGAAAAAGAGGAAGACAACATACAAAAATAAGAAAAGCTCATAAGACACAGAGTGGGCTTTAAGAAAATCTGTTGTTGGTATTCAAAAAGTAGAAGGTACCGGAAAGGAAGAAAAGTAGGACTATCTACAAAAAGAAATGAGATGCCATCAAAAACATAACTTGTAAAAAAAACCAAGTCTCGCAACTCAGTTCTTCTACCGTAAAAAGTTGTGAGATCTATGTAATACCAAGTCGGTTAATTTATTCAGCCCCTACTTAAGGGACCTTCTGTCTTAAGTTATTACGTAATTAGCTAACCTAACAACATCTTATAGTGACCATATTAATATTAAAAATCTTTTATGTTTTAAATAAATAGATTGACTTGGCAATCGCACTAAACAATCTAATTTAATATAATATGTATTACTTGTGAGATGCATGCGATGGACAAGTCAATCTATTTATTTAAAACATAAAAGATTTTTAATATTAATATGGTCAATATAAGATGTTGTTAGATTAGCTAATTACGTAATAACTTAAGACAGAAGGTCCCTTAAGTAGGGGCTGAATAAATTAACCGACTTGGTATTACATAGATCTCACAACTTTTTACGGTAGAAGAACTGAGTTGCGAGACTTGGTTTTTTTTACAAGTTATGTTTTTGATGGCATTTAGTTCTTCCAGAAGCATCTCCCTACCTTCTCCATTACGTTTTGGTAATTTCTTCTCCTTTAAAGTCATGCTATAATCCGGAAAATTTCAAGAAAGGTTACTTTTTACCCAGCAAAATATTCTAAGTACTGACTTTCTTATTTCCATACATCGTTTTTAAAGCATTCTAAAATCCCGAGAAGACTGATGTTTTTTTGGAATAAATTATGGTTTCTTGGCAGTGCAGTTCCAAAATATTCCTGATTGAAAGAAAATGAAATCATTTAATCTTTTATACTATTTTAAAAGTATCCCAACAGCTTTATTCCAGCCAAATATTTGAAAAAGTGATAGTTGCTCAGTGTTTATCACTAAACTATAAAAATACCGATTTTCATTTCCTTATTATCCTTGTTTTCGAAACTTTTCTTGCATTCTTCCAATTCATTCACCCTATAACTAGTTTGAATTTATGTCTCGCCATCCGAAATTGCCTCAATGCAACATCAGGTGAGTCTTCAGCAACGACAAGCGGACAAATAGAGACGTACATAAAAGTAAATATAATCACATGCAAGTAAGGTGACTGAACGACTCTTTGACTAAACACCGACTCCGATGGGACAGGTTCTCTTGTTAAAATGTCTGACATTAATTGCACTCAACTCATTAAGAAACCCGAATTCACTTCCCCGAAAAGCCGACAAAAAAGCTCTGTTAAGCTAGCTATTTCAAATGGTGCTGCACAAAATTGAATGAGAATGGAAGTAAGTAAATCGTTTATTTCGAATTAATATTCTGTGGAACGAAACAAAGTAAAATCATAATCACACAAACAATCGCTAGAGATTACTTCAGATAAACAGACTGTGATCTACATATGTAAGGAGTCAAAGAGAGTTCACCAAAGTTTCTGTGAACAAAAAATTGACTACCTTGGGCTTTCCGAGACTCTCTCATTCTCGATAGGGTTCTTTCAAGCAGATCTTGCTCTTCGATAATATACGTGTTAGCTGATCTAATTTGGCTATAAAATGTTGAAAAGTCTATTCTTATTGGTGCCTATGACGAGAATAAAAATATTTTTTTAGATTCGGAATGTCAGTTAGTTAGCCTTATATTCATTACCATTACTTCTGTTTTGTAAAAGTCATGTTAAAGTCATAACTAAATGAACCACTCCAACGCTAAGCTATTTCTTCTGTCAAATGTCCTACGAGTACTTTTAGTTGCTACCGTCGATCACTTGAATATACTGACAGACATATTTGAAAAGTCTCTCAAATTTCAGGTGTAGACGGTCTGTACAAACCGATTTTCTGCCAAACTGGTCAGTTCGTACTGAATGACAATAATGAATGCTCGTTGCTTCAGCAAGGCTAGTAACGAACTAACCGAGGCCTTCGATGTTAAAAAAGGAAAAGGGTAGGCTGGGGATAGGATCGGCAATGGGCTGGGGACAAGTCTTACGAGTTATATGGATGAAGCAAAACGTCATAACCTAACTACGTTAGTTTCATGACCTTGAGTGAGCTGCATGGCAAAAAATAGGACAAGGCCTATTCACTAATGACGGCAATTTATATCGATTTCGTGTGCAGTACGACTCGACCGTTTCCATCTCTATGGGCCAACTCCATCACTCGTTCAGCATACTGTCACCAATCTATTTTTAGTATTCTACCTTGCAAAGCTGTCTGTCCGTCTGGACAAATCCAGGTAGAAGTTTGCAAAATTTGAATTGTAGCTTGGTTCCGGGCGAGCTGATCCCATCTTGTTTAGGGTAAAGTTCTGCCTTACGATGCTCATTTGCATCTGCCAATCTCCCGATCTCTTCCGATTATCCAGCTCTTCTTGCAAGTGACGGCATGATGCAGAAAAGGATCCACACGGTGTCTGTTAGATTTGTATTGCTCCAAACATAGTAGCATAATCACTGGCGTTAAGACATGTGGCTCCCATCTCTTTAGTTTTCTTACCCTTACGATGACTGAAAGGTGACGACTTACCATGGGTAAGACCTTTATCAATAACACCTTCTTTATTTAAGCTTGGATGTCAACGAAAGCCGATGTAGAGGGATTGCTTTATGGGTGTTACAGTGACATTGACTTGGTCAGGCGTATGCTCCCTATCTAAGGGAACACACACAAGTGGAAAAAAGCGTCAACCATTTAGACTATGCTAGCTGGAAAGACTTATTTAATGAAGCCCAGTTTCACTCCAAACTCTAGCGCCATCTAAGTGGGAAATTATATTATTTTTAAATCTCTATACTTACCGAGTGTACCTAACTTATATTATACCTCACGTTTGCCTTATTGCGTCCTTTGTTTCTCGGTTTCCTAATTTTGAAAAAAAAATGTTGACTGGCCTCTGCGATCACCTGAATGATGCTGTGATTTATTTTATGTCAATACTTACGTAGATAAGCTACGGACCCTGGAAGCCTTGCGTAACAATAACCGACAGAAAAAGTCCGCTATTAAGTCCATGCCAAATGCCAAAATAACAAAAACGATCCCATTCTGTTACTCGCTCTCATTTACGATCATTTACGCGATATTGAAAAAAATGATTAGAAAATAATTTTAAGCCATTTTTGACAGTTTCTGTACGACTTGCGACATATGTCAAAATTAAGTATTTTTACTAAGTATTGCCATTTTATTGTTGAAGTGCTTATATTCAAATAATGCTTGAAAATTTTGAATTTTATTATCAAACTTCGTATTTTATGAAAAATATTTTTCATGCCCTTCGACTACATTATGGTCGTCAGAATCAACCTAATGAGCAAGCGATCTGAGCCATAGTATCCAAATTTCGAACTAAGTTCACACTATTGGATATCAAATGAAGGACCGGTATGCGTAAAGTGCGTACAGAGGAAAAGTGCATGGTTTGGTGCGGTGTAGGGTCCGGGGAATCATTGGCCTGTATTTTTTCAAAGATGACCGTAAGAACAACCATAAATGGCGCCATCGATGAATGATTTCGAAGTTTTGTCTTTGCTTAAAATGCACGAGTTGAGCATAGTCATCATGGTTCTAGCAAGTCGAAGCAACACGCCACACTGCACGCGAATCGATGGACCAATTGAGGATTTATACCACTTGTTGTGAGGATATGTTAAATCACCCATCTACGCCGATAACTCAGCGTCGATGGCAGTTTTGGATAATAGCAGTATTAGGTACTAGACAATATGCTCGAATGACCTGAAATTTTACTCTAGGTATGGACCACTAGTTACTACTAATTGTAGTAACTTACACAAGGTGAAAATAAAATGGCAGGTGTTGATTTATTAACACAAATAAACATTTTGTACACTTTTATATTTTTCTTGTACTTTGTTTGATAATTAAAAACCAAACGCTTAAAAAATTACAGGTTATTGTTTCAGGAAGTTAATAAGCAGAAGGCAAGATCCTCAGCTGTACATGATATAGTAGGTTTACTTTATCTAAGGCATGAATAACTTGCTAGATAGAGCTATATCCAGATCCACGCCCAGCCCAAGATTTGGGGACCTGAGCGAATCCCATAATTTTGAGCAGCCATAAATGAATCAAATCTTTGGTTTCCCACCATTGTTGATCCCTTGACGAACTTACCAAGTAAATTAACGTCAACCTTACTTGGCTATCACGGCCTAGATATCAATCCATCGGACACAAATCCGCTGCGGATTACGCTTATAGAAACCAATTAGTCCAAACGCTGCAAAACTCAAACAATCAACCTGCCTTCCGGGAGAAATTCATTGTCTTTGCACATTGCCATGCAAAAAGTAACAATCGAAGCCATCAGACAGCCTTGAAAACGCAAGCATTCAATTCAAAGCAGATAGACAGATAGTCTTTGTTCACATTGTGTCTCATTCACATTGTTTCAATATTTCTCCAAGTCGAATCCACGACTTGGAACCAGTTTCGATGAAGCCATTCCCGTGACTAAACATGATTCTTACTGGTTTCAAGCTCCCGAGGATTATTACAACATATGTACAACCTCTGCAACCACGGTAAGTCACTCCCACAACGACAGAATAAGCGTTTAACATCTAGCCACTAGGTCGCCCACTTACCGCGCCCCCTCTATCCCTATCTTACCGTCCATTAAATCGTTCTCCCCATTAGGCCAGGTCACAAAGAAGTCAAAACCAAAAACATTAGCCAACAATTTAGTACCAACGTACTCGTAATTACTTGTCAGATTCTTCTTTTCGAATCGGGACCGTCGCGGCCGCCACAGCGCTAGCCCGTAAAGTCGTAATCTCGTAATAATCGTGCGGCCAAATCATAGGCATTCACATCACTCACTGCACCGCCGCCGACTCGGAGATAGAATTCGATGTGAGTCTGAGTATAAAGACCGCTGCAGGGCGATGACATTAATGCAGAGACGGAAGGGGGACGAACGTATTTAGATGCAGCGGATTCACCGAACCCAGTGAGTTTTTATTCTTCGGGTCGCTTCTCCAAAGCCATTGCTGTCGTTGTCGCTCACCCCGACGGCACTGATTCGGAACGGCCTTGTGATATTTCGTAACCGTGATTGGTCTCATTCATTTGTAACTCTCTTCTGGGATACATTCCTCCGTATTGGCATTGTGTGTTGCTGTAGGTTTATGATCCGTCGTTGCTCGTCAACCTTAATGACTTCACGGAAATCCAAAAAAAACTTCAAGTCAACAACGACACGCGAGACAGGATTATGTTCGAACAAAGTATGTAAACCAGGCCCATCTTGTTTCCCCTCGTCACTGTCCAATTTTTTTTCCAACCAGCTGTTCATTTTTCTCCTGCTCCAGCGTGATGGACAGAACACGCAACGCGCCAATGGACCGCGCTAAATTTTATGGACGTAATCTCAATACTAATTGATTGATGAGCGGCCATTGGTGGTGGATTTTATGATGATGAAAATGATGTTGTTGATGCAGCTGCATCGGCACCTCCTCGGCCATGGGTAACATTGGCTATCAACTATGGCATAACCAACGATGAGGAAGTAATTGACGGCCAGTTCCAATGGGCATTATGTTTTAACGCACCCATCAACGCCATGTCGGTTCGATGGCTGGCGGAAGAAAGTGGAGCGAGGTGGGAAGGATGACATAATCTGAGGATGCATAGCAGTGCGTGGAAATAATAGACAAATATATTTATGTCAGGCTTTGACGGGCATGATTTCAGTGCGGACGAAAAGCGGGGGCTAATGACGAATGGACAAGTGTTTTGTGTGTTGAACCAGTCGCGGACAGGTTGTGGGAATCTATCAGCAAATCGAAATGAATCAATTTGGTTATCGGTGTCGGTTAACGTTGTCAGGAAGGATTTGGAAATTAGTTACCGATTGGACAATGAACGCAATCTCTCAACCGTTGGCGGGAAATTAATGGCCTTCAATCAAATGATGAATGGTTTGACAATTATGTGATTGACCTTTGAGGGCTTCAAAATGGATTTGAAAGTGATTGTTTAAGCGGTGGGAAGTGCTTATAACGAGGTCGTGTATCAAAAAGGGGCTTGGACTGGGAATATGAAAAAATAGGCATTGATATGTAGTTGAAAGAACGAGAAAATCGAATGAAAGGGTTATAATTGGAACAGCTTTACAACCTGATTGATGAGTTGATTGACGATTTTTTGTAAAGAAAAATAAACACTTCTCTGATGTCCAAGGTCTTTGATAAATCATTTTTCTGAACTTCCTTTACAAGAATGAGAGTCAAATAAAGCATTGTTGAGTTGAACATATCTTGTGTCGAAAATTCACAGAGTTCTCTAGGCTGTATGGAACGTAAATTTCGACGTTCTGAGAATTATGGCAGAAAAAAAACTCCCCAATTTAGAAAATCAAAAAGAACTTAGGTAAGAAAAATAGCACTTCATGGCACCGCTTAGGAGAGTTAAGTTAGTTAAGGATCTAAGCCTCCTTATTCCACATCGGGCACAAGAAATTGTCCTTTCTACGGCCTAAGCCTTGCAAATTTTGCAAAAAGACATGGTCATGTCACCGTAGAAGATCAAATTGTCACTATAACCGAAATTACAAATTACATACACCAAGCTCGTGGTACATCCACTGATCTCGCCCTGATGCAGTTGGAAATGGATCCAGATTTAGAACAGCCTTGTGATTGTGAACGACCAGCAAAATTGTGGGGAGTTAAGCTCAAGCCCTGGATAAATAACTTACTTAACCTCATAAAGCTAAAATATGAGTTACATAACAAACAAATATTCGCTTATGCGACCTTAAAATAAAACCAATAAAGCTATCAAAAACTATCATTAAAAAAGAGTGGCTAGAAGTGGTTATCAATCGTACGTCTAAAGATAATAACGAATACATAATTCCCAAAACGGAGAACATAAAAGTATCAGATCCTTCGAATGAATTTAATGAATAACTTGAATGAATTGCAAATTGGTCTCCAGCTTGAGACTATACTAGAAGTTGTTTGACTTGTCCATCGTCTCGATACGTTAATAAGAAAACTTGTAATACTAGCTTTGTTATTAATCCCATTTCGGACTTCTAACTATTAAATATAACAAACTCCTTAAACAAGTCTAAGACGAAGATGGTATCTCCGATTTCATCCTTAAGGGGATAGCTTTAAATGATGTAGCTTTTTTAGATTACCTTTTCAACTTAAGTTTGTTTTTGGAATATTAACACGGGCAAAATTGATTCCCATGTTCAAAAAGGGTAACAAAAAAGGTAAAGATGGAAGGTAATGTTAAGAAAGGTGTGAAACATAGGGTCTTGAACTTTCTAGCAAAAAATAACTTATTTAGGAGGCTTCAAATTGGCATCAGAGTAAATTTTTCTCTGACTCACAAATTGAATTTGGATGGTAGAAACTTTATTATGGCCTGAAAGAATAATGTCTGATATTTACTTTTTAAATAATAAAAATAATAATTTAATTGTTGGCCGTGACTACACTGTACGTGGTCCATTCTGATGATCCAATTTTGGGTTGCTGCCTCTAACGTTGCAACCGGTATTTGCCAAATTATGTGAATAATGTTGGCTTCCAAATCCTTCATCGTAGCTGGCTTATCAGCGAGGACTTTTGACTTCACATTCCTCCAAAAAAATAAGTCTAAAGATGTGATATCACACGATCTAGGTATGTGGCCAATTTACAGGTTCGAAACGCGAAATTAGCTGTCCACCAAAGTTGTCTCTCAATATAGCCCATGTTTCGCGCGCTGTGGGTGCCGTCTTGCCCCGTCTTGCTAGAACCAAATGTTGCCAATATCACGGGCTTCAATTTCCGGCAGAAAAAGACCATTATCATGGTGCGGTAGCGCTCGCCTTTCACCGTTTTGGTCTGTCCGGCCTCATTTTTATAGGAATACGGACCGATGATTCCAGCCTATAAACCACACTAAACAGTGCATTTCTGTGAATGTAGCGGTAGTTAGACATACTCTTCAATTTCTCGTCTGCTCAAATGCCGTAATTGTGTTGTTGTATCGTTGAGTCAGAAATAGGCACTGAATAAAATTCGATGCGAAAACCGCGGATCTTCATTGATCTGTAGCAGAGCCCATTGACTCAAATTTAAGCGTAAATTCAAGTCTGGCGGCTTCCATTCATGAACGAATTGGATTTTGTAAGCCTTTGAACCAAGATCCTCATTCGAAATTCGCCAAGTTGTTGAATACCATAAGCTCATATTCACTATATTCACGGTCTTCAGCTACACTCGTCGACACAGCCGCAATGTTCTCCTCACTACCGACTGAATGCGGTCTATTCGGTCGCGTATTATCCAGTAACGTACACTGAGACTTAAATTTGCGTATAGTGAAGGCAATAACGGACTCGGAAGGTCGATGATGCACATCATATGTTGCTCGAAGCGCACGAAAAACATTTTTCACAGAATGCTGGTGTTCATAATAGAGCTAATCATTCAGCTCTATAGAGACGTTGTTGATGCGTGAGCCTTTCCATGATGATTTGTCAAACAATACTGAATAAGAATAACATGAGGCCAGTTACGCGTGATCTGTAAAAAAACCTATTGAGAAAAAATAAGTCTTAATGATTTGCATGTTACATACCTATGTACAAGAAACTTGGTGATAGCAAAATTTGCACCGGTCTCTTCGTAGATATATCCAAAGCGTTTGTCACAAAATTATTTTGGATATTTTGCATCGCAGATCTAAGGTTCTCAACTTCGGCGATCCCCAAAGATCTCTTCTTGGGCCATTATTGTCCTTAATATAAGTATGTCAACTCAATCTTCAGCTCACTTCGCGTTTGCGTCCAGATCCAATAATTTGTTTAAACTCCTTGCGAACACCAATTATGACGTCCATCTGTTTAGGCTTTGATTCGCAGAACATAAATTAATAGTTAACAGTAAAACTAAGCTTAAACTGAGCAGCCTAATTGCTACGAAATCTCCAAAGATTCGCTATAATATTACTCGCGCTAGTTATTGTTAACCTAGCTTACTTAATTGTGGTGAAAGTTTTGGGAAACTCAAAATATATTGCAATATGTATTGCCCCTTGGGGTCAATTGAAATACCAAAATCTTAGTTGGAATGATCATATATGCTTTCTATAATCTGAATATGGACTGTCCTTCAAATATTTTAAAGAATATCTGCTTTGGGATTTTCCATTCAAGACTGTTATTTACTATTGGGGTGGAATGCACTTTCATAAAAATCTTCAACATTTTGCTGTTTTGCAAAAATACGTTGTTAGAAAAAATATGCGACCCTTTCCGCCGAGCCAGCTTCTAAGTTTTATTAAAAAAAAAAACTGAAATCATGTCAGTTAAGCACTTGTGCTTTTATAAAGTCCTGGGAATTTTTTATACGAGGGTGGTCCGATAAGTACTTAGCCCCACCGCCTGATGGCGCCAGTATCGCAAGAGCAACTTACTATGTACATTCTAGTAGACGGCTACTGTCGAAATTTCAGCCGGATCGGACTCGTAGTTTTGTTTTGACCGCGTGTGGAAGCGGGAGTGTCCGCGGATTTTAGAAAAATGGAAAAAGAGCAATATCGGTCGGTGATTTGATCAAAGAGCGTTTGGATGCTGTGTACGGTGACTCTTCTCCTTCGATGGCGATCATCAAAAATTGGTTTAACGAGTTTCAACGTTTTTGATGAGCCATGTCCAGGTGCCCCGAAAACGGCTACCACGGAGGACAACGTGACAAAAATCCACGATTTCGTATTGGCAGACGGCCGATTGAAGGTGCGCCAGATAGCTAAGACAGTAAGCATTTCAAAAGATCGCGTGCATGAAATGTTGGTCATGAGAAAGCTGTCAGCGCGATGGGTGCCGCGTTTGCTCACTTCGGACAACAAGCGAAACCGTGAGACCACTTCAGAGCAGTGTTTGACGCTGTTTAAGCGCAATCCGAAGGACTTTCTGCGTCGTTTCGTGACAATCGACGAAACATGGATCCACTCATACACACCAGAGACCAAGGAACAGTCGAAACAGTGGACTTCACCCGGCGAACGTGCTCCGAAGAAGGCGAAGACTGTCCCATCGGCCGGAAAGGTGATGGCCACCGTTGTCTGGGATTCACAAGGTGTGATCCACATAGACTACCTGGAGAAGGGCAAAACGGTCACAGAGCTGTACTATGCCAAAAATATTGGGCCGATTCGACGCCGAATTGAAGAAAAAACGGCCCCACTTGGCGAAGAAAAAAGTGCTCTTCCACCATGATAACGCACCGGCTCACACCTCCGCCCTCGCCAGGGCCAAATTGGCCGAATTGGGCTACGAACTGCTCCCCCATATAGGGTATTCTCGAGATTTGATCCCGTGCTACTTCTTTTTGTTTCCAAACTTGAAAAAGTCACTCGCCGGGCAGAAATTACTGTCGAATGACGAGGTCATCGCCGCCACGGGGGCCTACTTTGCAGACCTCGAGAAAACGTATTTTTCAGACGGGTTAAAGAAGTTGGAGCATCGCTGGGTCAAGTGTATCGAGCTAAAAGGAGACTATATTGAAAAACAAATCGCCATTTCTCCAAAATTTTTGTTTTTCTTTTGTAGGCTAAGTACTTATCGTACCACCCTCGTATAGTTAGGTTAGGTTAGGTTAGGTTAAAGAAGGGGAGTGTGATGGTTGGACATCACTTCCACTCGGAGGCCAAGAGGCCCATTGTGATTCCCTTCGTTTGTGTGGGTACACATAAAATTAACCTGTTCTATCAGGTGGTGGCTGAAACCACCCCGTGCTCTTGATGAATCTTAGAAGATCCGATATATCTGCATTAGCCACGTCCGCAATCTCTGTAAAGAATTGCGACACTAGGCGTCGATTCTGGAGAGCTGGACAGTGGCAGAGCAGATGTTGGATCGTCTCAGTTTCTTCCTCATCGCCGCAGCTCCGGCAGAGATCGCTGGATCCCGAGTCCCATTTCCGGAGCACCGCTCCAATGGGACAGTGTCCCGTGATCACTCCGACGAGCATACGGATCGAGTTACGGTCCAGCGCCAGGAGCTTCTTTGTTTTTCCGACGTTGAGCTCTGGCCACGATGATCCCTGTTGTTTCTTGAAAGCCAAGACGAGTTGGTCTCTTTGATGATTGTGTCGTTTATGATCCTGTATAATGCGCTGATCGGTGGTTGCAATGACGTCGCTGATGTCCAATTCAGAACCTTGCCTGGCCAGCTCGCCTGCTCTTTCGTTCCCTGCGATTGAGCTGTGGCCCGGTACCCAGCAGAGTTTAACTTTATGGTGTCTGATGGACTTCAGTGAGTCGCGACATTTCTTGACAGCCTTTGTTCTCGTTATACAGGATTCTATTGACTTCAGTGCAGCCTGGCTGTCTACGAAGATGGTGATATCAGATGGTGGGATATCGGCTACCTGTAGGTGTTTGGCTGCTTTCTCTATTGCCAGGATTTCTGCTTGGAACACGCTACACATATCAGGGAGTCTGAATGATTCCTGTTTGTGTAGGGTATCAGAGTAAAACCCGGCCCCAGTGCCTGTGTCCATTTTCGATCCGTCGGTGAAGAGGGTGATCTCATGGCCGTTGATTACGGCGTTTGATAGTAACTCTTCTCTGTCGGGGAAAAGGATAGGTATACTGAGAGAGAAGTCATTTTGGGGGGGAATATAGTCGGTCGTAGCTGGGAGGCTAATAAAACCATGTTTCCTTCCCAGGTCCTCTATTATCTTAAGTATGGCCGCATGTCCATAGTTGGCTTGCTTCCACAGAGAGGACTCTCTTAGTCTTTGCGGCGTAGCCTTTTATGAATAGACCCAGGGGGAGGAGATGAAGAATCATGTCCAACCCTGCTTGCGGCGTGCTTCTCATGGCTCCCGTTGTACAAACAGCTGCTAACCTTTGTACTTTGTTGAGCATGTTCATATAGCTTTTTATGCTGCTAGCAGTTCACCAGACTAGGGCCCCATAAGTTAAAATGGGTCTCATGATTGCTGTGTACATCCAATGAATGATGTACGGTTGCAAGCCCCATCTTTTTCCGAAAGTCTTTTTGCATGCATAAGAAGCGTTCAGTCCTTTTTTCATCCTTTCCTCCAGGTTCCTTTTCCAGGAGAGTTTGGAGTCAAGAATGATGCCTAGATATTTTGCTTCCGCTTTAAGTTTGAGTGGAGTACCCTCTAACTTTGGGGGAGCAAATATCGGAATTTTTCTTTTCCTGGTGAACAAGACCAGCTCGGTTTTCTGGGGGTTTATTCTCAGATCGTACTGTCTTGCCCACGAGGAGAGTTCACTCAGCGCAGATTCCATTAGTGCACTGATAGTTGGTAGAAATTTACCTTTTATCAAAATAACCAGATCATCCGCGTACGCTATGATATTTGTGTCTTTTTCCATAAAGAATTTGAGGATCTTGTTGACTGTAAGGAGCCACAGTAGGGGGAAGAGAACTCCTCCTTGTGGTGTGCCTCTAGTTGTCACCTTCCTTATAGAACTGTGTCCAATGTCTGCATTGATGATTCTGTTCTTCAACATATTCTCAATCCAGATTACAATGGATTTGTCTACTTTTATGTCCTCAAGAGTTGTTGTTATGGCCTCTGTGTTTACATTGTTGAAGGCCCCCTCTATGCCGAGGAACGCTGCCATTGTAAACTCTTTTAAATATAGCGAGCCCTCAATTTCACGGACAACACTATGCAGAGCACTCTCCACTGATCTGCCTTTGAGATAGGCGTGTTGAGTGTTGCATATCCTCGTTCGTATAGTTAGAAGCGATACTTATAGAGTCCCCTCAACGAAGCTCTATTCGTTCTACTTGTGTCTTGTGAATTATTTAACTCATTTTTCGAAAATATCGAATCATCGGAACAATATTTGTGTAAGGAAAAATGTTGGGTTTTGGACATTAACCACAACAATTTTTTTTTTTTTTTGAAACATACGTTCAAGACAACAAAACACTTGTAATCTTGAGAGTCTTTATCTATTTACCTTTTTCAAATTATGTGTAAAAACGTCACATTGAAGTTGTTGCAAAAAACGTTCCCAGAACGTGTTATTGCCAGATGATACGAGGTGGAACGATCGTCAAGATCTTGCGATTCAACCTCTTTAAACCTTTTTCTCTGGGGCTACATTATTTGTTCGGCTTATGGCAATAATTGTCAATTCGAGTCACACAAGTTGGATCTCCGGGACAAAGTCTTGTAAACGAAATCACCGATGCCATTTGAATGTACATAATTCAATTCATAATAAGGATTTCTCTTTAGTCTCACAGACAACCCTTTTATTTCATTCACAAGTAAAGACACCCTTAAATATCCATATTGCATGATCTAGAGCCTGACTAGGATTGCATAGAAAGGTATTGTAGAATCCAAACGCATTGCAAGAGCAATGGCGCAATTACTACTTAATCTTCAGGCCTACTAACCCGTGAAAGCACGCTCCCATCGAGCTTAATTTAGATTATTGCATTAACTCAATCCTCCTTAGTTTTTAAAATATTAAAACATTCAGTAATGTCGCTTGTGTCAATGATATCTGGCGGAGTTAACAGTCCGATCGCGATTGGATGTGGTGAAATGCAAGCCGTTTGAGAAAGATGCTTCCCCACGGCGTTGGGCAAAGTGTAGCTTATTAGCTTTCCAACTCTGTTGGACTGGATGAAACTAACTCCATCCGTACGACTTTGATGAAACATCTAGATTACTAAATGGCGCAATCACTGAATGATGAGACATCACTACCGAACGAAGGATCTACGAGTAAATTTGTGCCGGGTATATAAATATTCGTACTGGGGCAGCGACTTCAAAAGAATCAATCAACCATAAACTTTGAAGATACAATTTGTTACACCTATTGTTGGTGAGTTTAGTTGTTGTTTGCAAATTGAAATTGTAAAAATGAATACAGTGAATCAGGAAAACAGAAATTTTATTTTTCTTTGCACCAGCTAACACACTACAGGTCTGAAAAGCTAGTGAACGAGCTATGCTCGTAAAAAGACCTTTTCTTGAATGAAGTCAATGACACTATTAGACCTCATTGACCACCATGAACGCATGGCCGTTTTCTTATATTTGGATTTTGAAGCTGACCTTTTCAACCCTCTCTTCCACGCTGTTAAGGTTTCATTGTTATTAAATTGATACGCTGGACTACCGTATAACGAATAATCATAAGATCCCTCTGCAGGCCGGTAGTTGTTTTGTGCAAGTAAAACAAATGGGACAACTGAGTTATTGTAATAACTAATCTATAATATCTAAAATCTAAAATCTATAAAATAATCTTTGAAAGAACTGAAAACAGTAATAGTTTAAGCTGTTGGTGAATGAGTTGTCGTCAGTGGTTACAATCAACCAAAGACATGTAAACCGCGTTAGCAACACAAGAATTTTTTTTTTAAAGGGGGCTAGTGCTAATGTATAGCATGGGGCACTGCAATCAGTGTTGATCTATTGTGTCTGCTAGTCAATCAGACGAGGAGTTCTTCGACCTTCTTAATAAAGTTGAGAATGTTCCTTGTCCCTTGGAGCTGAGCTGAACCCTTAAGAGCTAAGATTTCCCTGAGAAGAATACGCTTCCTAAGATGGCAGAGGACAGCACACTCGCATAATATGTGCTCTATTGTTTCTTGTCCTCTAGACAACACTCGGTTTTAGACGAGAGGTTAATTTTGTTAAGATGATATCTCAGACTACAGTGTCCCGAAAGGTAGTTGACCAGAGTTCTGACATCGACTCTATTACATTTGAGAATATTGATAGAGTGTTTGTTCAGGGGCCGTATAAATTTCTTCGATTGCCCGAGTCCTTGAATGCCGTTCCAAAAGCGCAGGTGTTGCGATTTTTTCAACTTGCCTAGGAGAAAATTAATCTTCGACTTGAGGATTCCGCAGAAAGGTTTGGCACCTAAGTACCCTTCGCTGGAACCTTTCCTAGCGAGTTGGTCGGTGTTACCCTTATGCGGTTGTGCCTTGGAACCCACCAGAGTTTGACTTTGTTTCTTTTGGCTAGGTCCTGTAGGGTATCGTGGCATTCCTTTACGGATTTTGAGTTCTTACTATATGAGTCCAACATTTGAACGCTGGTTCGATGTCGGAGAGTATATTAATGGTTATACCTCTTATGCCGGCTTCTAACTTTAGGCTGACGCACATCAGGATTGCATATTGCAACCTTTTTAATAAAAAGTGCAGTGGAGTAATTCCAATCAGTGCCTCTTGGGTTGTCGCTGGGTAGTTGGCATGGGACCTGTAATGCCGAGACATGCTACATAGTCTCTGAAGGGGAAGTTTAACAATCATAGTTTTTTGTTTAACTTTTGTCCAACATACGGCAGACGCATAAGTGATAATAGGTCTTACTATCGCCAGTAGATTACTTTAGGTTTCAATCCCCAAGTTTTACCGTGAGTGCGTCAACCTGTCAGCACTGCCTTTGTCGCCTTTGTGGTTTTGTTTTTGATGTTGGAATTCCAGTTAAGTTTCCGATCAAGGTCAATACCTAGATACTTGACTTCTTTTGATAATCCTATGTTAGTGCTGTTTAGGGAGACGGAGCAAAATTTTATTTTCCCGATTTTGGTAAGCGGGATTAAGATTGTCTTATTTGGGTTTATCGATAGACCCTCTCTGCAACAACAGTCAGAGATGCATAGATTGAAGCTCAAGTTGCAGGCGATCACGGGCAGAAAGTTCGCATTTACCCGTAACTACAAGGTCATCGGCATATCCAATAGGGTGGAGCGATCTTATATGGGAAAAAAATAAAATATAAATATGAAAAATATACCCCCCCCCCCCCCCCCAAAGTTGCACAGTGTTCTTTTGATAATTTTAAGACTTTTTTTTAATATCTCAAGTGACCGCTAGGGGTCGCGTATTGCAATTTAAACTGAAAAAAAAACGTATAGGAATTTAAAGAAAACATATCGCCCACGAAGAATCTTTTTGTGTTTTTTTTAAGTTCCAAGCCCTTTTTAGTGTCTAAGATAGCCACTAGAGGCCGCGCATATCAATTGAAGGCATTGGGAAAAAAAACTATGAAGCATCTAAATAACATATTATTTAATATAATTTTTTTTTGTCTCTACATTTGGCAGTTCTTTTCTAGAAAGTAAAGTATTTTTAATGAGTCCATCTCTGTTTTTAAACCCACAAACTGTTTGGGAAGCTTCAGTGACCAACTTCACCGCTCTTTCAATTGATTGACTATGGCATGGAAGCTTTTTTATCCAGTTTGACTTAGGGGTTTCTTTTTCTTAGACAATGTCCAAACGGTCCTCTTGTGTAAGACCCGCGAGTAATGGTGGTCCAGTCAAACGACTCTTTTGAAATTGCCACCAATCTATTAACTCATAGTACTCATCGGCTTCGAAATGGAAGCTTGGAAGATTAAAGTGTGGAACAACTTCTTCACGAGTATTGTTGTTAAAAGTTGCTCTTGCTTTGAGTATACGGCGAAGAGCCAGCTCCCGAATATTTTGGCGATCATCACACAACATAGCTACCAAAATGTTCTCACTGTGTCCGAAATATCCATTTCGAGCGAGGACGGCATCTACTATTATTCTTAAATAGTCTGATGAATACCTTGATAACTTAAGTGTTTTGTAAAAATGTCTTGCATCATGCACAAAAGAAGGTTGAGATTTTATCTCAAACCACATAACAGCGTAAACTTTAGCAATGTAACATACATAACTATCTGCTTCAATGGCTCTTCAGGTGATTCTTTCGATACATAAACTCGAAGAATGTGGTTAGCTGTCGTAAGCCATCTCGAATGCACCATTGTTCCAGGATTCTTCTGAAAAATTGATCCTTCTCGGACACCATTGCTGATTGCTTTACATATTTCATAAAAATATTATTGATCCGAGCTTAGGCAAGGCAATGGGAGATTCGGTATGTTTATTTGAACTGGATGGTATTGAGCAACGCTTAATTTTTGACAGTTCTTAAGTTCTTTTCCGCTATCTCCGGCGTAAGCATTTGGTCCAGATGTTTTCTCATAAAGCTTCTCGTAAAGGTGTCTCAGAGGTAAATCATTTGCATGGAGCAAGCAAATAGGCCATTGCAAGGGTCTTTGAATTTTCATCTCAATAATAATATTGAGAATAATATAATGCCGAATAATTCCACCTCTTACCTCGATATTAACATTGGTTCCGTTGCACCCAATAAGTTTAAGACTATCCATTGAGATATGTGATTGTTTAAAAAACTCCATTATTGCATTTGTAACTGTTTAGGCTTTTCCATTTTGTGGTGAAATATGACCCAGGTACTGGGAATCAGTTTCTGCAATCACCACAATATGCTCTTCAATAATATTACCACTCGCAGTTTTTGTTAAGCCCTTGCGACCATCGAAATAAAGCCCCAACAGATCCTGGTTAGAGACAACATCCAATTGCGTCCTCGATTTTAACCTCTCCCTCCTAATCTTGCTTCTATCAGCAATATTAGATTGATCCATATCATTTATAACTCCATAATCTCTTAAGACTGCTGTCACTATTGTCCTCTAATCTGTCTGCCACTTTCGCAACATTAGGAAGAGATTTTCGGTTCATGTAACAAAGAACGTCCTTCTCCAATCGCGGTTTTTTTCTAGAGAATTTGAAATCAAAGATTCGGTGTCGGAAGAGTTAATTCGGGTATGGTCTGCATCAGTGATAGCTTCTGTCGATTTGCTTGATGTGCCTGCTGATAAAGATGAAGATGAAGAGCTCGCCAACTTTTTTGCTAGGAATTTTTGAAGCTTAATGGTTTCAGAAACATCCACTTTACCAACGGCCATTTTTCTTTGAGACCTTTGATCTTCAAGGAAAGATCGCTCTTTTGTTGGAATTTTTTTTTTTTTGGGCAAGAGCAGCACTTAAAATCAATGCACTTAGAAGCAGATATGTCAAATAATCTTTGGCTAACGTTTTTGAATGCACTTTACTGCAGCTGCAAAAATTACTCGCGCGAATTTCTCGTCTCTTTTAAGTTCTTAAAGCTATTTTGCACGCGCTCATTAATTTTCAAGTATGTACCGGAAGTATGTAGTTGTGTTAGATAGCCGTTTTTTTCTGAAATTTTACTATTGTAATCCGTGCAACACTTTACGTTAAAATGGCCAAAGTCACTTTTGTAAACAAAAAAAAGCTTCTTCAACTTGTCATACATTTTAAAGTTGAAAAAACCCTCATACACTGAAAAAATACAAAATAAAAAAAAAAATAAAAAGAAAAATATTTTTTTTACATTGCGCGACCTCTAGCGGTGAAAAAAAAAAAAAAAAAAGAATCGTAAAATGTATCTCACAACTATATGCAACTTTTGCGGGAGGTATGTTTTTGAATTTATAAAAAAAAAATTTACTCCACCCTAATATCCAATGGCTTCATAACAGAAGTTTTTTAATTTGTAGACCATATCGACCAGTGAAGGGGTGAAAGGATTCTACCCTGTGGACAGCCTTTAGCTGCCAATACTGATTCTCTACTATACCATTTCTCCATTGTTTTTAGGAGGAAAGATGTTAGACTGATAGGGCGATAGGATTTAGGTTGTTTACTTGGTTTTCCAATCTTGGGGATAAAGACTTCTGCCCAGATTTGAGGAATGTACCCAGCGTTTAAACAGGACCTAAAGAGAGCAATCAGTGGTGCTAGGACGATGCCAGGCCTTTCTGGAGAATACCAAGAAATACACCGTATTTACTTCGAGCTTTGTAAATGAACTAATAGCCCATTTAAATCTGTCGGGACTGAAGAATCTTCCAGAAAGGCTATTTGTTCTACTATCGATGTAGTTTGCGACGCCTAGTGTTGTAGAACCAGGGAAATGTACCTTAAGCAAGGTCTTCAGGGGTTCCCTGCGATTGACAGTGAAACTGCCGTCTGATTTGTGCAGCAGCCTGAGAACATTTGTATGCTCCTGAAATAGGGCTTTACAGAATAGGGCCGTGGTTAGTAGCGAATCTACGATTTCGAAATGTTTTCTCCAAGCACTTCTCTTGGATTTTCTCGATTCGAAGTTGTATTTTGTTGGAGCAGATCTATAATCAGTCATACTCTGTTGCACCGAGATCTCACCCCTATATCAGCAAACTTGAACGTCAACATATGTATGTTAGGAGACAAATAAAAATTCGAAATCGAATATACTTAGCTTGCAAAATTCAAAAATTCCCTTAATTTTTGAACAGACCAATTAGAACCAGGACGGCGTGGTATATCATGAGTTGTCATAACCGGGTAAAGCCGTTCAGGAGCTAGCTATCGAACAAATCTAATGGGCTTAAGCAGGTTTAAACGAAAAACCGCCCACAATTCAAGTAAGTTGCACACCGACAACGTTCGACCACATGTTGCTGGGGTAGTTACAACCTACTTGGGACCACTGAAAAGCGACGTCCTTCTTTTGCAAATTTTCATGTACAGATTGGACGAGACGTAATCGATATCCAGAGTAAACGGGCGAAGCTAGATGTAAAAGTGAGTGGCTTCACAATTACTGCGTAGGTTTTCGCTGACTGATAGCGTTTTATGTAGACCGCAATCGTTCGCAAGGCTTGTCATATACGAGAAACGTGTTTCGCATATCAATCACAATCAACTCGAATCTATGTTGACTTCCCTCGGGCTTTCAAAACGGAAAGTAATTGGTTTCGCATGAAAATCCCGCTCGCAGCGGCCTTGAACTAACAAAATCAAACTTGATTTGCATCCGCTCAAATGATTGCATATTACTCTCATTCCTCATACACTTCCCTAGTATTGCAAAATCCATCTGCATTCGAGTTCCTGCCAATGCAACAAACAAACAAAAATGCTCCACTAATACGAAACGATTGCATTTTACTGGCACGTTCCACTCATAATGCGGTTGAATCTCCGCCATAACTCAGCCGCCAAAGTACTCATTACCGAGCAAACCAGCTCGTGTAGCAACCTAAGCATCCTAGACGAATCGGGTACTCGTAAACGACTGCAAATTCAGGTAATTAGTTGAATTTCAAAACCAGCAGATAAACAAAAAGATTCTTTGCAGTCTTTTTTTAATGGTTTCCTATGAATATCTAGCTCTTAACACCGATTAAAGACCGCTAAGCGTAGTCGTTACCTCTTTCGAGCTATAAAACGGTCCAAACGGGTAATCGTCAGAAGTGCGAAATGCCCGGAAAGACAGTTAGAGTGTGAAATTATTCATTAGCTACCATCAATCAGACAAGCGGGGTATCTAGGTCGTCTTTGCGAGTCAAAACAAACAAATGCTTTGACCATAATTGCTCCCACGTGTACGATTATTCCACGCGGGGTATGCAACCATCGGTGTAGATACGGAAATTGAGTAATGGAATTGTTACAGACCAAAACTAAAGAGGATGTTTCAACAGTTACATTATAGCAGTAACCATCCCAGCTGTGGCTATCTGCACCCGATACATGTGGACTGTAATCCTCGACGTTCACTAAGCAAACACGACAACTCAAGTGCTTCCTCCAGTGCATGTAGTTACCTCCGAACCACGGCCAGAACTAGACTTCGAACCGGTGTTAAGGCCGATGGAGCTGCCATTCATCTGCCTTTGAATAGTTCCTTCTTCAGGTTTTCAATAGAACTCGATTCTGATAAACCGTTACAACCGGGGCGCGTGATGCATCCAAGTGTTAATGCGCTTTTCTACGTACTGACAACCGCAGTTGAGGTTCAATTCGCTTGTCCTTTTGCACGGGCCGCGAAAAGGGTTCAAGTGGCAACATATCGACTCGATTCGACGAGCTTTTCCAACGAACCAACGTTCTCGTAGCACAGAAATGACGAATGCATTCTCATAATCCTGCATTCATAGTCATCAATTTCATCGTCATGTTCTTTTCCTCCATTGTGCCACGGATGAATGCATCGAAGGAGATTTACTCATTCTATTCGTAGAAGAAGATACCAACTGATTGACAGGCGGAGAATGTTACAACCTTGTTGTTGCTATCTGTCCCGAGCAGAGGCCACACGGACTAGAAAGTGCTCGAATGTGGATAAAACTTGAAATTGATTTATACCGGAGGCCACGGATACCTATCATTACTGCGGCTGGTACGCAGATATCTATCATTTTGCTGTTATGGACCACAAATTGAACGTGATATCGAGTGGCTGTACGTCGCGCACAGCCTGGATGCGGTAGACTGGTGTTAAGTGATGAATCAGTAATGTCTAATCAACGGCAAATCGATCGAGAAGAAACGAGAGGCGAAAAGCAAAAAAACAAAATCTATGCAAACCACAGATGGATACGAACGATTACTGGCGTCATGGTCGCCATTCAGATGCAGGAAGCAAATACTCGTTCGTCTTAATGCCCGTTTCCCGGTAAACGCCAGCAAATGGGAAGTGAGAAGTTGGACGGGAACATGCTCGTATCATTGGCGAACGATATTGTTTTGCGGTAGAGATTGTTATGGTGATCTAAAAATCTCGAACCATTTAACCTTGTTTTGTTGCTTTTTTTTTTCTTCTTTCTGGTGCTCTTGATCTTGCTCTTGCTCTGGCTCTTGCTCTTTGCGTGCGCGTTTTCCTTTAATGGGAACAAGCAATTGGAGTAGCGATGGCGGCAACGAACGTACAAGAAAAAAGTTGGTGGATGTGAGGTGATAAGAACGGAAAGTATGTAGGTGATGGAGGACTGTCGTTGCGATATGTGGTCGACGTGCTTGGCATATTCCCTTCAATGCATCGAATTTCGAATTACACACGTTCGGGAATAATCTATGTCGAATGGGAGGTTTGCTTTGAGTACCTACTTGCAAGTAAAGGGATTTCTTACATTACAACGTGGTGTGTGTAAGCTATCTGCATAGATAAGGACTTTGGTTTGGGTTAAAAGCAAATTAAGATTGTTCTACTTAAACTTTTATGGGCAAGAATTATTGTACGTTCGACAGCTTTGACGACTATTGCCTTTGAACGCGTAATGCTGATCGCGACTTTTTTATATATACCAAAAAGGGTTAATGGTGGCGAGTGTGACAATATAACCTCGGATAAAGCTCGTCTTCCGATAATGGATGTCAATTTATTTGTTCCAACAGCTTGTATGTTAATGAAACTGGGAGAATTGCTGATTGAGTGAGAAGTTACATCAAAAAGCCAAAAAAAGGGCGAGGGCCCCACGAATAATTCCAAATAGATATACGAATTATTTCGTATAATGACAAAGTGCTGAAGTTACCAAGCATTTGGCAACTCGGAGATTTAGCAGCTGGTATGTTTGTTCTGAAATTGTTATTTGTAAAGAGTGTTTTTTTTTGAGGTATCCAAATTCAATAAAAAATTAAATACTTGAAACTAACGTTTATGACTACCATTTTAACTTTATTTTATAGATAATCTAATGCCATTAGTGCTTATATGTGTCTTCGGGGATATGCGTATAATGGGTAGCTTGAATAAAGCGCAATTTTGAGTCCAATTTTAGACAGCTTTACCAAGCAACTGGCACATGTCAGCAATAGCACGGCGAATGTTGACTTCCAAAACGTCTATCGTCTCTCGTTTATCGGCATAGACTAGTGACTTCACATACCCCCAACGAAAGTAATATAAAGGCGTGAGATCACATGATCGTAGAGACAGTTCACAGGTCCATTACGAGAAATTGTGCGCTCAGTAAATGCTTTCCGCAATAAATTGATGGTGTCGCGCGCCAACTGCCTTCCAGTTGAAACTTAATTTCTGTCACGTCAATACTATTCAACTAAGGAACGAAGAAGTCAGAGTTTCTATAGCGCTCTCTATTGACGGTAACATTTTGGCATCGTCCTTAAAGCAAAAACCCTACGTTTTAATAGTTGTAAAGGCGTCTCGACAAAGGCTTCAGGGTTTTCTGCACTCCAAATTCGGATATTGTGCTTGTTCACATATCCTTTTAAACAAAAATTAGCCTCATCGGAAAACAATATTTTGCGTTGAAAATGAGGATCAAAAGGAATCATGCTTCCGGCCCATTCACCGGACCTACGATGCGTATAATGGTCACGCGATATCAATTCTTGCACAAGCCGGATCATAAGCTTTTGAGCCAACATTTTTCCGTAAAATCTTCCACAAAGTGATGAGCATAGTGCAAACTGCTGTGCACAATGACGAAGCGACTCATACAGATTCTCCTCAATACTGCGCTCCACAATTGTCGTTGTGTCCTTCTCTTCGCACTATTTGTGGACTTTGGGGATGCTTATTATCCACTGGAGTGTTCGTGGTGCGAAAATGATTAATCGTGCTCTGAACAACTTATTCAGATGGACGATTATGTCGATCGTAAAATATACGTAGGGCACGATAAGTTGGGGGGAATCGAACCATGGTTTTTAAGATAAGTTTACAAAATTTGCATGCGTTATTCTAGTGTTTGTATATTAATCTAAAAATGGCTAAACCTACTAACTTGAAATCAAATTTTAACTTTCAAATTGACAATCTATAAAAATATTGTTGCTAGTTTTAAAACCAAACCTCTAAAAAAACACCCATTATAAATAAAAGCTGATTTCCTAGGCGTTTGGTTTTTATATCTCAAAAAAAAAACGAGGAAAAATTGCAAAAGCAAATATATACATTTCTTATTGAGTTGATAAACCAATATTTGGCATTTTTATTTTTAAGGATTATTTTGTGTAAATGTCGACCGCGACTACATTTTAAGTGGTCCATACGGAGAGTCCATTTTTTTATTAACTTTTAAAGCACGTTGAATGGTATCTCGCTAATAACACGTACATATAATGTTACCTACCTATGGCTTATTGGCATAGACGAGTGATTTGACGTGTCTCCATAAAGACGTCTAATCGCATGATCCAGCCGATCAAATTATTGGTCTAGAACGAAAGACAAATTGCTTACCGAACTCATTTCTGAACTTGTTCATTGATTCGTATGCTATGTGGCGTGTAGCGCCGTTTTGATGAAACCACATGTCGACCACGTTCAACTCTTGTATTTTGGGCAGTAAAAGTTCGAAATCATTAAACGGAAAGGGGCGCCGATGACGCCAATTTTTTTCTCACAGTTTTCTTCTTCTTCTTAGATTGCGCTACAGTTCGGAGTGAACCAAGTCCTCAACCAACGCCCTCTCCAGCCGACACAATCTTTGGCCAGCTGTTTCCAGTGACGCACGCCCAGTTGGTTGAGATCCCTTTCCATCTGTGTGCGACACCTTAGATTCGGTCGTCCTCTGCTGCGTCGTGCCTCAGGATTGGATTCGAATACTCTTCGGGCCGGAGCTGTGCTGTCCATTCGCTATACATGGCCTAGCCATCTTAGACGTTGGAACTGGAGACGTCTAGTAGGCCGATGTTGCTGTAGAGCCCGTACAGCTCGTTGTTATGTCTTCTCTTCCAGTCTCCATGTATATATACGGGACCATAGATTGAACGCAGAATTTTACTCTCGAAGCGACTAAGAGTATCCTCATCCACTTTTATTAAGGTCCAGTCCTCTGTGCCGTAAAGGAGGGCCGGGATGATCGGTGATTTATATAGTGCCACCAGTTTTCGAGGGAAGGCTCTACTTCTCAATTGCCTCTTGAACCCAAAGAAGCAGTGCTTGGCAAGAGTAATTCTGCGTTTGATCTCAGCACTGGTGTTATTGTCGCTGACTAGTGACTCAAGGTAGACGAAGTCCTCGACCACTTTAAATTTGTAACCGTCAATTGTGACGTTCTGGCCAAGACGTCGGTGTTGTGGGTTTTTTTTTTTTGAATGACAGCATATATTTGGTTTTACCCGTTCACCTAAAGACCCATTTTAGCCGCTTCTGCCTTAATGCTTTTGAACACTTCATTGACGTCTAGTTGTGCTCGCCCAATTACGTCAATGTCATCCGCGTACGCAACCAATTGCACAAACTTGAAAAAGATCGCATCCCTTGTATTACCTAGTAACCGCCACCAGCTATAAGCCCCTGGTTAGATGAGCAAAGCAAACAAAGACATGCTACAGAGATGGAGGAGAGTCGCTTGTGAGCTCTGGGAGCACAAAAAGAAAAAGGAACACACGCTTTTAAGGCCAGGGCTATAAAGCCAGTGCGGAAGCCTATAGGGAAGAAGACGGACAACTAGTAGTAGAGTCACAGGCGATGCTAAGAATATGAAAAATCCACTTCTGTAGACTATATAACGGCGATGATAGATCTGATACCGCTCTGTCAGGCAGAATGATCCATTCGCAACGGACGAAGATACAGGAGAATCCCGTCCACCTGACCTAGATGAAATTAGGCTTGTTATCTTGAAACTAACAAAGCCGCTGGCGCAGATGGCCTGACCGCTGAGCTATTTTAAACGGCTGGAGATGAGTTGGTAGGGTCCATGCACCAGCTCACCTGTAAAATATAGTCGGAAGAAAGCATGCCCGATGAATGGAATCTCAGCATCGTTTGCCCGGTCCATAAGAAAGGAGATCCCTATGACTGTGCCAACTATAGAGGAATAAGTCTCCTCAACATCGCGTGGAAGATCTTCTCTGCCATACTGAGTGAACGCCCGAAAGCCTTTGTGGATAATCTGATAGGTTCCTATCAGTGTGATTTCAGGCCAGGTAAATACAACTTTCCATCTTTTATGTTATATGGCCTACTCACCGAAAATTCGACGCTGTGGCAAGTTGTTCGGCTTTAGTTCTTGGATGAGCTGTATTTTGTGAGATTTTGGATAAAGATCCTTACGTAAAACCGTCCACGAAGTTGAGTAACCCAATACCAATTGCTGACAAGTACAGCGCAAATATTTTCCTCAATGCGCACTCTTCCCACACGAGTAGGTGGCTTGACGTCCAATAGCATGAAATCGATGGGCAATTTGGTCACTACTGCTTGAGACGCTTGCTCAGTATGTCGATTATGGAGACCGTAAAATGGTCGAATTGCGCGAAAAAGAATTTTTACAGATCACGAATTTCGATAATAAAATTCAATAATTTCTGAAGCTCGTTCCGATATAGGTTTTTTCGTGATGAAATGGGAATGTTAACCAAACATGCTTGACTTTAAACATGTCACGAATAACGCGTGAATATACAATACATAGAACACGGAATATCCAAACAATAAAAAAAAATAGGAATATGAAAAAAATCCGAGGTAAACAAGTTGTGCGTAGAGAGCCAAAAGTCAAAGCAGCCTTGAAGACACCTGCGTGGGATTACGTGAGACTATAGGTACTCTATTGACGTGTGCCTTAAAACAGCAATTAATTTGCTGGCGTTTGCCTGCCGTATGCAACGGTTAATAGGCTCATTGAGTTGACTACTTCAAACTAAATTTAATGCATCGTGCAGGACAATATAAATGTATGCAGCTCAAGAGGAAGAGACAATCTGTTTTTAAGAATGTCTTGTATGAACATTACCGCGAAATATCTATGGCGAACTTCTAAGGATTGAACACCAAAGAGTAAACATTTAGTGGCGTAGAAAGGCTTAGTTATATTCCAGTTTAGAAGCCGAAACGCAAGCTGAGTAAAGCGCCTTTGGATCATATCAATTGTTCTACGATGAATGGAGTAAAAAGGTGAAAGCGTGAAAGTATTAGTAATGAAAGTTAATACATAGTAATGAAACCAAGCATAGAACTAGGCTTAATAACTACCTAGTCAACACATGTTGAAGGACTAAGCTTAACATCAAAAATAATTTCAAGATTCTTAACTTGTTTTATAGACAACTAGCAATTGAATACATTAGGGTAGAGTGACGACGAAAAGTTTAGTTTTGGTACTTGGAAATATTCATTTCCCATCCATTCTCGGAACACCAGAGAGATAAGTTATCTTTTGTAAAAGCCAATAGTCCGAAACAGATTTCATAGAAAAATATATTATTAAAACGTCGACATGTATAGGACACTGGGTGTATTGGAACACATTGGATATATCGAGCAACATAAAAAGAAGAGGATCCAGATGACTTGCCTGAGGGACTGATTTTCATGCAATCGGACAGCATAATACGAGTATCATGCTATACGGAGAAATTTAACTCTATTCGGAAGGTATTGTAACAGCCATTTCAACGTACCAGAATACGTATCTTCTATAAGCTCATCAGGCTAGGAATGCCAAATCATCTTCTCTTCATGATTTACGTAATGACTATAGGAAACAAATTTGTTGCTAAATGTGACAACATTACTTAGAACAGGATCTTTGACAATAAAACGGTTTACAACATGATGCAGGTAGTTCTCTGATGAAAAATTATTTACAATAGTCTAAACCCGCCGTTTTACAGGGCCTCAAGAGATACCAGAATGAACTCAAGGAAATTCGCGAACATTGGGCAGCATGAACAACGGAGCGAATCGCGGTTAGATATCTTGGTATCTGACTTGAATAGTATCTATATTTCAATAGATATATGTATAGATATTTGTCTTGGTGGAGCTAAGAAAGCCTTCGGTATGACAAGGAGTCTGTTTCACAGCAGACAATTTGATGTCACGTGGCTCTAATAAAGCCCATCGTCGCGTTATGGTTGTCCGGTGTGGATCAATGTAGTGTCGTCTTATATCGAAAAGATTCATGTAATCGAGAGGTAGTGCCTTAGGGTCTTTCTTAGAATAGAGTCCCAGTTCATTAAGTTTACCCTAATAAGGCCCTGAATGACGGAGCAAGTCTAAATAAAATCGACAATTGCTTTGTTAGAATCCGAAAGCACATTGCAAGGGCAATGGCTAACGAAAATAACATGGTCTCCGGGGCTTACTGCCCCAATTATAGAGACCACGAGAGCATACTCCGATCGGTCTTTATTTCCCCAGAAGCATTTCTCAATATGAAAAAAATTATTGCTGGTAATTTACTACTGCCACCGGGGTGGCAGGGACGAACATGGCGGGTATGTTGGCGGTGCTTATGAGCTCATTCGGTTTAGTACCGCACACCGATTATTGGTGGTAATCGAGTGAAAACGCCTCCCACAGCGGTGCATTATTCCGGTGGGATCCTTCTCACTAATTAGTTCGTAAATTAGTTTAGGGTTAGCTAGGGGATCATTTGGAAGCTGGGCGCCATGCTAAGATGTGCCTGAGAACTGACTGAGGCCTATTAGCCTTAGTAGGGTCTCGGGCATGCAGAGTGACGCAATCAGAAGGGTGGCCACGCTAAACGAAACACACGAGGGCTAACCAACCTGATTAAATTTAAGACCAGAATTAAGCAGTTTGCTTTAGGATAAAAAAAAAGGTTTTATAAAATCAAATTCCTATATTTAGTAGTATTAAAAAAAAAAAAATCCATCGTGACGGACAGTATCGAAAGCTCTTCCGGTGTAAAGCAGAAGCATTCTAGTGGACCTTCCTGCCGAACGATATTCTTTAGTAGGATTACATCCTAAGCACTTGATAACCGTTGGACCGTGAAAAACACTTACCTAATCCAAATTGTTCATTAGGATAGAGATTATTGCATTTTTTTTTTTTTTAAATAATATATAACAATATAACAAATAATGCTCAGCAAGCAAATTAGCCTACAACTATTAATCATTTCGGCCGAATTTCAGCTTTCAATATTGGTACGACCATAGCAATTTTCCATCTATCGGACAATCAAGACCAATCTTTAAATGGTACATAGGAATTCGGAGGATTAATTCAGTCATTAATTTTAGGCCCATTCACCGAAAATTCGACGCAATAGTCATTCGGCTTCAATTCTTGCATGTGCTGAGTCACAAACAGGTCTCATTGTAAATTATTTTTAAAAAAAGGGACAGACGGAGATAAAGCTGTTGTGAACGACGTTGAATCGATAAACTCGAATCTTCATCGACACTCTTCTGAATGGATGCAATATTCGCTTCACAATGCACTCTTCTCATCCGTTTAGGTTCCACTGCAGGTTTCAAAGAAAATGTTGGATGGTCGATTATGTCGGATTATTGGCTTACAATACCATAATTTTGGTACCAAATATCTAAAATTTGACAGCATTGTTGAAAGACCACTGCATACCAGTGACAGTGATAGTTAGTTATCCGCCAATTGGTTAACTGAAATCAGAATGGGATTAAAAAAAAAAAACAGACTTTTTACAGCTGAAGCGACCTTAAGACTTTTTCAATTAGCGCGGGTAGATTTTGGTGGCCTGTGGCGGTCATGTTGTTTTGGTAGTATTTGTCAAATCTACTTTTTATTATTCAATTAATGATGCCAAATCATCATGACAAGTACCACCATTGAACAAAACATCCAAATGATGAAACTATATTATTAAATTGAGTGTTCGTTAGTGCAAACGTTACGCGCGTTGGGCCCATTTTACGGTGGACGCGGTGGCCCTTCACAGTCGACTCTTCAACGGTTGGCCAAGTTTGAGACGATCGGTTGGTTAATCAATCAACAAACATTCGTACGTCAAAGGAACACAAGATTAGTTGAGAACATCGCCGCGGACCATGAAAGTGTGCAGCAGAACCCAAGCAGTCGATTCCTCGACATGCACAAGGCCTTTTGCAAACTTCAACGCCAATTTTGCGTCGGGACTTGGGCCTAATCCCGTACAAGACCCTACCGACCCAAGATCTCAAAGTTCATAACCATAAGCAACGCCGTTTGTTCGCTGAGTGGTCTTCGGAGCGTTAGGAAGAAGACTCCAAGTTTGGCCGAAAAATCATTTTTAGTGAGATACGGATTTTTTGATGTGTTAACAAGTAAAATTGCCGTATATGGGAAGTTACCTAGTATACCTACCCACCCAAGGTGACAATACATCCTCAAAAAGTTACTGTTGGTGTGCATTTTGAGTCTGCGGCGTCATTGGTCCATAGGTTTTCGAAAACGACGTTTGTAAGGTCACCATCAATGGCGAGCTACAGAACGATGATAATCATTTTCTTTTGGCAATATTGAACATTGAAATTGATCAATATTAATGTTTTTATTTATTCATTTATCTTCACTTGAGGGCTAACAGACCATGGAATATAATACACATATAATAATTGAACTATTTAAATAGGGAATAGACTTATAACTATGTTTTTAAATTGACCTCGATCTAAATGATTGTCCACAGGATTAATGACTTCATTAAAAATTTGAATAGTGCCTGTAAGAGGTTCGTATGTAACATAAAAAGTTCTATAATAGCCCACAGAAAGAAAATGGCCTTGCAGCGACATAAAGTCGTATTTCTGACAAAAGAGTAGGACTTATTATGCAATAACAGACTAAGTCTTTAACAAACATTATATCATGCAAGGTAAGCCCTGTTTAATGATTTTATGGCAAGAAGTAAACATCTGGCTTTATAATTAGGGCCAAAATTTCAATGCATTTTGTGAAAAATAAATCATGTGAAACGCTTTTGGACGCGTTCAATTCGATCGGAGTCAGTACACAGATTGGTATTCCAAATGATAACTGCGTACTTAAGGTGATGTATAACGAGGGAGATTTACAATGGCAAGAGAGAAAAAGGGGCAGCGAACCCTCTACTATTCCTCTTGATGAAACCCATAGTTGAGTTAGGTAGAGTACGGTTTATGTGTGTTTTAAATGAAGACGTGGTGCCCAACACAACAACCAAATCTCTAACTTCGATAATACGGTATATACTCGTAGGTCCGGAACCAATCAAATATTCAGAGTCGATTATGGAGAGGGACTTGGAAAAGGATATGAAGTTGCATTTGTTTATACGAGTATTCAACTTTAAAGCATTGCACCATTCCGAGATTCGATTCATGTCTGATTGTAGCAGTTGGTAATCAGTAATATTCCTAACGGGCCTAAATTGATTTAGCTCGCCGGCAAACAATAAACACTGTCCATATTTCACCACTTGGAAAATGTACAATTAAAGATAACGAAAAGCAATGGGCCTAGATGGCTCCCCTGTGGAACCCCAGAACTGCAAGTAGTTCTCTAATAAAATTTCTTAAGTTGGATAACCAGCGAAGAAGTTGGAAATGAAAACCAAAGGATTCAAGTTTATGGATTCACAGAGTCAGTCACTTTGTTAAAATCAGTGTAAATAAATAGTGTCAATTTGGTTCTTTGTCTCCATTCGTTTTAAGACATAAGATGAAAATAGTGCCAAATTTGAGATAGTAGAACAACCTGAGACAAAACGGTGTTGCTCATCCGGCATTTATTCTTTAATAAGAAATTCAATTTTAGTTTTTATGATGCTTTCAAATAATTTAGGAATTGCGGAGAGCTTACAATTGCCTCTGTAATTTTCAACGTTACTTTTAGTTCCAGATTTGTGGATGGGAGATGATTTCTTCCATCCAAAGGGGACGGTTGAAAATGTGAAAATAGCTCATAAGTAAAAACAAATGTTCATTGTTGGTGTAATTGCGTGCCAAAGATAAACAAATTTTAACGATGTTGGGGAACCTTCCGTGCAGGGACGGGTTAAGAATATCCCTGCAGCGATACCTCTCGCTTGTCGTAAAAGGCGACTAAAACAAAGGTAAACAAAAACCACATCTAAGCAATTTAGAAAACACCAAAGTGAGCCTAGGGACACATATACCACCATTAAACTGACCCACAAGTGTACATGCAAATCAGTGGGTTGACACGACTGGAGATCACCGGTGTTGTAAGAGTAAGATCAAACAAAAAAATATGGAGCATGCCCGTGTCACAAAAAAAAAAAAAAAGGCAGGCCGAAAAACAATTGGTGCAAACAAATGCAAAAACACCAGCATTTGATTGGCCTCAGCGATGATCCCAAACCGGGAAGCCTGCCGCTACTTTCTGAGATCAAACCGGCGGACCCCACAAGCGGACCAGTAGGAATGCAGTTAAGTGGGAACGTTATGGTCCTACACTTCTGACCATAACAACGCCGGAAAAAGGAAAAGAAGAAGAAGAAGAACGATGTTGGGGAACGGTAGATCAATTTCTTTACTATTTTAGTATGAGCGTATAGCAACTATTATACCACCACCACGTTCTTCCGATGTGTTATACCTGTCGACTTTGAAGGCAGTGTAGGGTTATTGATCGAAGATTTCAAAAGACGAAATTTTAGGATATAGCCATGATTCGATTATGATGACGACGTCATAGAATTCATTGTTGGTGTTTACGAAGAGACTGGAAATTTTGGTTCGAGTCCCACTAGCATAGTGGTAGAAGATCTTTAGCGGAGCCATGTTTGATGAAGAGTTTGTGCGGAAGCTCATTCTAACAAGCCTTCGACAGCTGGACTGTGATTTTTCTGGCTATGGAAGTTGTATAAAGTGTTTGATTCGTGCTCCCAGGGTCCATATAGAGACGTCGAGTGCACTTTGGTAAGCGTAAGCAGAAATGCCGAGTTTAAAATTCATAAAGTGTAGGGAATTAGGATCCACATCTTTTTTGATAAACTTTTTGCAGAGAAAAACATTTTTTGGGTGTTTCAGTGTGTGTGCTACAAAAGAGAACATTTCCCTCAGTGACAAATTTGCCCAAAAGAAAGGATGGCGGCAGCATTAAACCAGCTGATTCATCACTAGATGTTCCATACAGTTTGGAAGTACCTATTTGACCTACATATATGGACCTAGACGAGATGTAGTTCCAGCAGGACGGCGATATGTTTCACATAGCGGATGTCACGATTGACACTCTTTATGAACGGTTTGACCCCACTAGACTTGTTGCCTGTAGTTGCAGATAGATGAGAATAAACCACAATGGATAGATGCCCTTAAGGTAAACCTTACAGAGACCGTCGTTCAAATTCAGCCGGATTTATGCGGAAGAGTCTTTAAAAATTGAACCCCTCGGATCCGTGCCACCATAAGAAGCTGAGGCCGTCATCAAAACCTATCTGCCCTTATTATAACGCCGTTTAGTTATCCCTAGGCCTGATGTTTTTGATCCTATTTTGAACAAAGCAGTTAATTCCAGTTAGGATAATAGTACAATAGATATGGTATCGGCAGAAACTCCTACATCTTTATTGAGTAAACATAGAAACCAGTTAAAACTCCTCAAGAAATTGTTGAATCCGCTTCAATCGCCTTGGTCGTATGAAGCTATTATTCTTGTGGCAACTTTTTTCCTGGAACCTACTCGTAAATGACAAATCTCATTGATAGAGTTAAATAAATAAAATTGCTCTTGAAAACCGCACGTTGACCTTATTTATCGAACACAAGCAAAATGCACATTATAATTATAATTGCGGGACATTTGTAACTCAGAAGTCCAGATCCGTATGACAACCCTTCGCCGAACTTTTCTGTCCAGGCCTTTTTCTTCTTCGTCCTATTTTCCAGCATCGATTCTACCCAGAAGGTCCAAATCGTCAGCATAAGCTGGAGTGAATGTGATCTATTAAGGCTTGTTCTCCTATCATTTATTGTAGCTGAAGAGGTTTTATCACGTATTCGAACCAAACGCCTTTCAGAATCAAGGAATAACCTGACCCATAAATTGGCTTTAATTTCCAGAGGCTGGACCTAACCACTTAAACAGCTTCCCCTTACACCCATGTCAAACGGGGTGCAATTATAAAACCGTGCTTCAGGACCTTGAGCTACCTTTACTTTTTATTGCCAGGCGATGAAAGACACAGACTCGTGCCTCTGCTAAAAATTAATTACATAGAAGCTTTTTGACCTTATTGACCAAGTGCCCAAGTGCAATATCCTTGCTTCTAAATATCATTTTCATATTTCCGTTCCCATTCTGGACTCAAAGGAAATCACCCCATTTCGTAAAAGCCATGCTTGCAACAAGATACAAATTAGCCTTCATCTACTCATTGTTTTCACATTCAAGTGCGACGCCACGAGTACGAGTGCTTTTCGCGCACTTACGATTTCTCTTTTCTGGAACGAGACTGCACTTTATGGCCGATTTGTTCTATATATCACGATAATGGACGTCTTTGTAGCCGTCCTAAGTGGGTCTAAGTTTTGTTTTCCTAAGAGGTTTACCTTTCTTCATTTTTGTCTTGTTACCATTTTTATTGCTGTTCCCAAACTCAATCCATCGCTAATCCAAGGCTTTGTCGATCTGAAGTTGTTGTTGCTGCTAGCGTTTTAGCCCACGCCATCGACATCGGATGACTCTTGTTTGGGAGAAATTTGAACGGATTCGATGCTCATTTCGTATGCACGAGAGATGGCGTGAACGTTTTGTGTACTAGGGCTGTCGCAACATTGGTGGGTTGCTGGTGAGCTTGGAAGAAAGTGAGCTGGTGGTGGGCCAATGAGTCGGTGAGCGCGATAAGCGTACTCCCGCAGCCTTATGTGGTTCGATTTGCATTTTCATTTCACGCTACGCGTATGCTTTTTAGTTTTTTGACGAAATTCACTTTATTTTGTGGAACGCTTGGTGTCGTCGAAAATTTTCAATTTCCCAATATCGTATGCGTTGCACATTGAATAAATGAATAACGAGCGTTGAACACCAAGTGACGATGGCGACTAACAAGCGTTCGAGCGCATTGGAACACATTTCCTTCGACGACGTTTTTTATTTTTTCCAATTTCACTATCAGAGGGGTGCGGTGCGGAGGTGACAGGGATGCATGAGCTGGGGCTTCAGTGGGTCAGTGAAATGATATCAACGTCGCTGCATTCAATTGTCATTTAGTTGGGATCGGGGGATGAGTATAAAGGGATTGGCGTGACCCGATGGAGATTGGTTTCTTTGTTGCAGTCAAGCGTTTGTTGTTCGATTTTATTGACAAGCTTCATCGGCTCGACTCCGTGGACTCTGTTTACTTGTTGGTCTTAACTTTGCAAATATTTACGGATACGAGCGGGTGATATTATTGTTGACAGTGCAAAGAGGAAAAAGTCGATTAAACGCTTAAGGGAATTAAGTTCAGAAAAGAACGGCCGGTTCTTGTAAGCATGTCAACGTTCTGTCCATCGCTGTGTCGATTAACCCCGTTTACATTTTTGGTTTTTTTTTTCAATGGCATTGAACTGCTATTTACAAATTGATGGGAAACAAGGAATACCGGAAGCGATTGATAATTGAAAACATTGAAATTCACTTGCGCGATAATGCATCAGTGACGGAGGATAAGCATCGAGCGCCGCGATAGTGATTGATATTCCAGTTAGTTCCGTTTAATGATCGATTAGATGGAAGAGGCATGGGTTAATTAAATCAGCGATCATGGCTTTGAATTTCATGCTCTTGGAGTGTTGATTTTTCTTAACAATGAAGAAGTTGGTTGTGGTTAAGCAAGCGATTCGAATTGGGTTTGACTTGGTCTTTGGTGCTCGGCAGGTGTTCAGATCTTAGCTGGACTTGATCGTCTGAAGCACAACTAATCAAGTAATTTTTATACTTTGCCTTCAATTTATGCTCTTGGAATTGATAATGAATGCGCAAGTTTGAAGGTAAGTTCGAACGCCGGATTCATCAAAGTTAATGTGTCCACCTGAATGGTATTTATGAATACTCTGCGACTTCGACAAAAGCATAGACTCTAGTTACTTAATAAAAAGAACAACTTACTGAGGCAGGCCTGACATAGCGGGCTGAGGTTTTTGAGAATGATCAGAACTAAAAAACGTGTGGACGGTAAGTTCCAATATTTCATTCTCTCGTTTTTTGCCTATGATGCCAGGCAGATCAGCAGAATGACCTGTAAATAGGATATGCATTTAAAGAGACGAAGGCGGAGAGGAATTAAACTTTTTATATTTGACACTTAAAAAACCGTATCTTATGAAGAATACACCGTGGACGGGGTGTTCAAGGGTAGGAAATAAGAGAAGAAGCCGATGGACTTGGTCTTGGGAATATGTAAGTCGTTTGAAGGGGAGAAGTGCATCCGTTTACTTTGTCAGAAATAACGATAAAACGAGAGCAAGTGCAACAAGATCTTAGATGCACTAGCTCAGATGTCATCACTAAGCTATTGTTCGTTGACGGTACCTGTTATGTGGTTATTCCTATTGAAGTTGTCCCTAACGCATACACCGAGGATGGAAAACTATTGAGCTGATGGGCAACGACTGTTATTCGGAGTTAAAATTTAGCAACGTGAGGAAATTCTGTCCTTGGAAATTGTTTAAGGAATTTGACTTAGTTCTCATTTCATTTCATTTTCACGCGAAAAAGAGCGCTCTATTCAAAAGTAGGTCGTAAAAAAAACGTCTCACCATCGCTGGTTATGACTTTTTCCCTATCTTTCTGACATGAATTCCACGTGTTTAAGGCTATTCAAAAATCGACCCAGTTTTTGGCATCTTCATAAGTGCATTATGCTCAACCAGACCATTTGTGATCGATTGGAACAAGTGATGATCGGAAGGCTTGTATAACGGCCGTTTTTCCTTAAATGGTCGGATTAAATGCACCCATTACAGCGACCGCGAGCTCTCATGATGATTTTATTCAGTACCAGCAGTTCATAATGACCTACGTCCTGCCTTTGCGATAATTTCTCTCCTTGCCGCGGTGCTTGTAATGACTCTCGAGACGTGTCTCCAGAGGAACCCGAAGCCAAGAAACAATTACTGACCCTTCCGTACCTTTCCTTTTCTCCGTACAGATCATTCCTACACTCTCCTAACTTCAAGGTGGAACAGCATACGCCAATGGATGCATGGCTAAGTGGGTGCTTAGCTATTAGTTTGCGAACTACGAATACCGGGCGAACTCCGATTTCACTCCAGCCTTCCAGCGGTGACCGTTTTTTCCCGTGCACTCTTGAGAAGAAAATTTCACAATACAAAAATACCAAAGAGAGTGATGCCTTTCATATGCCATCGCCGCTAGGGTCTGTGAGCCCTTAGCAGCTCAACAAACAGATGCAGCATCGGTACCTTTTGCTGACATTGTCGCCGGATGAAAAGCAGAAGATGTGTCTTCACTCTCCCACTCCGGCTTCACGCTTTGTGAAGATTCCGCACTACATCCACATCTTTGTACAGCTCGTAAAGTTCACGGTTATGTCTTCTCCTGAACTAGTCAAACTCCTGAACCACCTCAAAATTGTAGCTGTCAATTGTTACGTTTTGTCCCAGGTGTTGAGCGACGGATTTGTTTTTGATTGACAGCATGTGCTTTATTTTATCCTCATTGACCTTAAGACTAACTCGTTTTGCCTGTTCTTCAATCGCCGTGAGCGCTTCTACAAGTCACGGCGCGACCGCGCGATGATGTCAATATCATCCGCGTATCCTAGCAGCTGGACAGACTTGTAGAAGATAGTGCCTTCCCTGTTGATGCCTGGCCTTCACACTATCTACTCCAGCACCAGGTTGAAGAAGTTACACGATAGCGCATCTCCTTGCGTAAATCCGGTGCATGTTTCAAACGGTTCAGAGGTCTTAGAGCCGAGCTGCACGGTGCATCGTGTATTTTTTAGCGTGGCGCTACACAACCGGATCAGTTTTCCCGGGATCCCGATTCAGCCATCGCATCAAACAATTCTTTACGATGAATGCCGTCGTACGCGGCTTTGAAATCGATGAAAAGATGGTGTGTATCGATTTGAAACTCGTTGGTCTTTTCCAGAATTTGTCAAAGTGTGATAATTAGGTCTATAGTCGATTTGCCGGGCCGGAAGCCGCACTGGTAGCTGCCGTTCACCCAATACGCTTGACAGGATCTTGTATGCGACGTTAAGCAGGGATCTACATCCATAGTTCTTGCAAGAGGTGAGATCGCCTTTTTTGTGAATGGGCGAAATAGAGCTGGTATTCCAGTCGTCGGGCATGTTTTCATCTTCCCAAATTCTGCAGATGATGTGGTGCATGCTCCCTACCAGAACATCGCCGCCAGCCTTGAAGACCTCTGATGGCAAGCCTATTCCTTGCGGGTCGGTGACAAAATTACCCTCGCAGTTTCAAAGAGCCGGGGTGCCTTTCTTGAAGCCTCCTGCAATGACTTTGGCTTTCTTATAAAAGGCTCGAATTTTGTGCTTATCCCTAGACTCCTCGACATCATTGAGCTTAGAGGCCGCGAATATTCTTTTCTTTCGTCGCAGAAGGAAGGCCTTCTTCTGGCTCGGTATTCGTCTTGTGATGACCTGGTTTTTCGCTGTAGCGCCTTTTGATACGCCTCGTCGGTTGCTGTCTTTTTCTGTTCACACTGTCCATCGTACCACGGGTTTCTTGACAGGGGTGTTAGGTAGCCTAAGGTTGTCTCGGCTACTTCTTTAATGGCTGAGCGGCAACGCAGCCACATACTCTTGGCATTTGTGTTCGACGTTGGCATACCGTAGAGTATTTTGCTCCCTGTAGATTCTGATAACCTCATAGTGAGCTGGTGCAGCTTCCTGACGTTGGACAGTCGAGCTCTGAATCTTACTGCTACAAGGTACTGGTCAGAGTCGACATTTGCCCCCCTGAATGTTCGCACATCCAGGATGTTTGACGAGTGTCTTGCGCCATGTGCTCATGGTCGATTTGGTTGGCGATTCGACCATCCGGAAATCACCAGGTTGCTGTGTGGATTCGCTTACGAGGGAATTTTGTGCTACTTATCACCGCATTACGAGCTGTCGCAAAGTCTGTGAGTCGGAAGCCGTAATTTGTTATTGTATCGTCTAGGCTGTGCTTTCCGATCACTTCGATAAGGCTGTTCCGATTTTGGCGTTAAAGTCCCCGAGTACGATTTTAACATCGTACTCCGGACAAGCCCCGTAGGCATTGTCCAGGAGGTCATAGAAGTCCTTCTTGATGGGGTCTTCAGTCTCTTCGGTAGGGGCGTGTGCACATATGAGGCTGATGTTATAAAATCTGCCTTTGATGCGGATCACTTATAGGTTCAAAGTCGATGACTTTCGACCTTAACCGGCCAACATTTGTAATCTTTTGTGACAGCTGTAATAAATGTCGCAGTATTTTTTCCTCATCATACCGTTTCCTATCAAGCGTATTTCCTAGACCGCAGTATTATCCGCCTTGTACTGCGTGAGGATTCTTTCCAGTTTATGCATAGCTCCAGAGATGTACAGAGTTCTGACATTCCAGGAGCATACTCGCAAATCGTGTTCCTTTTTCGTGCATTATCATCGTCGCGTATCCGTCCGTTGATCCGAGGCATTTGTTGGCCTGCCGCACAACCGCCAGTCAGATCGGAGTTTTGTAGCTGCATACATTTGTTCCCTCCCAACAGTTGTTGATGAGGCTATCCAGAGGGCCCCCCAAGGAGGCTGTATATCAGCCTGACCCAGACATTGAAACAGGCATCGTTGCTGATATCTCGCCAGGTTGAGACTAATCAACAACTTTGCCGTGTATGTCCGATGCCCTCCAGAGATAAAGCTCTATCATATGCAAAATCTGGTCCTGCCAATAAGGGTCGGGAACCAAAACGTGTTCGTTTCGCTGACAACACCTGGAACACCTGGCTGAACCCTTCGCTAAACGTAGGAAAATCCGCAAGCCGACAAAGAAAGCTACAGCAATTTAGCTAAAAAACCAGACTTGGGGTCGTCCCCAATGATTTGAGCACAAATGGGAGTAATTCAAGAGGCTGCGATTAACACCTCGATTAAGCTTAGGGGGCAAAACCACACTTCAAGGGGTCGACATGGAGGTCAGGTTGGCTCTTCTTTGTGGGTACCGACGCAACCACAGCCGAATGGATGAGGTCCAACTTCACGGCTATAAAAGAAAAAAGCGGACTTGACGTCAAACTTTTGAAAGAAGATGCCTTCCCGAAACCTCAGATCGTTTGGGGCTGCTTCCCACAGAGTATCGGTCTACCCAAATCAGATTATCCAAGAGAAAATCGTGGAAAAACTACTACGAGAACCTAAAAGACTCACCAGAAAGGGCAAGAGTTTATAAAGTGCCCTCCAGGGGCAACTAAGTTCACTTGGTCTATTTAATCTGACGCATAATTTTAAAGACACTGTTATGGAACATAACCCATTACCACCAAGCTGCTCATCGCATCATCTGTAATGCTGATAAGCTTGCATCGACACCGTTCGGTATGAGAGCCGTGATCACTTCTCAGTCAGTCGACCGAAGAGTAAGTCGTGCGGATTCAGACAGTCGAATTGTAAAAATTCCTCGTAGAGGAACCTTTTGAGAAACAAAGTTTTGTTTATCAAACCGATAGTGTCTGGTTTCGTTAATTACACTGCCCCAATAAGCTAAAGGCTATTCTGGTTAAAATAATCCGAACAAGCCTCATAACCAATTATATACCACTTAAGTGGAAATTGGTTACGATAATATTTATACCCAAAAGCGGCAACAAACCACCCAAAAAACCCTAAATGCTAACGACCAATCAGTCTCTCCTCATTTTTACTGAAAATGACAGAAAAACTCTCTTGGAGTGCACATATACACAAGGGCTCTATGGGCCCTTAAACAACTCGTGGACAAAACATGGGGGCTAAACCCAAAAATAAGTCTTTGGATAGACAATCAAATGATTAAACCAACCATACCTTATGGCCCTGTTGTATGGTGGAAAAAATGTGAGCAAAAATCAAGCATCATGAATAAAACCAATAAAATACAAAGGCTAGCACTACTGCACTACTGGAACAATGAGAACGACTCCGACTGCATTGATGGAAGCAATTCTAAACATCCCACAATTACACACTGCTATACAGGCTGAAGCCGCCAAACAAGCCTTAACCTCACAGAGAACCTATAAATACAAAGAAGGAGACCTTGTTGGAAATTCTTAAAAAAGTGGATAACATCTGGGAACTAACCCGAGTGAGTGATCTGAGTTAAACTTTAAGAAATACTACCAAGTACTCATACTAAGTAGAGAGAAATGGAACAAGAAACCCTCTTGGGTTTCTCAAATCTCAAAATCTGGAAACAAGGTAGGAGCTTGTGTAATAGGACCAAAATGTAGCCTACTCATTCGTTTTGACAGCTCAGACATAAACCTGCACATGCATAAATGCTTTAAACAAAAGAACCAATTCTGGAATAGACAGAAGGGTATTAAACACTCAAGAAAGTTCATGGAATAGAATTACAAACGTGCCAAAGAAGCTTAAGAACTAAATAAAACCAACCTAAGAGTGCTATGTGAGGCACTAACAGGACACAGGGCATGCAACTACGACTTTTATAAAATAGGTCGTAGAAGCACAAAAATCTGCAGGCGATGTGGGCATGCCAAGGAAACCATGGAACACGAACTGACCACCTGCCCAAACTTTGCCCGAAAAAGATTCAAAATGACAAGTAACACAACCAAAACACTGAAAGACTTCCAAGAAATCCTATCTAGAGAAGTTGTCAAATTCTTGAAGGCAGCACTCAAATTATAGATCAAAGAAAGGGGCACAATAGATCTGTATAATCGCAGTACTAGTGTCTCCAAGTGACACACCCCGAGTTGTTTAATTCAATTCAATCGGTCTGCCCATAGCTAAGGTTTTGGCGACGCTGAACTCACAAAACGAAGGCCGGTATGCACAGCACTGGAGAGTCATGCAAAGCACGCCAGATAAAGAAAAAGACCTCCTGGATCTGGTTTTAGCAATCAGCGACAAGTTCTTGGAACTAAAATGCAAAGTGGCTTATAGCTTCAATGATAAGAAGCCACGAAAATGTGTCAATGGAACCTTCACCGGTCGCTGCAGATACCAGTACGGTGGTTGCACCTACTGCCGTATCCGCGGCATCAACTAGCGGCGGTCCAAAAACGACCACAATGCAACAAATAGCAACCACCAAGGGCCGCCCAACCAAAACGCTTCTCCACCAAACTCGGGGAATCTTCGATAGGAAGTAGATCGGTGGATCATTTTCACCGGAAACTTACGATGTGGAAATAACAAGCCCAACCGCGTGAAGGACCCGGTCTATCGATGCAAGTAGATTAGTGGGCTGCGGGTAAATACATCTCTCGGACTCATACAAGAACCCTGGGCTCAAAGAGATAAGATTATGGTTTTACAAAATAGGTCGCGTAAATTAATTTGCGCTACTGGAGAATCTCCTCCGCATGTTTGATCGGTTCTAGTACAAATTCTTACCCATCCCAGAATTTATAACAAGAGACTTGGCAGTCGTCATCGTAGAAGTGTCCATTGATGGTAGAGTAAGGGGATCGGTCTCAGTTGCTCGATAAAGTTGTCGAAAATTGGACTTCACGATTGCGCATCGTCCGAGCTAGCTGGGGTGCATACATGCCCGAAGTCATACTATGCACTAATGGCATATAATTTCCTATTAAACAAAGTCAACAACAGAGACGTTAACATTACTTGTAAGTATTTTATTTTTTATTAAATTTGCGTTTATAAGCTTAGTGTCAGTAGGGTGAGCAACGTCAATTAAAGCTGTCGTTTGTACCGAACGGAGGATAGGTATTAATAGCAAGAAGCCTGATACTCTGATACTGAAGAACTGAGGTAAGGACTAATTGCTCCATTGATGAATATCGCAAACACTAGAACCCTGACTTGAGTTTAAGCCCGGAAAGGTCTGGTCGTTATTACCGCTCTTGAGGATCCTAGGCGTTAGAGCTTTGACGCGAGTTTTAACTGAAAGGGCCTGGCCCAACACTATTTTCACCCACTCGGAATCAGTCAGTGTCCGGGCTTGATATGCTATCCCAGAAGGGACTGTCCAGGTACTACCAAAATGACAAGGCCGAACAGAATGACCACGGCGCCACTACGAGCGGGTTACAACTCAGACGAACAGAGTAGTGTAGCCGTTGCCATGTCACGGTTAGTGAGTATGCTAGTGTTACAGAAATTAATTTATATGATGGACTTGGACTCGGCGTTATAGGCTAGGTTGCATCGGTGGACGGGAGCTCCTCGTAAGCTCTTACATGAACCTCTTACGTTAACATCGATCGATGTCGTGATCAAAACCTCACCTTGGGCAGTTATAGCTTTATAGAAGTTAGGGGTTTTGTCTACCTTGACTCACTAGAAACAAGCGGAAAAGACGTCAACCCTAATAACTGTCGCCAACGGCTCCAATTATAGCGCAGTGGAGGCTTGAACATTATCGATGATTAGACATAACATCCTGGGCCACAAGGCTCTGAAAATTCGTACATATTTATAGTGATATTCTCCGACCTCTTAGAGGACCTACATATTAATGGATTTGTTATGGAACGGTATAAGCTTAGGTAAGACCAATACCTTCTTAAGCCATCAACGTTCTCTATAAAAGCCTTTTAACGTGACTTTGAACTGCAGAGCTGTTTTTAAATCCTTGTCTAGAGTATATCGCTGGATCTTATAGACCCTAATAGAGTTTGAAAGGTCCTCAGTTTATGCAGTAGTTCAGTTCTAAATTGAAGTCGGTTGGTCTGCCACTAAGCTCTCATCACTCAAGTCAATTGCACATTCCATATCTTCACTCCAGAAAACTTACTTCCTTCTTATCGAGTTCTATTCCACTATTCCCGCTCTAGTCGTAAACCTCAAATCGTATCCCATAAACCATAACTGTCAACACACTTGATGGTTCCAATTTCCGTCATTATCTGCGTCATCAACGCTGGCGACCAAACGAAAACAGAGCCAGACAAGATACGAGTACCACCATAAGAGAAGAAAGAAGCAAAACTAGGAATAAGTGAGACACAAAAGTACTATAGAACGCCCTGATTGCCATCTTGATTGCAGACACTTCGCCGAGAAAAGCATCCGACACAATGCCTGACCATTACGCGGTTGAAATAACGACCAAACTGTTTAGCGAGTTGTGTTTAGAACGTAAAAACGCTAAAAAGCTTATCTACTCCGAATGAGTATCTGCTTTCTTTTTTTTTTTCTGGATCTTTTTCCATTTAGTGGCAGTTTTGTGGCCCACAACTAATGAGGGGTCGCGTGTACGAGTATTACACCTCCGACCGAGGGATACAGCGTCACTCTACACTCGACAGCGCTCGCAGTTAATTTAAAAGTCCAAATTGGCCACGAAAAGTTTCTTCACGACGGAGAAGTTAAGCTAAATTTGCGGGTAATAAATCTCGCCTGCAGCGTGCCTGGCATGTAGCACCTCCCAGTTAGCGAACAACAAACTTATCTAGATGACGTCGAACGGAATGTATATGGGACGGATAGACGCGCGACGCGACACCGCGGTGGCAGTGGAAGATGTGTGGCTTGTGTGGCCGTTGTTGCATATTTGAAATGGTGGCGAGATGTGTTGTTTGCTTAGCAGTCGACTACGTGACTTAATTATATGATTTTGCGCGAGAATGAACGAAAAAAAAAAACACAAAAATCAAGACGAAGACTGGGAATCTATGTATCTCGGGCCGGTTTTGGAGCGCGGATGAGAATTTGTGGGGTTTTCTAGAAATATGTTCTTTGGCGAGTTCCGATACCCGGAGATTTGTTGCGGATGGATGTACATATTGTAGTAAGATGGATAGATTTGGAATTGGTGGAAACTGGGTCAGCGAGACGGTGTGGTGATGTGCAGGGAATTCGGATAGATTTGCTTTGCGTTGTAAGGTAAATGGAAACGATAGATATGTTGCTTGGGGTCTACGTGAAGGTATTGTCAATGAGGACGAACGATGTATTGTAGTTGGTGGAAAACATTAGCGAATTGCTATTGAATCTCGTCATATTGGAGAGCAATCCTAACCTATTTTGTTAAAATGAAGTGTGGAATCTATTATTCATTTCCACTCTAGATCTATAAAGTGGCACTCAATGATAAGCCATCAGTAAACAAGGCTATGCATCTAGACTAAAATAAGTACTGTCGAAGAGTCCGATCGGCCAGAGAGATTGATCTATCAGGTATACGGGATGGCGCCAGTAGTTCATTTTGGTCAGAAATATCAGAACATGACATGGTAAGCTTCATCATTACTTTTGTGAAATTTCTTAATAGCCGCGTTAAATATTTATTGCATTTGGTAATGCTTTTCAAAACAAGAAAACAAAGACGCCAAAAAATTCGACGTAGCGAAGGAGCACCTTAACCGTTTGCAAAGTTTGAAAACACAGGGTTGAACGCATTATTGTATCATGATCCATGTCAGACGCAACGAAAATTTGCAATTTTATTAGCCTTAACTCAAAAAATCATTTTTTTCTTCGCATGAAGGCTTCGGAACAAATACAGCAAATAAAAGTGACATTCGAGTAGAAACCGGGAGACCTCGAATGGTGTGTTTTCACGAGAGAACTGCTGCTCCAATGGAAAGAAGGGAAATTTCTTTTGCATTGTAAAGGGAGATTTTTCTACTGCTTTGTTTTTCAGTGTTTATTTTTAACAATTCGCTCATGATTCTTGGCATGTGTCTACATCAAGCAATTTTAAATGGCATTGCCATTTTATCACAGAAAGATTGATGATCGTGTTGTAATGGTAATCATCACCGATTGTTGAACCGAAGGTCTGAAGAACAATTCCTATACGGAAAGACTGTGCAGTAACATCAGTTCTGAATGAGAAATGATCAAAAAGTGCTGACGAAGGCATAACACTCGCAGCATAAGATCACCTCAAAATTCATACTCTGTGTGTGCATTCCCAGTATAATTCCTTTAAGCCATGGAAACATAAGAGTAACTGTGAACTACAACCAACACAAATTCAGTAGAATCTTTTAAATCCTACCAAGGACAAGCACCCCCGGAGAGTATTGAACGAACATCTTCGACACAAACCATCTGCATGCCGTCCCGATTGTGCGACAAACACCATAAGGGCGTAACTCTTAGGTTAAGTTTGGTTAGGTTAGAGAAGGGGAGTGTGATGGTGTGATGTCACTTCCACTCGGAGGCCAAGAGGCCCATTGTGATTCCCTTCATTTGTGTGGGTGCACATAAAATTAACCTGTCCTATCAGGTGGTGGCTGAAACCACCCCGTGCTCTTAATGAATTTTAGAAGATGCGATATATCTGCATTAGCCACGTCCGCAATCTCTGTAAAGAATCTTTGGACTAGCGACACTAGGCGTCGATTCTGGAGAGCTGGGCAGTGGCAAAGCAGATGTTGGATCGTCTCAGTTTCTTCCTCATCGTCGCCGCATCGGCAGAGATCGCTGGCTCCCGAGTCCCATTTCCGGAGCATTGCTCTAATGGGACAGTGTCCTGTGATCACTCCGACGAACATACGGATCAAGTTACGGTCCAGCGCCAGGAGCTTCTTTGTTTTTCCGATATTGAGCTCTGGCCACGATGATCTTTCGTGTAGCTGTCGTTTCTTGTAAGCCAAGACGAGTTGGCTTCTTTGATGATTGTGTCGCTTATGATCCGGTATAATGCACTGATCGGTGGTTGCAATGACGTGTCCGCTTTGCTGATGTCCATTTCAGACCTTTGCCCGGCCAATTCGTCTGCTCTTTCGTTCCCTGTGATTGAGCTGTGGCCCGGGACCCAGCAGAGTTTAACTTTGTGGTATCTGATATACTTCAGTGAGTCGCGACATTTCTTAACAGCCTTTGATCTCGTTATACAGGATTCTATTGACTTCAGTGCAGCCTGGCTGTCTACGAAGAAAGTGATATCAGATGGTGGGATATCGGCTACCTGTAGGTGTTTGGCTGCTTTCTCTATTGCCAGGATTTCTGCTTGAAAAACGCTGCACAGATCAGGGAGTCTGAATGATTCCTGTTTGTGGAGGGTATCAGAGTAGAACCAGGCCCCAGTGCCTGTGTCCATTTTCGATCCGGCGGTGAAGAGGGCGATCTCATGGTCGTTGATTACGGCGTTTGATAGCCACTCTTCTCTGTCGGGGAAGAGGATAGGTATATTGAGAGAGAAGTCATTTTGGGGGGAAATATAGTCTTTCGTAGCTGCGAGGCTACTAAAACCATGTTTCCTTCCCAGGTCGTCTATTATCTTAAGTATGGCCGCATGTCCATAGTTGGCTTGCGTCCACAGAGAAGACTCCCTTAGTCTGAGAGCGCTCTTTGCAGCGCAACCTTTTATGAATAGATCCAAGGGGAGGCGATGAAGAATCATGTCCAACCCTGCTTGCGTCGTGCTTCTCATGGCTCCCGTTGTACAAACAGCGGCTGACCTTTGTACTTTGTTGAGCATGTTCATATAGCTTTTCGTGCTGCTAGCAGTCCACCAGACTAGGGCCCCATAAGTTAAAATGGGTCTGATGATTGCTGTGTACATCCAATGAATGATGTACGGTTGCAAGCCCCATCTTTTTCCGAAGGTCTTTTTGCACGCATAAAAAGCATTCAATCCTTTTTTCATCCTTTCCTCCAGGTTCCTTTTCCAGGAGAGTTTGGAGTCAAGAATGATGCCTAGATATTTGGCTTCCGCTTTGAGTTTGAGTGGAGTGCCCTTTAACTTTGGGGGAGCAAATATCGGAATTTTCCTTTTCCTGGTGAACAAGACCAGCTAGGTTTTCTGGGGGTTTATTCTCAGACCGTTCTGTCTTGTCCACGGGGAGAGTTCCCTCAACGCAAATTCCATTAGTTCACTGATAGTTGGTAGAAATTTACCTTTTATCAAGATAACCAGGTCATCCGCGTACGCTATGATCTTTGTGTCTTTCTATATAAAGAATTTGAGGATTTTGTTAACTGTAAGAACCCACAGTAGGGAGGAGAGAGGGTGTAACTCTTAAACCTACCCAAAAAAAACATAACGACTTTCTTTGACTTTCACGGAAACTTCAATTCACTCGTTTAAGCGCGAAAGCCAGCCTCAATTGCAACCTTAGAAGACAACATTATCCGTGTTTACCCGTATTATAAGCATAGACCACTTAGAACGTTGTCGTGGTCAACTTTGGCATAAAATAATCTTTAAGAAGTAAATCCCAAGCATTGATTTATCAACTCAAATGTAAGTTGTACACACTTTTGCGATTTTCCTCTGCCTTTTTGACAATAAAAAAAGAGATCAGCTCACCGGGAGCCAAGCTACTTTCCGCAAGATTTCCGGTGATAACTGTTCCTGTCGAATATTCTCCTTAAGAGCTTCAACTGTCTGAGGCTTGTTGGCATAAGCCCGCAATTTCAAGTAGTCCCAAAGAAAGAAGTCTGGGATGGTTAAATCGGGCGATCTTGCTGGCTATGCCAAATCGCCAAAACGGGCGATTACGCGACCAGGAAACGTTTCTTTCACAATATCCATTATGGCTCGTGCTATGAGTGCGGTTGCACCGTCTTGTAGAAACCACATGTTCACCAAGCCCCGCTCAACCAATTCCGGCAGTAAGAAGTTGTTTATCATGGCCGTGTAGCATTCACCAGTAACAATGATCGTATTGCCGATGGAGTCCTCAAAAAAAATGTGGGCCAATCACTCCTCCCGCGTGAACGCCGCACCTCACATTGGCTTCGAGTGGGTATAATGGCTCTTAGTGCACCCCGATTTTCAGTGCCCAACAAACGACGATTTTGCTTATTGACGTAATCGCTTAAGTGGAAATGCGCCTCCTCGCTCATGATGATTTTCGATACAAAATCATCTTCTTCGTTGCTGAAGTCCGGTGGCGGCCACAACCTGCATGGTCTCGTGTCTGTTCGAGTCAGGCAGCTAAGCGCGGGAATAACGATTAGGAAATCGACGTCGAAATTCACGCTGCGCTAGCACCATCGACCGAATATTGGTCACAAAATCACCAGAATTATTCCTCGCTCTTGCGGAGTATAGCGCTCCATTGCTTATCTGTTGGCAGCTGTCTAGTTCATAAATGTCAAATATGATTGACGTATGACGCTCTTTGCGAAAATTATAATATCTTCCGATAGACTAATCCATTTAGCGACACTTTATACAATTCCAGGCCTTCTATCTTGAATCTTGCAAACTTTTACCTAGATCTCAGGAACCATAGTATGTAGGGCTCTAAGCCCGGTCGCTATGAACTCCAAATCGTGTAATATACAACAAAGCCAAGTTTCAGACTCCAAGCTACTCGGAAAGTTTGGTTTGATATATGCGTGAGGACGGACGATCAGATCGGAAAACCTTTGCATAAGTCTTCCCCACCTCAGCTTTGCAGGGTAAAAGACTAAAAATCACACATTATTATGACTGGCGATGAAAAGTGAATCCATTACCATTATCCAAAGTGCGTCATCATCAACGGCCAAGCCAAACATCCATGGATTGAAGCCCATGTTGTGTATTTGGACCAGCTTGGTGTGGTACACTATAATTTGCTGCAACCGAGTAAAGCCAATGAAATGGGAAGCCGCCCTTCCCGAAACTGTTGGGATCGATGTAGCATAGCCTGGGTAAGCTGTACTTTCGATCTTTTGAAGAAGTCAAAATGTTGGTCGATCCGTGGATCCGTGTTTTTTTTTTATTTTTATATAATTTGCGCGCGCAAAAGGGGTTATGATTGCCCTTAAGTGCCCGGAATCAAGACACAGCACGGGCCGAAGGTATAGGGGAGAACGGGAGAGGAGGTACCTGTGCACACTGATCTTAAATGCCTGTGGATTGTAGTGAATAGGAAATATTCGTGTTGTGCAACTGGAAAAGGAATCCTGAATTTAACTGTACGTCCGAAGGCAAGCTTGAGGGTGGACTGATGAGCATTCCTGGCAAGACGAGTATTGCGGGTGAAAGTACAAGGAGGTCTTGGGAGCACCAGACCAGATATGAGCGTTGTACTCAAGCTTGGAACGGATGTAGGCCTTATAAATTGAAGGCAAATCGGAGTGGGTGAAAAATTTCCTGCATCGTTAGAGGAAACCTAGATATTTTGCCGTGTTTTTGCCGACTTCCAAGATGTGATCATTCCAATTAGATTTAGTATTGATACACGTACCAAGAATGGAAAGTTTTCCGGTTCCATCGACTCAAGGGCCGTTCGTGGACAATGGCTAATTATTAAGGGTTCGCTTTAGCGACAGTAGACAGCAGGGCGTGAGTCTTGGAACGAATAGCGAACAGGAGATCATTTATAAAAATGAAGAAGAATGCCGGTGACAGAACAAAACCTTGGAGAATGCCAGCAATTTTATGGTGTCTTCAGTCCAAAACGAGTTGGATTGTACGGCCAGGAAGGTATTTCTTAGTACCGCCTCTTCGAAAAGAATTATGACATTTGTTAGAACAAAACGAGCATATAGAAGCAACGAGAAGAGAAACCCTTTTGATTATATTGCTTAACGAATGCCCCGATATGCTATTGGTTAGCGAAACTCAGCACAAACAAAAACCAAAACACAAAATAGTTTACAAAAACTACAATGCAATTAGGCTGGGCTCAAAAGCTGATGGGGTCGCTGTCTTAATTACGAAAAGTCCATGACCGAATTTCTACGCGTTTACTTATGGGGAGGGATGAACTCATGTCCATCCTCGATCCACTAAAAAATAAAAAGTCGACGGGAATACATAGATAATGTCCCAAACGTCGATTAGAGACACCTGCCAATTGAAGCAGTAGATATTCTCCCCACGTTGTTCAGCAATCTAGCGCATTGACAACCAATGGTGGTCCATTCTATCCCTGAGCAGGATAGAGATAGAATAAACCGGACTAATCCCCGATCCTTCCGAATGTTAGCAATGTCTGTGAAAAAGTTTTATGTCGAGCCCTGATCAGATGAGATGAGGAAAAGAAAATAAAGCCGGGCAATATGTTTGGTTTAAAGGGGAGGCATGACACTATTGATCCTTCCAACATTCAGTAGAATAAGGCAAAAAACCCAAAGTATGGGTGCTTGTCTGGTCGACTTTGAAAAGGCGTTCGACACATTAGAAGGTCTGTTGTACAAGCTTGCTAGGCTAGGCATGCCAAATCGTCTTCTGTATAGGTACATATAGGGTTTTCCAAAAAGGACTTGACAACTTTTTTTTTAAATAAAACGCAAACCATTTGAGATATTTCAAGAACTTTATTATCGGCTTGAAGTACAATCAAAACATTTATGAATGGAACTCGACTTCGTTCATATAGCCACCGCGAGCACGTTTGCAGTGGTCGATTCGTTGGACTCAATTTTCGATGACTCGGCCACACATTTCGGCCGAAACGGCCGCTATTTCGCGTTCAATGTTGGCTCTGAGCTCTTCCAACGTCGTCGGCTTGTTGGCATAATATTAGAATATTAATGGTCTAGAGGCGTTAAATCGCACGAACAAGGCGGCCAATCGACTGGCCCATTTCTTGAGATAACACGCTCATCAAACTCTTCAATTAATCGATTGTAACGTGTGCTGTGTGGCTTGTGACACCGTCGTGTTGAAAGCACATGTCGTCCAAGTCCATATCTTCCAATTCGGGCCAAAAATAATCGGTAATCATAGCGCGATAACGCTGGCCATTCACAGTAACATGACGATCGTTATCGTCGACGAAAAAATATTGCCCAATAACGCCGCCGGCATGCAAACCGCACCAAACAGTTATTTTTTGTGGATGAAGTGGTGATTCATGAAGCACATGTGGATTTTCACCCCACCTATAATGCATATTTTGCTTATTGACGAACCCATCGAGCCAAAAATGAGCTTCGTCACTGAAGATGATTTTGCGATGAAATTCATCATCTTGGCGCATCTTCTCCAGAGCCCAATCGGAGAACGTACGTCGCTTCAAATGGTCCATCGGCTTCAATTCTTGAGTCAGGTTGATCTTGTATGGGTGTAAACCAAGATCCTTACGCAAAATACGCCATAATATGGTCTGAGCGATGCCCAATTCTTGAGAACGCTGTGGAATTGACTGATTTGGATCGTTTGCTACGGACGCCTGAACGGCAGCGTTATTTTCGACACTTCGACCAACCTGTTGCCTCACTGATACGGCAACATCACACAACGAATATGTGGACTCAAATTTTTGCACTAAGCTTATTATTGCCTGTCTACAAGGGCGAGAATTACGACCGAAAATTGGAGTTAACGCTCTTAAAGTTGCGGTCACCGACTCCGAATTTCGGTAGAAAATTTTTATAATTTGCAGACGTTGCTCGTTACTCTACCATGATGAAAATGTTGAGTTTACTGAATAAATTGACAATAACAGTTCGATGATTAGTGATAGGGTGCGTTCACAAATTAAATTCAAAGCTGTCAAGTCCCCATTGGAAATCCCTTTATTTAATGTAACAATGTTACATTGGAAAATAGGAAACGATAATGTTTAGGACTCCGTTGTATATAACCTCAAGGGATACCAGAAAGAACTGGAGGAAATTCACGAACCTTGGGCAGCATGGACAACCATTAGCGGTGAGAATCTTAATACCTTCACTGGTATCTATTTTTCATAGACGCTTGTTTACCCGAATCATACGAGTGATAGCCAACTTGATTTTATTTAATATTAGAATTAAGCAGCTTAGGTTTGGTAAGTAAAAAAAAAAAGCCTAAATTTAGTTTAGTTTTTTAATAATTTTTTTTTAGAAAGTCCACTTCTTAGTTAGACTTAGAGTGCCCGCACATGGCCAGTAAGACACATTAAATATTAAGATTTTTTAAGGTGGATTTGAACATGTTTGTAGGAGTAAAACTTTATAAAAACTTGTTACGTCGAATTTTGGATACGTGTTACGTTGAAGCTATTGGTTCTGTGTTATCTGTTGGTTTTTACTTCCTCCTCTCTGCGGCAATGAATCGTTCTTAGAATGTTTGTTAACAACAGGTGATGGGAGCTTTCATTTTCTCCATCGACAATACCATATTCTAAACTTCTTTAGACCTTCTAATCGGTCTGGCATTACCAATGTCTATGCAACAAAGTTATCAGCAAATTCAACAAGATTTGCTGCTCCTGATTTAGGACTCACCTGCGATTCGCGTTGTTTGTGTTCCCGTACACCGTATGGATCGTGCCTCAGCACTTGCATTTCGATGTCCAGGGCGATTCTATTGGTTATCCTGAAGCTAGTTTGATAACGCAGTCCTCGCATATCGTACATACGTCGACCTCCAGGAACTTGTTAACCCTGCCAGTTCCTCAGGCAAACTTCTTCGTTTTTGCCGATTCCCCTGATACCAACCTCAAGAAGTAACAACTGATTTGTGTAGCCATTAGCCATCTCTTCTTACCATTGAAACCCTTCAGTAAGAGCCACAGATGTTCTTTTAACCCTAATTATACCTTTAGTTAATTAGGGTTATTAGTTCACGCCACGTTAATAAAACTTTTGCAAATATCTCAAATGCCTTCAACATCTTTTGGATCGTTTCGAAAGCAATTGGGAACTTTGAAAATAGTAGGTATTCATGTATTCATGTCGATAAGGTAGAACAATTATTTAAATTTATAGTGCATCTTTTTAGGCGCACATTGAATGTTCTTCATAACGATTTTGCATTTGGATAAAACACAGAATAATTGTGATACCGGCCTGGAATGTACACCAGATGTAGTGGAATACCACGTCAACGACATAACGATACTACAAACGTGTACCGAAACGCGACAATCGACGCACTGCACAGACAAAAAAGTAGACTACTGACAAGGCTCGAACTCTTGTACAGACGGTTTACCGACAGATAAAACTCGGAGGTCAGGACACTGAAGTCACTGATTAAAAATCCCCAACAGTTGATCAAAGAGAATAAATTAAAAGCAAAAAAACATTTTAAAAAAAAAAGCTTTTATTTAAATGCTCTAAAAAGAAGAAAATAAAATTTTCCCTTAACATTTTAACTGTCAACTTATAGCCTCATTATACAGAATTTATATGATCATAAAAGCTTGCGATTTACTTGTGTAAATAAAACACTCAAGGGCATTTTCGTCGACATTGAGAGAGCTATTGATAACGCGACTTTCGACAGCACGTGTAACGCTACTAGACGCTAAACGCTGGTTTTGTGCACAGAACATTAATGATGTAGGTCTCGGACAATATGTCAAACCTAGAGTATACAGGGGTTGCCCGCAAGATGACGTTCTGTCTCCGCTGTCTTGGTGCATGGTCCACGACTCTCTGCTCGATGCTCTGAAGGCCTCTGGAATCTACATCCAGGCATATGAGAATGATGCTGCCGTTCTCTCCTCTGTCGGCTCTTGTTTAGCGTATGTCTGTCACAAAGCACAGGCGGTGCTAAATGTGCTCGATGACTGATGCAATAGGCTGTAGGTTAAACTTCTTAAGACTGATGTCGTTCTCTTCACGAAAAAGAGGAAAAATACTGGCATTACTCAGCTGGTGCTAAAAGGCATTCCCATCCCGATATCCAAGGAAGCTAAGTACCGGTGAGTCATCTTAATAGCAATGGTCAAAACATGTAGAGTCAAAAACCAGCAAAGCGCTGCCAGCTCTTTGGCATTCGAAAGGTGCTTTTGGTGAAACATGGAGTTTATCGCCGCTAAAGGTTTGGATCTACACGGTAATGATGACCGACAATCCATATGCATCGGTTGTCTAGTGGAACAGGTTAACATGCAAACACGGCGTAGCCTCTTCAGTAAACTCTAGTTTACCCAGCGCCTAGAGCGCTGCTCTAGATGTTATGATGAATCTTCTACCCCTTAACATATTTATCAGGGGGTTTGCACTAAAAGCCATGTTTAGCCTCAATAGTAACAGTTTCTGGTATAACTCGCATTAGAGTGATAGTGTACTTGCGCGAGTTACAGCCGAAGATCCACACGACACCAAACAACAACAACAACCCACAGCCTATCACCACACCACACTATTTCGACCAGCAGTGAATGAAGTCATTTTTTTTTAAAGACCTTTCCGAGTTTCAATTCTTCTTACTCTTCTTCTTAGATGGCGTTGTAGCTCACGGAGAGCCAGAGCCAAACTTCTTTCATTCACTTATGTTGCGTGCGACTTGTTTTTCACACAAGTGAACGGGACCTACAGTTTAATGCCGATTCCGAACGGCGAGGAGGTTTTGCCAGTACGCCGCCGAGGAGAGAAGTCGCGTAATGAACATTCGATGGCGTTGGTGTTATCGGGATCCAAACTCGCTCATCGTGCATCAGAGGCCGACACCGTGCGTCAATTCTTAACTCGCGAGAATTATCCTACGACCCATGGACATACCTTCCGACGCAATGACGCCTCCCATCCTATTGCACTCTAATTTCATAGTCAAATTTCCATGGCGTCAGGAGTAGTTTTGACCAGATACTGAACCTGGAAAGGACTGTCTTCGCATTTTAACAGATGGTTTGTATGGGCCCCAGGTCACTCTGGAATCTCAAGAAATGAGATCTCCGATGAACTCGCTAGAAGGGGCTCAGAGGAAAGTTTCTCAGGACCTTAGGTCTACCTGTTTCCACGGTAAATTCCTACATCAACGATTGGGTCTTTAATGCACACTTTAATGTAGATGGAGAGAATATCCAGAATGCAGGATGACTAAGCGCGTACACCCTGAAGTCTGCAAAAATTACACAACATTCTTCTTATCCCTAAGGGGAATGGCTGCAGAAGGCTTGCGGGCGTCATTACCGGCCATTACACTTTTACTAAGCATTTCTTAGCTCTACATCACTGAAGCACCTCCTCACTTAGCTCCGGACTACGGGGGAAATACAATAAAGAAAGGTTTCTGTCTGGTAGTACAATGGACCAGTATTTGCGTCTGAGTGCTCCAACAGAAAGCAGAAGCCTGCAACAAAAAAAAAAATCTATCTATGCCTAATCGCATATCAATCAAGACGTCAAATATCAAAGATTTGGATATGTGGCATGAATATAATATCGAACAGAAATCTCTCAAATCCTATCGAGGATAACCACCTCCGGAGAATAGTGAACGAATATCTTCGACACAAACCATCTGCACCATCTGTACACTTTTGAACCTGCACGAATTATAAAAACAAAAATTGGAAGAACCAAGAACTGTCGAAAAATGCTTTAACGTCGCACAGCCAAGTACCAATAAAAGTATCGAGCTCCTGATCTATAATGGTAAAGTTGATCAGTCAATGAAAAGCTACGAATCAAGGTGGTGCTTTATTGGACTTGAGCCATTCTGTGGGATGGGAAATCACACTATCAGGTCTGAGAACACAGACCAAAATGACCTGGGAAAAATATCAAAAACAGATCAAACTACTATAAAGCTTATATAATGGGATTCCTTACCGAGCACTGAAAGGTTAGGGTCTCCTCCAGAATAAGGTGCTACAAGACCCAATTCAGCTTTTCATAGAGAATGGAGTATTTACTTAAAAAATATTGAAAATTAGGACAAGTTCCAGATTTCAAGTAGGGGAAAGAGAAAATGAATTCCCACATTTATAAACAAAGGACACAGTGCACAAGTCAAAGAGGGTAAAGAAAAACAGCAGTAGCTGTCACAGTCACAGCGCCTGAGAATCTCATAAGCGGAGGCAATGTCAGCGATAACGGGAAAGAGGCACTGCGAAAAAAAAATTGGGTCAACAACCCGTTTTGTAGTCAAGGGAACCTTAGGGTTAAGTTGCACTGAAGCGGGAAGAAAAATTATTTCTTTATAGCAAAGCGTGTTAGTGCAGGCAAAAGTTGACGCTTTTGTCGAACCATAAGCGGAAAAGAAGTTATGACGACACAAGTCGCACTATTAGGAAATAGTGCTACCTCCGTCTGATACCTTTTGCAAGATACAGAGAAAGCTTTTGCTCCGGTATGAGATTTTCAACCATGTTTACCGGGTTTACCATTCAAGGCGTATGTCGGCTAGGTTTCTGACTAGAGCTTCAACCCAGACGAGCTTTGCCAAACTTTGGTCAGCGTCCCGGCCGCTTCTTCAACAAGGGCATGATTGCGCAGATTTCTTGATCCCAGCTCGTGAACCAGTTCTAAATCCCTAAAAATAGTAATAACATTGATACAAATGGACTCAATCCGTCAGTCCAGCCATAAACAAGGAATGCGATGGCTTAACGCTATCTTAACCCGTCTGAAGTTTAAGCTTTATTGCTTAAGCTTATACAACGCATTATAGTTTCCGTCGAATACCCAACAATAACCATTTCGAAAGTTCTTCAACCAAAACCGAATAGGGAGCACTTGAATACGTCATTAAGGCGCACGCATTTCGCCAATCTATCGTTGTTCCCTCAGTTTCCTAAACAATTTCTTCATCCATCATTTATGATTGTTCGGCGTTAGCAGGAGCAGCACGCTATTAAATCACTATTCCGACACAAAACCACAGCACTAAACATCGCATAAAACGCCCACAAAGACGCCCTAAAACCACATGGCGAAGCGATCCAATAAAGCCAACAAAATGAAACCGACATAACCAACAGAATCTCAGCAGCCAAAGAATCAAGAAATCACAGAATCACTACGAATCGGGGAAACGTTCTCTCCCAGCTTCCTCCTCGTCATTGTTGTCTCTCTTCATAACGTTCAATGCCATAGAACCTGCAACCTCATCCCTCGATCCTGAATAAGCCAAGTGCTGGCAAGGAATTCGGAAGAATTTTATTTTCTGTACGGTCATAAAACGGTCCGGTCCATTACAGTTGCCCAGTGGCTGGCTTCCATAAAATATGAACTCACTTTTCTATCTCTAACTTTCCACTTGGTCAGTTCAATACAAGAGTCAACATAAAAGTTGCCCTAAGATGGCAATATTTCCTTCAGGGTCCCTTACTCACATTCCCGGCGCTGTTGGTTGTGTCGAAGGATTATTTGCTTTGACGTAATACGAGTGGTAGGACGGGGGGTAGGTTATCTAGGAGCCTTGTATTCGACTGACTGCACTATCGATATATTTATATGCAGATTGCGTGAGGGGACTACACCCATCGCCATCATTGAGTATAATCAGTGTTCGACACGTGTGTCCTTTTTTCATTTTCCAAGTAAATGGAGTCATGGTATGTACAGTCTGGGCTTTAATGAATGAACGTTAGAGGGTCGTAAAGGTCGTTTGATGCGCAGGTGAGCGGGCCCACAATATTCTGGGACAGATACTCGTATTCATGATAATTAAAGATTCCGCCCATAGAACATTCTGTCATTTGTAAATTTAGATCATTTTGTCCGATGGATTGGGTTCGGATTGAATTGGGAATATCTATGTATGTCAGGAAATCATTGAATCACTTTCAAACGAAATCAGTTTGGAAATGTTGGCTGAGAGACGGATGAGGAATATGAATATGATATAATGATCTCGAGAGTTCTTCCGATTGCGGGTATTGTTGGAAACAGGAAGTTATGGGAGGGTTTTTTGAAGGAAGCTTTCTTAGGCCTATGAACTACCTGGGAAATCATTCTAAAAGCATTTCAGATTAGTATGCAACGGGCGGGTATATTAAATTTTACAGATATGCCTGTGACTGTTAGTACACACTTTCAAGACATGAATCGATAAGGCTGAAATAGGCACAGAAGTTCTAACGATAAAAGGAATTGAGTACTGTACGAAGTACAGGGTTTTTCAATAAGAACATAACAATTTTATATTTTAATACATGTGCACACTTAAGCTTATTTTCTGATCCATTGACGACAAAATAACGAGAATAACGTGACAAAAATCCACGATCTCGTATTGGCAGACCGCGCGAGATAGCTGAAACAGTAGGCATTTCAAATGATCGCGTGGGTCATATCCTGCATGAAATTTTGGGCGTGAGAAAGCTGTCGGCGCTATGGGTGCCGCGTTTGCTCACTCCGGACAACAAACGCAACCGTGAGACCGTTTCAGAGCAGTGTTTGACGCTGTTTAAGCGCAATACAAAGGATTTTCTGCGTCGTTTCGTGACAGTCGACGAAACATGGATCCACTGGTACACACCAGAGACCAAGGCACAATCGAAACAGTGGACTTCACCCGGCGAAAGTGCTCCGAAGAAGGCGAAGGCTGTCCCATCGGCCGGAAAGGTGATGGCCACCGTTTTCTGGGACTCACAAGGTGTGATCCACATCGATTACCTGGAGAAGGGAAAAACGGTCACAGGGCTATGCCAAATTATTGGGCCGATTCGACACCGAATTGAAGAAAAAACGGTTCCACTTGGCGAAGAAAAAAGTGCTCTTCCACGCACCGGCTCACACCTCCGCCCTCGCCACGGCCAAATTGGTCGAATTGGGCTACGAACTGCTGCCCCATAAACCGTATTCTCCAGATTTGGCCCCGTGCCACTTCTTTTTGTTTCCAAGTCACTGAAAAAGTCACTCGCCGGACAGAAATTTCAGTCGAATGAGGAAGTAATCGCCGCACGGAGGCCCACCTTGCAGACCTCGAGAAAATATATTTTTTAGAGGTGTTAAAGAAGTTGGAGCATCGCTGGGTCAAGTGTATCGAGCTAAAAGGGAAGGAGGAAAGGCTAAGTACTTATCGCACCACCCTCGTAAGAAAAAAGTTCACAAATCCATAATGAAAATCACCTTTTGGAATGCAAACTTCCACATTCAACCATCACAAACGCTTACTTCACGTAATGAGTCACCCTTGCCAGTTGAGATCAGTTAAATGTACCCCAACCCAATAACACAACGCCCTATATGTCCCATACCATACAACTCGTACATGTCACCATGAATGGACATCAAACCCTCATATCACTTAGCCATCGAGCTACAAATGTCAATTAAACCCAACACAGGTGGGTTGACTTTGTCTATTTCATAGGAAACGGTACTGAGGAAGGATATGTCACGTTATAAATCCTGATTGCGATTGAACAAAAACATAAATTTTAAATTTCAAAACCTGTCGGACGGTTATCGGTGTCGCACAGGACATGTACTGAAATAATCTCATTCCGTTTTGCTTTCTATTTTGTTTTTTAGATGGCTTTTTATAGTTTTTGTCAGTTTTAAGTAAGTTCAAATGAGATTTCATCGAACGGGTATGCTGCAAGCGATAAGGGTTGCCATCTGTGTACTATTTCCCACACATGCATTTACTGTTAAAGGTCGAATTAAGGTCCATAATGTATGAGGCGTGCAATGAAGTTCTCGCTGTTTATCAAGAGATGGCTCCAGTAGAAAGTGCTGGTCGATTGTGACGTATCCAAAACTTCATGAACCAAGCTTAGACATTTAGGGAGTGCCGTGCCGCAGTGGGTAGTGTGTCGGCCGCTGACGCAAGATGAGCGAGTTCGGATCCCGATAACACCAACGCCATCGAATGATTATTTCGCGGCGTCCCTCCTCGGCGGGGTACTGGCAAAACCCCCCGTTGTATACTTGCCATGAAAAAGCTTCTCGGCTCTCACCGATCGGAATCGGCATTAAGCTTTAGGTTCCGTTCACTTATGTGAAAAAAACAAATCGCACACAACATAAGTGAGTAAAAAGAAGCTTGGCTCTGGCTCCACATGAGCTCCAACGCCATCTAAGGTGTCTGTCTGACAGTACAACGGACCAGTATTTGTGTCTGAGTGCTCCAACAGATAGCAGAAGCCTCAAAAAAAAAAAGAAAAGCTTAGACATATGGTAAGCAAACCGCATTGACACATTAGTGATTTTGTTTTTGGCGTCATATACTTTCGGATGTGTCAAAATGTCTGATTTTGTGCCAAATAATCGTCATTTACAGGAAGTGTTGCTTTTCTTCTTTCATTCGAAGAAAACGGCGACTGAAACGCATCGACAACTCCATATAGTGTAAGGAGATGCTGTTCTAAGTGAAACAATGTGCCGTGATTGGTTCCGTCGCTTCAAAGACAGTTTCGATATTGACGACCGTTCGCGTGAAGGAAGGCCAAAAACCTTCGAAGATGCTGAATTGGAGACATTGCTCGGAGCTGTTGTGAGCTAATCGCTTTAAAATAATTCATAATTATCTTGGGGTTCTTCAAGGTAGGCACATTGGCCCTGTACTCTTCACTCTTTTCATCAATGACTTAATTTCATACTTTTTCATTCTAACTACGTTCGTCACACCAGGGTGTTTGTCTGAGTTCCATCCATCCCGCTTTTTATCGAGCCAGTATCCGTAGTAAATCATTTAGCGGCCTCCTACATCGTAAGAACAATCCGTAGAACACCACTGGAAATGCTGCGAACAAGCAATCAGGGTTCAAAGTGTCGGCTTCAATAAACCCTGATCTTACAATGAATACAATGTTACAATGTAGCGCTGCACTGTAAAAAGAAAGTTCATCGTCAGACCTATACCAAAAGAGGGAGGATGAAAAAAAATATTCATGGGAAAAGGTAAAAATTTGAGAAGTGCGCGATCGAGGAGTTATAGACATGCTTTTGCAGGAATGACTCGGAAGTTTTGTCGAAAATTGAAACAAATATGTTACGAAGTTATTTGGGAACCAGTAGTCCTCCGCTCCCATGACTTAGACGAACTTAAGATAGCCATGTCGAGATTTAATCCCAAACAAGCATGCTGAGCTTTTCAAAGCAACTGGAGATGTTGGGGAAAATACTTCAGCTCATCTCGAGGATATGGTCAAAGGAAAACCTGCCCAATGAATGGTTTGAAGAAATAGGAGACATTTTTGACTGCTCGAACTACTGACGTCGAACACACAATTTTCTTTGCTGTTTTATGCAAACACCTGAAATCTTGAGGCAATAAACTAGTGTTTCCAGGCAAGAGGAGTCGATCATCGACGAAATATTCATTCAACCCAGATCCTGGTAAAAACAAAAGAGTTCCAGATCGATACTCACCAGCTATTTGTCGGCTTTAAAGATGCATTCGGTAACGTATTTAGGGGCGAGTCATACAGAATCACATCTAACACTGACACCCGACTATCTGCCAAGTTCGTTGTACTGTGCAGGGTGGAGTTGCAGAACTCTCGATGCTCCATAAGAGTTGGGCTTGATCTAACCGACGCACTTAATGTCAAAAAGAACCTGAGACGGGGTGACACATTTTCATGCCATTGAAGATAGCGTTCAGAAATCGAAACCAGGATAGGCGTCCGTGAAGCTTTCGTGGATATTGAAACAGAAGATTCAAAAATAGAACTGGCAATAAATAAGGACAAGAGGAAATAGGAGCATATGTTGCCATCAAAAAAGGGAGTCACACCACCAATGTCTTTATCTATAGACGTATTGTCAGATATAACTTTAAGGTAGTCTTGTCTTCAAGGTAACATCATCGACACGAATACAGAAATAAGACGCAGAGCCGGGAGGCAACTGAGTATTAGATGGCTGAAGGCGCCCTTGATAGTTTCGAAGGTAGGATTTTGCGGGTGATTTTTGGGCCAGTTTGTGAAGCCTGTATGACAGAGCTACGTTGAGTGTAAGAGCGCCATAATTCCGGTCCAAAGAGTCTAAGTCCCTGAGGGACAAGGCAACATCTATGCACACAAGTGAAAGGGGACTTCAATCAGCTGACTTTACTCTTGCGTGTGGCACCTTGTTTCAGGCTTTGATCTGCCCCAGACTTTATCGCCACCTAAGTAAAAAATCATTCTCAGATTAACAAACTTATCTTACACTGCTATGAACATCGCTTCAAGCCATTAAACATACTCGTACATCAGCGCGTCGAGCGCCAGGAAAATCCTGACTTTGTTGGATATTGACGGCCCTGCCCTGCTACAATCAATATGTCTCAACATTTACATTTGTTGCTTGGGCCAATCTTTAAGAAGTAGATACAGTTGAGGTTCATAAATAGCTCCTCAATTCTGTGGTTATGGCAACCCTTGACTATCACTTCTATTACACAAAAACAGAGCGCGTGAGCCAGTAAATAAAATAGACCATACCGACGATAGACGTGTAGCCGGATCCGATTTATCGTTTTTCCATGTTATTCTTTTTCATAAATTAATATGAAAACAGGATAAAGGGATCAACACCGGATTTCACCGTCAGGTCGTTAGATTGAAACTGACCGATGTGAAATGGCAACCCCACATAGTCGTTATTGAATTTGTTTTATTCCCATTTCGCAAACCAAGTCAAACACGAACTCCACATTTCCATGTCCATTGCGAGATGAAAGGAAAATAAATATTTTATGGACGGCTCGTGAGGTATTCAAGCCAATCCTTTCCTTTCCAACTTTCACAATTAGAAAGAACTTCCTCGAGCTATTGACGTAGCAAAAAAACAAAAATCTTTTGAAGATTGTCCCCGCTTACTCAGAGGCGAGTGAAAATCTTAAATTAATTAATTCCCGACGCGAAATCTGTCTTCCATCGAAAGGAGGAAGCATTTTTCGTAAATTAACTTAATGGCCAACAAGAAAAGCGACCATCACAATGGAATTGGAAGCAGCAACAAAAAAAAAACTCCAAGGACGTATCTGCTTGATTAAAATAAAAAGCAGAAGTGAGTTGGATGATATCCCTGCAACCACCGACTTCCGCCAGGACTGTCCCATTCGCCACATATTTATTATATTAATAATAGCCACAGAGCTAAAAGTTAAACAAAAGACACTCCAGCAGGAGAATTAAATGAAAAAGTATTATGCAATAAAAATCCTTTCAGGGACCGTCTATGGATCGTAGACGAAGGGACGATGGGAGTAGTTGACGCACTGTCCAGTGCTTGTTTAGCGGAAGCGGTGGATAGACATTCGGCCATCTGGACGTCCTCTGTCCACTATCTGGCGAGTGCATTACCATTACTCTGGTCGTTGTTTTGCATGTTTCCATTGCAGTGATAGTGGTTCTGAAAAATTCTGCTTCAAAGAATCCACTTCCAGAGATAAGACGGAGACAATGGCGCTGGGATGCTTAACCGAGGCAACGGAAAGTAGGATAAAGTTTTACAACGAAACCACTTGCAGGCCACATCAGGGAATTTATTTTTATGGGTCTAGTCGCGTACCCGTGGCAGAGGTATTCCCATGAAAAAATTTTCATGTGACTGGCATAAAAAAAACCCTTATAAGGGGTTTCCTCTTAACACTCACTTTAAGACATGATAAACCGATACAGCTGACAGCTTGTTTTCTTAGCTGGAAATGTAGTCTACAAATGCCAATTAAGGTGAGCTGCATTTTCCGAGTGCCGGGCCCAAAAGAAGTTCTAAGAATTATTGCTGCCAGTCTTTTCAAAAAAATATTAAAGGAGGTTCTTAGAGGTATTTTGAAAAGCCGCTTTTAGTCGTTAGAAGCATCGACATCCGGACTGAGGTTTGGCTCGTATTAATTATATCACTCGGATGGACTACGGTAAGCTTAGCTAGGCAAAGTCAATACTTTCTAAAAATAAAATATTTTTGGCCTTTATGGCGCAGAAGTTTGGAATTCATCGAACTGAATGAACACTATTGCTTCGGTCGAAGTCGAGATCGTGCTGGTTCAAGTTTATTGATTAAGGCCTAGGTCAAGCCCAAATCCAGTCCCAACTAAGTATTATAAGTGTATACCATAGAGGCCACATTAGAGAGAATGGACATCTAATCCCTTTACCCAAATTGCTAAGCTTATAAGTCTAAGTCCGGTGGAAACGACTGGGCCATGAAATGTCAAGCATCTTTCCGACTTACTTCCATTAAGCCTTGTATACTTCAAAAGACTTCGAAGACCTGCCATCATTTGGGAGTATGAAAATCTTGCGATTAACTTTTTGCCAGGGAAATAAGGCACAGGACGATAGTGTTTGGATCTTGCTGATCTGAGCTGCTTACTGTCACTTGGGGTCGTCCACATGTCCGGTTCTGTTTATTATTAAGTATTAATATCTTATTCAAAACATGGTCTGATGGTGGTCTGATTTTTCGAATCCACTGTTCTGTGTACGTGTTTGTGTGCGTTCGTAAAATTTTTCGCCTCGCTTATCTCATGAACGAATTAAGGTAGCAACTCCGGAGCAGTTTTATTCCACCCATAATGGTTAATGAAGAGCTGATTGAATTTTAATTAAATTCGATTCGGTAAAACCATTTTTATTGAAGTGTTGTGAACAACTTTCAAGTCAGTAATTACGGCTCCCGCTGCGTCTGATTTATAAGCTGAGTATTGGTTTTATGGTCTCTGAAAAAATGTATTTCCTAAGCCAAGAAAACAAAACACTCACATAAATAGTATGTGTTCCGCAGTTTCGCTCTCTTCAAGACAATATCTCAAGGTCTTTGTCAAAGGGGTACGCTTGTGGTAGGATATCATAGGTACATATATATACTTTGGTTGCCATTTGAAAGGACGTGGAGGCTGACATGTTCCCTGGTAGCCTACATGACGTGATCATTTCTGAGTAAACCAGTCGCATTGCACTTACTATATATAGATGAGATAGAGTACGTCCTATCAGTGCCTCTTGGGCTGCCATTATGTAGATGGCACAACACCTGTTACGCCATGATATGTCACGTTTCTTAGACACTTTCATTATAATATCATAATACAACTAACAAAAACACTAAGACACCCAACCAATCGTGTCGGAGAGACTGATAAAACAACCCCCCCCCCTTTCTTAGATCCACTCCTCCCTCCCTCAAACTCATCGACTTAACGCCGAAGACTACCATGTTATGTCACGTTTAAGATACAGAAGAATTTACGAAAATGTACGTCTCTCCTTCACCTACCTCCACGACAAACCTGACTCCATTTGTATCGACGGCAAAACTAAAACCAACGTCCTAGTCAAATCCACCAAGCAGCAAAACATACCCTACCTACCCTTTTTGCCCCAACTGAAACGAATCTATGCTCCAGCATTAGTTCAGTTATTTACCTCAAATTTCTTTCTGTTTCGGGCCGATGGACACAACAACTCTGCCAAACGTAATGGTTTCTTAGCAAATCACAGCCGCTATGTTTCCTTGCCCTTCAAATCGTCGAATTCCGCAGACTTTTTTTTTTGTCTTTTTTTTTTTCATTGTCAAACCCCTCCAAAGGAAAAGAAATCCTTCCACAGATCATCGCTCTGACTCCGGCCTTCTGCTCAGTAACATCACTAATATACTGCCTCCAGACGTCTCTTGTCTCTGAAAAAATATGCAACCTAAAGGCCGACTACTCTCCAGGTCCCAACTGTCTGCCTGCCATCTTCTTCTTTTCCTTTTTTTCCGGCGTTGTTATGGTCAGAAGTGTAGGACCATAACCTTCCCACTTAACTGCATTCCTACTGGTCCGCTTATGGGGTCCGCCTGCCATAGTTTTAAAAAAGGGGCGCGAATCATCTTATTTTACCCCTCAAGGACTCTTTCAGCTTTGGAAATATGCTTATGATTCCAGTCTATAAAATAAGACTTTGATGCACTATTCTTTCACTGCCAATCCATATTTTCTCCTAACCAACATGGGTTCCCAAAAGGTCGATCGACCACCACTAAGTAGTCGAGTTTGTTTCACAATCTTTGTTTGCCCTCAAAGCCGGCAAAGAAATTAACTTTGTTGCCGCTGACTTCAGCAAGACTTTTGACAAAATGTCTCACCAAATTATTCTTCATGGATCAGATCTCATGTAGAAGGTCGTCAATATAACGTTATTTTCAGATCTTCTATCTCTGATCCGGTGTCCCACAAGGTAGTCATCTCGGCCCATTGATATTTATTCTAACCATTAATGATGTTGACAGCGTTATTTTGAACTCCCAGCTCTCCATATAGACCGATGATATGAAAATATTTAAGCACATATCTTTCCCTGTTGACTCGTGCTCTCTCCAATCTAACCTTTACAGGTTCACTACTTGGTGTCAAAAAAACCATCTCGAGCTCATTGTCAGCAAATGCCAAGCCGTATTCGTAATGGAACCGTTTCCCCTGTCAACTTCTTGGTTGATCTAGGGGTCATTTGTAACCGCGATCTCAATTTTCGCTTCCATATCGACAACATTATCAAACATGCTAACTTTGCCCTCGGTTTCGTGAAACGTTGGTCCAAAGAATTCTCGAATCCTTACGTTACGAAATCATTATACATTACTTTCGTTAGGCCTCTTCTCGAATATACTAGCCAAGTCTGGTCCCCCTCTTAATAACTACGCGTATTGAAGCCATTCAAAGTAGGTTTATCTGTTTGGCCCTTCGTGGCCTTCCCTGGGCCGACCCCCTTAATCTACCAGCTTATATCGCCTAGAATTAATCATCCTCCAACCCATTAAAGAACGACGCGATTTTGAAGATATTCTATTTATTCACGACCTTATTGACAGCCCCCTCATTATTGCACATGATTTCCCTTAACACCAACCCACGTAACGTTCGGTCCACGCTCCTTTTCCGTATAAACACTCACCACACAAATGATGGCTACCACGAACCAATGTTTAGAATACTACGCAAAGCTAACACCAATCTTTTCGACCTCCAACCCAAAAAGGCCAGCCTTAGAATTGCCCTATACCACAACACTTCACCCTCTCCTTAATCGTTTCCCTCCTGTCACCTACCTAATAAGCTAATTAAGTTATTTTTTTTGTTAAGGCTTGCATTAAGCTTATAAAGTGCCCCTATGGGGGCGTTAAAATCAAAATGAAAAAAATCCTATCAGTGCCTCTTAGGCTGCCATTATGCAGATAGCACAACGCCTGTTTGGCAAGGATATGTTACGTTTCTAAGACACTGTCGTTTGGTGATGGCAGTTTTTCCTGGTTTCACTATAAGGAAGAGAGGAAGAGGTAATGAGGTGTACAAGTTAGCATTGAATATATTTATAGTATGAAATATATAGATTCGCAATACACGTCAGCAAGCCATGAATCCATGATCCTCAAGATCATAAGTGATTCATAAGTGATTTTGCTGAAGATTTGCAGACGGCCATAATACAACTAATCAAGCACTTAGACACCTAGCCACTTGTCTCGGAGAGACTGAGACAACACATGACGGAAAGTCGAAAAATGCGCCAGAAAACCTCGTAGTGCTCGTTCCGACAACAATATCGCCATTGCGGCCGAACATATAGCGGATGAGCCATCAACATAAACTAGACGACGTGTCACACAATTAGCCATTACATGTTCGTCTCTACAGTGCATGAGACCCTTAAATATGTACCATTTTAAAGTGAAGACAGACCATCACCTAGTTTAAGCATACGGTCTATCGCATTCCTGAACATGAACAACATTGTACGACTTTGGTCGAAATTATTCATGAGCACCATGTCTACCATATTTTATAGCACAAGTCTACTGGAGGAGATATGGTTCCAAAATGACCGCATACAGCTCGCGACAATAGACATTTTGAAGGACGTATTTACAGATCGCCTAATATCTCGTTCAGAAAGAATGCTCGACAAGAAAGCGATAATTTATCAGCCCAAGTACTAATACAACGCGGTACAGAGAACAAAAATGGTCATCAAGAAGGGAGTCAACTTAAACGACATCATTCTGAAAAAGTAAAGGAAAAATCTTAAAGGTTGAAAAAAACGTTTAAAATACAAAATTTTTCCATTCTACGGGGGTAGACCAAAGTGTCTCAGTCACATTTGTCAATTTTTTATTTTTCAGTTGAGTTTACGATCAGGATCGACCATCAATCAGGATCGATAGCCACAACTCATATATTTGCACCATTTAAGGGAAACAGGTTGGAAGGAAAGTAATTTTGACTTAACATTTGCCTATAACTACTATCGAAACTGTAATGAGTTGCCAATAACTACTACTATAGAAGTGGTAACTACCTCCAAACTATGGGCAGCTTTTCGTTGTTTATACTGTCATGGAGAACTTTCCGGATGCTATTTAGACAACACAACGGTGTGAGTGGGATAATCCTTGTTCCTACAAGATAAGGCCCTCGTTATTATCAATATAATCGAATGCCCTGCCAATATTGAAAGACGGCATCTATTTGGCCTCTATTAGTTAAATCAAATAGTGTGGGGTGCTCTCAGTGGATCATGCCTTGTGGTAAGAATATTGTAAACAACGAATGCCTTTAATATGGTTTTGAAGATCATATTCCACCAATATCAAGAAGTATGACATCAAATTTAAGGCATATTTGACACCACTGATGCATTGATAGAAACGAATCCTTTTAAATGTATGTATATATTCAGTAACCGAAAGCAAATTAACTGTAAAGCAGAAAAATAAATAATTTATTAAATCGATGTTCAATAAATAAATAAATAAACAATAAATAAATCAAAAACAAATAAACTTAATTTAAAAATGATTTAAAGATAAAATAAATTACTAGCAAATAAGTAAACATTAAATGTACAAATCAAATAATATATAAATAAACACGAAAAGCAAACCAATCAATAAAAAAGCAAATAAGTCAGAGTTAATGTGGAGTTTGGATGTGTAAACTCCACATCAATTCTTTTTAACACTGAAATTATGAGGCCGAATTCTGTTGACTTACTAGAGGGCTATCAGCGTTAAAGCAATTCATTAGAAAAATATAATTGACAGCGAATTCTGTCGCAAATAAAGAAGATTAATACCTTATTTGATACTACTTGCAGTCTTTTCATGTTGCAGCTCGTAAAATCACCCTACACTATACCCCCATTTAACATAGATGCTTGGAATAAAACTTTGTGTAAAATAAACTTGTTTTCATGATTAAGCCCAATTTTAGGAAGCTTGTGGTTATATTAACCTTGCAAAAGGTTTTTCAATAAGGGCGGCTAGATGTTGAAATAAAACAGAACAAGGTGCTTGGGAGCTATTAACAAAATTAATTTTTAATTTAAAATGCCAATGTATACCATTATGTATGTCAGGTTAGGTTCCCTCCGTAAAAAGCGGTGGTGATCACTTTTTTTTTTTTTTTTTTTTTTTTTTTTTTTTTATAATTCGTGCAGGTTCAAGAGTTACGCTCTTTTGATGTTTGTCACACAACCTGGACGGGGTGCAGATGGTTTGTGTCGAAGATGTTCGTTCACTACTCTCCGGGGGTGGTTGTCTTGGGATTCGAGAGATTCGACTGAATTTGTCGCGTTGATTGTAGTTTTACAGTAACTTTATTCCATGCCATTAAGATCTTATATTGGAAATGCACACGCAGAGTATGAATTTTGAAGTGATCTTATACTGCGAGTGTTATGCCTTCGTCAGCATTTTTTGATCATCTATCATTCACAACTGGTTTTGTTGCATGGGTTTTTTCCCGTATAGGAATTTTTCTTGGCTATGGTCAGACTTGAACTACAGACCTTCCGCTTAACAGTCGGTGATGATTACCATTGCACCACTACCACCCCAAGACAGGGATCTATTCATTATGCTAGCACTCGAGTCGGCTTGGTCACCGCTACTCTTGCAATCGTTTTAAGTATTGAAAATAATTCGATGGTTTGTTGGTCACGGCCAACTTATTCGGATAGATACGTTAGTACATTAAAAAAATATTGTCCCAGAAATCGTCTTCTCAAGGTGGCTAGGACAAGGCAGGGCAATTACATAGGAGACGGGATAGAGATTCTTCCTCTTCCTCATCATGACGCCTATTGCAATAGTCGTAATACGGCAGTTCTGTAAAAACTCCGATTAGGTTACTTATAATCTAGCCCCATATTTTTAGGAGGCTTGTGGATTTACGCAGACAATGCCTGGGATAGGTTTGTTGTTGTTGCATGTTGCATGTTGCATGTTTCAATGCCACGCCACCTCTCATTTGCCTGTTGCAGTGATTGTTTTGAGGTTTTATATTTTTGCGTTTCAGCTTGGAATATACTACAGTATTTCGGTCTGGCTGATAGGGTCGGTGCATAGACACCGGGACCGAAACCATTGTCTCTCCCTAACTCGTCTGTGTATATTTCCAGTGCATTGTTTTACTTCCCTCGTCGGTGTTGTTGCATATACAATCTTGAAGTCTAGGGCCGGGATTAAGTAGTCCGTCACTTCACTTAGATCATTGTAGAATACCAGGGTGTCCTATTTCGGAGACCTTAAAATGAGCTGATTACTTATGTCGCAGAGCCAATTTCTTCGCCTTTTCCTTGCTAAAAATATCCAAGGGGAGTAGATGAAGCATCGTTTCAAGGGCTGCAGTGGGGGTTGTTCGCAGTGTCCTGGTTATAGCGACATATGCCTCCCTTTGAATTCTACTTAAAAGTTTGGCATAGTTATATGCCGGTATTTATAGCGGTATACAGCCAGTGTGTGATATGGAGTTTGATAAGCCATCAGGGTTCTTTTGCAGGTTTATAGAGCAGTTGTTGCTTTTGTGAAACGTCCTTCCGCATTAAATATCCAGTTGAGCTACTTGTCGAGTATCACGCCAAGTATATTTTTTTGTAGGCTTTCGCGAATGCCTTAAAAAGAAAGGAAAAGAGGCTGATAGGTCTGTAGTCTCTTGCAGTTATTTGGGAGGTTTTTCCCTGCTTTTTGGTATAAATGTAACATTTACTTCCATCCAGGATAGTGGTACGTAACCCCAGTCTAGGCTGGATGAGAACAATACCAAAAGCCACGAGAGTGGTTCGAGAATGCCGTAAGCACGTTGCATCTCTGCCGGGTAGATTTTATTCCTGCAGATTTGTATGGAAGGAACCTATTAGTATTTACTGCCCATTGGAATTTCCTTTTGCTTACTATTATACTTCCTTTGAAATAAATGGAAGACTTTGTAGCTACAAGCCTCTGCGTTGTCGGGAAGCAAGACTCTTCGTTGGTGACCATTGCGATGCCAACTGATTTGTTAATTAGGGCAGTTATAGTGGGAGCCTTTGACAGTATCTTCCTCACTCAACTGCCTTCATTTTGGTCTTCTATTTCTGAATATAAATTAAACATTTTGTTTTCGATTTTTCTAAAAAAAAAAATATGTTTTTAATTTATTTTTTGAAAATGTTGTTGATCAACCGAAACGTCTAAGACTAAAACTTAAATCTAACAGAGTGGGAAACGGGAGATAGTGGACGTGAAGTAATGCGGTTTTTGGGATGGATATAAGGTGAATCTTTTGGGAAGGTGTTGGATTGGGAATATGCAGCGTGTCTGAGATGCTCGCGGAACATGCGGGTCAAGCGTGCAACACCAGTATGTCCTTTGTGCCTTTCTTGTTTAATTTTGTATAGCCTGAGACTGTTCTTGCAAGGGTTCCAGTCCTCTGTTCCATTTTGATTTTTTGCTTCGTTGAATAGCCGTCTACTTTCCTTTCTAAGGTACCAAGATCGTCAGACCACCATTTAGGTTTGGTTCCCTTTGTTCCGCTACTTGGGCAAGATTGTAACTTTAATCGCTAGCCGTTTAATGTCCGCATGCGGCTTGGGGTTACTTAATTGAGCGTAGTCAAGAGCGCCTTTAAGGTTAGTCTCATGTTTACCCCAGTTGATCCGTTTAGGATTTATAAAGACTTGTTTGTGTGGGATCACAAAGTTTAAATGGAAGTGAATGATCAGAGAAGGCATTATTTTCCGATGCCAACTAGTTTGCAACGAGTTATTGGAAGAATCGGTTACCAAGGTTATATCTAAAAATTCGCTGCTACGAAGGTTGATCTATTACCTCTATTACAAATAACAAGGTCTGTTTCTATAATGTAGGTAAGTAATACTTCATCTCTTTTTGATGTCGCTCCTGCTCCAAGTAGTATGGTGAGCATTCGTGTCACATCCTATTAGAACCGATATTTTTGGCCGTTCATTATATATGGAATAAAACATTGGCTCTTTACGGTGGCATGGATCCAAGTGGTCCAATTTTCAATGACTCTTCCTCAAAAATCCCACTGAATTTGCGCGATGGCCTGTGTTATGCTCACCTTAAAGGCCTCGGTCGACTGTGATTTATTCTCATAAAGCTGTGACGTCAGGGAACCCCACAAGAAAAAGTCACCTTCTGGATCAGCATGTGTCTAGGTCCATATAGTTTAAGTTGAGCCATAGGAAATTGGTTATCATCCTTCTGTAGCACCGCCGCATCAACGTCGTTTTCGAAAACGTATGGACCCATGACGCCACCGGTCCGCATCCGCATCAAATGGTAACTTTTTGAAGATGCAATATCACCTGGTGAACTTCGCGTGATTTGATGTCGTCCCATATACGGCAATTTTGCTTGTTAACACAGCCATTTATCCAATAATGCGCCTGGTCGCTGAAGATAATTTTTCGGCTAAAATTGAGGCGCCCTCCAAATGGCGCTGTTTATGGTCATGGAGTTTTGAGCTCCTGAGTCAGTTGGATTTTTTATGGATGTAGGCCCAAGCGTGCGAAACAACGAATTCTTGTAAACGGCGAAGAATCGACTGCCTCGGGTTCTGCTCTACATTTTCACGGACCGCGGCGATGTTCGCGGCCGATATTGCATTCCTTTGATGTATGAAAGCTTGCTGATTGATTACCCAACCGGTTGTCTCAAATATGGTCACATTTGAAGAGTCGACTGTGAAAGGCCACATATTCTCACAAAATTATTCCCATATGGCTCCGTGAGCATAACGAAATTAGCAAAATACCACCAGCTTGATCGTGGGTTTTTGAAAAAAAAATGCATTTCTTTGTCCTTGTCCTTGCCCCTGTTGCCAATAACATATTCATATCCATATTCAACCACTTAGTAAAATAATCATGAAGTATTTCAAAGACATTCTGAAACTTTGCCTTAAGACGAAAAACCTTCTATGCCATCGGCCTAAGACGCAACTTGACAATCAAGAAGATTGAGCAATCAAAAGTACAATATATATGTTATACAGACTTGGGCTACAGAAGCTTGGGGATTACCTCAAGGAGTTACTATTAACAAGTATGTACTTTAAATAATGGTTGGACAAAAAACTCTAAAATTTGAATAAAATCTTCAGGGAAATCGAAATTCATCATTGTATACAATAAAAGTCCGTCACGCCAGACAGTCTCAACTGCAGTTTCAGTTATCCAGTAGAGGCAAACTGATTGATTTTCCTAAATTAAGATTGGCTTTTAAATAATGGCTAAGGGTTTGTTGAGAGAAATGAGGATGATTTCTAGAACCAAATTACTCATTAGGAAAATATTTATCAGTGTTAAGCTCCATCTGTTTTCGCTTGTTCAAAAGACCTGTGTTGCCGTCCCCTAAACAGTAGAAAAGTGTTGAAATTGTAGGCAAAGGATTGATGGATTCCGTGCCAATACCAATCTCCTTTTGAAGCAGTGCAGCAGCTATGCTATCTCCTCTTTAAATGGACATTTCAAATTCACATAGATAAATGAAGTTTGTTCAAAAAATAAAGTGACTTTTAATTTTTCTGCAAGAATATTTATTTATTTATTAACATCTATCTTGTTCCTTTCAGAGTAATCTCCTCATATATAATACACTTGTGCCAGATCTTTACCCAATCCTCGAAACACTTCTGATAAGCGCTTTTCGTATAGCCTTTCTTACGGTGACTGAGGCATGATTATGGTATTGTTTTTGGATAAATCCGAACGCTTTCTTCCTACAGCTTAAGGCAAATGACACACACATAACTTTATCCAACATTTTCATCCATTATTGACATGATGAGGCATGGTTTAAGGGCAATCCGAAGACTGGACCCCATTACAATTATTTCTGTAAATTTATATTCCGACTTCGTTTCCTTGGTGCTTTCCTGGTGGTTTTTCTATTATCGTAACGGTCTAAGATTGTTGGCAGAAACTTGTGACAACCAGTTCCCCAGTTTCCGAATATTCAAATTTGATACCTTGCCACTCGCCTTGATAAAATAATGAACAAGACAAAAGACCGTCAGAGGGATAGGTACTCCTAAGTCACTATAAATGTTCATGATGACCCTATGAAAAATATATAAATATCTACACCAAAGTGCATATCCTGGATAATTCCCATTGTGCGACTGTACAAATCACACTGTTTCCTTTCCTGCAAGAGGTCAGAAGGACATCGCAAGTTACAATCTAGGAAGAAGTAAAGGAAACCAACCCAAGAGCCAACTAATGCTGTACATAAAGTCAACTGCTCGCATTACCATCAGCCCTCGCCATCATCTCCATCAGTCCTGCTTTTAGCCTACCCCATTCACGCTGTACACTTTTACACAATTACTTTGCAGTATCCATCGTGGCCTGCCACCAGTGCCACAACGCGAGGAGATTGAACAGGCCCGGCCACGACAGGACAGAAAAGAGTATCATTAAATTGCATAACTTTGCACAGCGGGGGTTTTCGCTCTTAACTTTCCATTCGTTTTTTGTTCTCCTTTTTTTCCATCCGCTCGTGTAGTGAGATATATATTTTTTTTGTATTCGTCCTTTCGTTGACTCGTCTATCTTTGTCCCTTATGTAACTGGTGCGGTGAATCTGCGACCAGACTGCGAGTCATCGTCGTCGACTACGCCCCCACAATGGTAATAAATTCATTTCAATTCACTGAACTCGCGCGGGAACAATCCACAACAAAACAGCGAAAAAGGATGCAGTCAGCTCACAAACACACACAAAGCCAAAAAAGTACGTTGAATAAAAGGATATCACACACAAGAGTGTTTTCTGTCGACAAAAAAATAAAAGAAATTCTTCCTTGTGCACTACCCGTACATCCCACATACAACAGCTGCAAGAACGTACAGAACAGTGTTCATCAAACTGACATTCATGAACGGGGAGCGGCGAACCATTGGGGAATAATACGACGAACGATGCATGTTGTCCTGCAGTTAGACGCGGAGGGCTTCGTAAATCATAATTTAAAGGTCCGGTTGCGCTGCGGGCAGGTCTTTGCCATTTCATCCCCTTTTCCGTTGGGACGCTTCACCGTGAGGTAAGCAAAGAGCGGTTCAGGAACACGACCCTAGATCACTGTTGTTATTGGCTAATTGGATCCAACCGAGTGTTTCTCAGGCATTAGCTCGAACCACTGGACCATTGTTTTATAGAATGTGGGTACCCGTTGCGAAATTAAGGGGTTTATGCATGTAAACAGGCGGTGATTGATGTCCTTTCCAATTAGCAGTGATTCGCAGGGTACTAATGGGTTATTTGCATCTTTAGTATAGAGAACCGAGATCTGGGCATCGCGTGCTGACTATTGAAACCGCTCTTGAAAGGCCGCTTTCTATAAGATTGCTTAAAATAACAGATGCGCCCTCTCTCCGAGCTAGGATCATATGGACAAATTACAGATGCCATTGCTGACGGTACGCCAATCAAGCACGTTTTCACTGTTAGAAAAAGCCAGTTGCACTGCTCCTTAATGGTATTTCACAAGAACTGTACGAATTCGTGTACAGCGTCTATCTACATTCACAAGTAGACATCGAAGTGGAAAACCATAAGGTGGCATTAATGGAGTTCATTCATTTTCCACTCTGTTTCATTCTTTTCTGCGCGATTTCACACCGTCTTCTCAGATACAGTGAAGAAAAATATATTCACTGAACGATGGAGGCAAGGGTTTAAGGGTTAATCGCACATCTTGTAATGGAGAAAAATTAATTAAAAACTTTTTATCCTTTTGGTCTCGCTGGCTACAAAGACGCACCCTGATGTTGTGTCATCTCCTTCGAGAGGAGTGAAATTGAAGTAGTCCTCTGATCCTACGTTGCGTCGAAATGAAATTGCATTCCGGCCTGACATTTAATCTTGTCAGCGTTCGCCTTTCGCTTTTGGTGGAACTTGGCTAATTATAAACTTAATGGGCTTCCCTAGAATTAAATGTGTATTCCTTACTGTTGGTTCTTGTGGCCTTATACCCGTGCAATATAATTACTCGCAAACTGCATCTGCGGTAGATGAATCCTTTCTGAACGAATATGAATGGAAAGGGAGTTTTAAGCTATTTGAGGTCTGCAAATAAATTGGACTTGGGGGGCATTTCTGCTGATTGGCGGGTTGACCCGCAACAGGAATAAGCTTCTGATGGTGAGGAGACATTCTGGATAGATCTATTTGAGGTCTGAAATTATCCCACTATTAGTCCTGGTTTCCTGTTTAAAAATTGGAAGATATAAGTTAGGCACTCTTAAAGATGTCCTTTTATAGGAAGTCAGTTCGAAATATAGTTAACTTCAAGATGGGTAGAATCTTCTTGTGTTGCTCAACGCGCAATGTGTGTTCATTTCGTCAGCACTGACCAAAGTTCTACGTAGGTGGCAAATCGCTAATCTAGCGGAATTAAATTAAAAAATTCACTTCACAATGCAAAAACCGGTTTTATGTACAGCTAATACCTTCTACTAAGCAAGTATAAATGAATTTTAAGGTGGGGGTCATGCAAAAAAAAATAACTGATCTTAAATTTGGGTTTTGTGATCATTTGAGGTAAAATTGAGTCTTTTAGGTGTTTTAGTTATTTCTCATTTCTAAATGTTTATTGATTTGTAATTGAAGACTTTGTGTAGTTTTTATTTAATACCTCATATTTTTTTAAATAATCAGAATGCCTATCGAAATTACAACAGAGCAAAGTTTGGGTGTCCAAAATTTGATGCCGCTTTAGCTTTTATTTTAAGCTCGTTTAGCCAAACTGCATTTTCCAAAGAAGCACTAGATTCACTAAAAGCTGCTTTAAGAGTTTTTTTCGGTTGCAAGCTCAATGATAAATGGGCCAAAAATGGAAGGCACCGCGACCGCTTTCAAAGTTCTTATTCTTCCTGGCTAAATGAAACCTTTGAACTGCCCCTCACTTTCTTAAATGAAATTCCATCTTCATCAAGAGTTTTAAAGACGGAAAGACCAAAAAATAGCTTTGAGGATTGTTGTGAAAAAATAAAAAGGAAGAGGGTGCAAAACCTTTTGGATGCGTTTAGCTTTGAAGAAATTGTGGAAGACCGGAAAAAGAGATACTGCTAATATTGTCAAGCAACTGTTGAAAAGATTCCCAAAAAGAGGTAGATGTTTGTAAATTATTATATTATTAAAGCTTTTATTAACCGTACCAAAATTAAGGTACGAATTTGAAAAAAAATTCTAAAAACTGAGTCGTTTGATAAAATTTCACTTTCCGCTGATGAAGCGAAAACTTTGATTGTAGATGCCCAGTTATCACCTCATCAATATGATGTTATACGTCATAAAATAATAACAAAGTTGCGAATCTAATGCCTTCATATCATAAAATTTAAGAAGCTAAAAAAAATTCTATCCTGATAGCAAAACTGTTTCGGAGTCGTACGCTTTATGTAATATTCAGAGCTTAGTTGATCATAGTGTAAGACGTTTATGTTTGTATTAGAGCGATATTTTCAAAACTCTACAATTCAATAGAGACTTAAAGAGCCCACCAAAAATCATATAAACAAAGGTTTACATCGGAGGAGCGGTTTGACGAAAACCTTTTTACCATTTCATTGGTTCCAGTTCAAATGTATTTTTATGAAGGAAAAACGAAAAATATAATTTGGCAAAATCCTGCTCCGTCTTCAACAAGATACTGTCGCCCAATCAAATTACTTTTCGCAAAGGAAACAACAGATTTGACAAGACGGGAAGTTGATTTGATCTTTAAGGAAGTAAACTCATTATCCCCAGTTGAAATTTAAGTTTGCACTGAATTGTCTTCTATACCATCATCATCGCAAACATGTTATATATCATCAGAAATGAATAACGCTACCATCATATCCAGAAAACCTGAAGATCACTTTTCTATGTCTTTGTGATTAAGTCCTCTTCATTCCTGGATACGGTTCATGGAATGCGTCCTTCACATAGCATATAGGCTTGTCGTGAAGGTTTGGCAAGTAAAAGACAAGGAAGCAAAAGAAATAGTCAAGGTCAAGGAAAAGCACATTCAGGAAAGGTTTAGACACCAGACTGGCTTACTTGTTAACATGCCATCAAAACAATCAGGAAATATAAATGATGGAAATACGACAAGAGAATTCTTCAGAGATGAAATGAAAACAGCTGATATAGCAGGCATCGATATAGAGCTAATAAAAGGGTTTCATATTATTCTAGAAGCCTTAGCGTCTGGTTGTCCTCTTTATCTAGATTTATTCTTTTCAATAGAATGATTACATGGATACATTAAGATTTAAATCATCTAAATAAAGTTCTGACAAGATTTATTTGAAAAAAAAATTCAGTTCAGTTCAGTTCAGTTTATTATATTTTCTAATAAGACTTCACAATGATATTTAGCCCCGATTGAAGGTTAGCTTCTATTGCATAAGCAAGTTCATCGGAGCATCGGACAATACATACATGTATTGTCGGCAAACATAGCAGACTCACAGTTAAAAAGAGACGGAAAGTCGGACATGTACAAATTAAACAGTACGGGACCAAGAACAGATCCTTGAGGAACACCTGCAGGGACCATTTTTTTCAGAAGAAAAGGTTTTGTTGACACATACGCAAAAGGTACGTACTTCGAGTAAACTTTTAATTAATTTTGTTAAATATGTTGGAAATTCATACAATATCATTTTATAGAGTAATCCTTTTAGAGCTTTTCAAAATCTAGGAGGTTTAATGCAGTGAACCCCTTATTAATATACTGAGTGATACGGTCAACTTGTTGTATGGTGTTATGATGAGGTCTAAACCCAAATTGTTGATCAGGGAGAATGCCTTTCTCATCAAATACTTTCTGTATTTTGTCTTTGATGATTTTTTCAAACAATTTACATAAGAAACTTAGAAGGCTAATTGGTCTATGGCTCTTAGAATTGTTTGCAGATTTTCTAGGATTTAATATTGAAGAAATTGAAGAAAGAGTAGATCTGTTTGAAAATTGCGTAACGAAGACCATTATATGCTAGTAAGTGTTCACAAAATATTGTTTCATGGCAAACAAGTAGTAGCCTCTTGTATTTATCCAATTGGCCAATTATTTGAAGAAGCGTAAAAGGCTAGAAATAAGGACAACCGAAAATATCGTGAACTTCTTACGAGAAAAACTTCGCATCTGGAAACGATGACCGATCTTTTTAATTGACTCTAAATTTCTTCGGTACTTTTCTAGCAAGTCTTAGGTGCTTTCCCAAAACCAAGAAAAGTGAAATAGGACAAGAAGTTTTGGAGCAGCCTGCCGGACGGGAGGATTGATGTTTGAATGGCGAATTGCCGCTTGCCCTCTGAATCAAGAGCATGAAAGTCCATTTGTTGTGTCTATCACTTTTTTGTATCTTAAGCGGGTCCGTGATACTTGAAATTCCTCGCTGGCACCCGTAAATTCAGATGAAATAAACCTCAATTATCTGCATATTTTTTGACTCTTCTCTATTCATCCCTTTTGTATATCCTACTATTCCCTGCAACCTTTAAACAATAAAATTAACATTATCGCCACCTCGAACTCCTCCATTACATTTTTTGCCCTTTTGGTAATTTATGTAAATGATTGGGTCCAACCAGAGTGGAACCCCTCTACTGCTGGCAGTAGCTTCTTCGCAGTCAACCCCAGTCGAGGTCCGGCTGTTTAATTTCAACATTCTACTTCAAAAGTCCTTTAACCCAACAGAATCCCATACCAACAATAACAACTAGCGTCCGCACCAAAAGCCAGAAAACCCAGAGCAGGGGCTCATCATTTCCAAAGAATGCACAGCATCAGGATCAACATGCTTTACCTCGACTCGCAAGAGTAAAGTGAGGAACTGATAGCGAATACATGGCGCACCGTTAGCTCCGACTCCATAAAGATAGTTAACGTCTTTAATAATTCATGAGGTCGGGTGAGGGTGCACTACTAAACCGGGATACTAAGGTACAGAAGTTGGGTTTGGGGGCTTGAGAGCAAATTTACTCAATGCCGTAGAATACATGAATGTTAATATTTCCATGTTGTTTGTGTTGTCTGCTTTTTCCTGTTTTCTTTCTGCGTTCTGTTCTGTGTCAGTCAACGGCTTACGAGTACTCCTTCTATCCCTATTCGAAATGGGAAGGGATGAGTCGACGATAAGGGACATGGTATGAACCTAATACCGGAGGCACACATAAGATTACCTCTTGGAAGCGTTCTTTTCAGTTAACAAGTATGAAGCATTCACGTTTACCGTCGCACTAATGATGATGACATAGGCACCAGGAGCTTTCATCTAGGACCGATGACGAAAAGTTAATCCTTTTCCACTGTTGTGTTGCATCTGTTCAGAATGAAGGACTCGTACCCGCCGAACGCCATCGGAATGAAGTGGAGTTATGAAGCGGTCGTGCTTTTTGGAATGTGGGCATTATGTAAATTAAATGCAGGACTCGTGCAGTAAAGCAAACATGAAACACAATTTGAATGCGGATGGAAACGAGGCGAGGGAGAACGGGAAGTTGGCTTGCTACTTGGGGGTGGATGCTCCTTTTTCGGAATGGGACACAAATTAAAAGGAATAATTTGTTTTGCCGTAATGGAGCCTGCATTGTGGAAGGCAATGAAGCCAAGTAGACGGATACAGCCTGGCTGTTGTAGCTCCTTGAGCGGGTGAGTCAGCGAAATTGCGTCTGAAGTTGTGTGAATTATTTCGAGTGGTTGGTAAGTACTTTTTTTCATGTCGACTCACTTAGCTGAAAGGAACGAGGTGTATGCATAGGAGGGCAGACAGTTTGTGAATTGCAAAATGCTTTTGGAGACGTTAGGCAGTGATTGAATTGGAGGAACTCGGTCTGCGTTCTGCAAAAAGGTGCCGTGTTGCTGTCTCAGGGGGCAGATAAGATTTTAGATGATTGCTACACTCATGAACTCAGCGTCCCTTCCACCTCGGATGAACGATTACAATATAAGTGTTAAACAACTTGTGCCCTCGACGTTATGTCGCGTCCCAAGTTTTAGAGGAAAAATAGTGAAAAATATGAAGATAGTTGACTTGCTTGACATGAGCCAGTTCTCGACATAGCATCGGCTGAATAGCTTCTCTATTAGAATGCGCTGCTCCTAAAATAGGTGCAATAGCTTACGAAAAAAGTAGGATTCATGGAGTCATGGCATTTATGGCATTCTGACGTTTGGTACCAGAGAATGGCTCCATTGACCTATAGCTCCATGACTTCTATAGGACAATATCGGTCCCCTCAACTCTTCTTCTGTTCCCTCCTTCTTTCTTTTTTCACGATTCTGGACAATTGTGGACAATCTTCCTTAGTCCTCAATCTCCTAATGATTTTTCTAACTACATGGGCAGCTACCTCCACTTTACCGCTCTTCACAACTCCCTCTATCAACGCTTTTTAACTGAAACGCAAGCCAATCTTATAAGTGATCCTAAGTTCTTCTTTAAGTTTGTTAATTACAAACGACAATCTGATGGCTACCCTACCTCACTCTCCTTCCATGATCAATCCTTGAATAACCCCAATATTATCGCCAACTTTTTCACCACAGTCTTTTACAGACGACTCCTTTGTTCCAGACTTTGCTTGCTTCGATTATTTACCGAATTTCTCCCTTAAACCATTTCTTTCTCGTACAGTCGATTCCCATGGTATCGAAAACAAATTAAATCTACTTAATGATGAATTCACTTATGGACCTGATGGTCTCCTCAACCCTCTCTCTCCCTCTCTCGAAAATCTTTAGTTTATCCCTATCTCTAGGTGAATTCCCCCGGTTATGGAAAACCTCATTTATAGCTCCTATACACAAAAAAGGTCCCAAGAACGATATTAACAACTATGGTTCCATTGCCAATCTGTCACATATACCCAAACTCTTTGGGATTATTTTGTACGAAATTTGTTGCAAGTCTTTAATCTTCCCTAGACAACACGGTATCCTCAAATATAGATCTATAACCATAAACCTTGTTGAATTTGTGTCCAATACCCTATCAGCCTTAGAGAATGGCAATGAAGTCGATGTTATTTCAACCGATTTACGTAAAGTTTTTGATAAAATCTCCCACAGACTGATATTCTTCAAACTGTCTTCCCTTTTTTATCTTCCTCCGGCGTTCCCCAAGGCAGCCGTTTAGGTCTACTTATTTTCCTTCTTACCATAAACGATATTGAAATGTTTATTAAACATACCCACATCTCACTATATGCCAACGACACCAAGTTCTACAAGACCATTTCCTCCAGTCATGACTCTTCCCTTATTCAATCAGATCTCAATAGTTTACCCATCTGGTGCTCCAGACATTTCTCATCACTTTCATCACAATCACTTTTTCACGTAAACGAATCAAACTTCTTCCTCGTCTCTACTTCCTCAATATTCAGCCCATCTCCACCGTTCAGACTATTCGCGATTTTGGCATATTATGTGGCCAGAAGCTAAATTTTCGCGCACACATCGATGAGATAATCCTTAAAGTTAACTCTGCACTTGGTTTCGTGAACCCTTGCGTTACCCGATCTCTCCACATAACCTTTATCCTGCCTCTCTCAAGTATGGTCTCCTTGCCAACAAACCCACATTTCTAGAATCGAGAACTTTTACGTCGATTCCTACGTTTTGCTCTTTAAGAACTCCCTGGGAACAATCCTTTGCTTTCACCACCCTTTCAAGACCGTCTTAAACCTTGGAGGAAAGAAGAACTGCATCTGACATTCTTTTCATTCATTGACTCCTTTCAGGTACAATTTACTGCGCGACCCTCTACAACTCTGTCTCTATCAACACTAACCCTCGCAATGTACGAAATCCCCGCCTCTTCTATCTACCCACTCCACATACCGCCTACGGCACCAATGAATCCATTTCTCGTATGCTGGAACGTATTAATTCGAATCCTAACTTCGATTTCAATCTCAGCACTCCATGCCTAAAAACTGTTCTTCTTAGTTACTAAGATAGATTAAGCCCATAAAATGGGGTGTTTGCTTCCACGAGAATTTAAAATTTAAAATTTTAGCGACGCTAGCTGTTTGATGACCCTTGAGGCTATTTTTACCGCGTTTTCAATCATTTCAGCGAGAATTTCGGGCGATAGTCTGCACTCTTTTTAGATATTCTCTTTGAGGGTCGGTTCCGGAAATGCTTCCTTCAAAATGTCTATTGTCATACGAATTGTGTCTTCGGTTGCACCGTCCTGTTGGAACCAAATGTCCTCCAGTACCAATTCGAGGCAAGTAAAAACTCGTTGATCATGGGTCTGTATATGTAGTTCATTATTCACGGTAACCGTGCTACTTACTTTACTACCCATTTTACTTGTAATCGCTCATTCGTATTGGAGCTTAGGAGAGCGTCTGCAGGTTGTAGTTGGTGAACTGTTTGTTTCCAAAATGTGATGGCCTATCATATCGTCTTGTCGTAATTTGGCGGCCCATCCGCAACATCTTCAGTCACATTGGCGATATTATCGTCAGAAGAGTACTAATAGGCTTCCCTCATCCTCATTTTCTGTTGCGTCTTGTTCTCAGTCTCACCTATGCGAGCAGGGTTATGCCTGAATGTTTGACCTGTTGTCTAGGAAATCTTGTTCGAAATTCCTGTTGCGCCAAAATCACTGACGAGTTATTCTGTAAAAAAAAATGATATCAAGTAATCCATGATGTTGGCCAGTATAGGGGTCCAAGCCCGTTGCCATTTGTATGCTTCTAAATACCGATAAAAATGACCGTTGTAGCTATTTGCAGGACCTATAGTATCTTTCAATAGGATGGTACACCTTGGCCACCTTTAACATTAAACAGAGTGACTAGAATAGTTCCGCAATTCTCACTGATAGGTTTTACACTCTAGCTACCAATGGCTAATGTTTTCGCCTCGATGAAAGGTAATCCAAATCCTCCCAAATTTTATTTTTCCAGACAATGAAATACGTATTGACAATATGTCTGGCAACAAGCTTACAATCTTCTTCTTGAAAAGACTTCAATAGAAATGGCCTTTTACGTCCGATTAAAAAAATAAGAGACTCTCGTTATTTTGGAGAACATTCCTCGTATAATTCGTTGTTATACAAGATGGCGCAAAATTAATCATTTTGTTTTTGAATTACTTTATTACTAAATAAAACAAAAATGATTTTGAGTAGTTAAGTTAAGTGGAATAGACGATATCCGTCAAGTGGCTGCCACCAATTTTGATACATACCCGTTTTATCGCATTTTCCAGGACTTTTCGCAAGATTTCCAGTGATAACTGTTCGCATTCCTGTCGAATATTCTCCTAAAGGGCTGCGATTGTCTGAGGCTTGTTGGCACTAACCTGCAACTTCAAGTAGCCCCAAGGAAAGAGGTCTGGGATGGTTAAATCTGGCTATCTTGTTGGCCGTACCAAATCTGGGAGATAACGCTCCCTTCACAATATCCATTGTGGCTCGTGCTGTGCGTGCAGTGGCAACGTCTTGTTGAAACCACATGTTCACCAAGCCCCACTCATCCAATGCCGGCAGTAAGGAGTCGTTTATCATGGCTCGCCAGTGTTCGCCAGTAATAGTGACCGTATTGCCGATGGCGTCCTCAAAAAAAAATACGGCCCGATCACCCCTCCTGGCCTCCATGGCCTCTTCGTTGCTGAGATTAAGGATGGCTTGATAGTAATCAACACGCGACTGGTGATCAATTGGCATTGACTGATGCACTGTTTGCACTTTGTACGGGAGCATGTGTAAATGTAAATCTTTCACTAATATTCGCTGTCTGGTAATGCCTAATTGCGTGGCCCGTCGTCTGCTTGCTGTCCGAACGACCAGTCATGGCCTCCTGTGATTCCAGTCTGTTTGAGTCGAGTAACTAAGCGCCGGACAGTTCAGGAATTCGACGTTGAAATTCACGCTGCGCCAACACCACCAACCGATTATTAGGCAAGAAAATCGACACAATTACATATTCCACGCTCTTGCGGGGTACAGCGCTCCATTTCTTACTCATATTTGTTTGTATAACTAGCAGTCTAGTTCAGATATATAAAAAAATTATTGACCTACGACACCATTTACAACAATTTTAACATCTTCCGATAGGGTGATTAATTTTGCGCCACCTTGTACAATATATGCATGGTCTTCCAAGCAGCAATGTACTATCGAAAACAAGTGCTCTTAGAATTCTTCACAAGCATTAACACATGATAAAAATTAGTGTAAAATGGGTAATGCGGATTCTTAGTACAGTTCAAAAACGGTGACGTGTTGAATTTTTAAAGCTTTGATGCGATGTCCAGGAAACTATAAATCTTTTTTATAATCTAAGATGGATTTAATGAAATGGAGAAGGAAGAGAGAACCGACACCAAAATAAAGCTAAGGTCACCCTAACCCTTCGGGTGAAGAGAAGCTCACGGCTACAAATTTTTGGGACCGTCAGGGAATCCTTCCCATCGATTTCAGGGAGCTTAAAATGGTTGTAAACGTTTATTATAATGACTTGTAACGACAGTTACGTTAAAAAAAATGTTGAAAATACAAGAGGGAAAATAACTCGAGCTGTGCGATTGCTTCACGACAATTCTCAAGTCCGCAAAGCCGTGATTTCAAAGTCGCATATATCTTCGTACAGATTAATCATCGCCCTTATAACTCTGACCTGGCTCCCTCAAATCTCAGAAGAAAAAAAATTAACAACGGATTCAGCATATTTTTATAAAATAAAAAAAGGAGAGTATAACACATATGTATATTGAAAAATAATATTAGTTTTGTTTAATTTCCATTTACGTATACCCTTTTATGTTAGGTTAAGAACTCTAGGACCTCACCACGAGTATGCTACGATATAAAGTTTGCGAAGAAGTTTGCATAGTTCTTAACTGCCAAGGTTGGTAAAAGTGGTTACGAGAATGGAATCAGCGCCTCCAAAAGCTTCGAAGTAGCAACGATGATACCACTACCTTTTTGGTTGAAGGACAGTAGGTACCCAATCGCTAAGGAACAATGGTTACAAAAATTTACGAAGCACTACAAAATCCCAACACTCAGCTGCCAAATACTTCAACATCTCGGACCGAACAAATTAAAGCTCTCCATCGCAACGAAATATGCTTGGCTATTTCTCAATTCCGGCCGCCCACTCACTCTCGGTAGAATAACATTTACCAAATGAAATGAAAAGTATGATTCCTACCCTAAATCTACCACTAAGCCTAAACATAAACTTAGTAATAAGAACAATAATATAAGTAAAAAGCATTTTAAGACCCTCTCCAACCCCCACAATAACTGAAGCTTCAAAACCAAACTCTTCCCAATTTTTAACCACCCATACATTTTCCATACACAGTCTTCCCCCTCAGTTCCACCAAAACCACAAAACCAACGGGTCAGCTTTAATCTGAACCCAACTAGTTCTTCTGCCAATACAACCGTATCACCTCCAACCCTAGCACACGACTCGGATCCAAACTCATTTCCAAATTTCGATCTTAAGTCCGGAGCCAAGTATCCTAATTTTCGAAGCTCCCACATCCTTAACCCCTCAACACCCGCACTATCTAATACCTCAGCTACAACCAGATCCTCATCTCTCTCACCATCTACAAGCCAATTTTCTTCAACATCAGTCCCCTTCAAATCTTTCGCTGATCCCTTACTGCCACCTTCAGTCAAACTTACTCAGCAATCTATTGACCCCAACGACTCTCGATACGCTCTCTCCAGGTTAAGATATAAAAAGATATATGAGAACATTCGTCTCTTCTTGGCTTATCTTCATTACAAATCAGACTCGGTTTGCTATGAAGGTAAAACAAACACCAGCGTAATGGTCTCAATTCAACAGGAAGGTCTCCCCACCGATTTCACTACCCTCAAAAACATTTTCATTAAATATCACGAATTTTTCAATATCTTACCCAAAAAAGTATCAAACGATCTTGATACCTTCAGACAATATATACACTCAAAGCGCATATCGCACCTTCAGCGTAGCAAAGCTGACCATGATAGGTTTTTCGTCCCTAAAAATCTCCCCCTCCCTACCACTCCAACGCTCCCGGAAAACCTTCCTCTTACCTTTTATTATCAGAATGTAAGGGGTCTGCGTTCTAAAACTCAGGCAGTCCTGCAGCAATCACATGACTTACCTCTTGAAATCTTTGCCTTAACCGAAACGAACCTAATCCCTAGTATAAACAACCTTAAACTATTCCCATCCAACTTTAACGTTTTTCGCGACGATGATGTTAACCGACCTACTGATGGTTGTCCATGCCGCGGTGTTCTTTTAGCCGTCCGAAACTCAATTGACTCCTCCCTCATAGCAACTTCATCTTCGCCATGTCTCGACTTTGCTTCTATTAAGATTGTACTACCCCGGAAATCGCTATACGTCATCTGCTTTAATATTTTGCCATCACAACTTATTGAAACATATAACTTGGCCATTGATACAATCGATAATTTAATTGATTTACGAGATCCCCAGGACGAGATCCTAGTTTTCGGTGACTTCAACCTTCCTCACCTTAAATGGATCTCTTCAGACGACCAATCGTTTTACATTGCCTCTAATCGCACTGCAGCCAAAGAATGTTTCTTCTCTGATCGCCTAGCTGATTCCAGCCTTAACCAAGTCAGCGGCATTTTGAATTACATGGGCAGACAACTCGACCTCATTTTCACAAGTGACTCCTTCAACTCTTCAGTTTCAGCTTCTCCGCTGTCCTTATCAACCGTCGACAACTACCACCCTCCCCTTCTTCTCTCGTTCTTTCACAACTCCCCTATACATAACTCTCTCCCCACTGTTCGGATCTCTCACGATTTCCACAAAGCCAACGAATATCTCAATAATGCTCCTTTTAATTTCAACAACCTTACCGTAAATGATGCCATATCTATATTCTATAAAGAAATATTTAATTCTATCTCCCTTTACGTACCCTTTTCTCGACATAAAACCTCCTCCACCTCCCCACATTGGTATAATTGCAGGCTCCGTTCTTTGAGAAACAAACAGAACAAGCTCTGGACTCAATCCCCAAATGACTTCTCTAACTATTTCGGTACTTACCTGCATTCTGTAGAGCTTTATAAATCTCTCTATCAACACTCCTTAGTTGAGATGCAAACCAACCTTATAAATAATCCCAAGTCCTTCTTTCAATTCGTTAATCACAAAAGAAAATCTGATGTCTACCCAAACTCACTCTCCTTCAATAATGAAACTTCCAATGATCCTCATTATATCGCCAACCTTTTTGCCACCTTTTTCAATCAATCTTTCACCCATGATTCCTTTGCACCCGATCCTACCTATTTCAACTATTTACTAAAACTTCTCCTTTGGACCATTTCTCCCTCGTAGTGTCGATCCCGTTATCATCGAAGAAAGATTAAAGCAATTTAATGATGAATTCACCCCTGGCCTCGACGCGACGGCCTCCCAGCTATATTTTTAAAAAAATGTTCCTCCTTCCTTTCTCTACCTCTCTCAAAAATCTTCAGTCTATCCCCTTCCCAAGGTGAATTTCCCCGGACATGGACAACCTCTTTTATAACACCTATACACAAAAAGGGTCGGAAGAATGACAATAACAACTCCCGTCCCATTGCCAAACTGTCTCATATACCCAAAATCTTCGAAAGTATTTTGTATGATAATTCAAGTTTTCAATGCAAGTCTTTAATCTCCCCCAGACAGCACGGCTTCCTTAAAGGTAGGTCTACAACCACAAACCTTATTGAATTCGTTTCCTTCACCCTTTCAGCCTAAGAAAATGACAACGAAGTCGATGTTATCTCAACTGAATTCGGTAAGGCCTTCGATAAAATTTCACACAGATTAATACTCTTCAAACTGTCTTCTCTTGGCTTTGAACCCATCTTATTAAAGTGGATTTCCTCTTACCTGAAAAATCGCCACTACAGCGTTCGCCTTAGATCTACCCTCTCTAACCTCGTCCCCCAAGGCAGTCATTTAGGCCCGCTTCTTTTAATCCTTACCATTAACGATATTGGATGTGGAAATTCCCACATCTCTCTATATGCCGATGCTAAGTTATTTAAGATAATTTCCTCAGAACATGACTCTTCCCTTATTCAATCGGACCTCAACAGCTTTTCCACCTTGTGCTCCAAGAACTGCCTCGATCTTAACATTTCCAAGTGTCAATCTATTACTTTCTCCCGCAAGCGTAACAAACCTCCACCCCGCCTCCACTTTCTTCATAATCAACCCCTTTCTACCGTTCAGGTGATCCGTGTTCTTGGTGTATTATCCTTGCACATATCAGCGATGTAATTCTTAAGGCCAATTCTGCACTCGGCTTCGTGAAACGATGGTCTAAAGAGTTTTCCAATCCCTACGTCACTCGGTCTCTCTACATTACCTTTGTTCACCCTATTCTCGAATTCTATCATTCACAGATTTCCAGAATCGAGAGTATCCAACGTCGTTTTCTCCATTTTGCTCTTCGTGGCTTACCCTGGGGCAATCCTACTTCCCTATCAAGACCGCCTAAAACTTATTAATTTGAACTCGCTGGAACACCGAAGAAGGATATCCGACATCCTTTTCATCCATCGACTCCCCTCAGGTACCATCGACTGCGCGTCCCTTTATAACTCTATTTTTTTTAACACTAACCCTCGTAATACACGAAATCCACGTCTCTTGTATGTACCCACCTCTCGTACTTCATATGGCTCCAATGAACTATCTCCCGTATGCTGCGTAATGTTAATGCGAAAAACTGTTTCGACTTTAACATCAGCATTCCTTGTCTAAAACTCCGTCTCAATCGCTCTCTTTCTTCGTTTCCTAGATTGTAAGTTAAATTAAGTATGTAGCTTGTATTAAGCACAATAAAATGGGGGTATAGCCCCCACCAAAATCAAAATCGAAATTACAATACCTATTAGTCATTCCAATAGATCTATCTGGTTTACAAAAAAAGCATTCAGTCTGAAAAATGCAAGCTTAAAGTTTATAAATCAAGCAAGATTTCGACTTCCTCCAACGTTCATTTTCGCTAATTCGCTTTTAGGCCATATATGTATCTCGGCTAGAAGACATAGGCAGACACAGAATAAACCTTGACAGTAAATAATTTTAGTCGGTTCCAAATTTCTAAATTAAATAAGGCGCTAGTCTTTAGGTCTTCCTAATACCATGCCCCATAAAGAGTTTGCGAGTAAAAGGGATATGTTTGCTTTGTTTTTCTAATTTAATTTTATAAATGATCACATCGACTATTGTTGTATTGTAACTTACGCGATAGTCCCCCTGTAACTTATGTAAGGTCTTTGGTGCTTATTGACGGTGATGTTTTCTTGGACCTATTGTATCTTCCGTTGAATCCAGTACAAGTTTTTACTCTTGCTCATAAAATCATGTTACTACTTATAATTTCTTAATATGTTTCCATGTTGCGGTGAATTTTTAAGCCCCTGGAAATCCTCTTTTATGGTGGCCATTCATAAAGCTAGCCTGGAAAATAAGTGAAAATTATGGTCCCATTGGAAAGTCCTTTTTAAGTTGACGTTTGATCGCATACGGCATAATGTGCTGATTTCGAAAATTCATCTTCTTGGGTTCCTCTCCAATAATTGCTCTGGATTTGAAGTTATCTCACTGGTCGCACCCAATATGAACGCATTGGAACAATGCTGTCGAATGTAATTAATAATTACAAAAATGTCCTTCAAGGCAGCCACCTTGGCCCACTCCTTTTTTTCTTATTCATAAACGACCTAATAATATTTATACGCAGCTTTCAATATCTTCTATTTGCTTATGTCCGCAAAATCTTCAAGCCGATAAGGTAATTCTCTGCTGTGTTGTGTGGAACCTCTTTTAAGGCAGGGAAATTGAAAATATTGAAAAAAGCTTCTTCAAGTTCACATTGCGCAAGATGTCTTGGCTAACATTATGCGCCTTGCACCGCCTTGCGCCTCCCGGGGCGTCAACCATTTCAAATGCATTACACTTCATCGAGACCAACGGACCACCATGTTCCGCGCGAGCCAAACGCTTACCACCCGATAAACTACAAGCAGCTAAACAAAAATTTGGCGGTTCGGGATATGTCCAATTATGTTATATCCCGAATATGTCGAAGTCCAACTAGTCTTCAAATGGTTCAAAAAGCTGATGGTTCATGGAGGTCATGCGGAGACTATGTTTTCAAAAATCGACCTACAAAAAGCTTTTCATTAGGTGCCCAACAACTAGACGACGACCTCAGAACCGCCATCATTACACCATTCGGGTTGTACGAATTCACCCATATGACATTCGGCCTTCGCAATGCGGCACAAACCCTTCAACGCCTGGTGCATGAAGTCATATGCGGGCTCGACTTCGCATTCTCATACATGAACGGTATTTGCGTCGCATCAGAAAACATCGGCCAACTTCGTCAACACCTACGAGAAGTTTTTAAACAACTTGGCCATCAACGTCGCCATACGCAGATTCGGCCAACCAGAACTCGAATTTTTAAGCCACCTCATCAACCATCAGGGGATATCTCTACTCCGTTCCCCAATTGAAGCAATCCAGCAGATCAAGAGCCCGAAGCAATAAACAGAGAGCTTATTGCGGCCATCAACTTCTACCGAAAAATTCATCCCCCATGCAGAAGAAGTGCAAGTCCCCTTGTTGAAGATGACACCTTTGAGATACTTACAGTCAGCTAGCTGAATTACATTAAGCAGGGAACCTTCCTCATTCGTTGCAGCTATACTCGCATTTTTTCCCCATTTGGCAAAGCCCATCGTATGTGATATCTCACACGACCGCGTTTTCCCATTCATCACAAAGAACCTCCGCAAACCGTTTTTGGATGCCGCACACAGCCCCTCACACTCAGGTTGGCGCGCTTCCGTGCGCTTGATGACAGAGCGTTTATTCTGGCCGAACCATCCGCCAGGACTGCACTAGGTTCGCAAAAACATGTGTATCCTGCTAACGAACTGAGGTTCACCACCACCCCGACCAGCGTTTTGCCAACATCAACATCGACGTGCTTGGATACTTTCCTCCATCGGATGACTATCGTTATTTGTTTACTAATTTAGACTGTTTCGTGCAGAAACCACCAATGAGACGTCCCACTCAAAAAATGGCCAGAAGCGATACCGTTGGTGGACATGACCGCCACTTGTTGCTCAAACTTTCTAATTAAAAGATGGATCCTCATTTCGGGGTACCCTGCCGGATTACGTTCACCTCATCCACCTTCAGTGAACTATGCAGATGCATAGGTACAAGCCTCTTTTTCTCATTATGTTCAGCCTTCGATCAACAGTAAAAGAAGATTGAATGAGTCTACGGCACAACACTTCGACTTCCACCTAATTTGTTAACTTCCATTCGAAACAATCTCTCATAAATCGAATTCGTTTCGGCCTGCAGAGGGAGAATATAACAAATACGACCTCAGAAGACAGCCTGACAATCGTAGCAGCACCCGTTCGTTCATAAGTATTATATTTAGCCAGTTCGATACATGCATTCATCGAAACGATTCCGATAGTCCCCCTATATAAATGGAAGACCCATTCCGGAAGATCGAGCGTCACGAACAATTTTCCATTCTTGAGATCCTAGATTGACGCACCAAATTTCCTATTGAATGACTTAAACCCGCACACTTGGATCGGCATTAGATGAGAAACCGGTAACAGCCACTTCGTCGGCAGCTGAACGTCGTCCGCGATAATGATCAGTGCTCAACCATTCCACACCCGCACTGGGCGCAACATACAAATTTCAAGATTTCGTTAAAGTTCGAAAGGCTCCTGGGGGGTCCGTGTGGAACCAAGGGAGTGGTAAGATTACATCATGCAGCACACGTTCTCTTTGGCCCTCTACATCAGATATGCTTATGGTAATTTATGGTGCTAAATGGAAAATTAAAAATACGTCCCGCCTCCCTTCTTCCTGGAACTGGATTACTAAGTACGATCTACCCCAATTCACTGTTATTTCTAACAATAACCGAGACCACAAACTCTTCTTAGTTCAATGCTGTAGCAAAATAAGTAAAAAATTCCGACAAACTAGTCAAATTTGGGCCCATCGCCAATTCTCAGATCGAAATTGTTGATCTCTCGCTTAGCCACCCTTCAACAACTTTCGGCAACAAGTAAAGACATCTAGGAAATTCTGGCCTTCCTCTTTGAAAAGTCGTACAATCGTCGCCAAAAGCAACCATTACAAGTCACTGGGCTGTAGAAAATCACCACCTACCAACTTAGTCTCCGCACGTAAGTAACCTACTGTATGCAGGTAGCATAGAGTAGTATAGCATGTGTCAAAAGTGAAGTCTTTCCACTTCTTGGAAGGTCTAAGCTTAAGTGTTGCTTTTCTCTACCTGACGTCGTGTCAAACCTCACCTCCTTAAATATTTGATTACCGAGTGCTAAAGGGTGCAACTGGTCGACCCAGGCTGTCAATATACTACTGTCACTTCTCGAGATGTGGGAGTCAAGAAACATTTTTGGACTCGATTAATCGTTATAACAAAACAAGCTACTATCTTCCTTTTGTAATGAAACTGTAATTCGAGTTTTGAAAGCCTTAAAGCATGTCCAAAAATTTTGCAGGCAATTAGGATCCCTTTTAATAACTTCCAAAAATCCAGTTTTGATAGATGTAAGTTTGAAGGAATACTTGCTAACTATCAGGTATATAAAAGGAAATTTGCCGTTCTTCAATAGATTGCAGTAGTTGTGTATGCTGATGGGAAATGTCAGATGAGAAATGCCACATGGTAAGCTTGGGCATCTGTCAACAACTACTCATCACTACATTTGTGAATTTTCGCCTTCAATTTGAAAAAAAAATACAGGTTACAGAAATGTGAAGCTTCTAAAGGGTTTTCCAATTGGGACTTGACAGCTTTGAATTTAATTTGTGAACGCACCCTTTCACTAATCAACAAACTGTCATTGTCAATTTATTCAGTAAACCCAACATTTTTATCGTCGTAAAGTACACGAACGAGCAACGTCTGCAAATTATAAAAATTTTCTACCGAAATTCGGAGTCGGTGACCGCAACTTTAAGAGCGTTAACTCCAATTTTCGGTCGTAATTCTCGCCCTAGTAGACAGGCAATAACAAGCTTAGTGCAAAAATTTAAGTCTACATATTCGTTGTGTGATGTTGCCGTGTCAGTGAGACAACGGGTTGGTCGAAGTGTTGAAAATATCAGGCGTCCGTAGCAAACGCTCCAATTCAGTCAATTCCACGGCGTTCTCAAGAATTGGGCATCGCTCAGACCACATTATAACGTATTTTGCGTTAGGATCTTGGTTTACACCCATATAAGATCAAGCTGACTCAAGAATTGAAGCCGATGGACCATTTGAAGCGACGCACGTTCTCCGATTGGGCTCTGGAGAAGATGCGCCAAAATGATGAATTTCATCGCAAAATCATCTTCAGTGACGAAGCTCATTTTTGGCTCGATGGGTTCGTCAATAAGCAAAATATGCATTATTGGTCGGGTGAAAATCCACATGTGCTTCATGAATCACCACTTCATCCACAAAAAATAACTGTTTGGTGCGGTTTGCACGCTGGCGGCGTTATTGGGCCATATTTTTTCGTCGACGATAACGATCGTCACGTTACTGTGAATGGCCAGCGTTATCGCGCCATGATTACCGATTATTTTTGGCCCGAATTGGAAGATGTGGACTTGGACGACATGTGGTTCCAACAGGATGGTGCCACAAGCCACACAGCACACGTTACAATCGATTTATTGAAGAGTAAGTTTGATGAGCGTGTTATCTCAAGAAATGGGCCAGTCGATTGGCCGCCTCGTTCGTGCGATTTAACGCCTCTAGACTATTTTCTTTGGGGCTACGTTAAGTCATTTGTTTATGCCAACAAGCCGACGACGTTGGAAGAGCTCAGAGCCAACATTGAACGCGAAATAGCGGCCGTTTCGGCCGAAATGTGTGGCCGAGTCATCGAAAATTGGGTCCAACGAATCGACCACTGCAAACGTGCTCGCGGTGGCCATATGATCAAAGTCGAGTTCCATTCATAAATGTTTTGATTGTACTTCAAGCCGGTAATAAAGTTTTTGAAATATATCAAATGGTTTGCGTTTTATTAAAAAAAAAGTTGTCAAGTCCTTTTTGGAAAACCCTATATTAGGAATGATTTAATCACAACAAAAGTGATGATTTGGTTATGTCGCCACGGAAGACAAGACAGAATTACGGGCATTATTGGACCAAGATGCCAAATTTATATATTTATTAGCGGTAATTCAACAAGCCCTTACTTATCAAAAATATCAAAAAAACAAGAAAATTGGGGGCACTTTTCACACGTGAGCTTCAGCTCCAAGGACGAGGAAAATAGGGTTCTGCTTATCGTTTTGTGAATGGCGATGAAAACTCCGAAAATCCCCATAATCCGGTCCCAAGAATCGTGGACGTGACAATGATCCAATAGATAGAAGCTCATGATCAATCAGACTTATTATGGTATAGCAGGAAGAAGCCTTAATGCCTTTCGGTGCATCTTCGCTTCTATCAATCAATTAACTGAAGATTTGTGCTTCCAAGCTTCATGCTGAATAATGTGGCTATATTCGTAGAGGTATAAGGCGCTTAAGTGTTGGTCACTCCACCAACAAATCCTTCTTCTTTCTTCAAACTGAGATTTGACTAATTGAACCATTTCGAGCGGAAGACTCTGCTCTGATAGTCAAAGTAGTATGTCCACACATCTCCTTTAAATCAATCATAAAAATATTTCATTGCAAATTAATCCCACTTATATTCCAAGAGCATTTGAAATGCCTCTAACTTCTCCACCAACACCATTCATGCGGTTAAAATCGTGCTACTAATAGCTCTTAATCCACTTTCGAAAATCTCCCTGACGACAGTTGTCGACGCTATTCAGAACAGCTTCAACCGCCTTCTTAAGTGACTTTCGAAAGTGTTCCTCAAGTCTTCCTTCCTATCATCATAATTGCTTCACTAATCATCACGAGTTGGCCGGGCTTATTGGGGAATAATAGCTGCCAATGAAGTACCCGAGGCTTTCAGCCATTCCGCAACAATTTGACAAAAACTAACCAAAACCAAACGAAATCGCCTCGAAGTGCAATTGACGACAAAGGATAAGAAGGATTCTAATTAACTGACAGCGAGCACTTTACGACCACGAATATTCCATCGAGTACACGCCCGGAGCGCATGACTACGACGGAGACGACGCCACCATGACGTCGAGATAAATCACAAGAAATAAAAGCAGAAATAAAAAACTTATCGTTATTAATCTAGTAGTTCCATGAGTTTGAAGGACTGGCGGCCAATGGAGACTTGTGCCCATGTAGCGGTCCATTGTCGAGCGGCATAACTTAACGCAACATTTATTCGGTTTTAATAACAATAATTACGCTAATTGCACACCGGTCTTGAGGAGAAAGTTTTTCAATTTCACGAATAGCCTGCCGTTGAACAGACCACCAACGAGTGGGGCGCAGCTTCCTGTCGCTTATGGTCAATCTAGGTGGGTGTAAGGGTGAGGCCTAAAGGCTTTGTGAAAGAGTTACTTTCATTGCTATACTAGTTGCAAGCTGAATGGTTGGAATCCTTTTTGCTGTAACAATAATACCGTGGGATAGTGACTTCACTCATTGTTGCGTCAATCCTTTTTTCTACGGCGTGCTTTCAGCTTTATATTGTAGTTTCCAATTCGCCCGCGTTTTGTTTTGTTTTCGTTTTCATTTGTCTCGTCTCGGGATGTTTTCCACTCCACGGGTCGTGGAAAAACAGTTTTTTCTTCCGTGGAGGATAATGGGGAGATGGTGGGGCTTTTGGTTGGCTTGGTTAAGTTTGGACGAAAGATTGAAATATTTTATAATAATGAGCGACAGTGGCGAGGCGGCGACATTTTAAATTCCCGTCGACTTTGGAACCGTTCTCGTGTGAGTTATGTGTTTGTCAGAAAATCGTCGCTTGTCTTGCCGTTTCTTATACTCCTCTTTGGGTCCTTGTAATTGCTTTGTGTCGTCTTTCGGTGGACGAGCGAATATGGTCCGCTTTACGGAGATCCTACTCGTATAGAATCATTTCCTCCTTTTTCAGCAAGTTGTTTCGCGACGTCGGCTCGCTTCCAAGTGCTGCTGTCGTCGTGGAGCTGAAAATAAAGGACATGTGCTTAATGGAAAATCCTTATTTCAATTAGACGAAAAATAAAAGGAAACGCTGGAGATGGCAAGGAATTAAAGTCCTTGAAATTAAATTTCAACGAATTTTTGTTCTTTATTGCCATAACGTCGGTAGAGTAGTGGGCGATAGGGAAGTGTATTAACTTGACATGGAGAGCTCGAGTAATGGCCCGTTGCTAAGTGGGTATCGCGGAAAGTAGGAAAAAAAAATATTCCTTGGGCATCTGGAGGAGGTAATCATTGAGTTCTTCGTTGACTTTGTGGATGGTAGATAACGAGGGGGTTAAGTCGGCCGGCGTTTTAATTTTTATAGTTTTTTCCCTGCAGTTTGATGCAGTTTTATGATTATTTACGACTCTTAAGAGCAACGCCTTCTCCAAACCTTTCATTTCGGAGCTTGAACATTGTCGAAGAGCTTGCAATATCACCAACAAGGTTTCTCAACGAACAAGCAAGTCTGCCTTGGTGAAAAATTTAAAGAAAATAATTCATATTCGGTGGAGCCGTCAAACTTTGTTCAAAAAATAAGGTGACTTATTGAACTTCGCGAGTTAAATACATTCAATTTTCGTAATTTTGTTTTATGTTGGTAGAAATGTCTCCTAACATATGTTGGCTTTTTCGCTAATATAAAAATTGTGTTGGCGATTTCTCGCTGTTAAAAAAATGAACCTAAAAATCTGTATTAAATTTAGTGTGAAAAATGAAATTAACCGCTCCAACGTACTTGAAATGTTGACTGCGGCATTTGGCAAGTCTACTCTGTTAAAAAAAAAAAATTTATAAGTGTTACAAACTCTTCACAGAAGAGTAGGGACAACGTTCGCCCTGAACGCAGCAGACGGAACGTTGTAGCAATGAAGAAAATTCTTATGGAGAATCGCTTATGCCATGATTTTTTTTTCTCAAATATTTTGGGCGTGATACGAACATATGTCAGTGGAATTTGTCCCGAAATTGCTAAATTTTGACGGAAAGAACTGTCGCATGAGCTTCGCTCAGGTATTTTTGAATGTCGTGAATGACGATTTAGATTTAGAGTCATCACTGGTGACTTGACATGGGTATATGATTATAACGTTGAAACCAAAGCCCAATCATCCCAATGAAAGCCACTAGAAAAGCTAAGAACAGGAAAAGCACGTCAAGTTCGGTCAAATCTGTTTTCTTCGATTTTCTTTTTTTGATATAGCACGGAGCACTGCGATCAATGTATGTAGATCAAATGTGCCTGCTAGCCGATCAGACGAGGAGTTCCTCAGTTTCTCGTCCTCAAGATAGTCGATACTCAGACGAGAGGTAAATTTTGTTGAGATGATATCTCAGACTAAGATGTCCCGAAAGGTAGCTGACCAGTCTTCTGATATCGACTCTGTTATATTTAAAGTATTAATAGAGTGCTTGCTCAGAGGCCCTACAAATATTTTCGATTGCCGGAGTCCTTGAACGCATTTGCAAAAGGGAAGGTATTACGATTTTCTCCACTTGTCTAAGTGAAAATTAATCTTCTATATGGAGATTCCGCAGAAAGGTTCGGCACCTACATATGTAATTTTCGCTGAAACCTTTGCTAACGGCTGCCCTTTATGTCCTTGTGTCCTGGCACTCACCAGAGTTTGATCTTGTTAGCTAAGTCCTGCAGAGCATCGTGGTATTCGTTAACGGATTTTGAGTTAGCGGCATGCCAGCCCAGCCCTTTGGATGCTGCGTCTGAGAGTATATTAATGGTTATACAAGGTGGCGCAAATTGAATCACCCTATTGGAAGATGTTATCATTTTTGCAAATGGCATCGTATGTGAATCATATTTGGTTCGAAAATGTGTGAAATAGACAGCTGCTGTATACAAATAGACAAGTAATGGAGCGCTATACTCCGCAAGAGCTTAAAATAATTGTCCAATAATTGACCATAATCGGTCGGTGGTGTTAGCGCAGCTTCGATTTCCTAGCCGTTTCGCGCCAACTGAGCAAACATTCTGAGGCTAAGCTACTCGACTCGAACAGACTGAAACCACAGGAGACCATGCAGGGTGTGGCCACCACCGGACTAGTCGTTCGGCCGATAATATCGCGGCTGTGGCAGAAACATCAACCAGACGACGGGACACGCAATTGGTCATTAGCAGATGGACCACACAGCGAATTTTAGTGAAAGACTTGCATATGTTCCTGTACAGAGTGCAAACATGAGAAGTAATTGGGCCGTATTTTTTTTAGAACTTCCATCGGCAATACGATCACTGTTACTGCTCGAATTTGATAAGCGGGGCTTCGTGAACATGTGGTTTCATGTGGAAGTCGCGTAATCTCACGACTTGGAGTTTTGGCATGGCTAGCAAGATCGCTCGATTTAACCATCCCAGACTTCTTTCTTTGGGGCTACTTGAAGTCGCAGGTCAATGCCAACAAGCGAAACAATCTGAGCCCTTAAGACGAATATTCGGGAGGAATGCGAACAGTTATCACCGGAAATCTTGCGGAAAGTCATAGAAAACGCAATAAATCGGGAACAAATGTGTGTGAACACTGGCGGCAGCCACTTGGGGGTATCATCTTTTCTACCCAACACAAAAAATGTAAAGGACCAAGTAATGATTTTATTAATCAAAATCATTTGTTTGTTACTGAGTAAAAAAATAATTCAAGAACGAAATTGAATCATTAGTTTTGTGCCACATTGTTCCTTTTATACCTGTCTCTAAATTTAAGTTGACGCACGTCAGAATGGCAAATAATTCATCTTATAAGAGCATTCGAGATTTTCCGGTTCGGTCCAAAAATGCAAGCGCCAACACCGAAATCCATCTTGGAGCCATCTGTGTACCACCTGAGGCCTTTAACATTTGATAAGAGATCGCCACCTTCCCAAGCTGTGCGGTTTGAGATCAATATCTCAAATCTTTTGTCAAAGGTGAGGGTGAAATGTGCCCGAAACTGTGGTTATCAAATCCAACTCAGGAAGGTGCTGCAGGATGGACATGTTACCCAATGGTTTACATGGGGAGTCTGTTTCTGAGCGAAGAAGTATTATTCCACTGCGTATTGCAAACTTTTTATAAAAAGTGCAGTTAAGTAATACCGATCAGTGCCTCTTAGGGCTGCCGAAGATAGGTTGGCATGGCGCCTGTAATGCCGAGACATGCTAGTCTGTGATGGAGTTAAAGTTTAACAATATAGTTTTTTGTTCACCTTTGGTCCACCATACGGCAGACGAATAAGTGATGATAGGTCTTATTATCGCGGTATATAACTAGTAGATTTCCTTAGGTTTCAAACTTCAGGTCTTACGGTAAGTGCGTCGATAGGCCCACAGTGCCATAGTTTCCTTTGGAAGTTTGTTTTTGATGTTGAAATTCCAGTTAAGGTTACGACCGAGGTCAATATCTACAGGCTGCGCCATCTCATATGGGTCGATGTAAACTTCGAATAACTTCAACAATTGTCAACCGATTTTCATATGTCATAGCATTTTGGAAACATCGATTCAGTACAATTTTAACCATGAACCACGCCGAAAGAACGCGCGGAAATAGTTTCAATGTTCAATAAACATGAACGCTCGATTGTCCTAACTCAACGTGCGTATCATGCAAATTATCGTGATCGTGTTGCGCCCAAAAAAGATAAAATTCGTCGTTGGACCTCGAATTTTTTTCAATTTGGTTCTGTGGCAAGCCCTCGTGAGCAACCTAGGCCACGTCCGCCGCGTTCAAACTCATCTATTCAGTCTGTGAAGGCCGATGTTCAAGAAGACTCAAGTTTGTCATATCGGCGCCGTTCGCAGCAGTTAGGCATCAGTGGGACCACTTTGCGGAGAATTTTAAAGGATGATCTTCACTTATTTCCATACAAAGTGCAGATAACTCAAAATCTGACTCCAGTGCTCCAGCGTCGCCAAAACCTTGGCCATGGATAAGCCGATACTAACGAGGAAGTAGCCCCTAACGATGTGAGGTTTCGGGAAAGCGTCTGCTTCCGCCAGTGTGACATGAAGTCCGCTTTTTTCTTTTATGGCCGTAAAGTTGGACCTCATCCAATCGGTTGTGGTTGCATCGGCACAGCCTTTTGAATGGCTGCCATTTGTGCTGTGGTAAGAGGGTTTTCGCCCAGATCATTGGAGATGATGCCGAGTCTAGTTTGTCCAGCTACACTTCTTTATCGGTGTAAGGATGGCGAATCTTCCTGTGTTTGGCGGCAGAGTTCAGCGGGATGTTGTCGGCGGGACGATTACGTTTCGGTTCCAAAACCCTTAGTGGCAGAGGCAGATTTTGCATATACTAGAGCTTTACTTCTAGATTTACCCTGCTCAATGGCGGCCTTGTAGCATCTCTGATCGGACGACTTCAGTTTGAAGAAGCCGCCAGATGGTACATACTTGTTTTCTACATGGTTGGTAGTTTCATTTCCTACCACATCTGGGAGTTCATCTGAGAGCATACTCACATAATCTCCACAGAGCGTAGTGTCGGGGTCGGAAAGTGGAGACACATATCCTGTGTTCCGTCCGGCGGCAATGTCGGCAAAAGGTACCGACGTTGCTGCTGTTTGTTGAGCTGCTAAGAGCTCACAGGTGCTAACGGGCGATGTCATTTGAGAGGCATCTCTCTCATTGGTATTTTTCTGTTGTGAAATTTTGTTCTCACGAGTGAACGGGAGAGCCCGAGACTCCATAGGAAGGCTGACGTGAAGTCGGAACTTCAGCTGGTATGAGAAGTTCGTATACTAATACCATGCATCCATCAGCGTATGCTGTTCCGGAGTTATGGGAGTAAGGGATGGGTAGGAAAGGGAAAAGGAAAGGTCAGAGTCGAGAGTCATTTCCTGTACTAAGCCTCCGCACCGCGGCAAGGTGAGCAAGGGAGAGCACTAGTTTATCATCTCGCTCTAGAGACCCAAGAACCACCTCGAACATAAGGTGTAGAGTAAGTAGTTTGGCCGCTGTCAAACTTTAGAACATTTAAACTTCACTGCGATAGAGTCTGGGGTGAAGCGAGGATTTATACGTAAACTTGCTGACCTGGTGAGTAATTCGTTACTAAAATGTTTCCACTCCTCTTTGGTCACTTTGTCTTAGGAAAAGTTTTCTCTATCCCTGTGAAGTTACCCCGTTACAAGATTTCATAACGTGTATACCAGAAGTAGTTAGAATATCAATCCAATTTCCAAACCAAATAAAAAGTTACCTTAAACGATACAACGAGACCAACGAATGTGGTCCGTCCTATCGAGGCAGGCGCATATATGCAAAGTACATTATGCATCATCCCCTCACCAAGGTACCGAAACGTCAAATTTTCAAACTTTCCCACTTTACCCAGTTTGTATAGCTGCACATATTCCCAAACCCTACCTCAAAACTTAAACTGACAACGACATTGACTTTTGTACTCAAAACATAAACTTTTCACTATTTCCATTGTCTGCACTTAGTATCCCCTTCCCCCTTTCTCCCGAAAGTATCTCAAACTAAAATCAACCGAAATTACGAAAATCAAATGAATTTTGCATCGCACTTGTTCAACGTATGACTAGCGACGCACGTAGCCCATTCTCCCTCACGTGACACAATCAGTAAATGGATGGCACGACCGTACGCCCTTACTTCGTCGACGCCGATCCATGTCGTGAACACGGGCCTCGCAAAAGTTCATTTCCCAAACATTTTACAGTAATTCATTGTCAGTTCCGGCAATTGGCAAAGTCGTCAAGACGCAATTCAACTTGCCAAAGATTTCTCAAGTGTACCTCGGAATGGCAAGTAATAGCAAGTTGTGCGCAAATATTTCACAAATTGGCAATTTCGAGTTTTTCAATAGTACCGTTAGCGGAATAGAGCCCGAGGACAAGTAGGAATGGGAGAACTCGAAATCGAAAAGATGGAAATATAGTCAAACATATTGTGTGAGATGAAAGCGAGCGACGCATATTCCATAGAGACGGCGGGAGGAGAAAAGTTTCAATGGCTCTTCTATCCACTTCGGTCTGGTCTTGGAACTGGGAACGGGTCCTGGCAAGGGATTCTACTTTACGAGCGATTCGAAATAAGTTATTCTTTTCTTTTCCTTATGCTCTTGTTTATTCGAGTTTGAATTTCGCGCCCTCGAGGAAGTTTTATTTGCTATTCGGTATCCTTAGATTGGTCTGTGAAGAAGTGGAGGTCATAAGTAATCGAGATTTTTGATCGAAATTTTTATACGAAGGACTCTTGGTTTTTAAAAGTATTTCAAATTATGGCAGCATGTGCTGGGTATAATAAGCACTATCATTGCTCTCTAGCACTTCAAGCTACTACGAGTACATGCTACTCAAGCTACTGATGTACTCACGTTACAAGTTGGTATCCATTAAGTATTTTTCCGATTCCACATTCCGTCAATTAGTGAAACTGGGTTCGTTAGAGTTGCTGGTTCGGACACTGAATTCGCTGGTTCGAACACTCTGCAGTTCCAAGCCTCTGCTTGATCTGGCAAATCTGTATATAGGGTTTTCCAAAAAGGACTTGACAACTTTTTTTTTAAATAAAACGCAAACTATTTGAGATATTTCAAGATCTCAAATAGATTTATTATCGGCTTGAAGTACAATCAAAACATTTATGAATGGAACTCGACTTCGATCATATGGCCACCGCGAGCACGTTTGCAGTGGTCGATTCGTTGGACCCAATTTTCGATGACTCGGCCACACATTTCGGCCGAAACGGCCGCTATTTCGCGTTCAATGTTGGCTCTGAGCGCTTCCAACGTCGTCGGCTTGTTGGCATAAACCAATGACTTAACGTAGCCCCAAAGAAAATAGTCTAGAGGCGTTAAATCGCACGAACGAGGCGGCCAATCGACTGGCCCATTTCTTGAGATAACACGCTCATCAAACTTACTCTTCAATAAATCGATTGTTACGTGTGCTGTGTGGCTTGTGGCACCATCCTGTTGAAACCACATGTCGTCAATATCTTCCGATTCGGGCCAAAAATAATCGGTAATCATGGCGCGATAACGCTGGCCATTCACAGTAACGTGACGATCGTTATCGTCGACGAAAAAAGATGGCCCAATAACGCCGCCGGCATGCAAACCGCACCAAACAGTTATTTTTTGTGGATGAAGTGGTGATTCATGAAGCACATGTGGATTTTCACCCCACCTAAAATGCATATTTTGCTTATTGACGAACCCATCGAGCCAAAAATGAGCTCGTCACTGAAGATGATTTTGCGATGAAATTCATCATCTTGGCGCATCTTCTCCAGAGCCCAATCGGGGAACGTACGTCGCTTCAAATGGTCCATCGGCTTCAATTCTTGAGTCATATTGATCTTGTATGGGTGTAAACCAAGATCCTTACGCAAAATACGCCATAATATGGTCTGAGCGATGCCCAATTCTTGAGAACGCCGTGGAATTGACTGATTTGGATCGTTTGCTACGGACGCCTGAACGGCAGCAATATTTTCGACACTTCGACCAACCCGTTGTCTCACTGACACGGCAACATCACACAACGAATACATACATATGTAGACTCAAATTTTTGCACTAAGCTTGTTATTGCCTGTCTACTAGGGCGAGAATTACGACCGACAATTGGAGCTAACGCTCTTAAAGTTGCGGTCACCGACTCCGAATTTCGGTAGAAAATTTTTATAATTTGCAGACGTTGCTCGTCAGTGTACTTTATCACGATGAAAATGTTGAGTTTACTGAATAAATTGACAATGACAGTTCGATGATTAGTGAAAGGGTGCGTTCACAAATTAAATTCAAAACTGTCAAGTCCCCATTGGAAAACCCTTTACATATATAAAAATGGTGTGAAAAATGTATAGTAATTCATTAATTGAGAACGGCTGGGTCAATTTGGCTGAATTTTTTTTTGCAGTTGTTCGTAATTGCCAGGAGAAGATGAAGATGAAGAGGAGAAGAAGTCGGGAAATTGGAAAAATCGAAAATTGATTTTTTGTATGGAATTTTGTGCGTAATGGTTCCAATAATTGTTAAAAGAGGTTTTGCGCGCATTTTGACAAGTTTGCGTGTAAAAAGTGAGGTTATCCAATTGGGTTGCCGGCAGTCATTGCGAAACATTAATTTCGAAAGTTTTTTTCTTTCTAAAAAAAAATTCTTTTAAATAAGATTAGTCAAAAACGACTTTGTTGTTTTTTTAGGGATATTTCCTTGACTAATGCCTCCTATTCTCCCCCGCTCTTCGGGCGCTTTGTCGTGGCGGAGGGACTTAAGAGGGCAAAGACCTCGAACTAAGACCCGGAGAATTCTGAGTTTACATGGATGAATGTACAACCAAATGGATGGTAATACTCCATGTGGCACCCGCAATAGCGGAAATTCACCCGCGATCTCCTTGATCGGCCCAAGCAAGGATTTTGGTGGTTCCACCACTCATTCTCGACTCTCCGGCAGCCCGAACCGACACCGATTCCTGCGGCTCATTGTCCTGGCTGGACTGAGCATGAGTGGTGCAACCAACGGAGGCGACGACGACGATGGCGCGGCACGGGAAACCGCTAAGGTTGAACGAGACCCAGAATTGGGACGTACTGCAGATTGCACTGCTAAGTGCCAAAAAAGAAGGAGAAAGAGGCGTGCCTGAAAATCGTGCAAAGAGGCTGGCACAGCCAAAGGCACGAAGGATAAAGGCGAACCTCTGGGGAAAGCAGTTACGAGGATTAGATGGGCGGAGGTATCCCTTACCGAAACCCATCCGACCCTCTCATCTGCAGCCAACGCACTTCTTGGCGGCGCGCAGCGCAGAAAGCATCGGCGGCTAGTAAAAGCTGCAAGGTACAAGCATGCCTGCAGTTTCAGCATGCGCTTCAAATATTCCTCCTCTTATTGGTGAGGATCAAATCCCTAATAAGAGTGTGCCAGGTTCCAAGCTGACGGAGCTAGAGGTGTTCAGGGTCCTCCTATGGCCGGCGCTACCGCCGAAAAAGGCGGTGATGCTGGCAGACAAACTCTGATCGCAGAAGGCAAAGCGGTTTTAGAACTCAACAAACCTCAAGCTGGCAGAGCTGTTCCAAAGCTGCGTCGGTAGGGAGCAGGAGCTCGAACCGAAAAAGGTAAGAGCGCTCGCAAACGGAAGGCGGCCGCCGGCGTGAACCTTGCTGAGGAGAGAGAACGTGATGTCTCCTCCGACGTGGCGGCAGGTAATCTGAATCCAAAGGTAGATGTACTCTGGAAAGGAGATACAAGTGACCGTAAAGAGTCGACATAAGCACCTCTCCTACAAAGAGGCATCCATCTCCTCTAAAAAGGTCAGGATAGGGAAAGCTGGCAGTGACAGCAGAATGACCAGCGCAGATTACCAACACTGCGAGGATCATCTACTGGAGAGGTCTGCTCTGATGAATGATACCTTCGTGATTAGCTGTTCCTCACAGCAGACATCTGGCTGGATCAGCAGCGTGATGCCGAAAATTCCTTCCATGGGAACTACTACCTATCAAGTAGTTAGTCTCCCAAAATTAAGGCGCGCCGTCTGGTGGATTCCGGGGAAATCTGGAAACAGGCTGAAAGTGCTGACGCGACTACGTGCGCAGTACCCGAGACTTGACACGAGATCCTGGACTGTCTATTCCTACAAAGAGAGTAAGTGCTCTCTGAAAAAAGAGGGCTTCACACTGGTTGTGGGATTGGATAACGGCTCTGTCGAGACCCTGAAATCCGCGTACGATTCATGCCCCTTCTTCGGCCTTCGTACGATTTTAATACATTTTGATGTGAAGTAGTCGAAGGATGGAACGTGCTCCGCAGTCTAAATCTATGATTTTTACTCCAATTAATCTACAGCATTGCAAGACTGCTACCGATCTTCTTAGTAGCATAATTCATCACATTATATCAGGAATAAACGCCTCTGTGGTCTTGGCGGTATACGTGGCGCTACGATTCTTTATTATGAGAGATCCGAAAGGCGTAGGATCTGCCTCATCATATAGAATACACTATCGACAACCAAACTTGGTCAATTCTGTGGTCAAGATCTGGTGGCTGCGAAAGTTAGCTACAAAGCGCACGGAGAAATTGAACACTTCGTCGTGGCGTCTGAACTCGTAGAGTACTGTGAAGCCAGAAGGATTGGACTCATCATCTGTTGCGATGCTAATACTCAAAATACTGTTTGGAGCAACAGCAAATGCAACCGGAGAGGAGACCATCTTTTAAACTTCACCCTTTCATCTGACCTTACCAACAATGTTATCTCTCAACCAATCTTTGTGACGGCGAGACGACAGGAAGTGGTTGACCTAACCCTGTCTAACATGTATGTGCTCACTAACTGGAGAGTCTTACCAGATGTTACGTTGTCAGGCCATAGATATATCGAATTCCAATTAAAGTGTGGGATCTCGCCGCCCAAGGGGAATCCGAGAAAGACGGACTGGGTACGATTAAAAGAGGAACTTGAGAAATCTACTCAAGCCCTGCCTAAACTCAAAATAAAGCAATTGGTGGATGCTGCCATTCACAACTTGAGCAGCGCCATCACTAACTCGCATGTCTTGTCAAAAAACCTTAAAACAGGAAATCGGTTCCCTGGTGGGACGCTGAGCTCCAATGTCTTCGCAGGGAAGCCAGAAGTCTCCTGAATAGATCGCTTAAATCGAACTCCGAAGATGACTGGAATAAATATCGATCGAAGCAGAAGGAATATAAAAAGCTTATTCGTAAATCAAAGAATGATTCCTATAAGTCCTTCTGCGAAGGGATCAAATCCGTGGGCGCGACCAGCAAGTTGGTTAAAGTTCTCAAGGGAGGAAAATCGACAAAGCTGGATGTACTCAGAAAGACTGATGGTACCTTCACCGAGTCTACAGCAGAAACTCTTGGTTTACTGGTTCAGACCCATTTCCCGGGAAATCAGACTGTTATCGACTCGTTGAACACTCACTCCTTCATTGGTAATTGCGACTGAAACGATGAAAACTCGGAGTAGCTGGTAGGTTGCGTCACGCGTGGCGACTACTGAGGCTATTGAATTTGCTGTGGCATCTTTCGATAGCTTTAAGACGCCGGGCACTGATGGGATATACCCTGTTACGCTGCAAAAAGGTATAAGACAGCTGCTTCCTACTCTGAAAAGAATTTTCACTGCTAGCCTGGCACTTGCCTATATATGTACCTATTCCTAGGCGCGCGGTGAAAGTGGTCTTTATTCCCGAAATAGGGAAAGAAGATTACTCACTCGCCATGAGTTTTAGACCAATCAGTCTAACATCCTTCTTGCTGAAAAACATGGAGAACTTAGTAGAGTTGCACGTGCGCAAAGTCGTCCTTCGAATGCATCCTCTAGTGCACGAGTAATGGACTGTCGGTTAATCGTCTTAAGACTCATGTCGTTTTTTTCACCAGAAGGAGGAAAAATACTGGCATTGCTTAGCTGGTGCTAAGAGGCATTCCCATCCCGATAAGCTAAGTACCTGGGAGTCATCTTAGATGGCAAGCTACTTTGGTCAAAGCATGTTGAGTCAAAAACCACCAAAGCGTTATCTGCTTTTTGGCAATGTAAAGGTGCCTTTGGCAAAACATGGGGTTTTGTCGCCGAAAAAGGTCATTTGGATCAACACGGCAATGATAAGACCTATAGTCTCGCATGTGTCGGTTGTTTGGTGGAACAGGCTAGCACCCAAACACGTTGTGGCTTCTCTCACCTAACTCCAAAGAGCGGTCTGTCTCAGCTGCGAGGGGGCTTTCCCCAGTGCACCGGGAGCTGCTCTAGATGCTATGATCAATCTTCTACCCCTTGACATATATATCAGGGGGTGCGCACTGAATGCTATGTCTCGCCTAAAGAGAATTGGTCTTTGCTACAACTTGCACTGGAGTGACACTGTACTTGCACGAGAAATATCCTACGACTCCTGTCTCATGGATATGCCCTCCGACGCAATGACACCTGCCATTGTATTGCGCTATAATTTCAGAGTCAAATTTCCATAGCGTCAGGACTGGCTCTGGCCAGATACTGAACCTGGAATGGATTGTCTTCGCATTTTCACAGATAGCTCCAGGACTGGGCAGGGGTCCGGCGCTGGAGTTTTCCTTGAGCGCGAAAATATTTGACTGCACTTCTCGTTAGGAAAATATGGGTCTATCTTTCAATCAGAGATTTACGCAATCCTAATATTCATGCACAATGCTGTGAAGCATAGGTGGAAGGGAATCAACCCTCTGTCAAACTCCAAATTAGTGCATGAACTCAAGACTTTTTGAACATAGTGGGAAGACTAAGTTCACTTAGGCTTGTATGCATCCCAGGTGACTCTGGGAACCCAAGAAACGAGATGTCCGATGAACTCGTTAGAAGGAGCTTAAAGGAGAGTTTCTCAGGACCTGAACCTGCCTTAGGTCTACCTGCTTCCACGACCAAATCCGACATCAATGAATGGGTCATTAATGCATACAGTCGTAGAAGGAGGGGATATCCAGGATGCAGGATGACTAAGCGCGTACGCCCTGATGTCTGCAAAAAGTCAGTAACATTCTTCGTATCCTTAGGGAGAAATGATTGCAGAAGGCTTGCGGGCGTCATTACGGACCATTACACTTTTGCCAAGAATTTGCCATTACACTTTTGGCTTCGCTGATGTCTATTCGACTCATGCCCTCGGACAAATATATACAGTTCATCCAGTACATCCAATAGTACGTTGCATGTCCGCGTGTTGGCAACCCGTATTCGTTGTTTGCTTTTGCGCCGGAAAACAAATCCAAAAACATTGTTTAGGTCTTGAATGCTAAGTTCATTGACATGTTTTCTAGGGAGCTTCTGAGTCAGTCCCAAACCAGGTAATCGGCGATTAGAATAAGAAAAAAAATTAATGTAAAGGTTCAAAGATCTTCCTTGTCTAAAAACTTCACGAGTCCCTTATTACTTAACTCGCATTGCTTTCAGATGCAGTTGACAAGCTCCCCTATAAGCAATCGTAATGGAAAAAGAAGCGTTCTAAACACATCTAATACCTGGTTTGTGGGTAAAGTGGATTACCCCACATTCAACATGGCTAGCTCTTTGAAAAGAACTCCTCTGAATGACTGATTCCTACCTCTGAGGCCAAAGCCTCCTAATTTGCGAATTGATTCCATCGATTGCACTTCAAATTCGTATGGATCCCCGCACTCCAATGCACTTAAAACCCAGAAGCGAAGGCAAAATCGACGGAAAAGCCACAAAAGCCAGCTTAAAAGCCAATTAAAGGAAGAGGAAAAAATTACAGCCGCCTCTTCCTGAATCGGCTCGTCAACGGAGCAATCTTTGGACGATTTTGTTTTTAATATCCATTGACTATACACTGGTTGAGTCGTATTTTATGGCCTCTCTGGGCGTATGGGTATATCCCCGATGCCTCATCGAGCCATCTGTCGGAGTAGATATTCCTCATTCCCTTTCGAAAGTGTGCTTTGAGCCGCATGCAATTCCTGGAAACAAGTTCCGATCTAAATCCGTTTTTTATCCTCCTTCCCGCCTTATAGATGGCGCTATCCTCAGAAATACGTGAAAATCGACAACGACAAGGACGGGAACGATGACGACGATATAAACCGGCACACGTATCCAATACCCATTCATTGCGGCAGTAAATTTGCCTTTCATTGGAGCTAAAAAACCAGGGACGAACTGGAAATAAAAAAAGGATTTTGTCTACACCCTAACGAGCAGTGGCAGTGGGGGATCATGAAAGCCCATCTGAGGAGAAGAGGCGGCACTGAATAAATAAAAACGTTCTCTTCCACACGGGCTGTTGTCCTTATGCCATCATCGCCCGATGGTTTTTCGAGTGCAGTTCCTTTTTGCCATTGTCCGTGTCCTTTCTTACTTTTTTAGTCTTTCTCGTCCCCCTACTGGTTTTGCAGGACAATGATGGGATTCCGTATTAGCGGGCGCTTGGTGCTTTGCTTGTTGGCAACACATTGTTAATATCCGCATTGGAGGATGTGGTCGAGCCTGATCATCTTATGCGTCAATACGCCCCGCAGAGCAACTATCATCGCCATGGTCATCCTCTTCAAGAGCCGATGGGTTGTCTGTATATTTCTTCTATTTTGTTATTTTAGATTTACGCAGGACTGGAAACATTAATTTCCATTTGAGTAATTAATTTTATTTTCGGGGTAGATTCCGACTGCTGGAGACGTCCGAGCTCACTGTTTATGGAAGCCGAGTTGGAACCTAAACAGAGTAATTAATTACTGTGTTGTAGGAAGTTTATTTGGGTCGAACGGACAGGACAGTCTTGGAATATATTAGGCTGTGGGACTTTCTGTTCCATTAATCTGACGGTAATTGTGGACTTCTTTGCCACTGGGTTAGAGTTGATGTTTCTAGGTCATAGGTTATTGGAAATTGGTGGTAATCGACGATGGATGTAGAGCGACTAATTTAAGGGCAGACAACTGACCTAGAAATGTCAATGAAGCTGTGGAGATGATCAATGAAAGTTGAATTTGGACGAAGCTATTATTGTTGATAAGCAGGGAAAAGGCGCAACGGACGTTGACATTTTTATACTCGTTGTGCGGATGACGGGTCATCATATTCTCGTTAATATTTTTATTTCATTTAGTTCTGGTTGGAAGAAAAAAACATCCAAAAACTATTATAAATGGAATGGAAGAAATAGCTACCTTCTAGGTTAAACAATTTTTTTTTAATCAACTTAACTCAATGATTTAACTACTTTTGTAAACGAAAATAAGTTTCTTATATAACGAACGGGACAGCGTATTAAATAGTTTGCATCAATTGAAAAAATAAAAGCTTCTGTAGCTTAAAGTGCGAAAAGCAGGTACATTTAGAATAAAGTTTGAATAGGCTCATAAGATCCCTAAATCAGAAATTGGGTTTCTCTCATGAAAAAAAAAATAGAATTTTAAATCAAAATCAATAGCGCATTTTCAAGGTCCTGAATAAGTTCATTGTGTGAGCTGAATGGTGAGAACTACAAAGACTTCGCATTGCAGATTCTTGCGAGACAATTCCACACGCAGCAGAGGTTCAGGAAGATATAGCCTACAAAACACGAAATCCGAAAATAGACACTGGCTACTAGATTTTCTGGTGGGACGTCTTTACCTTCTTCTAGCTGGCACACGATTCTCGCATCTCAACATCCAAAAAGGAACCTGGCCGTCACCTCATCAGTCTACCATCAACCAGATTGATCGAGTTGCAATCGACGCCAGACACTCCTCCAGCATCCTAGATGTAAGAAGCTTCCGAGGAGCCGGTGCTACGTCGAAAAGCTACAATCGGAGGAAACCGCTAGGAACTTTGCCGATCGAGTTTTCTTTTCTTTTTTAACTCGAGGAGGTTCGAGAATGTACGCCTGTATGGTGTTTGTCACACAACCTGGACGGGGTGCAGATGGTTTATGTCGAAGATGTTCGTTCACTACTCTCCGGGGGTGGTTGTCCTAAATAGGAATTGAGAGATTCGACTGAATTTACGTTGGTTGTAGTTCACAGTAACTCTTTTGTTTTCCATGTCATCAAGGTGTTATATTGGAAACGCACACACATAGTATGAATTTTGAAGTGATTTTATGCTGCGAGTTTTATGCCTTCATCAGCACTTTTTGATGATCTCTCATTCACAACTGATGTTGTTGCACAGTTTTCCGTATTGTTCTTGACTATGAACGGACTTGAACTACAGACCATTGCACCACAATCACCCTCTAGTTTCCATTAATCTCTCACAAAATCTGATGACACCAGTACAATGTAAAGAACAACAGACCATCAGAAACGCTGCCTCTAGTATGTTGCGCTTCCGACCTCCGCCAGTTAGAAAACCCTAATTTGATTAGCAATGCCAGCAAACCCATGTAGCAAAGCCAACTGCCTACAAAGCCATGCTACATAGACGGACGAGAGTCGCTCGTAAACTCTGCAAGCCGAAAATTAGGGAGGAGCGCAGGCTTTAAGGAACAAAAAAATAGAGCACGAAAAGCGTGAGTTTGAGGAGATGGCGAGATGCTACCGCAAGAATGACGCTCGTAAGTTTTACGAAAAAGTGAAACGAACATGCCAGCGCTATGAGTATAAAGCCATAGCAAAAGCCTGTAAGGATGTAGACGGAAAACTAGTAATAGAGTTACTGTCGATGCTGAGAATATGGAAAGACTACTTCTGTAGACTGTACAATATAATGGCGAGAATAGATCTGATACCATTATTAGGCAGAGTGATCCATTCGCAACGGACGAAGACGCAAAAAACTTCCGTCCACCCGACATAGATGAAATTAAGCTTGTAATTTCTAAGCTTAAGAGTAGTAAAGCCGCGGGCCCAGACGGCCTGACTGCTGAGCTATTTAAGGCGGCGAGTAGGTAGAGCGCATGTACCAGTTCATCAGTAGAATATGGCCGAAGAAAGCAGTCAACGGCAAATGGAATCTCAGCATCGTTGCCAATCAACTAGAAGACAGAAGAGGAGACTCCTATAACTGCGTCAACTATAAATTAATAAATCTCCTAAACATTGCGTATAAGATTTTTCTGCCATACTGCGTGAACGCCTGAAAGCCTTTGTAGATATTCTGATAGGTACCTATCAGTCGAGTGTCAGGGCAGGTAAATCCACAATAGACCAAATATTCACACTGCGGAGGATCTTCGAGAGGACCAAAGAATTCCAAATCAACATACACCATCTCTTTGTCGATTTTAAAGCAGCGTATGATAGTGTGCACAGGGACGAGCTACACCGAGCCATGTCTAGTTTTAACATCTTTGCCTCGTCAGATTGTGCAAGATGACAATGTAGAACCTTGGTTGCTCCCGTAACGAACTAGCCGAGACCATCGACGTTAAAAAAGGAACTAAACAAAGCGACACCCAAGTTTTTTTAACATCGGCCTTGAAAAGATCGTGCAGGAGTCATTGGCCAACAAATAAGGTACCCGTCCAATCTATTTCAAGTATGCGCATTGAAGTAGAAGCGGACAAAATGGATCTTTCGCAAATGAGGAAAAGTCGAAGTACATGCTGTCAACCTGAGGCCTGGATCTTCACGAAAACGGGTGAGGATGCCCTCAGTCACTTCGAGAGGAAAAATCCAATCGACCTAGTACGACTTCATGGGATCCAACGCCTTATATAGCTAGGCCATGTAGAGAATGGAAAATATAGCTCCGGCCCGAAGAGCCTTCGAACCCAAATCCGAGGACAACCGAATTTAAGTTGGAAGGGGACCTTTACCAACTGAGAGTGAGGCACTGGAAACAACTGGTAAAAGATCGTGCCAGCGGGAAACGCTTTTTGGTCGATGCCCAGGTTCACATCAGACTGAGGTGCCACCTAAGTAAGTAAGTATTAATTTTAACGATATTAGGTCGATTCCTGCAGCCTTGTTATTCTTAAGTCGATGGATTCCTGTTTTACTTCTTCGATTGCTTTTCCTTTGACACTATCGTGTTTTATCCCGAGACAGATGGCTGACTTACTTTTAGCGATCTCTTCACTATTTTCAGGGCTTTAAGTCTTAGAACCTTACATGTGTGTTATTCGATGAGGCATGAAGACCTTCTTCTCCTATTGTCGGTCTAAATCCGGGTACGATTTTCACGTCAAAAAATGAGAAATTGTCAAATATTTCATCCATTGTTTTGCATCAGTATTCGCACCGCCACAAACGAAAGTACATCCGTCCTTAACGGTTGTTTCCTTTGACAATCGAACTCCTTGTACCGCTGCAAAGTCCGTATATTTTGATGTTAAATGAAAAATTATTTGTCATCTGATTCTCACAAATGCTATCAAAATTACTTGTAGTGATTCCAATAGTGATGAGTGATTCTAAGATCAATGTTGAGCAGAAGATCATCAAATGAACTTATGACAATACCCTCACTATTATCAAATTTTCTCATTAGACTATAAGAATTCTGGAAACACAAATATTTGAATTAATTCTGTACTTTTAATATTTTCTTCTTCTTGATGGCGCTACAGCCCCGTGTCGGTTTGGGCCCCAAGCAATAAAAGTCCCCAGCCGGCGAGACTCCTGCCAGCCTTCTCCAATCTGGCGACAGATATTTACACCAAAATCCTGTGCAGCTAAGTTGCCATAGGCTAGATCTGACATCGCGCTAGCTGTTTGCATCAAAATCCAGTCGTGAAAGTAGCTGTCGCAGCCGAGAAATGGGAACGGCCATAAGCACTATGCAGCGTATACGTAACATTTTCAATTTTTTTGTACTTGACCCAATACGACCCTGGGCAGCTAAGTTGCCATCAAAAAACCACCCAAGATTTGACTTAGTAGGCTAGATCTGAACTCGCGCCAACTGTTTGCATCAAAATCCAGTCGTGACAGTAGCTGCGGCAACCCAGAAATGAGAACATCCATTAGCACTACGGATCGTCAACGTAACATTTTCAATTTTTTTGTACTTGATCCATTACGACGCTGGGCAGCTACTTTGCCATCAAAAAACCACCCAAGATTCGATTTAATAGGCTAGATCTGAAATCCCGCCAACTGTTTGCATCAAAATCCAGTCGTGAAAGTAGCTATGGCACCGGAGAAATGGGATCGGCCATAAGCACTACGGGGCGTATACGTAACATTTTCAAATTTTTTGTACTTGATCCAATACGACCCTGGGCAGCTAAGTTGTCATCAAAAAACCACCCAATATTTGACTTAATAGGCTAGATCTGAACTCGCGCCAACTGTTTGCATCAGAATCTAGCCGTGAAAGTAGCTGTGGCAGCCGAGAAATGGGATCGGCAATAAGCACTACGGGGCGTATACGTTTAATTTTCAAATTTTTTGTACTTGATCCAATACGACCCTGGGCAGCTAAGTTGCCATCAAAAAACCACCCAAGATTTGACTTAGTAGGCTAGATCTGAACTCGCGCCAACTGTTTGCATCAAAATCCAGTCGTGAAAGTAGCTATGGCACCGGAGAAATGGGATCGGCCATAAGCACTACGGGGCGTATACGTAACATTTTCAAATTTTTTGTACTTGATCCAATACGACCCTGGGCAGCTAAGTTGCCATCAAAAAACCACCCAAGATTTGACTTAGTAGGCTAGATCTGAACTCGCGCCAACTGTTTGCATCAAAATCCAGTCGTGACAGTAGCTGTGGCAGCCGAGAAATGGGATCGGCCATAAGCACTACGGGGCGTATACGTAACATTTTAAAATTTTGTACTTGATCCAATACGACCCTGGGCAGCTAAATTGCCATCAAAAAACCACCCAAGATTTGACATAATAGGCTAGATCTGAGCACGCGCCAACTGTTTGCATCAAAATCCAGGTGTGAAAGTAGCTGTGGCAGCCGAGAAATTGAATCGGCCATAAGCACTATGCAGCGTATACGTAACATTTTCAATTTTTTTGTACTTGATCCAATACGACCCTGGGCAGCTAAGTTGCCATCAAAAAACCACCCAAGATTTGACTTAGTAGGCTAGATCTGAACTCGCGCCAACTGTTTGCATCAAAATCCAGTCGTGACAGTAGCTGTGGCAGCCGAGAAATGGGATTGGCAATAGGCACTACGGGGCGTATACGTAACATTTTCAAATTTTTTGTACTTGATCCAATACGACCCTGGGCAGTTAAGTTGCCATCAAAAAACCACCCAAGATTCGATTTAATAGGCTAGATCTGAAATCCCGCCAACTGTTTGCATCAAAATCCAGTCGTGAAAGTAGCTATGGCACCGGAGAAATGGGATCGGCCATAAGCACTACGGGGCGTATACGTAACATTTTCAAATTTTTTGTACTTGATCCAATACGACCCTGGGCAGCTAAGTTGCCATCAAAAAACCACCCAAGATTTGACGTAATAGGCTAGATCTGAGCTCGCGCCAACTGTTTGCATCAAAATCCAGGTGTGAAAGTAGCTGTGGCATCGGAGAAATGGGATCGGCCATAAGCACTACGGGGCGTATACGTAACATTTTCAATTTTTTTGTACTTGATCCAATACGACCCTGGGCAGCTAAGTTGCCATCAAAAAACCACCCAAGATTTGACGTAATAGGCTAGATCTGAACTCGCGCCAACTGTTTGCATCAAAATCCAGGTGTGAAAGTAGCTGTGGCAACCGAGAAATTGAATCGGCCATAAGCACTATGCAGCGTATACGTAACATTTTCAAATGTTTTGTACTTGATCCAATACGACCCTGGGCAGCTAAGTTGCCATCAAAAAACCACCCAAGATTCGATTTAATAGGCTAGATCTGAAATCCCGCCAACTGTTTGCATCAAAATCCAGTCGTGAAAGTAGCTATGGCACCGGAGAAATGGGATCGGCCATAAGCACTACGGGGCGTATACGTAACATTTTCAAATTTTTTGTACTTGATCCAATACGACCCTGGGCAGCTAAGTTGCCATCAAAAAACCACCCAAGATTTGACGTAATAGGCTAGACCTGAGCTCGCGCCAACTGTTTGCATCAAAATCCAGGTGTGAAAGTAGCTGTGGCATCGGAGAAATGGGATCGGCCATAAGCACTACGGGGCGTATACGTAACATTTTCAATTTTTTTGTACTTGATCCAATACGACCCTGGGCAGCTAAGTTGCCATCAAAAAACCACCCAAGATTTGACGTAATAGGCTAGATCTGAACTCGCGCCAACTGTGTGCATCAAAATCCAGTCGTGAAATTAGCTGCGGCAACCCAGAAATGAGAACATCCATTAGCACTACGGATCGTCAACGTAACATTTTCAATTTTTTTGTACTTGATCCATTACGACGCTGGGCAGCTACTTTGCCATCAAAAAACCACCCAAGATTCGATTTAATAGGCTAGATCTGAACTCGCGCCAACTCTGTGCATCAAAATCCAGTCGTGAAAGTAGCTGCGGCATCCGAGAAATAGGATCGGCCATAAGCACTACGGGGCGTATACGTAACATTTTCAATTTTTTTGTATTTGATCCATTACGACCCTGGGCAGCTAAATTGCCATCAAAAAACCACCCAAGATTTGACGTAATAGGCTAGATCTGAACTCGCGCCAACTGTTTGCATCAAAATCCAGGTGTGAAAGTAGCTGTGGCAACCGAGAAATTGAATCGGCCATAAGCACTATGCAGCGTATACGTAACATTTTCAAATGTTTTGTATTTGCTCCATTACGACCCTGAACAGCTAAATTGCCATAAAAAAACCACCCAAGATTTGACGTAATAGGCTAGATCTGAACTCGCGCCAACTGTGTGCATCAAAATCCAGTCGTGAAAGTAGCTGCGGCATCCGAGAAATGGGATCGGGCATAAGCAGTACGGGGCGGATACGTAACATTTTCAAATTTTTTGTACTTGATCCAATACGACCCTGGGCAGCTAAGTTGCCATCAAAAAACCACCCAAGATTTGACGTAATAGGCTAGATCTGAACTCGCGCCAATTGTTTGCATCAGAATTTTCTTCACTGCTTCAATCTTTTCATCTACTTTTGACGTGCTAGGGTGTCTGGGGCTAGCATTGTCATTGACATCTTTTTGGCCTCCGTTGGAGCACCTAATTTTATTTTTCGCACAAAATTTGTTACAGATTCTTTGATCTTTGATTTGTTAGTAGCAAAAAATCGCATACGTCACCCAACCACGTCTAAGCCTTAAAAAGTCACTTTATTTCTTGAACAACCCCTTATCGTCTGATTGTCTTATGTGACAAACACGAAACTGTATGCGAAATTATATACGTATCCGCCAGGTCGGTTCGTTTAACTTTTATTTTCTCTCTACAGTTAACAATAAATCCAATTTTCCAACATCTGTCACACCGCCCCTCACTCTCGTCTTCCTTCATGACGACAGCCCTGGTCCTTTGGTCCTATGTAAACAACAAATAAACACACTCGTAAAGCTTCCCGAAAAAAAAAACGCGCACACACACACATAAGAGTATTGCCACTTTATTTGCCTGACGAGTTACATCGATGAAAACATATTTAATTCCACCAACACGTGCAACAATGCATTGAATCGTTGTTAGTCTGCGATGTGGTGTGCCATCGTTGTTTAATGGCGTGGTTACGGGAGCCGAATGCCGATGCACACCGTTTGTGTACTATATTTACGTCGATATATCCACATACAAGTTAACGCCCGGGGTCGTTGGTTTTCTTTGAATTAAATTAAATTAAATGTGGTGTTGTTCCAGTTGTTGTTGATGTAAATGCAGTCGCAGTAGTACCGAAAGGATGTAGTGGGTATGCGTAATTAAAAAATCTGTAACAGTCAATGTAATTTTAAGCACAAAACATCACCAGGTTACCTGGAGGAATCGTCCATTAGGTAAATTTGCTCAGTTGGGTAGATTACGTAATGTGCTCCTTTCTGATGGCGGGTTATCTCAGATTTAATGGCGACAGAATTGCATGAAACTGGTTTTCATTCTCCGATAACCATGTGTTTGTTGAACCTCAGTTTCAGGTTGGAGAAAAAAACGCGTTTATTTCAGTAGTTGAATGCTTACATACAGTACAGGACAAAATAATAAGACCACCGAATATCTTCACAGATTTCATTACAAAACACTTTTTTTATTTTTCTTTTAAATGTCTTCAATTCATCGATGATATGGCGTACCAAGCTGCCTGTACGACCGGATTCTTCTCCCCTACCCCCAAGGCCGAGAGGTTGCAGACGATGCATTTATCTTATGCATGATCTCTGACCCCCAAGAAATGCTCTCAGAGCTCCATGAGTTCAAGACCGACGACCTCCTCGTGGGAGTCAAGTCACTCACCATGGCGCGCGTGGGCTAAACGCAAAAAGCGGTTATGGCCCTTCTTCCTCGTACAGCGTACAGCCAACAGCATGGTGAAGAGATTAAGGACTACTGTTTCCTTAACATTTCAGTCTGTAAAATGGAAGAAATGAAGACGGCAAGGAAATATTTTACAATATATCCGCTGTCAACAGTTCGGGCACGCCGCGTCCGAGAACGAGAAATGTGACCTGATCCAAGACAAGATCGTGGAGAAAGAGCAGCTCGAGTGCGTGCTCTGTAGGAACCGAGAACGCCCTGTTAACTATCGGGTATGTCCTAAGTTCCAAGACATAAAAAAATTAAATCTGTAAGCAAAAGACTGAGAAGAACCATCTTTTAGGTCAGCTGCAAACACCAGCCGCTACACCTTAAACCAACCTACGCCCAAAAACAACACAAGAACATATGGCTGTTCCCAAAGCTCCAACAGCAGATCCGTGGGCATGCGACCCGAGAATCTAATCGCTTTTGCCTGTCCTAGCGCAACTTATAATGTAAATATAATATAATAAATAAATAAATTATAATGGTTACGCTGGTAGAGAGTCCAGACCAGAGTTTCTTATGAAATTATTTGAAGAGACCGACTCAAAGCCACACGAGGCAGGAGAGTTGCGACCTTCATTAAAAATAATTTTAAGCATAAAGTCATATATAACTTTGAAATACGAAGGTTGCAGGTTCCAGACGCCTGCATTGTGGGCAAATACACTCCAAAATGAAAAGAAATTTACAGCCTACATACCAGAAGTACATCAACCCAATATTTGTATTGCAGTGCTCGAGACACTTTTTCGATATCAGCTGTTACAACAAAATAGAAAGGAAAAATTTAAACGCCAAACATAGTGATTGGGGAAACCACATACCCATTGGTGGGTTCTACGAAACATTGAATATAGAGTCAAGTTGCTCGTAACGGATAGCCCGTCGTATTCTAGGAGCGGCTCCTATCCAGATCTCATGCTGAAAGATTTTTGACTGAGACTGGCTGACACGAACGAATGGTCCATTATCTATCTACGGACCACTGTATACGACAGTGACCACTGCTGACTATGTGACTTGACGATGTACGCGGAGATGGCAGAATATTTCCCAACGTATCCCTTCAATTACAGTAGGGCGCGTTGGCTGCTCCCTCTTATCCCCTCCAAATCTTTCGTTGATCCCCTACTGCCACCTTCAGTCTAACTTATGCAGCAATCTATTGACCCCAACGAATGTCGATACGCTCTCTCCAGGTTAAGAGATATAAAGATCTATGAGAACATTCGTCTCTTCTTGGCTTATCTTCATTACAAATCAGACTCGGTTTGCTATGAAGGTAAAACAAACACCAGCGTAATGGTCTCAATACAACGGGAAGGTACCGATTTCCCTCTACCCTCAAGAACCTTTTCATTAAATAACACGAGTTTTTCAATATCTCGCCCAAATAAGTATCAAACGATCTTGATACAATATAGACAGACAATATATACACTCAAAGCGCATATCGCACCTTCAGCGTAGCAAAGCTGACCATGATAGGTTTTTTCGTCCCTAAAAATCTCCTCCTCCCTACTACTCTAACGCTCCCCGAAAACCTTCCTCTTACCTTTTATTATCAAAACGTAAGAGGTCTGCGCTCTAAAACTTAGGCAGACCTGCGGCAATCACATGCCTTACCTTTTGAAATCTTTAACGCTTATCGCGATGGTTATCCATGCCGCGGTGTTCTTCTAGCCGTCCGAAACTCAATTGACTTCCTCCCTCATAGCAACGTCATCTGCTTTTACATTTTGCCATCACAACCTATTGAAACTTATGATTTGGCCATTGATACAATCGATAATTTAATTGATTTACGAGATCCCCAAGACGAGATCCTAGTTTTCGGTGACTTCAACCTTCCTCACCTTAAATAGATCTCTTCAGACGACCAATCGTTTTACATTGCCTCTAATCCCACTGCAGCCAAACAATGTCTCTTCTCTGATCGCCTAGCTGATTCCAGCCTTAACCAAGTCAGCGGCATTTTAAACTACATGGACAGATAACTAGACTTCATTTTCACAAGTGACCCCTTTAACTCCTCAGTTTCAGGTTGTTCGCTGTCCCTATCAACCATCGACAGCTACCACCCTCCCCCACGATGATTATGTCGACCGTAAAATCGACATAGCGCACGACGATACGTTTGGCGAACCGAACCACGGCTTTCAAAATAAATTTTCACAATTTGCATGCATTGTTCTGTAATTAATTTATTTTTTTCTGTAAAATGGCAAAATGTACTAACTGCACATACATTTTTAATAGTCAAATTGATGAATTGCAGAAACAGTGTTGCCTATTTAAGAACCGAATCTCTTAAGAAAACACCCTTTATCTTCTATATCCGAAGAAAAATGAAAACTAATTTTTTTGTTGCTTGGTTTTTCACTGTTCTATTTTCGACAGCTTCAATATGACTTGTGGCATGTGTTAACTCTTAGTATACTACGATAGTATAGCCATTTTATTGTAGAAACACGTACATCCAAACGACGTTAATAAGTTATTCAGTTTTATTATCAGAGATCATGCCCTGTGAAAAACGTTTCTCGCGCACTTCGACCATTTTACGTTCATCATAATTGACTTACTTAGCGAGCAATTCAAACTGTAGTAATCCAATTATGCACCAAATTCCCCTTTTCACATCGCCTCTTATGGAAAAATGCATTTTCGGACATTTACACGCAATAACTCCGATGTTACATTCGAGATATGACACGTTGTGCCACCTTGTTAAAACCACATGTTGTCCTGGTCCATATCATCCAACTGAGAGTCCGCAGGCAGTCAGTTATCATGGCCCCATACCATTTGCTAATGATAGTCACCGTCTGGCCATTCTAATTTCGGAAAATGTAAGGCCCGAATAAGCCACCTGCCAGAAATTCATACCGAAGAGTAAAAATAACTTTCTGGATACTACAATATTGTGGATTACTTTGTCCTCACGAAACCATGAAATCGAAAATGTCCTGTTTCTCTGAAAATGAGTTTTTCATCAAATTTTGAGTTCGCAGAAAGAGAAGCTCAAAGGAAGGCATCAATGTCACTTGAAAAGTCAGAGCAATAAGCAATCAAAGTTCAAACACAGATACTGAATAACTCTTCATAATAAAAGGCTTAATCTGTATAAAGCTATTCGAATATTTTGTAAGGGTACCCTCCCACTGAACCGTCATATTGTAAAGCAATCACGACTCCCCTCGTCCTGACTGTTTTCAAGCTCAAGGAGCAATAAGGCATTTGTCGTTAGAAATACTTGAATTAATTACTTGAATGATTAATGGTGTAGTCATCACGGCTGGCAGATAATCACTTTTTGATATACTGTTGACCTTGAGCCTTCTTGACTGGCATAAAAAGTGAATAGTGTAAAATATGTTTCATGTCATTCAACATCGACTATAATTTATAGATTGCTATCCGTAATTACCAATCATTCGGAGGTTTAAATACCACATTTGAAGGCAAAAATCGGTACAAGGACGATATAGTAGTTCATGTAGTGATACCCGCCCAAAGTCAATTCTCCGACGAAGGATGAGCATGAAATTATAGGGCTTGTCAATCATTACGAAATAAATATACTACATGTAACAGCCAAGGGGTTGAAGGAGACACCCTTTACTAATTAACTTTTGCTGGCAGCCAATTGGCCATGAACACTGCCTGTGCTTGGGTAATCCTTTTTTCGTGTGAATGAAAGCCTTCGATCCAGCCCGCCGCGTTAGCCGAATTCCAATCTTTTGTAATTGATTTTCCACTCGAATGCAGTTAAATAATTGCAGCGCCACTGAATGAAATTTCCCTTTTGCGTGAGACTACGAGGTATGAATTGCTCCCACATCTCAAGGATATTATTTTGTTCCACTGCGAACGAACGGGTGAAAACGGAAACAAAGGACCAACGAAGAGCGAACAATATCGAAGGAAAGTCCTTGACTATTATCTTGACGCAATCCATGTTGGCGAACACGAGCATGTTTCCCACGGAATTGCTGTTTGATGCTATCGCACGAATCCGCCCAAAACAAAATCCCATCGGACTGACTATTTGCAAAAATCTACTCGTACTAGCTATTGTGTTACTTTCTCTGCCTTAACGGCTGACTGCACGGCAACTTACAATTTGCATCACTCAAATAGAACGCAAACAAAGCCAAATACACACTCGACCGAACTGTAATATACTAAAACGGGATGCCTATGAATGAGCGAAGGCTCTGGCAAATTTGAGCGTGATGAGCCCATGTCCGTAGCCTGTGAGCTCTGGCCATCATACCATACCGTTGGATTGGGTTTGTTCTAGTGTGATGCATCTATTATTTGCCGGAATCAATCCAAAGCAGTTTTTTTAATTAAAACTACTGGAAAAGTCTCGCAAAAACAGAAATCAAATGTTGGCGAGTCCAGCAAAACCAAAATAAAACCAAAAAAGCAAATCTCTACACCAAAATCGGTCGACAGTCCCGTAGTAGCTGCAGTAGCGATTGCAAAAAGCCCTTAATTGAAAACTAGACTCTTACACTGAGATTTTATTTGGATTTTCAACTAGATACAGTATTTGTACTATGTCACTCAATATTGGCCATGACCAGCGCGAAAAATTTTGCGGTTTCACATCTACAGCCAGATGCTGCGTCCGCACATGTATGCTAACTGATACCATGTTCGCGCTGTCAGAACTTTCGTTTCCACTGATGTTATTTCAAAAACGTGTCCCTGTGGTAGGTTAGGGCCCGTCCTCCCAGCTCTTCAAACGGTTTTAAGTTAATTAAATTTGTATAAAAAATCTCCCTGTTCCGGAAATGAAACATGAGAGCGGTATGAGTGTATTCGAAATAAATCTGATGAATAGTGCAGGAGTACGAATCATCGAGACTTGGACTTAACCGGAGGGCGAGTGTTTTTTTTTTATGAATTCCGGACATTCAGGCATGAAATGGCCAATTACCAGTGGCTTTGGTTTCACCTGCACTATATTTTTATATTAAAGCCTTTATCGAGCAATTGAGCAGTGGAGGATTGCGGTTTTTGTGATAGGCGGGTAGTAGGATGGTTACTGTCATCATTTCCGCAGTATTTTATGACTGACGGATAGAGCTTGCCAAGTGATCATAAAGGCAGTTCACAAACAATATTTTATAATGGACATTTATGGACGCATTAATGTGCTATAAGCGAACAGCCAGAATTTCCATAAATTTCGTAATCAGTTTTGTTACTGGCAAAAACGTGTGAATCACAAACGAAAGTCTAATTCATATCTTCTGGGCCTAGCACACCTTAAATATTCTGTAAATGAATGTACAATCACTAGTTAAGAACGAACAGAGAGCCACGATTTTTACTTGTTAAAATGCTAACGAAGCCATAACACTCGCAGTATAAGATCACTTCAAAATTCATACATGTGTGTGCACTTCCAATATAACATCTTAGTGACATGGAAACTAATGAAATTACTGTGAACTACAACCAACGTGACAAATTCAGTCGAATCTCTCGAATCCTATCTAGGACAACCGCCCCGGAGAGTGGTGGACAAACATCTTCGACACAAACCATCTGCACCCTGTCACAGGTTGTGTGACAAACACCATAACAGCTGCGATCTTCATAAAGAGCGATTTAAAGCATAAAACTTTACAAAGCCGTGAAGTGCGTAAGCTCCAAGAACTACAGGTCTGCATTATGAGAATTCCTTTCAAAAATGAAAGAAAGCACCTGAACCCCATATTTTATCGCAGATCCCGATACGTTCTTTCGATGTCTGTGATCAAACTCAGAGAAACACTTCTGCATTCTGCCTGGCGACTTAAAAGCCAAATAAAGTGGATTGGGGAAATAACATACCCAACGATAGAAGAAGCCTACTAAGCCTATGTACATAATAGAGTAGAGAGTCAAATCACTCGCGACAGATGGTATGGTGAATCCTAAGAGTAGGTCCTGCCTTGATCTGCTTGACTGTAGATTTAGCCTGGCAGACACGAAAGTATGATCTAAGAACTAACTAAGAAACTTTAATACGACAGCGAATATTGCGGATTTAATACCGCAGTCACTATATCAGACAAGTTCGATGGGACGGGAGGGTATGTCCAAATGCACCCTTACAACTACCAAAGCCCCGACAAAAACGCTCACTTGGAACGCTTTATTCTCGCCAACACAATAACAGGACCTTTAAGGAAGTGGATTAAGTAATCAGACAATGGGCCGAACGATATCGCGAAAAGCAAAGTTTTGATCTAAGATCCTCATGGCCGATAACAAACGGCACAGGCGGCTATTTGCTCTTAGGATAAGTAAGAACCTGGGGGTTGCACTTAGGGTTAACATCCCTATCGAATAAAATAAACACTTGTTCAGAGACATCCAATAGTCTCGGATACGGACGGGTTACATGTTGACGACCCCCGCAAACATATAAAAGGAAACGAATTCCGGATCTGCACCTAGACGGTTAGGTCCCTTAACAGACCAGGTGCGGCCGGACAACTAGTCAAAACTTTTGACTGCAATAAGGCAGACATTACCGCACTCCAAGAAGTGCGGGCCAGGTAAAAAGCGGAAAACTGTGATATCTACTACGGAATCTACTAGAGAAAATAAACAACAATTATTCGGATGCGGATTTGTTATTCGAGGCAGACTCAGGAAAAAGTCTTAAGCTTCCGGCATGTAAGCGAATGCCTCATAACTATCTGCATTAAGGCCGATTTCGGCAATATAAGCTTAATATGTGTCCACGCCCCCACAGAGGAGAAAGACGACCGATATAAAGATGACTTCTATGATCTCCTAGACAGAACATAAGCCCAATGTCTCAGCTATGACATCAAAATCGTTCTAGGAGATTTCAATGCGAAGCTAGATAAGGAAGCTATCTTTGAGCGAGTCGTAGGAAAGCACTGCCTTCATAACACCATGTAAGAAAACGGAATATGGCTAGTGGATTTTATGGTGGGACGTAATCTCGTAGTAGCAAGTACACGATTCCGACACCTCAACATCTATAAAGAGACCTGGTGGTCTCCCGAATCAATCAAATTGCGATCGACGGCAGACACTCCTCCAGCATCCTAGATGTCTAAACCTTTCGAGGAGCTAACATGGACTCGGATCATTACCTTGTTGCAGCCAAGGTACGGATGCGAATGGAGTCGAGTAAGAAGAAATTTAACGCCGGAAAGCTGCAATCACAAGAGATCGCCAGGACCTTTGCCGATCAAGTCTCCCTCAACCTCTCTCAAGACCCGATGCAATCTGCACAAACCATAGAACAGCAATGGAGACATTGTCAGAACGCCATCAGAGAGGCCGCCTCAGATGAACTCGGTTTCAAGCCACCACCTTCGAGAAACCCCTCGTCTGATGATGAGTGCAGAGTGCAAAAAAAGGAGCACGAGAAGCGTAAAAAAAGTAAAACGAACATGCCAAGGCTATAAAGCCAGAGCGGTAGCTTGCAGGGATGAACACGGACAACTAATAGTGGAGTCACAGTCGATGCTGAGACTGTGGAAAAACCACTCCTGCAGACTGTATAACGGCGATGACAGACAAAATGCCGCAGTCAGGCAGAACGAACCATTCACAGTGGACGAAAACAAAAGAGAATCCCGTCCACACTACCTAGACGATGTTAAGATAGCGATATAGAAACTTAAGTCTTATAAAGCTGCGGGAGCACACCGACTTCCCGCTGAGCTATTTAAAGCAGCTGGCGACGAGCTGGTTAGGAACATACACCAACTCATCTGTAAGACATGGTCGGAAGAAAGCATGCCCGATGAATGGAATCGCAGCATCGTTTGCCCGGTCCATAAGAAAGGAGATCCCTATGACTGCGCCAATTACAGAGGGATAAGTCTCCTGAACATTGCGTACAAGATCCTCTCTGCCGTACTGTGTAATCATCTGAAACCGTTCGTGGTTCCTACAGGTGTGATATCAGGCGAGGAAAATCCACTATAGCTCAAATATTAACACTACGACATATCTGAGAGAAGACCCATGAATTTCAGGTTGACGCACCATCTCTTTGACTACTTTGAAGCCACATATGACAGTGTTTATAGAGACGAGCTATACAGAGCCATATCATCCCCGCCAAATCCGTCAGATTATGCTGGATGACTATGGAGAATTTTCGCTGCTTCATTAAGATCGGATGTGAACTAACCGAGACTTTCCATGTCAAAAAAGGATTCAGGCAGGGTGGCTCATTGTCATGTGATTTCTTCAGCATCATACTTGAAAAGATCGTGCGGGTCTCTGCGGCCAATACAAGTGGTACGATCTACTTCAAGTTTATGCAATTGCTTGCCTACGTAGATGACATTAACGTTATTGGACGGAGAAAGCGAGACGTCAATGAGGCGTTCCGAAGCATTGAAGCAGAAGAGGCTAAAGTGGGCCTAAGGATAAAATATATGCTATCATTTAAGAAAGACGCGCAACACCGACATCTTAGTCAGAACGTCATCTTCGGCAGCTATATTTTTGAAGTCAAGGACTTTGCCTACCTGGGTCGATAGTGACAAGAAGCAACGACACCAGCGCTGAGATAAAAGGCAGAAGAGCTCTTGCCAACCGCTGCTTCTTTTAACTCCAGAGGCGATTGAGTAGTAGAGCTCTCTCTCGAAAAACAAGGGTATCCCTCCACAAAACCTTACTCATCCCGGTCCTCCTCTATGGCGCTGAGGCGCTTGACGTTATCAAAACCAGATGAAGAGACTCTTGGGCGTTTCGAGATGAAAATTCTGCAATTTTTGGAGTAAACGGATAGTGGAGGAGGAGATTCAACTGGGAGCAGTTGGCCAAACATCGTGCCGGTTATAGAGGCTTGTTGATTGAGGCCTAGGTTCACCCCGAACTGTAGCGCCATCTAAGTAAGTAAGTAGGATGCAGAACAGAAGTGTCAATTTTCACACCAAGAAGACGATGACAGGATCGAACTGGCGAAGATCAATGCGGACCCCGGTGATGTTTACAAACTCGTAACAATAGCATTTGATCAGATCATGATCTGTTTCACCACTTCTACCCAGCAAACATTGAAGATCAGAGAACCTAAGCTTTACCATGTAAAGCGACAGTTTCTTGGCAAATAAGGCTATTGCCCGTTAGGGCTCTAGTATCCTATTCAGATGGTTTTCGAGTCATTACATAAAAATAAATTGACCGGAGTAGTCGGAATATCCAATGTTTTCTGATAAAGCTAACTCGAAGTCACGTTGCAAAAGTAATGACTTCAGTCAATAATCCCCATTAACCCGTGTCACGAGAGGCCGGTGTTCTCCCAGAAGCATTCCTTTATCTTGATAAAGGGTGTCTTTTTTTTAAGCTTGGGTTTTAAACGGCTCACACTATTTTTAGAGTGTTAATACGTTTTGCCACTTTACGGTAATTAGATCAACGCCGGAAAAAAGCATGAAAATTATTTCAAAAGCCATGCTTCAGTTGGCCAAACTTATCGTGCTCTACATCCATTTTACAGTCGACATAATCGTCCACCTGAGCAAGTTATTGGGAACACGATGAATCGTTTTCGCATCACCTACATTCTAGTGGATAATACGCATCCCCAAAAACGGCTATCAGTGTTAAAAGAATAAGAAAAGAATAGCACTAATGGCATAAAATTTTCTATTAAATAAAGTTAATATCATAGAGAATAACATTAGCTTCAAGTATTTTATTTAATATTGAATTTGTACACCTGTAAAAAAAAACTCCCTTCGAGATGACGAGATCCATATTTATAAAACAATAATAATGCCAGGACACTTCCTCTGATAGATCTTTACTTTCTAAAAAAAAGTAGTCGTTTTCTTCGTACGGACCATGATTCGTATCCTTTAGCTGCTTCAATGGCCCTACCGTTGAGCCAGTAACGAATTATAAAAATAAAAAGAAGTTGCCTTTTATATCACTTCCCTCGACCACTTTTTTTTTAAGGCCAAGATAGGTTACCAGATTGCAATATCAGCTTCTGTAAACAAATATCTGAATGTAGACGTGGCATTGCTGAACTTATTTGCCAGAGATGCAATATGACTGAAGAAAATTTCAGGAAGCAATAGAGACTATGTTCAGTATGAGTCGGAAGCAAAAGAAAACTGGCAGCACATAAAAACCAATTATATCGTCCACTCGGATTAGTTGTTTACATTTGGGCCACTACAAATATGAATCCATCTCTTACTCAAAATACAAAGTCAGCAAGTCTATCATGCAATAAATCCCCAGTGTACGTCCCCAATTTGACCATCCCTCTTGAACACTGGTCACAAGCACCATCTTCATCACACCGCTTCACTGACTGCCCATGCTTGCTGTTCGTCTGACCAGCTAACATACATATGTATATACCACGTCAACTTACTGTTGTCGCACTGAGATTTCGTTTCGGAAAAATAATAGCGCCGCATATTATGAAAGGATGGATAGCGCCCATAGTAAACCACAACCGATGCGGAAACGCAATCTGACAGCACAGGCAACATCCATGAAATTAAATAAGGAAACCTATCGCAAGTGCAGATACAAGAATGAAAGAAAATAAAACCCAAAGACAAGCCTGATTCCTGCAACTTATTGTATTCTTCCATGCAACCACCACTCAACGACGAGGACCACAATGCTGTGTGGAACATAAAACTCACACACCACTCGCCTTCTGACCCATCCAAAATCACATTAACCTTGAACGCTTAACCATAAAGCAAACACTTACACTCTCACACGCATGCCATTCCAGCCAAAGAATAATTTACAAGGACACTCTAGAGTAGGGCTCCGTTCCATATCTCCTGACCAAGTGCTCGTACAATCGTAAATAGTGGTGACAACAAAAGCGGGACAGTAGCTGTTGTGGCACTAGGAGTACAAGAATCACACAAGTTCCTTATTTACGAGGATCGAGAGTCGAAAGGATACAACAGCTATTCACGAGCATCACAGCTGAACTTTAGCTCGGTGCCTCGCCTCCCTTCAAGCTCTCATACGTCTTTCGTTTGCTTTTAGTTATTTTTTGTTTTTTCGAGTAAAATATCAACTTTATGATGGTATTTTGCATAATGGCTCTGCAGTGTGTAATCCGGTTAAATAAAGCAATTTACTATTATCCGCATTCGGTAGGGGATTACGTAAAACAGAGTAACATCCTGTTCAAAGGAGCCATGTGGCCGCGGAGGTCTATGGGAGAGTCTACAAAAGAGTCATCGTTACTTGCAGCATTTAATCTTTTCTTTTTTGTTTTGTTTTCATTTTGTTGTTATCCTTGCCTTGTCCTTGTGATTTTCGAAGCGGTTTTGCATAAAACGCGTTCATCCTGCTGACAGTTCTGGCAGTTTGCGACAGACACGCGTTACTTGTTAATGCGTTTTTTTGGGCATGGAAGCTGCGTAAAGATGGTGGATTTGCGATCGAATTTTGGTGATGGTTGTGAAAATTTGCATAAAAATCGCCAAGTCGGTGGATGACCAGCTACGATCGGTGTCAATTTGTTAAGGTAAGTCCTTGAAATCATGGAATCCAATGTATTAGAGGATCGAGTAGTGATTGATATGGCAGATTGGTTAACTAAAAGGTTCTAGCAAACATTGTTGTTCCAATGTAGGTGGAGACATAAAAACTTGTAAACTCTTCTTTATCATACTGCAGATTCTACTTTAAGCTAGTTTGATTTTAAGATACCCAGTACCCTTCCGTCTATCTCTTGAAGTACGTTTTGTTTAGGGGTTAATTGAGGAATGATACGTAGGTTCATTCAGGACCAAGTTATGGCCAAGATTAAATAGCAACTTCGTTATTGGAGGTGATGGCAATATGCTGACAGGCCCAAAATGTTTCACCACATTGAAAGATACTATAACTTTTCCAAATGACAGATTCTGTCACTTTTATTTTGATCTTTGTGAATTCATTTTGACAAACTATGGAACACTGTACTCAAGATCGCGGAATACTTGTGACTATATTTGCGGAAATTCGTCAGTGATTTAAACTTAAGTTTCCATACTCTTCTGCGTCAACTGTTTAAACACTAATGGGTTTAGCTGCCCGCCTCAAAGAGATTGGAGGAACATGCGACGTGTGGGAATAAATAATGAGTGTTTTGCATCTTGGATGCTTATCGAACTTATATTTTCAAAACTGCTGCCAAACATGAGTCCGTATTTTTTGTTTTGGTTTTCATGCTACTTTTTGGTATTCACCATTATACCTCCGATGGGTCCTTGAAAACTTCTGCCACCAAAATAGCAAAGCCACAAGCTATTGATTTCTGGATATTCTGGTGACCGACTTCGATATGTTCTCTTAAATCACTTCGAGTGTCTTCCCTCCTGGAAGTAAGAATGTCCTTCGTATTGAAAAAACCAGAGCCAATAGCCTGCCTATCCATAGCCAATCGATCAATCATTTCAGCCCTTTTGTCCGCAAGAACCACATCAATCGCCATATTGGCGGTATGGATTTTCGAAAGGCTCTCGGGTGCCTTGGTAAGCGATGAGGACCAGAGCAGAATGAGAATTCTCAGAAAATGTGCGATTCACGATTTTCTAAGAAATTTCTCACCACCCAGCTGTTCACGAAATTCTGACAAAAGGGTGTTTTTTTAGGGGTATTCAAATTTAATATGAAATTAAATATTTGAAGCTAATATTAATGACTATAATATGAGCTTTATTTAATAGATAATTGTCTGCCATTAATATATTTATAGCACCATTAAATATGATGTTGGGCATATGCACGATTACATCCTGGTAATCCTTCTCGATCATGAAGCACCAAGCACGTCCTCCGACCCATCATTCCCTATGTTATTCCTATCCCATTCCTTTTCGTCTATTTCCTTACACCGTCTGTAATGAGAGGCGTCTTTCCTTGGATTTGCTTTACCCTATATATTTTACGGTCTCTGTTATCAGTGACGTCCTTTCCTAATGTTGCCTCGTCCTATTTGTTCACCAGAGGTGTTTGTATGATTGTCTCGATTAGAGCAAGTGAAAATGCTGACTGATCAGTAGTGCGGACTTAAAAAAAATCAATAAAATAACTTATAGTAAAAATCAAGGCTAGCTCGAATAAAGTAAAATCCAATTTTTGACAACTTTATCGAGTGATTGGAGAGGTATATCCCCAATAACATGGCGAAAGTTGACTTCCAAATCGTCTCTGGCTTATGGGCATAGACTAGTGACTTCATAAAGAAAGTAATCTAAAGGTGTGAGTGGTTTCAACTCTAACAGAAGTTGGATCTTATAAGCTTTAAAGCCAAGATCTTTCCATAAAATCTTCCACAAAGTGGATGGGCATAGCTCCAATTGCTATGCACGGTGGCGAATCGACCCATTCGGATTCATTTCAACACTGCGCTTCACAACGACAGTAACTTCTTCTCTTCGCCTGTTTGTCATCTTGGGGATGCGTATTATCCACTAGAATGCATGTGATGCGAAAACGATTCATTGTGTTCCGCATTCGCTCAGATGAACGATTATGTCGACCGTAAAATGAACATAGCGCACGACAAGTTCGGCGAACACAACTGCACAATTTTTATTCGTTGGTCTAGCATTAATCTATTAATTAAAAAAATGGCAAAATATATTAATTGCAAGTTAAATTTAAACTGTCGAATTAATGTTCTATAGAAATAGGGTTGTAAATTTAAAAACCAAAGTACAAAGTTTTAGAGCATTACAGGCTTTTACTTTTGCTTCGCATTCGTCTTCGAACCACGGCTTGCTTTTGGGAGCTTTCCAGTTTGTTTGCCGCAGCTTCCTCTACAACACTGTCTTGCTTAGTTAAAGTCCATGCCATATAGTAGGGCAAACTGGTTATTGGTTGGACATTAACGAGCCATCGACAACTTGGAAGACGATAAATCAAAAGTATTAATAATAATAAATATTCGAATGTCTCGAAGAATCTTACTTCTTTTCCAATTTTTTTTACAAATTAAATAGTGCACACTATTTAAGAAGAAATAAATTAATTTCGATGTCCCAAAATGATAGTTACTCGTGCAGGGACGGGTTAAGAATATCCCTGCAGCGATACCTATCGCTTGTCGTAAAAGGCGACTAAACAAAGGTAAACAAAACTCACATCTAGGCAATTTAGAAAACACCAAGGTGAGCCTAGGGACACATATACCACCATTAAACTGCCCCACAAGTGTGCATGCAAATCAGTGGGTTGACACGACTGGAGATCACCGGTGTTGTAAGAGTAAGATCAATCAAAAAAAAATAATAAAAAATCTGGAGCATGCCCGTGTCAAAAAGGAAGGGAAGAAAGAAAACGGTCAAACCGTAGCATTATGGAAAAGAACGCTAAAAGGAAAAGCACTACCCCGCCAGGCACTACTAATGGTCGTGATCCTGGGACGAGCAGCAATGCTCGGGTCAGAGCTATAGGATTTCCGGGGGATAGCAAAGTAATGCAACGGCGTAAGCCACATTTAAGAGTCGCGAGTTGGAACGTTGGAAGCATGAGTGGGCGCAGCTATGAGCTTGAAGAAATGATGGTTAGAAGGCGAGTAGACATCCTGTGCGTACAAGAGACGAAATGGCGAAACACCGGTAATCGGGCACGTTTCTTGGACGTTAAAACAAAAGCCTACAAGATGTTCTACTATGGATTGGAACAAGGAAAAAACGGAATCGCCATCATCCTTGCGGCAGAGTTACTTGGCAACTTCTTAACCATTTCAAAGTCCAGTGACCGTTTGATGGCTCTCAAATTGGTGATGCATGGTGAGGTGTGAAACATCGTAAGCGCATATGCCCCTCAAGTAGGATGCGAACAAAAAGAAAAAGATGCGTTCTGGCTAGATTTCCACAACCTTGTCAAAATCATCCCAAAGGAAGAGCTTTTGTTTGTTGGGGGAGATTTAAACGGACATGTCGGGAAGACAAGCGAAGACTATGAAGGCTACCACGGAGGGCTGGGATACGGCACCAGGAACTCTTCAGGTGAAGATATCCTAAACATGTGCAAGTCGTACGGTCTTATAGTGCTAAATACCATGTACGTCAAACAAAGCCGGCACCTGATCACTTATAGCAGCGGCGGAAATGAAACTCAAATAGACTATCATTTGGTATCCAGTTTCATGAAGCCACGAGCTAAAGATTGCAAAGTGATCCTGGGAGACGCGATCGCCCCTCAACACCGTCTCCTCCTGACTGAATTTTTTATGGATGCGAGAAAGAAGTCAAAGCAGCACACGAAGGTGTCTGAGAGAATCAAGTGGTATAAGCTGGATAAAGGAAAAGGCGAAGCTTTTATTACCATCATGGAAAACTACCTCTCTTCCATTATCGATGAGGTCGGTAATGAGGAGTGCAGAGCACAAGACATGTGGGATTCCCTACAACAATTTGGCCTGGAGAAAGCCAAATCACTGCTCGGAACATCTAAAGGCCCCTGCCAACACGCAAAAGAAAGCTGGTGGTTGACAGACGAAGCCAAAGCAGTGATACACGAAAAGAAAATGGCTTTCCAAGCTTGGTCAAAGTGCTCTTCTACTAATAGAGAGGAAAAAGCTCGCCGTGAAAAGGTATATAGATGTTGCAAAGGTATCGCGAAGAAAAAATGCGCCGAATTCAAAGCGAAAAGCATGGAAGGCCTCTATCAGGAGTTGGAAGAAATATCGTCTTCCGCGTCTGACAGGAACCAGGCTACCCAGGAGCTTCGACAAAACAATTTGAACAAAGGAGCAAATATCTTTAAGATAGCCGCCCAGAGAAGAAGAAATGCTCAGGAGATTCGTTTTCCAAAGTTTATTAACAATGCTGAAGGCCAACTCCTTGTGGAAGACGAAAAAAATCTAAACAGATGGCGACAGTATTGCGAGGAACTTCTGAACGAACAGTTTCCCCGAGTGTACTTTCCAAGAGCCGCCCCGAATCATGCCGGAATATCCGACATCACAGTCGAAGAAGTTCGGTACGCGGTTAAAAACTCCAAGAAAAGAAAAGCTGTTGGGCCGGACGGGATACCCTCTGAGTTCTGGAAAAAGATGGGAGACATCGGGTCTAGATGGCTCATGGTTCTTATCTCCAAACTTATGAGAGGCGACACTATGCCTTATCAATGGAGGGCAAGCTATCTTCTTCCATTGCACAAAGGAAAGGGGGATACGCGAAATTGTGATAACTACCGTTCTGTCAAGCTGATGTCGCACACCATGAAGATCGTTGAACGGGTATTAGATAGCCGACTGCGGAAAATAATACGACTATCTGATGACCAGTGCGGGTTTGTCTCGGGTAAATCAACAACAGATGCAATCCAAACTATAAGGATCATGATGGAAAAGCATCGTGATTCTTCAAAGGACTTGCATATGGTGTTGGTTGATTTGGAGAAGGCCTTTGACCGGCAACCAAGAGATCTTTTATGGGTAGCGCTAAGACAAAAAGGAGTTCCAGAAACCTACGTGCGAGTGATTATGGACATGTACGAGAGAGCAACGACAAGAGTAAGATGCACCGCAGGAGTCACCGAAGAGTTCGCAATCAAAGTCGGTGTACACCAAGGGAGCGTCCTCAGCCCACTGCTTTTTATAGCAGTCCTTGATTGCTTGCTTGAAGGAAAAGTGACGGACCCCAATGTGCACCAGCTATTCTTTGCTGACGATGGGGCCATTATAAGTGATGATCAGGCGTCCCTACAACGAGCACTTGATGTGTGGGTGGACATTTTTGAGGGACACGGGTATCGTATTAGTTCAAAGAAGACAGAGTATCTGTGCTGCCCGTTCTCTGACCCTCATCAGCCTATTCCAGACATTTACTTGAATGGAAGAGTGCTTCCCAAGTGTGAAAAGTTTAAATATCTGGGATCTATGATTAATAGAGAAGCAACTTGTGATGACGACATCAAACATCGCGTAAGCGTAGGGTGGATGAAGTGGCGGGAAAACTCCGCCATCTTCTGTGATCGAAAAATGCCCCCTAAGCTGAAAGGAAGGCTCTACACTTCAGTTGTACGTCCGGCGCTCACATACGGTTCACAATGCTGGACAATGCACAAAAAGTATGAGAGCAAATTAACGGCAACTGAGATGAAGATGCTTCGCATGACAGCGGGAGTAACAAAGCGTGACAGAATTAGAAGTTCAAAGATCCGAGGAAGCCTCCACGTAAAAGAAACCATCACAAGAAATATAGAGCGCGACCGACTCAGTTGGTATTGCCATGTTCAAAGGAGAGATCCTTTGAACCCCGTCCAAAAGGCGTTATCAATCAACATTCCAATTTCAACACGCAAAAATAGTCCAGTCAAATTAGTCCTTAAAATAGAGGTAAGGTTACAATAATTCCCATAGAGCTAAAAATTGGTATGAATGTTCAGAATACCATTATAAATGAATTGTGAAAAGTCCCCATCAATCCCCCTTGTGCAAAAAATTTTATCGATGGTGAAAGTTTGCAAAAATAGGTTTTTCGCGTTTTTCAGCTTAACGGTGAGTTTTACAGCAAAAATAGTTCAGACAAAAATTGTAGATCATCCGATTCTCTAGAAAAAATGTATCTACACTTTTTTTCATAAGTATTGCCATTTCCGTGATATAGCGGTTGAAAGAATTGAAAAAAATATTTTATTCGTAATATGCACGTTAATGTACTTTTATATACATTTTTGAACCGTTATATGAGTAAATACATGAGTCCCTATGTCTTATACATACAAATTATAAAATTCTTAGAATATAAATGAACGTCAAAAACTCCTCCCCTATTTTCATTTAGTCGCATGGCCTTGAGTAACATCTGTCTTCCATTCAATTGTCAGCGTGGCGATGCTCGTATACCTGCTCCGTTTCGAAGGTCTCATACTCAACAAAATACTGTTAGTCGTAAGCATTCCTTCGTAGTGACAACTCGTGGCTATCGCTTATATTTTGTAACAAAGCCGCAGAACAACGACGTCGAGCTACAACAACATCTTCATCTTCTGATGTTATTTTTGATGAATTTATGACAGTTCCCACAAGCAAACAAAAATTTCTTGCAAATACCCACAACAAGTCTCGGTTTATTTTAATGTTAAAAGAAAAATTTACTACTGAAAATATTCTTGTAAAACAAGCTGAAAATGATGCTGATGTTCTGATCATTGAAACAGCAATAGAACAATTCAACTCAACAAATACAACTATTGTTGTTGGTGAAGATGTCGATTTATTAGTATTACTTACTGCTCGAACTCCAACAGAAAAAATTATTTATTTTTTTAAACCGGGAAAGACTCAGCAGCAATCGGAAATATATTCATCAAAAAGTCTCTGTGCTTTTCCAAAATGCCAAAATCATATACTTTTTCTACACGCAATAACTGGCTGCGATACAACATCAGCATTTTTCAAGAGGGGCAAAACAACGGTTTTGAAATTGTTCGAGAAACAAAATTTAATTAATTGTGCTGAAGTTTTTAAAGATAGTAACTCTACTCCAGAAGTTATAATCACTAATGGAATTCGCTTTCTTCTTTCTATGTACGGAGCTCCAAAAAAAATTACCTGCTTGGATAAGCTCCGATACTTATCTTTTGCAAAAAAAACTTATAATAAAAAACAAGTGCAATTAGCTTGTCTTCCCCCAACCTCTGCTGCTGCTCAACAACATCTATTCCGGGTATATTATCAAGTTCAAGTGTGGCTTGGTAATAAAATGGATCCAGAAGACTGGGGTTGGAAGTTAGTTGACAATGCATTGGAACCAATTCATACGTTACTCCCACCTGCACCAGAAAAACTCCTTAACACCATCTTTTGCAATTGCAAAAAAGGTTGCAATGCTAAATGCGGCTGTAAAAAGGTTGGACTGTTTTGTTCTTTAGCATGCACCAATTGTCAAGGACAGTCGTGCTCCAATGTTGAATCGATATTAGATGAGGATAATTACGATATCAGTGATGAGACATATGATCCATCACTTTTAGAACATATTTGTGTCCAGCAGGAAGATGAGGAAAAAGAAGATGAAGAAAAAGAAGAAGAAGAAAACGAAGACAATATACTAGAAGTTCCATTGGATTATTATGAATCCGATGAATAATTTTTCCAAATTATTTTTTCATTTATTAGTCCAGTCAAATAAGACTTTGAAGGTTACAATAATTCCCATAGAGCTAAAAATTGGTATGAATGTTCAGAATACCATTATAAATGAATTGTGAAAAGTCCCCATCAATCCCCCTTGTGCAAAAAATTTTATCGATGGTGAAAGTTTGCAAAAATAGGTTTTTCGCGTTTTTCAGCTTAACGGTGAGTTTTACAGCAAAAATAGTTCAGACAAAAATTGTAGATCATCCGATTCTCTAGAAAAAATGTATCTACACTTTTTTTCATAAGTATTGCCATTTCCGTGATATAGCGGTTGAAAGAATTGAAAAAAATATTTTATTCGTAATATGCACGTTAATGTACTTTTATATACATTTTTGAACCGTTATATGAGTAAATACATGAGTCCCTATGTCTTATACATACAAATTATAAAATTCTTAGAATATAAATGAACGTCAAAAACTCCTCCCCTATTTTCATTTAGTCGCATGGCCTTGAGTAACATCTGTCTTCCATTCAATTGTCAGCGTGGCGATGCTCGTATACCTGCTCCGTTTCGAAGGTCTCATACTCAACAAAATACTGTTAGTCGTAAGCATTCCTTCGTAGTGACAACTCGTGGCTATCGCTTATATTTTGTAACAAAGCCGCAGAACAACGACGTCGAGCTACAACAACATCTTCATCTTCTGATGTTATTTTTGATGAATTTATGACAGTTCCCACAAGCAAACAAAAATTTCTTGCAAATACCCACAACAAGTCTCGGTTTATTTTAATGTTAAAAGAAAAATTTACTACTGAAAATATTCTTGTAAAACAAGCTGAAAATGATGCTGATGTTCTGATCATTGAAACAGCAATAGAACAATTCAACTCAACAAATACAACTATTGTTGTTGGTGAAGATGTCGATTTATTAGTATTACTTACTGCTCGAACTCCAACAGAAAAAATTATTTATTTTTTTAAACCGGGAAAGACTCAGCAGCAATCGGAAATATATTCATCAAAAAGTCTCTGTGCTTTTCCAAAATGCCAAAATCATATACTTTTTCTACACGCAATAACTGGCTGCGATACAACATCAGCATTTTTCAAGAGGGGCAAAACAACGGTTTTGAAATTGTTCGAGAAACAAAATTTAATTAATTGTGCTGAAGTTTTTAAAGATAGTAACTCTACTCCAGAAGTTATAATCACTAATGGAATTCGCTTTCTTCTTTCTATGTACGGAGCTCCAAAAAAAATTACCTGCTTGGATAAGCTCCGATACTTATCTTTTGCAAAAAAAACTTATAATAAAAAACAAGTGCAATTAGCTTGTCTTCCCCCAACCTCTGCTGCTGCTCAACAACATCTATTCCGGGTATATTATCAAGTTCAAGTGTGGCTTGGTAATAAAATGGATCCAGAAGACTGGGGTTGGAAGTTAGTTGACAATGCATTGGAACCAATTCATACGTTACTCCCACCTGCACCAGAAAAACTCCTTAACACCATCTTTTGCAATTGCAAAAAAGGTTGCAATGCTAAATGCGGCTGTAAAAAGGTTGGACTGTTTTGTTCTTTAGCATGCACCAATTGTCAAGGACAGTCGTGCTCCAATGTTGAATCGATATTAGATGAGGATAATTACGATATCAGTGATGAGACATATGATCCATCACTTTTAGAACATATTTGTGTCCAGCAGGAAGATGAGGAAAAAGAAGATGAAGAAAAAGAAGAAGAAGAAAACGAAGACAATATACTAGAAGTTCCATTGGATTATTATGAATCCGATGAATAATTTTTCCAAATTATTTTTTCATTTATGTATTACATAATTTACGCAGCTTTCATCATTTTCAATACTCCATTTGCATTCAATAGGATCATAATAGATCGTGGAATAGGCCTACCGGGGAAACCACGTTAAAAAAAAAGCGCCAAGCACACTAACTCATAGGTGGTGTGGAAACGTGTGCATATTACGAATAAAATATTTTTTTCAATTCTTTCAACCGCTATATCACGGAAATGGCAATACTTATGAAAAAAAGTGTAGATACATTTTTTGTAGAGAATCGGATGATCTACAATTTTTGTCTGAACTATTTTTGCTGTAAAACTCACCGTTAAGCTGAAAAACGCGAAAAACCTATTTTTGCAAACTTTCACTATCGATAAAATTTTTTGCACAAGGGGGATTGATGGGGACTTTTCACAATTCATTTATAATGGTATTCTGAACATTCATACCAATTTTTAGCTCTATGGGAATTATTGTAACCTTCAAAGTCTTATTTGACTGGACTAAAAAGGCAGGCCGAAAAACAATTGGTGCAAACAAATGCAAAAACACCAGCATTTGATTGGCCTCAGCGATGAAGTAATCCCAAACCGGGAAGCCTGCCGCTACTTTCTGAGGTCAAACCGGCGGACCCCACAAGCGGACCAGTAGGAATGCAGTTAAGTGGGAAGGTTATGGTCCTACACTTCTGAACATAACGACGCCGGGATAAAAAAAGGAAAAGAAGAAGAAGAAGAAGTCCCAAAATGATAGTGCCGCTGTTGTGTCTGTATTTTGCACACAGTTAACGTCCGGTGAGTCGCCCTTTTTTTTTAAAAATTGTGTCCTAGACCCTGTTTGGCATTGAGCTTACTAATTTTGAGACCTTTTTTTTTTATTTTTTGCAAACTGTCCATAACTACGCTCTTAACCCTTAATTAGGCGCATTAAGAAAATCACACAAATAGTCGCATGGGGTCACTACTGACCCCAAAGAAACAAATGAAAATGGAGTGTAAGAAATTAATTAAACAAAGTATTGTATTACCAAAAATATTTAAATGCTTTATTATAATCATAATAAAGAAACAAAAACATAACTTTGATTTTAAACAATTAAAAACACAAAACAACTTCTAATGCCTCTTAAAACTACTCATTTTTGGTATAGCCGAGATCAACTTAAAAAAAAAATTATTCAGATTCATCAGCTGATTCATCCATTCTGCATCCAATGCAGTAAGCCCTGAAATGTTGCTGACAAACAAATTTACCACATTTATGGCATTTATTTGGCACTTTTTTGTCGTCCTTTCTAGGGCATACCGAACAGCGACCGCGCTTAGCAGTCGATTGAAGCATTACTTCCTGTATGTGATGAACCTCACGTAGGCGCTTTTTAGTCGAAGAAGGGACAGCACGCTGTTGAATGCGATGTTTCTGGTAATCCTCCACTAGTTCTGCCGCTAGTTTTTTCAAAAAAATCCGCAAAAATTGCTGCTCTCATCAGTATACGCCCTAAGTATCACAAATGCATTGATGCCAGATATATTTAAAAGGTGAAAAAATACCGCCAACGGCCATCCTTTTGTTCTTCTTGCAACGTTATAGTTAACGCATAGTTGATCGTTGCAGTCGACACCACCCTTGGTACAATTATAAAAGGTAACTATTTCTGGTTTCCGAGCGCTAGCTGTTCCTTCGTCAATGGAGTTGTTATCATGCATAGTTGAAAGTAAAATGACAGCTCTCTTTGGCCTAGGGACATAGGAGACCATAGTGATTTGATTGTGGAATCCAAAAAGCGAAGTAAATTGCTCCCTAGTATTGTTTGGCAAGAATTCAGGTGGAATCTCAGGTTTCCTTTTATTCAATGTGCCAACAAGAGTCAATTTATATTCAGGTGTTAGTAACTCCTTGGCCAGTTTCATACTAGTGTACCAATTGTCAGTTGTTATATTACGGCCACTGCGTTTTATTGGTTCAACTAGGCGTTTTACAATGTCGTTTGTCATACACGAGTCTTGCTAATATGCCTCATAAGTTTTCGATTGAGTCAAGTCGAGCGAACGTGCTCATCACGATATAATTGTAATATCGGAAAACCGCTTTTTAGAAGAAGCCGCCACGTGAATAGGAGCATTATCCTGTTAAAATTCTGTAAAATTTGGCTTCAATTCTTCGAGATATTTTATAGCAGTTTCTTCCAACATGTCTTGGTACTTCTTCGCATTCATCCTGTTAGGAACAATTGATAAAAGGGATGTTCCATACCAACTAAAGACGCCCCATACCATTACACTACCTCCTCCATGCTGACTTTGAAGAACGAAATTTCTTCTTTTTTTTAAATCATGCCAGTAGAGTGCCAATCCGTCGGACCTGTCTACGTTGAACTTTTTTTCGTCACTCCACACAACTTTTCTCCATTCGTCATCAAAGGTCATGTGCTTTCTAGCACAGTTCAATCTGGTCGTCCTATGTTGTCTAGTAAGAGGTGGTTGCGACTTTTCGATTGCAGACGACCGGACACCTTTACAAATCTGTGATCATGCTGCATCACGTCGAATACTTGTGGAATCAGACATTTCTCTTGTGCCTTTTCTGATGATTAGTTTTTCTGATGATTAGTTAATGCCAGTGGATGGCCTGATGACTTTTTTATGCCATAAAAAGTCCGCAATTTCTTAAAATTCTGAACGAGGTGATAGGAACAATTTTGCCTTTCAATTTCAGGCATAAATTTGCCACTTTTCAACAATTCAATTATTTGACCTTTTTCGAATTCATTCAACGACTTTCCTCTTCCCATCTTGACAATGTCTACTCAAACGCGAAATGATCGACACTGATCAAGAGCAAATCATCGCTATTCATACAGCCACGGAGTACACATTGTAAAACAAATTAAAAGGAAAGGAAACAGCTCCAGTCGGAGTTTGGCTCTATCTTTATGGGACACTAAATTTGTGTGTGTTGCCCAAATGACTGCAAACAACAGTTCATTCCTCGAAATAATTGGAATTTTGAGTATTCTCGTATTTTATATTTTTGAGTATGCTTCGAAGAACTGAGCAAGTTTTTCCACCATTACTTGTGTCGCAATATTTACATTGAACATTTGGATGATGGCACTATCATGTTGGGACCCACGTTATATTATCCGGCTCCTCAACAATTCTGGAGCTAATCCTAGGTACCTAGCTACGTTGGCCGGAGCACAAACACCCAAGCCGTTTGCGCCTTTCTGGCAATACCACGGAATTTATCACCTAGAAATATCCTTTCACACCATACAAAAACTCATCAAGAAATTGAATGAAATAAATGAGATTTCAAAGACAGATTAAGAAGAGAAATTGAGCCCGTTTTAAATATGGCTACTTTCCTAATTAAGTCTTCCGTCAACAATTGGACTTTTAATCATAGATGACAAAACTCTCGTCGATGTATGTACATAGGTAGACGTGTTCTAAAAATTCGTAACTTCCTTATGCATAATAAAAATCGATTGCGAAAGATATAAAATCCTTGGAACTCCTGACTTGCACCCACGCTCCTCGCCCTCGACACGGATCATAAATGAAGAATCTCGGGAGCAAATTAATGCAATTTTCATTGAAAAGGTCTCCTGGGCTATTAATAGTTTCTTCCTTTATAAGTCGCCGGGTCCTGACGGCATCATCCCCGTTATGCTACAAAATAAAATTGAAGAATGTCATCCCCCTCCTCATGGCGATCTTCCGAAGCTGCTTGTTCCTGAGCTGCATTCCCGTCTCCTGGAGAAAGGTTCGTGTAGTCTTCTTTCCAAAGATTGAAAAAAGAAGCCACGAATCAGCCAAAGATTTCCGCCCTATCAGTCTATCATCCTTTCTCTTAAAAACATAAGAGCGTGTGTTCGATTTGCACATTCGTGAGCTTTTAAAAACAATCCCCCTTTCAAATTCTCATGATGCCCATCTCAAGTGTAACTACCCAGAGACGACTTTGAACGAGGTCATGTGAACTGTTAAGAGGCTTTAAACCATACACCCTGTCGACGATGGTGGCGCTTTCAATAACGTTTTTATCCAATTTATTGAAGAATCCCTAATTGCCATTTGAGTAAAAGGTTTCATTCATAATTGGGTAATCTCCATGCTTGAAACCAGACTCACACTATCGCAACTAGGCAAAAATCCTCTCCAATAGAGGTACTCCCCAAGGTAGAGTTTTCTGACCTCTTTTACGGCTGTTAGCCATCAACGGTACCCTAGTTGAACTGAACAGCAGGGGAATAAAAGTGGTAGCATATGCGGACTACGGGGTAGTTTTAGTATCAGGAATGTTTCCTGATCACAGAACTAGCTTTGGCTAGAGTTAACGCTTAAGCTGCAAGCCAAGGAAAGCTGAGCTGTTATTTACCACTAAATCATAATACCGCCATTTAAACTTTCACGGCTAAACAACTCGACCCAATCTCTTTCCTCCAGCGCTAAGTATCTAGGCGTTATCCTGTGTCAAAAGCTTAACGTGAAGTTCAATATAGAAAACCGGGTAAAGAAACAACAAAACTTTCAGTAAAAGGTGGGGATTCAGACCTAAGCTGACCCTTGCCGGGTCAGCCGTTGCCCATCTTATCCTCACCTATGGCGCCCTAGTTTGGGAGTTAGCCATAAGCAAAGCAAATAATATCGAGAAACTCAATAAGATCCAAAGATCAGCAAGAATCGGAACCATGAAAGACATGAAAACATGTCTGTCACTTAATACCTTACGGCTTCTCCTCTTCTTGGATGGCGTGCATCGTCGTCAGACTTAAGGAAGCGAACTTCACGCAGAGCTCTGTAACTTTCGCCAACGAGTTTGACCTCGCTTCCTATGGACTACATCACACCTTCCCTAGAGTTCATACGGGTGGTGAACTCTCACTTTCCTTCCAGAAAAGAATGAAAAGCGTGCAACCCAGTCATGAAATTTCAACTTCCGATTTTCACTGATGACTCGAAACTGTGAAAGCTGAAAATCGGGAATATTCTCGACACATCTGAATATCACAAATTCACTCCGCATCCGTGCAAGCGTGCATCGCAGCCCACCTCAATTACACGTCCACCGCTATTTGTAGCGACAGCCAAGCTCTTTCGTTTGCTGCCAACTTCTATAAGCTGGTGGACCACTGTAAGAAAGAAATTTAACGAGCTGGCGGCTGGACTGATATCACGATCCTTTGGATTCCAGGACACAGCAAAATAGAGGGGAATAAGAGCGCCGGTGAGTTAGACAAGCTCAGAGCCACCTCAAACTCCCTACTGAAACTGTCGGCCTGTCGCTGAACCTTCTCAATGGTAACATCCTGCAACACTTTTTCAACATAGCCAATCGTAGGTGGGCTAAAGCAACTAGACCCAGGATATCAAGAAAAACCTGGCCCTTCCTGCAACCATTTTCTCTGCGAATGCCCAGCACTGACAAGTCGCAGGTTTCGCCTTGCCACCTCAACCCCAACCTAGCTCACTGAAATTATATCGGGCGACGCAACTGAGCATTTTCTTTATGCCAGTGCACGTGGAATGTGCTGAATCTCTAAGTCCTATCCAGAGCTCCTAAGCTTTCGGTTGAGCCTCGACTAGACTGGGCATTGTGGTATTGTAACCCCTCACACCTCCATACCGTACGCATTCCGTACTTTAAAATGTGATTTGTAATTTACCCAGTTCCAAGAATGTCGAAGGATATCGAACGTGATTAAAGAAAAAAACAAAAACAATCACGGAAACATTAAAATCGCATCTGAAATGCATTTCGCCCCCAAAACCGATCACCGGAACATGCTTCCCGACAACTTTTCCAATTCCGTCCGTAGAAAAAAGCAAAGAATGCCTCTTATCTTAAGTGGGATATAAATACATTCCGTTTTCCAACCCAAGAAAACCATAAAGTGAATAAGAAAGAAATCCAATATCCTGCCTCCACGTTGCAATATTAATGGTTGCTACACCTCTTCCATGCAAACAGAAAAAGAGGAGCCGCGTCGGTCGGACACGCTCTACTGCTCCGGACGCAAGGCAGGAACAGAACTCAATATTACCCAACGCCCGAGTGGCGAGACCCGAGAACGGTGCTATAATTCTAACGTTACGTTACAAAATTCCCAACACCGTCAGAAGTGTCTAGTCATAGAGAATAATTGTGCGCAAAGCTCGAGCGTGGAATTCGAATTAGCATGAAATGATTTTTTGGTTTTTCCTTCCCCAGTCCGTGTGCCTGCTTGGGTCGTCCTGTGCTCAGTACGAGTATTTAGTTTTCAGTTTTAATCTTTTGGCATTGTGATTAGCATGCCATTTGTGGAACTCGGTCGTTCTCTTCCCAATCCCGGTTTTCCAGGTGTAGTCGGTACCTGGAGTCGTGAACTCATGGCATGTGGAGTTTGTGTTCAGCTAGGCGAGCATTATGCGTTTATTGAAGCGTATATTGCAGTGAACGTGTTAGTTGGTGTCGGGGGAGGTGGGAAAAATGTAGCTACCATGCCATGTATTTGATTTGCATAAATTGCCATCACATTTCCTTGCTAGAGAACCTGTGTCGGGATGTGGGATGAGTGGTGGTATAGTTATTTTGAGTGGTGGGATGAGTGATTTAAGTAGTTCCTCGCACATTGGGAGGTGCGCTGCGGGTTAGGTTTGTGCATGCAATCGACTTAGCTAGTTAATATTTGACATGGCTTGAAAGTTTCGCAGGAAAAATCCTCTTTGGAGTTCCAACTGCACATTTGATGAGATAACTTCGTTAATGTTTTGAGGGAGTTGAACGCTGCCATAAGAACCTTAGAACCACCAATGTAGTTCAATAGTAGCAACTCAAAGAGTTTGTCTAATCTATTTTTGTTTTATATTAGAGCCTGAAAGGCATCATCAAGACTCTTTGGCTGAACCATAATGCCCAATTCAAGCGACTACGATCAGTAGCAGGCCATGTCTTAAATATTGCGAGAATTCGCGTGGGTAGAGGTATTTTTGACATGCAAGGCATGAAGAGCTATGAACCTATAAAAAAATTTGAAGACGCAGAATTACAGACGCTCTGATTATCTGATCGGGGGCAACCAGATTCATGCCAAACCCAACAAGAACTTATAGATTTATTGACCGTAACTCAACCGGTTCTCATCGTTTGAAAGCCTTGAGAATGGTCCAAAAGTGAGGAAATGGGGTGCCATACAGCAACTTCTCACCAACCAACTGCTGCTTCAACGGCAAGAAAGGAAGAGTTTCTGCATCGTATTTTGACTGGCTATCACAAGTGACTCCACTGAGAGAAAACTAAAGCGTCGTGTGGATGCCGTGGCTATGCATCAATATCGACGACCAAGCCCAGCATAAATAAATCGAAATTCGAGCCGGGTGAGACCAGCTATGTGCTGTATATTATGAATTCTAGCAGCCGGGGTTAAACTATCACAAGGGTTGCCGAAACAACAAGGACTGTGGTTATATAGCAAGCGATTAATACAAGCGCCAATTTGCGCAAGCTAATGCTTGTAAGGTATTCGAGAAGGGGCCTTATTCAAGAAGGGGCCGGACAAAGGTTATGTAAAGAGATCGGGTAACGTAAGGGTCCGAGAATTCTTTAGACCATCGCTTCACGGTAACATAGCTCCTGGTCACATAATATGCCAAGATCGCGAATGACTTGAACCGTGGAGATGGGTTGATTATTGAGGAAGTAGAGGCGTGGAGGAGGTTTGATTCGTTTACGTGAAAAGGTAATTGATTGGCATTTGGAAATATTAAGCTCTAAGCAATTTTTGAAACATCAGATGGAAAAACTATTGAGATCAGATTGAATAAGAGAAGAGTCATGACTGGAGGAAATGGTCATGAAGAACTTGGTTTCGTCGGCATATAATGAGAAGTGGGAATGTTTGATCACCATTTCAAGATCGTTTATGGTAAGAACGAAAAGAAGTGGACCTAAGTGGCTGCCTTGGGGGACGCCGGAGGAAGCTAAAAAGGGGTTAGAGAAGACAGATTTAACACGAGCACTGTAATAGCGATTTTCCAGGTAAGAAGATATCCACTTCAAAGAAATGGGGTCGAAGCCAAGGGAGGACAATTTGAAGAGTATCAGTCTGTGGGAGATTTTATCGAAAGCTTTACTGAAATCGGTTGAGATAACGTCGACTTCTTTGCCGTTCTCTAAGGCTGATAGGGTGAAGGACTCAAATTCCACGAGATTAGTGGTTGTGGATCTGCATTTGAGGAAACCGTGTTGTCTAGGGGAGATTAAAGACTTGCAGCGAAAACTTAGAGTTTCGTACAAAATACTCTCGAAAACTTTGGGTATATGTGATAGTTTGGCAATGGGACTATAGTTGTTAACAACGTTCTTCGGACCTTTTTTGTGTATAGGGTTGATAAATGAGGTTTTCCATAAGCTGGGGAATTCACCTAGGGATAGGGATAGACTGAAGATTTTTGAGAGAGGAAGAGAGAGGGTTGAGGAGAATTTTTTTTAGAAATATGCCGTCAGGTCCAGGAGTGAATTCATCATTAAGTAGATTTAATTTGTTTTGGATGACATGGGAATCGATTGCATGAGGAAGAGAATGTCCAAGGGAGAAATTCGGTAAGTAATCGAAGCGAAGTCTGAAGCAAAGGAGTCATCGGTGAAAGATTGTTTAAAAAAGGTGGCGGAAAAGCTGGCAATAATATTGGGATCATTCGAGGTTTGATCACGGAAGGAGAGTGAGGTAGGGTAGTCATCAAATTTTCCTTTGTAGTTAACAAACTTAGAGAAGGTCTTAGGATCACTTATAAGATTGACTTGCGTTAAATAGCGTTTATAGAGAGAGTTGTGAAGGACGGTAAAGTGGAGATAGCTGCCCAGGTAGTTAGAAAAGTCATTAGGGGATTTAGTACGAAGGAAGATTGTCCACTGCTTATTTCCTTTGTTTCTTAGAGAGGGTTTTGCCTGTGAAATGGCTATTGCATCATTTACGGTTAGGTTATCAAAATTGAGAAGGGCTTTTTAGAGGTATTCATTGATTTGAATATGAGGTCTAATCGTTTACCCATGTAGTTTAAGAGGCCACTAACTTGGCAAAGGTTAGAATCTGCTAAGCGATCCAAGAAGAGACAATCTTTGGCAGTAGTGGGGTTGGTGGCAATATAAAACGATTGGTCGTCTGATTGAGCCGATTTAAGATGAGGAAGGTTAAAGTCACCGAAAAGAAGGATTTCATCCTGAGGGTTTCTTAAATTTGGTCAATTGTGTTAATGGCGAGTTGATAGGATTCAATAGGTTGTGAGGGCAAGATGTAGAAACAAATGATGTATAGCGTCTGGGGTAGAGCAATCTTAATTGAAACAAAGTCGAGAAGTGGGGAGGATGATATTGCAATAAGGGAAGAGTCAATTGTATTAAGGACGGCTAGTAGAACGCCTCGACAAGGGCAACCATCAGTATGTCGGCTGAGTTCGTCATCGGGATAAACATTAAGATTTGATGGGAACAGTTCGATGTTATTTATGCTGGGGATCAGATTTGTTTCGGTCAGAGCAATTATCTCAAAGGGTAGAGCATGTGACTGTTGGAAAACGGCTTGGGTTTTTGAACGAAGACCTCTTACATTCTGATAATAGAAGGTAAGAGGGACATTTAAACAGAGTGATCGGTTTGCTGGGAGAGAGAGATAATTAGGGACGAAAAAACTTGTCGTGGTCAGCTCTACTACGTTGAAGGTGCGATGTACGTTTTGAGCGAATGTATTGGCGGAATATATCAAGATCCTTTGACACTTTTTGGGGCGAGGTATTGAAAAATTAATGATATTTTATGAAGAGGCTCTTGAGGATAGCGAAATCCGTGGGGAGATCTTCCTGTTGAATGGAGACAATGACGCTTGTGTTTGTTTTACCTTCATAATAAACCGAGTCTGATTTATCGTGGAGGTAAGCCAGAAAGAGACGAATGTTTTCATACGTCCTTTTATCTCTTAGTCGAGAAAGGGCGTAGCGACTTTGGGTGGGGTCAGCAGTTAGCTGAGTAAGTTTAACTGAAGGGGGCAAAAGAGGATCACCAAAAGATTGAGGGGTAGCAGAGGATTGCGAAAATGGGGCAGAAGTTGTTGGTATTAGGACAGACGAAGAGTTGGGTGATAGGGTGCGGTTGGGGTTGGAGGTAATGGGGAGATGGGATTTTGAGGGGTTAAGTATATGCGAGCTACGAAAATTAGGGTACTTGGCTCCGGAGGTGAGGTCAAAGTTAGGAAACGAATTCGGGGCAGGTGATTGGGATGGAGGCGTGGGGATAGTTGTTGGAGTTAGATTAAATGAAATCCGTTGATGTTGGGGTTTTGACGGAGCAGTGGGGGACGGATAAATGTGAGAAATGGATGGGTGTGTAAAAGTTGGAAAGAGATTTGTTTTAAAGCTCCAGTTATGGTGGGATTTGAGGGGAACTTTGGGATGCTTATTGATATTAGGTTGAGAATTGTTAGGTGGCTTGCTGTAAGAGGAGGGTGGAATATGGGTGGTGATAGACTTAGGCTAAAGTTATTATTTTTGTTTATCTTAGGCCTAGTCTTAACTATGTTATTGTTCTGGTTTGGGATATTTTAAGGTTACCGATGGTGAGGACAGAATCGAGAGGGTTACAGAAAAGCCATGCATATTTCGATAGGATGACAAATTTGAAGCCGCGTGGGCTATTCCGTTTGATATGCTGAAGTTCCACTGACACTGCACATCGGCTATTGAATAATGTTGGGGGAAGAAATTCTTTACCCAAGAGATGTTGGCGTGCGGAGGAGCTCCTTTCAGGTAGAACTCGGAGACGTTAGTATTCTTGAGCTTTTCCAGGCGATTTGCCCATTCGTGTTCAGTCCATGAAGTTCCAAACTGGTTGATTAATTTCGGGGGGGCAGTAGGGGTTGAAAGAGGTTCGTTGCTCTGAGAGTCCTTTTTATCAGTTTGGACATCAGCGAGTTGTCGGGAACGATGTCTGAAGTTCTTCGAAGAGGGAGATGTTAACGGGAGGATGCGGTGCTGTTATATCCGACGAGAGAGAGTCGACTTTCGTTGAAATGATTTTTAGTTCGGCAGTGATGTTAATGATCGAGTTTAGAGTTGTTGCCAGATGGTCACTGAAGTCATTTGACTTAGTTCTAAGTTCGATGATTAAAGGGGAGTAGTCCAACTGAGCGTTATTCCGAGGTGGCGACGATTTTGTGGAGGATGATTGTAGGAGAGTGTCGAGATCAGCTCGTAAGGAGGTCATTACACTATTAATAGTGTCCGGCGTCTTCCGTGTAGACGCGATTAACAAATTTATGTCGGCACTGAGCACATCAAGCCGGTTAGTGAGGTCATGGGGTTCATTAGAATGGAGGAAATCTTTAATCGCGTTGAGCAAGTTATCGGCACTACGGAGCGGTTTTTTGCGAACTCAGACGAATTGTCTACGGCACTGAAAATATCATCAATATTTCTGGTAGCCGCTTCGAAACGGTTCGAAAGTTTTTTATTAGAAACTGCAAGATTGTTCAACGCGGGCGTGATGGTGTCACTAAGACATTTTATGGCTATCATGACGTGTGATAGCGAAATTTTTTTGCACTCTTCGCACACGAATTTAAAGTTGTTTAGTAGTTCGGTGAGGTAGGTCGCGCATCGTTTCGATAAGCCGATACAGGTTGAATGGAATGCTTTACCACCTAGCTCACTGCAAATAAGTAAGTAAGCGGTTTTATTTCCATAGGTACAGTCGGCATTACCACAGCACTTTTCCATTTTTTTTATGTTTGTAAAGATTAGAGGGCAAGAAGAATTAGGACACAAAGTGGAACGATGATTAAATTGGAGTTATGCGGAGTGGCTCAATTGCGTTTGCGACAGAATAAACATTTTTTTTTTGTTTTATTGCTGATTTATTGTTTTCACGGCTTTATTATATTTAAATGACTAGGGATGGAGACAGTTGGAAATACGTCCGAATCGACTGGAAGTTAACTGTTGACTGAAAGGAATAAACGGTATCCACAGGAACCTATCGTGAGGGAATAAAAGGAGGACTGGACTTAAGCAGCGGAGACAGGAAGGCATCGGATCGTCTAGTGGACGGATGTGTCATATAGAAAAATACGTTTTCTCGAGGTTTACAAAGTAGGCCTCCGTGGCGGCGATGACCTCCTTATTCGACTGAAATTTCTGCCCGGCGAGTGACTTTTTCAAGTTTGGAAACAAAAAGAAGTCGCGCGGGGCCAAATCCGGAGAATACGGTGGATGAGGCAGCAATTCGTAGCCCAATTCGACCAATTTGGCCGTGGCGAGGGCGGAGGTGTGAGCCGGAGCGTTATCATGGTGGAAGAGCACTTTTTTCTTCGCCAAGTGGGGCCGTTTTTTTCATATCGGCCCAATAGTTTGGCATAGTACAGCCCTGTGACCGTTTCGCCCTTCTCCAGGTAGTCGATGTGGATCACACCTTGTGAATCCCAGAAAACGGTGGCCATCACCTTTCCGGCCGATGGGACAGTCTTCGCCTTCTTTGGAGCACGTTCGCCGGGTGAAGTCCACTGTTTCGACTGTTCCTTGGTCTCTGGTGTGTACCAGTGTGTTTCGTCGACTGTCACGAAACGACGCAGAAAATCCTTCGTATTGCGCTTAAACAGCGTCAAACACTGCTCTGAAACGGTCTCACGGTTGCGCTTGTTGTCCGGAGTGAGCAAACGCGGAACCCATCGCGCCGACAGCTTCTTAATGCCCAAAATTTCATGCAGGATATGACCCACGCGATCTTTGAAATGCCTACTGTCTCAGCTATCTCGCGCACCTTCAATCGGCGGTCTGCCGATAGTGGATTTTTGTCACGTTATCCTCCGTGGTAGCTGCTTTCGGGACACCTGGACGTGGCTCTTCAAAAACCGACGTGCGACCACGTTGAGACTCTTTAAACCAATTTTCGATGGTCGCCATCGAAGGAGAAGAGTCACCGTACACAGCATCCAAACGCTCTTTGATTTCGCTGCGCGATTTCCCTTCCAGAAACAAGAATCGAATCACCGACCAATATTGCTCTTTTTCCATTTTTCTAAAATCCACGGACACTCCCGCTTCCACACGCGATCAAAACGGCTGAAATTTCGACAGTAGCCGCCTACTAGAATGTACTACACGATATTAAGTTGCTCTTGCGATACTGGCACCATCTGGCGGTGAGGCTAAGTACTTATCGAACCACCCTCGTATATAAGCTTTAAGGCTTTTAAGGCTAGAACTTTCCGTAAAATCTTCCACAAAGTTGATGGGCATAACTCCAATTACTATGCCCGATGGAGAATCGACTCATTCGGATTCTCCTCAACATTCTGTTTGTCATCTTTAGGGATGCGATTAAAGTGAACGTGGTACAAAAGTTTGACGAACCGAACCATCGTTTTCAAAATAAGTTTGCCCAATTTGCATGCGTCGTTCTGACGTTAATCTATTCATCGTAAAACGGGAAACCGTTTTATCAACTCTCAAATTGAACGTCTTTAGAAACTGTGTTGCTAGTTTAAAAACCAAACCTGTAAAAAACACCCTTTATAAGCTTCTTTCATGACTAGGTTGTTATATATTTAGTACAAGACCATCTGGAAAAATAAACTTGTTAGAGGTTGCTGTATCGAATCACTAGACTCAGAGGTTTCCTTCTGTTTTTTTTTTTCAAAAGTGGCGATTAAGGCAGGCGAGCGACGAGAACCTTCTTCGACCCAGTCTTTAACTGCCTACGGTTTTCTTCTTGTTTTATTTTATTATTCTCGTCGTATCAACTCATTTCCACACAAAAATAAAGAGGCCGTACACGAAATTCTAGTTTGTATACGTAGCAATGCAGGTCGACTGACAGGAGCACTGTCGCCGGAATAATCCATCTCACTCGTTCCCTTTAAAATCCTATTAAGTACGGTCTGTCATGTCAATTCTCTAATCCAAGAGTCTAAGAGCAATGTGCGTAGCCGCAATTTACAGGTTGCTGTGCCCCATATAACAGCTTTTAAGAGCATTTTCATAGCACTGCAGCTGTCGGTGTCTTGTACCTCCCCATGACCCCGTCTTACCCTCGTCTTTCCCAGTGCACAAACAGAGAACTACTCCGTTATTCAGGTTTTTTGACAAAGACCTGTCCAATGAAGGAACAAGCAATCTGCAATTTTTTTTGTTTTTAAAAAGAGAACTCTTGAGATGTATGATAACGGATGGAGGACAGCATCACCGAAATACAAAATCCAACGTCATCCACATTCATGTATAGGCTGACGTACAACTCTCCTTCCGGTAGACATTAGTTAATTTCAGAGCCTGTATCAAGCAGAACACCGTAAATACGTGTAGATTAACCTACCACGGCGAGGACATGGGACTCAAGATTCAACAGAACTACCGATTGCACATGGACAACTACTAAGGCTGACCGTCGACGCACGATGGAGATAACCCAATGAGTATCGGATAAATTTGGTCGGATTTGACCCGGTCGAGTTCGGATCCGGGAGGCAGGTGTATTGAGTGGGATTTATGACATTCAACGAGAGTTGTGTGTGGTTGCTAGTCACTCGAGATTATCGTCCTGGTTGTGAGCGGCAGGATAAGCGCTCTCTCGGAAGTGGGTGGTCGTGGTAAGCTTAAGTAAGTCTGATATCGCTCTGGGAGGCGATAAAACTAATTTTGATTACCAGTGTTGGACGGCAAGATTCGATTCCGTATATTCCATATTTAATGGTAATATGTGTGAGACATTTGGCATTGGGTGTTGGAGTATAAATCAGGTAGAGATTAGATGGCAATTTGATCTGCGGGCGTTCCAGTTCGCTTCGGACTGGATTTAATTTCTTTTAAGATAACATTTGGGACTGCTTTAATAGTCCGAACCTCGTAGGGCCGGAGAGGAGCTACTAAGGTGGGTAATAGGCACATGACAGCGAAGAAATACAAAGGACTCTCGCTTTTCTGTGTGCATCCGGAATTATATCAAGAATTAGGAAAACAAAGAGAAAGGTAATGACTGCAAAATCAGGAAGTTCACCGACATCTGGCTCTGTGAAGAAGAGCAGCGTCTGAATCAATTTTTTATAACCACAGATATCAATCAGGGTTTCGGGACAAGGACAAGGACAAGGAGGTCCCATCCACTCGAAGCCCTTAAAAATGAGAATCAATTCAGAGAGAAGAAAACCCGTCGACCGCGAGCAAACAATATACGTAGGTATTCTTTGCCTCCATTGGGAACTTGTGTGCCTTACACAGCACAAAAACGGTGATGTATCAGTAAAGGCGTTTTGCCGTCTTTGAATTATTCCCCACCAGTGATCCCCTTTGTTTGCCGGCCTTCTGTGCTTGCTCTCTCAAGTTGAACGACGTTCAAATTTGCTGGCAAGCCCATCGAGAACGATAGACGCACACATACACCTGCCCATTCGTTCGTTATTATGCGCTCTGAGGTATCTTTACCAGTAACAGCAGCAGCCTTCAAAGGAAAACATTCCTACATTTAATATTTTCTAAAGATGTTTACTCAAGTACCTGCCCACACCATTGCAGCACTGTCGCCATTGTTCTTTGTCACGGAGGAGCATAGAGGACGACATGGAACGTAAAGCTCAACAGGGCAAACGAAAAGTAAAAAAAGGTGATTAATGACAAAAGGAGAACTCTGAACTCCCTGTTATTCCTTTCCTGTAATTGTAGGTGTTATTTTATTCTTGAGCTCGAATGCGAAGTGTGTGCCAAGTTTCTTGGTTTCGTTGCTTTCCGTCTTATGGTGATTTTTGCTGCTTTCGTTGGGTTCTTGTTGAATTTCCTTTTGGATTGTTAGGAAGCCTTTGTCGTTCTGGTGCCGAGTCGTTTTTGTTCTGACGTCTTTTGGAAATAAATTCCATTCGAAGGCGCTTTGTCAAGTTTAGGGCAAGAGGGAAAAACTTTAGGAACCATAATTATTATCATTACTACTCATCCCATGCTTTAGGAGTACTTGTTTTCTCTTCCAAGGATGCTTCTATTTATTATCTTTGGCTTTAAATCATTTTTAATCTTTGAAAAAGATGGTTTTGAAGAATCCCATTAGTACCTTTTGACAAATGAGGTTCTGAAATTGAAAAAACAGCGATCCACAGCATCCCAGGACTTATTACCTAAAATAAATATTTTCTTAGTGGCTGAAGGGGATCATCCAACAAGAGGTGTTATCTTAAATGTTATTGCTCTAGTTGAATTGTGATAATTTAACTACCGTAATAACTACTATTATTAAATTAAAACTCGGACGTTTGGATATACATATGTCCAACATGTTTAAAAAAGAGTGAAAATTCGCCAGAAAAACTGTGAAGATATAGCGGAAACGTTTTAAATATACCCTCTTGGTCAATATCAGGCCCGAAAGAATGCCTTTAGTAACACCAACAAAACGAACCTAGGTAAGTGTGTGTCTTAACCCTGATACATATATCCATTTCGAGGCCGTTGTCCACCACCACTTTACTCCGTGTTTGGTGCAGGTCCATTTGATATCAAAATTGAAGCCAGCAGACCACGTAGGATGTATTTTCGCTGTATGAGTGATGGAAATTATGGAAGGGATCACGATTTTTTACACGGAATAAATGGTGGGGCAAATACAAGTTTCTTTTTAAAAATACAATAAAATGAACAAAATTAAATTAATTTGTTAGTAAAAACAAACATTCACATTAATTATGAAATACAACGTCATGGCTTTTTCGACTAGCTTCGCAGTAGCGCATTCTGTCACCCCAATTTTCCAAGACCTAGTTGATGGTTTCGAGCTGCAGCTCACAGAGTGCTTAGATATTATTCGCTTTAAGTGCTTGAATCGTTTCCGGATTGTTGGCGTATCATCGGTCCTTCACGGTTCTATACAAAAAAAAAAGTCCAAAGGGGTCAAACATCGCCAAGACCGGTGGTAACACGATTTGAGAATTTGGTGCGCAAAAGATCGATTGTGGCATGGGCTGCGTGTCATGGCGCGCCATCCTTCAGGAACCAGAGGTCGTCATAATCCATGTCTTCAATTTAGTAAAAAAAAAGTCGGTTAACATGGCTTTGTAACGCCTACCGTTGACTGAAACGTTGTTCCCACCCTCATTTTCGAAGAAAAATGGTCCATTCTCTGTGGATGCATTGCCTTCTCAACAATAATGTGCGGGTTTTTCGAGCCCCAGATGCGGCAATTTCGTTTGTTAACGTAGCTGCCGAGATGAAAATGCGCCTCGTCAGAAAATATGATTTATCGCCCAAAATCGTTGTCCAATTCAAGCCGCTCTAAGGCCCAAATTGCGAAGCGATAACGAAGCGGATGATCCTGCGCCTTCAATTGCTGAGTCAATCCTTGGTATTTTTGTGCAGCATTCTCCTCAGGCTAATGCGTGAAATGTTAAGCTGTTTAGATCGATGGCAAGTTTACGTTCGTGAATTGAGTCTCACACTCTCAGTCACAGCAGCCACATTGTCATCTGTGTTTACCACACTAGCATACCAGTCTCACGAACTATTGCACAAACTTGGATATAGCAGACGCGGTGGGTGCTTCATTTCGGCCAAAATTTCTTTTTAAAAACGCGCTGTTTGGGCTACATAGCACTCACTTTGGAAATAAGTTTTCAATACACATATCTCTCAACTCATTTCATTCCGCGGAGGTAACCTATGATTTAAATAATAACCACTAATGGCCCACCCTTTGTTGTAACGAGCCCGTGTAACTTCTTTGCTAGTTTTTTTCCTGCATATTTCATAATTCCGATGGTATTATGTCGATTCGTGCGTCCTTGCTATTGCTTCCTATATCTACTTTCTCGATGGTTGGCAGTTCTACTTGGATTCCTGCTGTATAAAAAACATCGTTTTCAAATGCTGCTTGATCCCCATGTACATTAAGCAGGTCAATGAAATATCTCCTCCTGCAACTTTTTCGTTGTCTGAGACAAGCTCGCCACTATCGTAGCGGATAAATCCTGATATAACCTGGTATCCTTTTCGCAATTCAGACCTGCATTGCTCTCTTGTTTTTAGCCGCAATTCTTTTTGAATTTTAGTAAACTGTTTCCCTCGCCATTGTCGTTTTCTACCCCGAAAGAGATAATTTACTTCCTCTTGTGGGGTTTGATATCTTGTGCTCGTGACCTCTTCGCTATTTTCAAGGGCTTGAAGACTTAGAACATTAGGGCTTTTACTTTTCCTTCGCATTCTTTATCGAACCAAGGCTTTCCTTTGGAGGCTTTGCAATAGCCTAGTTTGTTTTCCCTTGCCTTCTTTACAACACATTTTATTGTTAACCATACTGCTTCTACTTGCCTTGTTTCGTCATTAGTTTCCTTGTCATTTACTAGGGCGAACCGGTTATTAATTTGGTGCTGGTATTGATTAACTTTTAACGTTAATTTTTTTTATACTTTGCTGTGTTCCGCTTCTGTAGATTTGGTTCGGGCTTTTAATTTTAGTGGTGTGAATCGCAATCCGCCCCTCTATATGCTTCTTTTCTTTTAGTTTTAATTTCATTTTTATCCATAATTTCCTAGACCTATCTTACCATAGACAAAAATGCTTAAAACTAGCTCAACTACCCTGACAAATCTAAATATATTAGTGGCTCCATGCAGACACTCTAAAGTAAACGGTGCAACTTGAAACTATGTCTTTCGTCTTCTATATTTTAACTTAGAATTTAACTTAAAAAAACTTAGCATACGATGGTGCCTTCTATCTATCAAAAAATGATCTATTTGGTTGCACGCTACTCCATCCGATGATATCCAAGCAGCCTTATGTATTCTGTTGTGTTTGAATATTGTAATTTTCGCGATCATATTTTCTGAGCTGGCGAAACCATATTGCCCTAAGACCATTATCGTCTAATGAGGCATGGAGATTTTCGTCTCTTATTGTTTGCCTATATACCGCTTCTTTTCCTATTTTCGCATTGAAGTCCCCGAGTACGATTTTCACCTCGAGGGATGAGAAATTTTCAAATATTTCATTTGTTTGAAAATCGAACTTCTTGTACCGCTGTAATGTCCAATATATGTATACTTATTAATTACATTAAAGGCTGTTTGGAAAATACACGGCTTGCACAAGCTGCTTACTTACATATGTTCTTCCTTATGGAAAATATAGATCGAGAAACAAATAAGCAAAAGTATCTTAGGCACACTGTTCCACAGACAAAAGCAGTCCTAAATTGCTGTTGAATCGTGTTGATGTGTATAATCGCATATATTTTTAGAAGTTATATCTCAGATATTTAAAATGGAAAGCAGCTTGTTTGTGTAAATGTTACCTTGAATGAACCAATTTCTTATGCAAATTTAGAGTTTCTTCAATGCTCAGTCCCAGAACCAATGTTCTTCCATATTTATATAAATTCCGCCACAAGTATTCCGCTATCTGAATCGCTTTTGCCGTCTAACTGGTTCTGATATATGCTGTCGAAGGTCTTAAAAGTCAAATCAATATTGGTTAATTGGTTGCTTTATTTATGTAGGATTTCATTTATTTTTTAATTTATTTCGCACAAAGAATTATTTTAAGTTAACAAAATTTTATGACTTAACTAGTCTGGACTACTTGACGGCTGTTCAACGACTCACAATTGAAATAAAATGGCACTGAAACCATCTGCCCCGGTTGACGGCCGTTGAACGAATGCTCTGCGTTGTGTTTTGTGTTCGTATTCGTCTGTTTCGTTTCGTTTCGTTTGTGCATGCTGTGCGCTGTGTGTGTTATGTGTGTGTTACGCGTATGGCGTGTTCGTCGGATGATCGTCCTGCTATATTATGGCGTACGAGACTGGTTGTCGTCAGATTGTCCGCTTCGTTTCATTCCACTTGTCGGTATCGTGCGCTGTGTGTGTTATGTGTGTGTTACGCGTATGGCGTGTTCGTCGGATGATTGTCTTGCTATATTGTGGCGTACGTGACTGGTTGTCGTAAGATCGTCCGCTTCGTTTCATTCCACTTGTCGGTATCGTGCGCTGTGTGTGTTATGTGTGTGATGTTATGTGTGTGTTCGTCGGATGATTGTCCTGCTATATTGTGGCGTTCGTGACTGGTTGTCGTCAGATTGTCCGCTTGGCTAGGGTGTTGTCTGCGTGTTCGGTTCCTATCCAACATTTATGTTAAATAATCTGTTTCTTTCGAGCTATTAATCAAAAGGATTGGGGTACGCGAAGCGAGTTGTGATCATTGTAACTACTGCATGCAGCTAATTCATCTAAAAGGTGATCCATTAGGAGCTCCAAAAAGTTTTTTTTTTTAATATATTACATAAAATCGATCCAAATGCTTAAAAGTTATACTAACCTCTTAGTTTGGCTTATGGCACCTAATATTTTGTACAAACTCATGTGAATGTTGTCCGCAACTAGCCCTTAAATGATCTATTTACCGGGTCCAAGTTCCTCGCACCGTTTAGAGTATATCGGTCAGAATTCCGTTAGTGTCGCGTATTATGTTCGCTTCCAGGGAATCGGTCGATTGTAGTTTATAAAAACGAATAAGTGATTTCATATACTTTTCAAAAACAACTCCAGCGCAGTCAAGTCACATGATCTTGACGGCCATTTGTTGAGATTATCACATTATAGACAACTCCACTTCTCTTCCAACAGTTTCAACTCCTTCTTCAACAACGTCTCCTCCTAACTCCACCCAATCTTTCATTGATCCCCTTCTGCCCCCCTGAGTCAAATTTACCCAGCAAGTTAGTAACCCCACTGAATTCCGCTATGCTCTCTCTCGTCTAAGGGATAAAAAGACGTATGAAAACATTCGTCTTTTTTTGGCCAATCTCCATGATAAACCAGACTCGGTCTGCTATGAAGGTAAAACGAAGACTAGTGTAATGGTCTCCATTCAACAGGAAGGCCTCCCTACTGACTTTGCCAACCTCAAGTGCCTCTTTATTAAGTATCACGAGTTCTTCAATATATAAGGTGGCAAATTACAGGGATAGACAGCTAGACCTAATTTTCACAACTTTGTCCCCTTTCCTTATCAACCGTCGACCACTACATTCGTCCCCTTATTTTCTCATTTTTTCAGGACTCTCCACCATTGAACACTTCGCCTCCGCTTAAGTCTTAGAATTTCGACAAAGCAAATTTCAACCTAATCAATGAATATCTCAATAGCGCTCCCTTCAAATTTGACAGCCTTACAATAAATGACGCCATATACATTTTCTGCAGAGAAATATTTAATTCTATTTCTCTTTACGTTCCCATTTCCCGATCCAAATATTTATCTAACTCCCCTTCACTAAGAAACAAAAGAACCAAACTGTGGACAATCTTCCTTCGTACTCAATCCCCCAATGACTTTTCTAACTATATTAGTACTTATTTGCAATTCACCGAGCTTCATAACTCTCTCTACAAACGCCAATTGATCGAAACGCAAGCCAATCATATTGAAGATCCTAAGTCCTTCTTTCAGTTTATCAACTACAAAAGGATATCTAATGGCTACCCAACTTCACTCTCCTTCAATGGCGAAACCTCGAATGATCCCAAAACTATCGCCAACTTTTCTGCCAACTTTTTCAAACAATCTTTCGCCGATGACTCCTTTGTACCAGATACTACCTACTTCGACTACTTACCAAATTTCTCCATTGGACCATTTCTCTCACGTACTATTGACCCCTATATCAACGAAAATAAATTGAATCAACTTCATGATGAATTTACTCCTGGGCCCGATGGTCTCCCTGGCATATTACTAAAAAAAAATGTTCCTCCATTATTTCTGTCCCGCGCTCAAAAATATTCAACTCAGCCCTGTCCTTTGGAGAATTTCCCCAGATATGAAAAACCGCTTTTATAACTCTTGTTCACAAAAAAGGTCCGAGGAGTGATGTTACATACTCGTATACCCAAACTTATCTTAGTATCTTGTATGACACTCTAAGCTTCCACTGTTAATCTCTAATTTCCTCTAAACAACTTGGCTTCCTCAAACGCAGGCCTACAACCACAAACCTTGTCGAATTTGTGTCCTTCACACTCTCAGCATTAGGGAATGGAAGTGAGGTCGACGTCATTTCAAGAGATCTTAGTTACGCCATCGACAAAATATCCCACAAACTAGTACTCGTCAAACTGTCTTCCCTTGGGTTTGAACCCACTGCGTTGAAGTGGATAAGTTCTTATTTAAAAAAAAACGTTAATAGAGTGTTCGTTTGGACCTGGCTTTTTTAACCCTTTCTTAGCTTTTTCGGCGTTTCCCTAGGCAGCCACCTAGGTTCACTTCTTTTTATTCTATCCATTAACGACATTGAGTTTGTCATCATACATTCCCACCTCTCACTGTACGCCGACGACACCAAGTTCCTCAAGACCATTTCCTCGTTACAAGATTCTCCGTCTGGAAAGCTTGGAGCTTAACATTTCCAAATACAAATCACGTAAACGAATCAAACCTCCCCCTCGTCTCTACTCCCTACATAATCGGCCCATCTCTACCGTTCAGGTTATCCGCGATCTTGGCATACTATGTGACCAAATTTGGTCTAAAAAAATTCTCTAATCCTTACGTGACCTTTGTTCTCCCCCTTCTCGAATACGCATCTCAAGTGTGGTCCCCTTATCAACAAACCCACATTTCTAGAATCGAGAGCATCCAATGTCGGTTCTTACGTTTCACTTTTCGAGATCTGCCCTGGAACAATCCTTTGTTCTTACCGCCTTATCAAGACCGTCTTAAACTAATCAATTTGAGAACGTTGAAGGAAAGAAGAAAGGTATTTGACATCCTCTTCATTCATAGACTTATAACAGGTACCATTGACTGCGCTATCCTTTACTACTCCATATCTCTTAACACTAATCTTCGTAATAGACGTAATCCTCGTCTCTTCTATCTATCCACCCCCCGCACCTCATACGGTTCCAATGAACCAATTTCCTGCATGCTGGTAAGTGCTAGTTCGAATATTAACTTTGCTTTTAACCTCAGCGCTTCATACCTAAAACTCCGTCTTCTCAACAGCCCTCCCTCCTTCTAGTCTTAGCTTCTAAGGATCGAGCCCCCTCATCCATTCTCATTAGTTATTAAGTTTAGCTTGAATAAAGTCCAATAAATGGCAGTTAATAATTTACCTCTTTCTTAAAATCAGTAAATAATATTGTAGTCCCTAGAACTAGAACAACAATATGTTGGAAAGTATGAAGTTTGTTCGAAATATAAGGTGACTTTTTATTTCTCTCGAAAAATATTTATTTATTCATCGATATCTATAATATTTTGTTCTCCTCATTGTAATCCCCTCAGATATAAAACACTTTTTCCAATCCTCGAGTCACTCCTGATATGCGCTTTTTTGTACAGCCCTGGGCTCGTCCAGCGATGCACAACTCAGGATGTCTGAATCATTTTTGTTCAAAAATCGACGGGTACTCCAAATTATGTATAAGCATGTGTCTTTGAAAAACAAGCTAAATATGCAAAATGGCAGGTGACATGTGTACCAACATGACAAAAACAAATCGAATGTACCAACTCGTCAAATTCATATAGTCACCCTATTTTTTGAACAAACTTCGAATATTGTTGAACATTTTTATTATAACATACAATTCATAAGCTACCTTCCGAATCTTGCGTTGAAACCGTGGATTGTATCCTTCACTAATAGGAGCCTCACCGTAGATTTCTACAGTCCTTTAAGCCGCAGATTATTTTGTTGTCGGAATTAAACTGCATGGTGGCTCTATTCTAGCATTCTGCTTGAACAATAACACATTTCCTCTAATCTTCCGAATGAAAAATTTCAATACATCACCATTTTAAATCCACTTTTTTGCGCCCTCGTCGTTCAACATCAGCCAAATGCGTTTCCCCTACTTTTAATTTCATTCAATTGAGAATGGTCAAAAGCACTGACATACTTTACCATTGCTCACCATTAACAAACATTTAACATGGATCTCACAATTTACGTCCAGCAGAACTAAAAAGCCAAATCCAACATCAACGATGAAGGAAAACATCAGTAACAGTCAACAAATTGCAACCAAAATCCAGCTCGCGCACCAGCTCCCAAAATCCTACATTTACCCGGTTAAGAGGAACAAAAAGTTCCAACTAAGTGCCTAATGCATTTCCGGCAGCTGCTTCCTGTCGAATATTTACGGAATTCAAACAATATCCAGCAACACATAGAGCAGCTCAACGTCCGACAATCGATTGACGTGGATCCCTCTACAAATCGACGTGTGCGTACGCCATTTCCGGCGGCCTGTGTTTGTCGAAATCAAAGTAGGAAAACGAGAAAAATCATTTTCCACAGCAACATCGGACCAAGTTTTACATAATAATCGATCAACGCACAAGTGAACACATTTCAGGACAACAGGAACAATGTAGTACTGAACTCCCATCGCCACCAACGGGCATTCGACCTACGAAACAGGTCACTGAACACATACTCGCACGGGCAGTCCTCAATTGCACCGACACTGAACCACTACCGCCACTCTGCCGCTAACCAACGACCATTGAATTGTATATCCACACCCCAGCCCAGTTATCTAGATTTAAATTCAATTTGTGGCGTTGACAAAGTGCGTCTGCTTGTGGCCCTGTCCGACATCAATCTGAAAAGTAAAGCGGTCCTGACCTGTTTAAAACCACATCGCCCGAATGGACGTAGCGTCATGCCACGCATTGAAGGTTCATAAATCTGTCGACATGGTACCCGAAAATGTGGGTTATACTTGCCACCGCCGCCCGGTGGAAGTAGGAACAAGAGCGGTTTGGATTTTCGGCTGTTCATGCCAAGCGAGTGATTCCAGGGTAAAGACGGCAGTTAAGTGAGCCAAACATTGGCGGGTTGAATTGGAAATTTCGGGTAATGTGTGCAGACATGCATGTTTATCATAATATCCGCAGCAGCTGCGGCAACAACGACGCCATTGTAGTCGTCGTCATCCCGGTCTTGGTGTTTACAGCGAGCTACGGATACGTTCATTGGAAGTGGAATTGTTGCAGCGGTATTGAACACGAAGGCGTTTGATCACAAGCAAGCAACAAGAGATCAGAAGCGTCCTTAGGGGATACTAGACGGTAAGGATAGTCAAAAGAGCAAATGTCACGCGCTCGCATTAGTAGTACGCTTGGAACGTGAGCTGTAGGCGTTTGCTTTGAACTTCCTTGATTTACGTTTATCTCGTAAATACCATCCGCAACTGGCACTCCAGGACGAAGAACTGAGAGCGACCTAATTGAAAAAAGTGAAAAAACTATTTTTCAAGACAATCCAGTTTCACTTAAGGTGTCGCATCGAACTTGCCAATACCCGAAGCAGCTATCATCCTTTCTTCGCCAAGCTACGTACACTATCGCCGCAACATATTTTTCGCGCAAAGCTCACACCACCCTCAGTCCCCAATGATACACCGCGCAAGTTGCCGTAAAACAACAAAGCCATATAAATTTTATTGAACTACATAAAAACCTTCAACAGGGATCGTACAAGGACACTCTACAAGCGAGTATATGGTGCACAATCGGAGCGATAAAAGTTTATCTGACTGGTACGCCGGCCGAGAATCAGGTGAAACACCACTTGTTCCTCCACATCTAAACGGATAGGACGGCAATAGGGTCTCAACTTCAACTCAACAACCCCCACTGCCACTGAAACACTTGCTCCAGCCCAACCGATGTATGTAACTCCCAGAGCATCATATGGCCCCGCTTTAAAGTGTTATTATCCTTCGAGGTAAAAGCAAGACAACGACGAGAGGATATGGTTTCCTTATCTCAATTTACGGTCTTTTTCTTGGCGTTCGCCGCTCCTGGGTATACTATTGTAGTACTCCTGTATCCTCATGCAGGCAGAAAATTACGAGCGAATTATTCGTGTAACACCCGAGCGTGTGAATTATGACCACAGTCGTCGATACGTAACCACTGAAAGCATGATACGCACAAGCACAGGGCTAGCCGCGCCGAAGGATGAGTCGTTTGGTGGGAACAATAAACTGTGGCCAAGCAACTGCTTGATTTTTATTGATGATACAACCATAGCCGACGTGGGGTAGACGCAACAGACAGGTTGTGGAAGCAGCCACCATAAAGCCGTGGATAATCAACTGCTGCTTAGCGGGCATACCCGATTGTGTGACGTGATGCATGCCAGGTTTATTGTCCGTAAGAGGAGAGGTCGTTTATTCTGATTTATCAACGAAGGGACCAAACGCTGGACGCGTGATGTGTAACAATGTAAAGCAATTATTTTGTGTTACGTTACGTGGCTGTCCAAATGGGACTCGCATGGGATGGAGGACGCGTGTGTCTAAGGATCTGCTGGGTATAATGATGTCATGCATCATTGATCGAAATTGGCTTGAGATGGGTACATGCGGCGGGGATGTGAGGGTGAGCGGCGTATTTGGTGCTTCATGCCATCTGGGGGGATGTCGTAGACTTCAATTAGTTGCAAGGTTATGCGACTTTAAGGAAAAATCTTGGGATGAAGGCGCACGACTATTCTGATAAAAATACCCTAAGGTGACAGAAGGAAAAACTCTCACATAGTATGTATGCGCGCTGCAGATTCGTCATCCCCTAGACAGAGTCGACACTCCGACTGGGAGGAAAGGTTCATTTTGTATAGGTGATAGCAAGGAGCCCATTGTCCTGAAAGACAGTTGACACTTCTTCTGACATCGTATCTATTGAAGTTTATTGAATGTCATGAGTGCTCTTGCTCAAGGGGCGTGATGCTTCCTTTGATTGAGGGTGCGCTTGACCCCAGTTCCAAATCATAATATTTCGGGATTTAATCCAAATATCTCAAAATGTATTGAAGTTAAGCTGGGAAATTCCAGGGCTTGGCCCTTATGTATCTATTATTCAGAGGAAACCATTCTGATTAGAAGGTACCCATTAGGAATTGATCCTGTTTTCTGGCCCCATGCTATGTAAGCTCAATACTTGGAATGCTTCATCTTCACTCTAATGTCAATGTCAAAAACTTTAAACTTTGAAAGCTTGAATTCCATCTGCGGATCATCTGTATACCTATCGCCTCTATTAGCAATAATCTTCTACATGCCTTCGATATGCCTAGAGTCAGGCACGCCAAATTTGGACCGGTACGTAGAAAGGAGCAAACATTTAACGAGGGAGAGTGACGCGAGGGGATTTTTTATTCCTCACCTGCAGCTGCAATTGTGACCGAATACAATAACACGAACTAGGGCATACGCAGACAAAAACCATTATGGTGACAGGAACAGGGGCTAGTCTTCAACAGTGATTGCTGGAAATTTGGGAGGAAGGTCGTCAATAACCGGGAACCAGAGAGGTCGCGGTTTTTAACGAGCGAGTATTTCAAAAGAGAAGAGTGGTCCAAACCTATCGATTATGGAATACTGATCAGAACAGATTAGAGCTGGATGAACATTCTCTAGTTTCGACAGAATAACACTCACACAAGCTTTCAAACAATCAATTCAATTTTTTCTGATAGGTTTCGCATAGGCTTATGTTTTACGCTCTTATGGTGTTTGTCCCACAACTTGGACGAGGCGCAGATGGTTTATGTCGAAGATGTTCGTTCACTACTCTCCGGGGGTGGTTGTCCTAGATAGGATTCGAGATATTCGACTGAATTTGTCACGTTGGTTGTAGTTCACAGTAACTTTTTTTGCTTTCCATGTCATTTAGGTGTTATATTAGAAATGCACACAGAGAGTATGAATTTTGAAGTATTTTTGACATACTGCGTATGTCTAAACAATTTGAAGATTGTCAAACTACGAGATTGACGGGTCTCACAAGCAAATGGATGATGTACATAATTAAATAGACGATGGATAGTACGATACCACGTCAACGGATATGCTTGCGTGTTAGCTAGCTCCAACAGACCGCCGATGCATATGTAATTATTAGTCTTATCATTGCCGTGCCGATCCAGAGGACCTTTTTCGGCGATAAGCCCCATGTTTTGCCAAAGGCACCTTTGCATTGGTGGTTTTTGACTCAACATGCTTTGACCAAAGTAGCTTGCCATCTAAGATGACTCGCAGATACTTCGCTTCCTTATCGGGATATAGGGTTGGAAATCCCTTTAACACCAGCCGAGTAATGCCAGAATTTTTCCCCTTCTCTTAAGAGGATTAACCGACAGCCCATTACTCGTGCCCCAGTCATCGATCACAATTAGCCCCTCCTGTGCTTTGAGACTGATAGCCGCTAAACATAAGCCGACTGAGAGAACGGGAACATCATCCGCATATGCCTGGGCATAAATTCTAGAGGCACTGAGAGCATCGAGAGATTCGACCAGCATAGACCTTAACAGCGGAGACAGGACACTGCTCGAGGCCTGACAAACATTACTGCGATCGACGATACCATTGCTTCATCTACGCATGCCGTCTAGCAGCATTACACATGCTGACGAAAGTTGTGTTATCAAAAGTTATCAAAAAAAAGTGCCTAGCACTTACTCTTTCCTTTCGAGTGCGCATTTAATTAGTTTTGAAGCGTAATTTTGTAGTATTTCGCACGCTGATAAGAATGTTGCATCTCCGAAAGCGGATGCATTTGAAGGGCAACTTTGCGCACGTGAAACTCTATTAGTCTTTCCATACTTTTCAGCCAGAAGGATGTTAAACTGATTGATCTATAACTCTTGGCGAGTGAGTAATCCTCTTTCCCTCTCTTAGGAATAAAGCTCACTTTCACCGCGCGCCAGAAATAGATATATAGGCAAGTGCCAGGCTATCAGTAAAATTTATTTTCAAAGCAGGAAGCAGCTGCTTTATATAACCTGATACCCTTCGGACGCCGCTCTTGGGCAGCCTTACCCTTATCAGATATTGACTTCGACGCTTTATAAGAATGGGAGGCTTCGAAGGCATACATTTGGAGTTATTCAGAAGAAAGAGTCTTTGATGCCGTAGGACCTGAAGCCGAGAGACAACGAACTTGGTTCAATTAAGTGTGAACTGCTGTTAGAAAAGGAAAGGTTTTTTGCTTCGTATCGTGACTAAGCGGAAAAGATATTGACAAACGCAAATATACAATACATGGTTCAGAAGCTCGTCTCTGCATTTCTGAGACCAGAAGAATGTAGTTTATTATGAGCTCCACAAACAAAACGTAACCATCACGGGAGATCACCATCAACTTCAATTTATGCATTTAAGAAGCGCATTGAGGGAAAAACGGCCGCTACACGGTCAAAAACGGTCAAGTCCAACTTACAAACGCTTAAATTAAGATGTTCAATAGCACCTCCATTCTTTAAGAATGAGCAGGGTCGTAATGGTGCAAGTACAAAAAAATTAAAAATGGTTCGTATACGCCCCGCAGTGCTTATGGCCGTTCCCATTTCTCGGCAGCCACAGCTACTTTTACGACTAGATTTTGATGTAAGCAGTTGGCGCGAGTTCAGATCTAGCCTATTGAGTCAAATCTTGATTGGTTTTTCGATGGTAACTTAGCTGCCCAGGGTCGTTATGGAGCAAGTACAAGAAATTTGGAAATGTTACGTACACGCCCCGCAGTGCTTATGGCCGATCCCATTTCTCGGCAGCCACAGCTACTTTCACGTTCGGATTTTGATGCAAACAGTTGGCGCGAGCTTAGATTTAGCCTATTAAGTCAAATCTTGGGTGGTTTTGTGATTTCAACTTAGCTGTCCAGAGTCGTTATGGAGCAAGTACAAGAAATTTGGAAATGTTACGTACACGCCCCGCAGTGCTTATGGCCGATCCCATTTCTCGGCTGCCACAGCTACTTTCACGATTGGATTTTGGTGGAAGCCGTTGGTGCGAGTTCAGATCTAGAGTAATAAGTCAAATCTTGGGTGGCTTTTTGATGGCAACTTAGCTGCCAATGAATGATGTACGGTTGCAAGTCCCATTTTTTGCCGAAGTTCTTTTTGCATGTATAAAAACATTCAATCCTTTTTTCATCCTTTCCTCCAGGTTCATTTTCCAGGAGAGTTTGGAGTCAAGGATGATGCCTAAGTACTTGGCATCCGCTTTGAGTTTGAGTGGAGTACCCTCTAATTTTGGGGGAGCAAATATCGGAATTTTCTTTTTCCTGGTGATCAGGACCAGCTCGGTTTTCTGGGGGCTTATTCTCAGACCGTTCTCTCTTTCCCACAACTAGAGTTCCCTCAACGCAGATTCCATTAGTTCACTGATAGTTGGTAGAAATTTACCTTTTATCAAGATAACTAGGTCATCCGCGTATGCTGAGACTGTGTGTATATCTATACGTAAACGAAATTAAGAAATCAAATTATGAATTAAAGTGAAATGAATTATGATATCTCGAATATACTGGTCAAGTGTGGTCCCTCTCTTATATGAAGTTTAGTCCGTAGATGCCAAAATTGGATAGATCCTTGGTTAGACGTGCGATTTTTTCGACTAGAACTTCACATGCTGCTAAAAATGGACATGGATATCCACCAGAGAGGCTGTATCCCAGTCCCAACCATTTAGAGAAATCAGTCTTATGCTTCAAAGCAAGAATTCGATATGTATGGTATCCTAGCCCCTTTCTGATCTCCTGATGATTTTCATAAGTTATTTTCCTAGAAATAAAGATGTTTTGAATAGGAGATATCCTGCAATCAAGCCTATCTCCCTATTTGCTTGTCTGTTCATTGTTGTGTCTGTGTCAACAATGAAGAGCATTCTGCTCATATATAGGTTGGAATTAGAGTACATACATTTCCTAATTATACTATTCTTCGTACGAGTGTTCTCAACGCTCGGTAACACAGCCCGAACTCCCACTCCAAATTACTCTTTGGAGCCCTATTCCAAATCTGAACCGAATTTCTTCCAGAGAAGCAAGAAGAATTCATAACCTATTTGCTAGCCCAGATTTCGACAATGGCATGGTGGTAGATGACTCCCTATACTATCGACTACCAGTTGAAATAAGAAATCGAATGCAAATGTATGACTTTTAGATACACTTGTTCTGTCGATGCAGGTATCCCCAACCTAGTTCGAAGTCGAGTTGATTTATTGATTTCGTTCACCATAATTCACCCAGGAATGTCGTGTTACTTATCTTGAGAACATTTTTTGAGGATACCGTGTGGGGACGTGTCGGAATAAATAATGAGTGTTTTGCATCTTGGATGCTTATCGAGCTTGTATTTTCAAAACTGCTGCCAAACATGATTCCGTACTTTTTATGCTGGTTTCCATTCCACTTTTTGGTATTTATGAACGTACCTCCTATGGGTCCTTAAAAACTTCTGACATTAAGATAGCAAAGCCACAAGTTATCGTCCCATATTTTAGGATGTTTTGGTGACCAGCTCTTCTCTATTTTTTCTAAAAACACTTCAAGTTTCTTCAATCCTGAAAGTAGAAATATCCTTCGTATAGAAACCAGAACCAATAGCCTTTCCATAGCCAATCGATCAATCATTCCAATCCACTCCACCCTTGATCACAACTTGCCTTTTGTCCGCAAGAACCATACCAGTCCCCATGTCGATGTATGAATGTTCGAAAATTTGACGAAAAGGATGTTGCGGGTTCTCGAGTGCGGCGACGATGCGGACCGGGGCAGAATGAAAATTCCCAGTAAATGTGTGATTCGACTTAAAATTAAGAAATTGCTCACCACCCAGCTGTTCTGGAAATTCTAGTACTTCTTCACGAGTTAGACTATGTCAAATCCATTCACTCCACCCATTGTGCGGTTAGCACAACACACCAGTCATTCGGGGCGCGTGCACGCGTGGATGACGATTCAAGTTTTTAGTCATGGTCGCTGATGATGTAGCGGTGTTCCCATGCACGCGACGTCAGAATTCTTCCAAATCACGAAGTGTGTTGGTTTCTTTTTTTATGTCTTTATCAATATGTTTCGAGTTTGGTTGTCACCTTACCGCAAGTACTCATAAGTCCTCGTATACCACACATAAATAATACGATACGTGCGTCGCGGCGCCTGGAATAAGACTGGGTTATTGGTTCCTGGTTTCTGATTACGGATTGCTGGTCCCACATGTTCTACGAGTTGCCTGTGTGAGGAAAATTCGAAATTTTATGGAATCGGGCGTAGAGTGGGCAGCAGGTTGAGTAAATTCCTAAGTGACTTCAGGGAATATAAGGAACCGCACACCTCTCCGATGATGAGATTACAGTGGAAGAGAAATTCATCAAGAAATGGAAATCAATCAAACGAACAATGGAGCAGTGAAGTGAAACGAGCTGTTGGCTTATGGCTTTCCTGAGGAAAACACACGAATACACATCATTGTTGTTCAACGCTATTGGGAGTGTGGTTAATATACCAATATACATTTTAAAACCGAAGAGGCAGCCCTTGGCGGTCAAGGAGGGAATGGGTATTGAAATGGACTGTGATGAATCTAGCTGGTTTGTTTAAATGAAATCAATCAAATAATTTTAATCAAATAAAGCAAGCATGAGCTTTGAAGTCCTTAATTGCCTTCCCCAAAAAGGAACCTTTGTAACTGAAATGTAATATGGCAACGAGCTTTCGTGGGAATCTGGAAGATTTGATGAATCACCCTATTTCTGACTGTACAAACTTCCATCATGACCTTATTCTATAAATTAAAGGATTTATTTCCTCTCTTTATAGATCGGTCACAGAGCATTGTCAAGAGCCTGACCTAAACATAAAGAAAATGCTGAAAAGGTGGAGATGTTGTAGTTCGTCTGTTTTCAAAAGATGGTTATAAATGGCTGTTATAAATGTTTCACAGTGACAGTTGGTCTCAGTAGTTTTAGAGAGATTAGGCATCTGTAAATAACGTTCGATTTATATTACTTTGAGTTTCATAAAAAAAGTTTTATTGCGCTGAATGTGTCAAAGTTTGTGTTAACTAAGCAATATTTTCGGGAGGTTTTAATTTTTTCCTTTAATTGGAATAAAGGTTCAGCTAAGGCGCATCGAATGCTTCTGGAAGTTTATGATAACAAGCTTATAAGTTATGTAGGGAATGATTTTGACGTTTTAGGCTAGGTTAAGTGGCTTCCCTCCATAAAAAGCGGTGGGGTTCAATTAGACCAAGATCGGTACACTCGAGTTGGGTGGTCACCGCTACTCTTGGAACCATTTTCAAGGTCACGCCATTTCTCACTTGCCTGTTGTAGTACTTGTCTCGAGATTTCGAGATTTTATATTTTTGCCTTTCAATTGGTGGGTTTCCTCTTTAACAGTCGGGAGCTCTAGTGTGGTGCCTATTTTTACCTGGTACATATATATGTTTTTGTTTTTTTTAGAGGGTTCGTGCAGTTTCAAGAGCGTACGCTCTTATGTGGTTGTCACACAACCTGAACGGGGTGAACGGGATGGTTTGTGCCGAAGATATTCGTTCACTACTCTCCGGAAGTAGTTGTCCTAGATAGGATTCCCAAGATTCGACTGAATTTGGGTTGGTTGTAGTTCACAGCAACTCTTTTGTTTCTATGTCATAAAAATATTATATTGGAAATGCACACACAGAGTATGAATTTTTGAAGTGATCTTATGCTGCGAGTGTTATCCCTTCGTCAGCACAATTTTTGTTGCACAATTTTTCCGTATAGGAATTGTTCTTGGCTATGGACAGATTTTAACTACAGACCTTCCGCTCAACAGTCAATGATAATTACTATTGCACGACCACCCCCTGTACAATTTTACTAGCCTCAGGTATTACAGTAACATGAGCTCATCATAGTTTAATAAGTGGACATTTTTCTCAAACAACTCAAGCATTATTTTTTACTATTTTATTAGGAATTTATTTTTCTATTTTACAAGCTGTATCCGGCACAACGTTACAGCGCATCTGCTCGATAACTCATTTAGAGAGTGCGGCAGTGCCTGATAAATGTTGACCTTGTTATTGGTGATTCGAGTGCTTTTATTGCCGCTTGGCTATGTAGATGACGATGTCCCAATTGTTCATCGACATCACAGACAGCCAGTAAACGACCTCACGAATTGCCGTTAGTTCAGTTTGAAATATCTTTGACAAAAAGGTCTTAAGTCGAAAACTGTAGTTTTTCATAAAACCAAATTGAAAATAGTTTAGTTATTTATTTTTTTTTTGTTTTAAATTCATTTTTATTTCATATTATCTTATATCTATCTTACCCTAGTCAAAAATGCTTAAAACTAGCTTAACTATCTTAACAAATGTAACTATCTGACTGGCCCTAGGCGGACACTCTAAAATAGACGTAACAACTTAAATCTATGTCTTTCGACTACTATATCAACTTACCACTAACATTACTATATCTAGCTTAAGCTAAGAAAAATGTTTTTTTTATTAAAAACTTAGCATATGATCATTTGTATTATATATAAAACTTAAGCCTACCTTAATGTAACTAAACCTAACTTATTCTACCTTAACTAAAATATATATACATACATATATAAATTATATACATAATATATCTTTTTTTTTTTATATACATACGTATATATACCCTACTACTACCTACCCTACCCTACCTTACCCTACCTTACCCTACCCTAGCCTATGTAAGCCTGCCATTGGTGTTAGGCAGGCAATGCCATGAAGAGGCTGAAGCTCTTAAAGTGTCCACTGACGTAGCTCTCTCCAGCCACCAAAAGCGTTGATGCTGTCGGACTACGTCTCCTCGAACCGATCTACAGAACCTGTCTCATGACATTGTCTCTCAAACACCCGAATCCTTTCCATTAAGCTGGCTCTCACATTGAACCAGACGGGACATTCATAGGCAACCATGGGCCTGATCAAGGCCATGTAGCAGATTACCTTCACCCTGGAATCAAGTTGGCTGCCACGAAACAGCCATCTTGTCAGTGCGAAAGCGCCCCGGGCCCTAACCAGAGCAGCATCTACATGTTTGTCAAAATATAGATACTGATCCAGCACGATCCCGAGGTATCTAACTACACTTTGTCTCGCCAGTGGACGCCCGTCCGGCCCAAAGATAGAGAACCTGCGCCAATTTTTTCTAGTGTCCCGAGAGGCTCTAGACAAAGGCGTTCTGATCAATATAGATTCTGATTTCTGGAAGTTGATTTTCAACTTCCAGCCATCACAATACTGCTGAATTGTTTCGAAGTCACGCTGCAGAAGAGTAACAATGACGTCGATCGTTGGACCTGATCTGTACACGATTAGGTCGTCCTAATTTACCTGAGAAACAAGTAGGTCGCTCAGGTAAATGCTGAAAAGGATCGGCGAATTTACCGTACCCTGTTGCAGTCCATTTTTGATTTCAAATGTTTGGGTAGAAGTTACGTTGGCAATTTTCACAACGAACTTTCTACCTGTTAACTTGTCAAAAATCATATATAGCAGAGGTTTACTTATGCCCAGCCGACTGAGCTTGTAATAAAGACCTTCTACCCATACGGTGTCGAAGTCTTTTTCCAAGTCAACCAGACAGGCACCCGTTCTTGTATTTATTCCATTGGATATCCGACACAAGCTTCGACGCGGCATGAATAGTGTCATGCCCCGCTCTGAAACCGAATTGGTTATCCGGGATGATTTTATTGTCCTCAACCCATTTAGACAGGGCCCTATGAATCACCTTCTCGAAAACCTTGCTGATACTCGGAAGGAGACTTATTGACCCGAGATTTTCCGGGAGAGATGTGCACCACCGCTGTCTTATATATGCATTATTCAGTGCATTGTTGAACAGGATGGTGTACCTCTCTACATTGGATATACCGTCGACTCCCGCGGATTTTTTCTTCCTCAATGACTCGAAAATCATTTGAAGATCTTCCGTCGATATGAACAGGGTATTAACCCCCTCATTGGCGATGACATTGTTTGCCATGAAATCTTCATTGAACCTGGTTCTCTGATCGGCAATGATCGATATCATTTCGAAGATAGAAGTGATGAAGCAGGACTCTGTTCTCCAGGTCATGGTTCGGGCGAATACTATCATTCACCTTGTACACTTCCTGGAAGACAGCTCATACTGTCGCCACCTTCTCCTGAGGATCCTCGATCACGAAGAAGTCGTCATCCAGGATGGCGCTCTCCGGATCGATGCGAACTGTTCGTAGCAAGCGTTCATTGTCTGACGTTCTCGGAAGCTTTAGATCCTGAATGTCATTCTGATTGTTTCTCCGAAATATTTTATTTGTTTGCGGGAACATACTCGCGCTGTTGGATTTTACAGCACGAATTCTGTTGTTCCAATGCAAACTTACAGATATTCTGTAATTTTCCTTGATTAACTGTTGGATATTTTGTGTGTCCTGACCTCCGAGTTTTGTCTGTCGGTAAACCGCCTGTACAAGAGTTTGAGTCTTGTCAGTAGTCTACTTTTTTGTCTGTGCAGTGCGTCGATTGTCGCGTTTCGGTATACGTTTGTGGTACCGTGCTGTCTTTGGCGTGGTATCGTACTGTTCGTTGTCTGTTTAATAACATCGTCCATTTGTTTGAGATACCTGTCAATCTCGTAGTTTGACATGTTCCTATTAGGCGGTGGAAAGGAGGCGCTCGAAGTGAGCGCTCTCGTCAGGGAATTGGCAAAGCGCGGCCAGCACACCATACTGTAATCGTAGGGGTGCGTTTGGACACACTCTGCCATCTCCGCGAACTCGTCAGGTACTGTGATCACGGCACATAGCCCGCAATGGTCACTGTCGTATACAATAGTCCGTAGACAGTTAATAGACCATTCATTCGTGTCTGCCAGTCTCAGTCGAGAGTCTATCAGCATGAGATCCAGATAGGAGCCGCTCCTAGGATACGACGGACTATCCGTTGCGAGCAACTTGACTCTATATTCAATGCTGCGAAGAACCCACCAATGGCTTAGTAGGCTCCTCCTAGTGTTGGGAATGTTATTTCCTCAATCACTATGTTTGGCATTTAAATCGCCGGCCAGAATGTAAAAGTTTTCTACTGAGTTTAAGCGCAGAGATCGAAAAAGTGTCTCGAGCTCTGCGATAAAAATATTGGGTTGAGGTGCTTCAGGTGCATAGGCTGATACAATGTACATTCTCTTTCCATTTCGGAGAGGAATACAGGCCTCTAGCACCTGGAACCTCCGCACTTCACCGCTATATATGACTTTATGTTTAAAATTGTTTTTAATAAAGATCGCAACTCCCCCGCCTTGAATAGCGTTGGGTCGGTCCCTTCTAATTATTCTATAAGAACTGTGCCGGATTTTGTTCTTCTGGTTTAGCTTTGTTTCGCTAACCAAGAGTACATCGGGGCTTTTGTCCTGCAACAGGTTAAAAAGTACGGCTCGTCGCTCGATCCTTATCAGTGAATTTACATTCACCGACAGGATCTTCAAGGGCCTCTCTACCAGCGTACCCATCACGACCTTAGGTGCGCTAGGCCCGGCAGAAGCGAGTAGATACTATCTACTCGGGTCGCCGTCTCCAGGATCTGTTGCTGGAGCTGCCCAATCTGCACTTGGATTGCGAGCAAGATCGAACAGACATCCACCTCGGCCACCGGTGCCTTAGAGACAGGCACTGGGGCTTTAGGAACAGTCATGGGCTTTTGTACCGTCTTTCCCGAACCTGCCGCCATTTGGGCGTAGGTCAATTGGGATGTAACGGCTGGTGTTTGGAAGCGACCCGAGGGACGCTTCTCCTCGACCTTCTGCTTACGGGCCAGGTTTTCTTTCTTGACAAGACACACTCGAGCTGCTCTCTATCCGCCACCTTGTCTTTCCCAAGTTCGCATTCCTCGTTCTTTTGGTTCTTTGCACACTTAACGCATCGAGACTGCATTTCGCAGTTCGACGTGGCGTACCCGAACCTTTGGCAGCGGATACATTGCAAAATGTTTCCGCTCCTCTTTAAAGTTTCCCATGTGACAGTCTGGGACGCTAAGGTGGTGATAGTCCTTAACCTCTCCAGCTTGCTGCTGGGTGTGAGCTGTACCAAGAAGAAGGGAATAACTCGCTTCTCCCGTCGGGAGCTCACCGTAGAGAATGGCTTAACCCCCACGAATTTGAGGTCGTCACTCTCGAACTCTTTGAGCTCTGAGAGCATTTCCTCGGGGTCTGCAATCGACTCCACGCCTTTAAGGAGCATTGTGCGCAACTTCTCGGCCTTCGGCGTGAAGGAGAAGAACTCCGTTGTGGACTCATTCAATAAGCTTTTAATATGCTTATGCTGCTCCAGTGTCTTACACCGAACAGCATAGCGTTTTTGGCCTAAACATTTGATTTCAAAATTGCCTACACCAATAGCATACTTACAGAGATCGATGGTCTCTCGTAGGGCCGTGGTATAGGTGAAGATGGGTGGAACTTTCTCCTTTTTAGGACGTTGCTGCTGCTTCTGCTGCTGCGGCTGTTGTTGCTGCTGCTGCGACTGTTGTTGTTGGTGCTGCTGTTGCGGCTATTGTTGTTGCTGTTGTTGTTGCTGCTGCTTTTTCTGCGGCTGCTGTTGTTGTTGCTGCTTTTGCAGTGGGGCAGCTGTTGCCTGCTCTAAATCCCTCTTCTTTATTTCCTTCAGCTTATCAACTACGGCCTGCAGCTGGGCACGTAGGATACGCTCTTTCTGCTCCAGTTCGCTACGCTCTTCCTCCGTAGTCGAATATAAAATGGGGGGTGAAGGGGGGTTATTGTCTCCCATGTAGCGGCCTTCCCTACCATAGGAAAGGTAGGCAGTATCCGCTTCCACGGGGATCGCTGGTTTTGGTTGTTGTTGTCCAGCTGCTTTCGACGATCATGGTGATGGCATGGCGTCCCTTTCCTCGCTTCGACCTGCAGCTTTTCACTCGAAGTAGTGAGGGAGGGGCGCTTAATTAGATTGGTCCTCGGGTTGGCCCTTCTGCGCCTCTTCATGACGACGGTTGGTGTTGCGAAATCGGATGATAAATCACCCGATTCCGACTCCGTACGGACGTACACCGGGGTTTTCCCCCGCCGTCTACCGACATCTCCTTCCTTCTACTTCCAACTAATTGAGAAGCAGCAGAAAGAAACAGAGGTTCACACACGAAAAACTTTCCTCACGACTTGGGATCCGAACCGGCGACCTTCCGACTGCGGGTCGGGCACTTAACCGCCGGGCTAATTGGAGTTCCGCGAATACTTCGCCTAAACGCGCACTTATACTTTTTTATTGTTTGTTTGTTTCTATCGTAAACAAGCCGAAACACTACTCGTACCTTCCACTTCACTGGTCTGTGATCAACTTATACATTTTTAAGTCCAATGTTCGATGTGTTCACCCATGTCTCATGTGACGGTGACAGTCTTTCATGTAATTTTCCCTTTTTCCTAGACTTGCGTTACCAATTGTGGTCTATTAAATAAAATCCATGTTACTACGAACCGATTTATGTTTTTCTGAAAGATGTGTTACATGTACTCGGAGCACGTGCGTCAAGCTTGTGATTAGCTTAATTAACTAAATGCTAATGGAAGTAGGTTATAAGTCGTATGCGGATGAGGCGACGAATCCATGTCATGTAATAAGCAAAACTTTTATACTGTTCTGTACTATATGTAGCTCGAAAGCTTTAGTATACTTTTTTGATCTAGGTTTGACATTATTTGGGAGTTAAATTGTAACAATCTTCAGTTGATTTCTCTCTTTGAAAACCATAAATATGGTTTTTTGATATGGGTAGTCCGCCAATTATTATATTTTCGGAAGAGTCTAAAGCCATAGCAGCTTTAGTCTTGCATTTCCCCTAGGTGTTAGCATAGAAATTAATCCTTATCAGTTAACTAGCTTTGTTAAGTTAAAGAAAATTGTCAAACTTAACGAAGATCTGGCCATTATATGTTTGGATTGCCAAAAATGTCTGATTTGGTCTATTGTAGTTTGTTCGGATTGATATCCACTAATAGGAAAGGGTAAATAAAGCATTTTTTTTTAAATTAAAATAATCCTATTATTTTGAAACACTCCCCTTTTCGTACCTTTCGTGCGCCAATTTTTCTTCAACTGTAATTGTATGGCCCCAATAAAGGTGACTCGTTCCCCTCCTTCATGTGGTAGAACCTTTCTTCTTCTCGATTCTCACACAATTAAGGTGAGTAACTCTCGCATTTAAGTATGATAATTTCTGTCAGAATCCATGGTACAATTGATGAATAATATTACTTAAACCACGACGCAGAATCACCTGTGGGTCGCCGCACATACTTTATTCTTTAAGGTATACGAGTATGTATTTCTTCAACGAACTCGTTTCATTCTTCCGAAATTGTGGCGCCCAAGAAGAACTCATGAAGTAAGCTGGAGACAACTAAAATATTATATACGAGTATTATACAACATGATGTCCGCGTAGATGTGATGCCGTCCCATTGTTAATGGCATCCTGTAATTAGAATAAATGTGAACTGAGTTAGGTATGACAGCTCGCTGTTTTGTTTTTTTCTTCGCCTTCCATGTGATGTGTCCTTGATTATTACGGTAAGACATTGAAGACGTAGGCGCACTGTCAAAGTTGGGATAAGTGCGCCTCTGAGCTTTTTCACGACTTTGCTGTCCTTCATTTCCTGGACCTTTATGTTACCCTTTATGTTTGGTCCAATGATCAGAGTTATTTTTAAGAGAACTCCATTTGTATCATCCCATACTATACTTTTCTGCAACAAAAATATATCAAATCTTCATCGGATAAGAAGCAACTGCAATTGCCAATCTTTTCACCTCTAAGCCGAGCATATGGTAGCCAGATTAGAACGAGTCTGGACTATTAGGTCGGTGACCAAGAGATTAGCGGTTTTGATATACATAGAACTGCTGTAAGTGTTCGAGAGTTGTTTTGCAGAAATCATAGGATGCGATAAGCAATTTAAGGCTAATCCAGTAATTCAGTAGCTGACTGCTGCACTTGTACGTCGTTTGCTGCCTTTCTTCATTGACAATGGTCACCGGACGCCGTTTATCGCTTGATTTTAAATCTTTTCACCCAAATATCGAAATTTTCAGGTCCAATCGGTCACTTCGATTTTATCCAGAGTAGCAATAAGAAAAAACTTACGTTTCCTATTTGAATGACTTAGTGCAATACAAGTAGGTTTTTTGGCTTACATCAAAGTTGCTTTACTAGTTCAAGAAGGGCAAGCTATGAATATATCCTTCACAATGACTTGACCAACAAAGTGAATAGTGCTCATGACGTTGGATATGGCAAATCATGATAAATGCCGAGTTTCAACGTAACAAAGCAAATGCTATAACAATGGTTTGTGAATTTTAGCTTTTGAGAGAACATCACGCTTCTAGACGAGCTAAATGCTAATGATGGCTTGATACGGCTAATGTGCTGAATTCTGATCAAGATGACAGATGGTTCTTGTACTCTATGGAAATTGTACTCGTACGGTTTTGCTGTTCAGCGGATCACTGACAAAACGCCCAGAGTATACTTGACTAGAAAAAAGGCTTTCTAAACTTGCCTCTCGAAGATAATCCCTGGTGACTTGATACATGAAGCGTCGGCATTGATACTCCAAAAGCCAGCTTTTGATATAATAAATAAATAATTCATGATGTCGAAAAATCCATCGTGTCGATAATTTAGAAGAGGAACATACACGAAGCTTTCGTCTGATATAATGAAAATAATTTTCACTGCGGACGGAGAAAAAGGTGTGCGATGAACTAGGACTCTGGCATTTTCCAACCTTTCCATTCAGCTTGAATGACATTATTCCAAGTGCCGTACTAAACAGTTATTCGATTGATTTATTTTTGGGTTTTTTTCGGAGAAGTTATTCTTTAAATGTACTCGTATGCTAGTTGTATGGATGGGATATGTTCTCCTATATGTTGAGATGCAAGCTTGCTGTAGCCGCACTGCATTAATCTTACATTAAAACTACAATCACAATTATAAACACATATGTGTGTGTAACTGCACCCTAAGTGAGAGCGGAGCACTGTTTTAGAAGACGCTATGGCAATTACCCCAATGAAAATGACCAAATTTTGTCCAAACTTTGTTCTTTAAAGAAAAGGGAACGATTTTACGTTTCTTTTTTCAATAATTATATCTGGGCGTTGAACTAATACTTTGTCCTATTTCCTGAGATTTCTTCAGCAATCAAAAAAGGCAGAAAAAACAGCGATTACGAAATTTCCCAGGTAGCCTCAATTAATTAAATTGTATTCAGTTTAATATCAATCAGCAGTAATATGTTTTTCACTTAGTATAACAAAGCCAAACAAATTGTTATAAACTCACTCGTCTACAAAATTTTCCATTAAATCCTGTATATAAAGATAAATACCACAGACTTGGTCAATTTATTTCTTCCTAATTTCACTTACTTACCAATTGAAGAGTCCAAGTTTCCTGATATCCGCGATCACTTGGTCTCTGAACCGAAGGTTCGGTCTCCCTTGCCTTCTCGAAACGGGTAGCTATTGGAAGACCCTCTTTGCTGGAGCGCGGTCGTCCATTCGCTGGATTGGATCGACCCAATGTAGTCGACGGATTTTTGCCTTTCGTATTACGTCCATATCATTATATAGTTCATTGAGTTGTGTCTTCTCCTCCATTCGCCTTCCTCGGAGACAGAATCATATATCTGACAGAGAATTTTCTTTTCAAAAGAGCCCAGAATCATCTCTGCTTTCTTGCTTATCGTCCAATATTCGTCTCCGTAAAGTAAGACTGGCGAAATCGGTGTTCTGTAGAGAGTTGTTAGGAGTTTTGACCCTGGCTGTTTTGAGGAACAAAAGTAGCACCGGTTGCCCAGGGTAATTCTTCGTCGGATCTCCACTAAGTTGTCATTTTTCTTCTCAACTTCTTAACTACCTCAAAATTATATCTGTCGATGTTTTCGTTTTGCCCAAGGCGGTTTTCGACGGAGAAGTTCTTGGTCAATTTTATTTTATTTTCATTTACTCTTAAACCAACGAAGCCTGCCTTTTCTTCATTATCGGGGAATGTCTCGCGATGCGCTGGAAGCTTGCAATGATGTAAATGTCGTCCGCGTATCCAAGCAGTTGGAAGCTCTTGAAGAAGACTGTGCTTCCGTGTTGACACCTGCATGCATTACTATCTTTCAAGTATAAATTGAAGAAATCCGATGCATGTTTGGAAAGGTTCGGAGGTATGGGTTCCAAACTGCACAGTGCATCACGAGTTTGTCAGTGTGGCGCGATTTATTGGAATCAATTTTTCCAGTATTCCGAAATCAGCCATCGTCCTGTATAGCTCTTGACGACGAATACGGCGTTCTTCTTCTTCTTTTCCTTTTTCCGGCGTTGTTATGGTCATAAGTGTAGGACCATAACCTTCCCACTTAACTGCATTCCTACTGGTCCGTTTGTGGGGTCCGCCGGTTTGACCTCAGAAAGTAGCGGCAGGCTTCCCGGTTTGGGATTACTTCATCGCTGAGGCCAATCAAATGCTGGTGTTTTTGCATTTGTTTGCACCAATTGTTTTTCGGCCTGCCTTTTTTGCGTGTTGAAATTGGAATGTTGATTGATAACGCCTTTTGGACGGGGTTCAAAGGATCTCTCCTTTGAACATGGCAATACCAACTGAGTCGGTCGCGCTCTATATTTCTTGTGATGGTTTCTTTTACGTGGAGGCTTCCTCGGATCTTTGAACTTCTAATTCTGTCACGCTTTGTTACTCCCGCTGTCATGCGAAGCATCTTCATCTCAGTTGCCGTTAATTTGCTCTCATACTTTTTGTGCATTGTCCAGCATTGTGAACCGTATGTGAGCGCCGGACGTACAACTGAAGTGTAGAGCCTTCCTTTCAGCTTAGGGGGAATTTTTCGATCACAGAAGATGGCGGAGTTTTCCCGCCACTTCATCCACCCTACGCTTACGCGATGTTTGATGTCGTCATCACAAGTTGCTTCTCTATTAATCATAGATCCCAGATATTTAAACTTTTCACACTTGGGAAGCACTCTTCCATTCAAGTAAATGTCTGGAATAGGCTGATGAGGGTCAGAGAACGGGCAGCACAGATACTCTGTCTTCTTTGAACTAATACGATACCCGTGTCCCTCAAAAATGTCCACCCACACATCAAGTGCTCGTTGTAGGGACGCCTGATCATCACTTATAATGGCCCCATCGTCAGCAACGAATAGCTGGTGCACATTGGGGTCCGTCACTTTTCCTTCAAGCAAGCAATCAAGGACTGCTATAAAAAGCAGTGGGCTGAGGACGCTCCCTTGGTGTACACCGACTTTGATTGCGAACTCTTCGGTGACTCCTGCGGTGCATCTTACTCTTGTCGTTGCTCTCTCGTACATGTCCATAATTACTCGCACGTAGGTTTCTGGAACTCCTTTTTGTCTTAGCGCTACCCATAAAAGATCTCTTGGTTGCCGGTCAAAGGTGAAATCAACCAACACCATATGCAAGTCCTTTGAAGAATCACGATGCTTTTCCATCATGATCCTTATACTTTGGATTGCATCTGTTGTTGATTTACCCGAGACAAACCCGCACTGGTCATCAGATAGTCGTATTATTTTCCGCAGTCGGCTATCTAATACCCGTTCAACGATCTTCATGGTGTGCGACATCAGCTTGACAGAACGGTAGTTATCACAATTTCGCGTATCACCCTTTCCTTTGTGCAATGGAAGAAGATAGCTTTCCCTCCATTGATTAGGCATAGTGTCGCCTCTCATAAGTTTAGAGATAAGAACCATGAGCCATCTAGACCCGATGTCTCCCATCTTTTTCCAGAACTCAGAGGGTATCCCGTCCGGCCCAACAGCTTTTCTATTCTTGGAGTTTTTAACCGCGTACCGAACTTCTTCGACTGTGATGTCGGGTATTTCGGCATGATTCGGGGCGGCTCTTGGAAAGTACACTCGGGGAAACTGTTCGTTCAGAAGTTCCTCGCAATACTGTCGCCATCTGTGGAGAATTTTTTCGTCTTCCACAAGGAGTTGGCCTTCAGCATTGTTAATAAACTTTGGGAAACGAATCTCCTGAGCATTTCTTCTTCTCTGGGCGGCTATCTTAAAGATATTTGCTCCTTTGTTCAAATTGTTTTGTCGAAGCTCCTGGGTAGCCTGGTTCCTGTCAGACGCGGAAGACGATATTTCTTCCAACTCCTGATAGAGGCCTTCCATGCTTTTCGCTTTGAATTCGGCGCATTTTTTCTTCGCGATACCTTTGCAACATCTATATAAATTTTCACGGCGAGCTTTTTCCTCTCTATTAGTAGAAGAGCACTTTGACCAAGCTTGGAAAGCCATTTTCTTTTCGTGTATCACTGCTTTGGCTTCGTCTGTCCACCACCAGGTTTCTTTTGCGTGTTGGCAGGGGCCTTTAGATGTTCCGAGCAGTGATTTGGCTTTCTCCAGGCCAGATTGTTGTAGGGAATCCCACATGTCTTGTGCTCTGCACTCCTCATTACCGACCTCATCGATAATGGAAGAGAGGTAGTTTTCCATGATGGTAATAAAAGCTTCGCCTTTTCCTTTATCCAGCTTATACCACTTGATTCTCTCAGACACCTTCGTTTGCTGCTTTGACTTCTTTCTCGCATCCATAAAAAATTCAGTCAGGAGGAGACGGTGTTGAGGGGCGATCGCGTCTCCCAGGATCACTTTGCAATCTTTAGCTCGTGGCTTCATGAAACTGGATACCAAATGATAGTCTATTTGAGTTTCATTTCCGCCGCTGCTATAAGTGATCAGGTGCCGGCTTTGTTTGACGTACATGGTATTTAGCACTATAAGACCGTACGACTTGCACATGTTTAGGATATCTTCACCTGAAGAGTTCCTGGTGCCGTATCCCAGCCCTCCGTGGTAGCCTTCATAGTCTTCGCTTGTCTTCCCGACATGTCCGTTTAAATCTCCCCCAACAAACAAAAGCTCTTCCTTTGGGATGATTTTGACAAGGTTGTGGAAATCTAGCCAGAATGCATCTTTTTCTTTTTGTTCGCATCCTACTTGAGGGGCATATGCGCTTACGATGTTCCACACCTCACCATGCATCACCAATTTGAGAGCCATCAAACGGTCACTGGACTTTGAAATGGTTAAGACGTTGCCAAGTAACTCTGCCGCAAGGATGATGGCGATTCCGTTTTTTCCTTGTTCCAATCCATAGTAGAACATCTTGTAGGCTTTTGTTTTAACGTCCAAGAAACGTGCCCGATTACCGGTGTTTCGCCATTTCGTCTCTTGTACGCACAGGATGTCTACTCGCCTTCTAACCATCATTTCTTCAAGCTCATAGCTGCGCCCACTCATGCTTCCAACGTTCCAACTCGCGACTCTTAAATGTGGCTTACGCCGTTGCATTACTTTGCTATCCCCCGGAAATCCTATAGCTCTGACCCGAGCATTGCTGCTCGTCCCAGGATCACGACCATTAGTAGTGCCTGGCGGGGTAGTGCTTTTCCTTTTAGCGTTCTTTTCCATAATGCTACGGTTTGACCGTTTTCATTCTTCCCTTCCTTTTTGACACGGGCATGCTCCAGATTTTTTATTTTTTTATTTTTTGATTGATCTTACTCTTACAACACCGGTGATCTCCAGTCGTGTCAACCCACTGATTTGCATGCACACTTGTGGGGCAGTTTAATGGTGGTATATATGTCCCTAGGCTCACCTTGGTGTTTTCTAAATTGCCTAGATGTGAGTTTTGTTTACCTTTGTTTAGTCGCCTTTTACGACAAGCGATAGGTATCGCTGCAGGGATATTCTTAACCCGTCCCTGCACGAGTAACGACGAATACGGCGTTATAGTCGATAAAAAGATGGTGTGTATCCACTTGGTTCTCGTTGGTTTTTTGCAGCATCTGGCATGAAGATATTGTCTACAGTCAATTTGCCAGGCCGGAATCCGTATTGGTAGGTGCCTAATAGTTGGTACAAGACAGCTTAAGACGTTATACGCATAGTATACTTGATAGGATCTTGTAGGCGACATTGAGCAATTGAGTTGGCACAAGACATAGGATCGCCTTTATATATGGGGCAGATAGAACTGGTAAGCCTGTCATCGGGAATGCTTTCATCCTCCCAAATTTGAAATCCCTGCCAGAACATCGCCGCCGGTTTTAAAGAGCTCAGCCTGAAGACCATCTGGGCCAGCAGCTTTGTTGGATTTCAACTTACGTTTAGTTTATCTGAGCTGACTTCTTCTAAACTGGGTCGGGAATTAGTTCTTCGATTGGTTTTCTTCTGACCCTATCATGCTCTCTTGGTCATGCTCGCTAAGCAGCTGTTGGAAGTGCTGCTTAAACACATTTCCTGCGAGTCGGTCACAATAATACCTTCACAATTCCGAAGAGTCTGGATGCCCGTTCTAAAGCCGGATGCTTTATTCATTCTCTTTGTGTTCATTTCCATTATAACACCTTAATGGAATGGAAACAAAACAGTTACTGTGAACTACAACCAATGCGACAAGTTCTGTCGAATCTCTCATCCCATCTAGGACAACCACCCTCGGAGAGTTATGAACGAACATCTTCGACACAAACCATCTGCACCCCGTCCAGGCTGTGACAAACACCATAACAGCGTACACTCTTGAACCTGCACGAACCCTATAAAAAAAACAAAAAAAAGGGCTATGGCCTTTTTGCGGAAGACTCTAACGTTCTATCAATTTCTTTTTTCGCAGAAGCTTCTTTTCCTTTCTGTTTTCAATTGCAACGCCTTCTGATATGCTTCATTTGTTACTCGCTTCCTTTCCACACATTTGCCATCGTACCACGGGTTTCTGATCGGGGGTGGTCTGATCTAGGGTGGTTTCAGCTACTTCCTAGATGGCAATACGTCAGTGCCACCATATGTTGTTGGCGCTTGTGAAGCCTCGAGGCATATGGGATAGTCTTTCGCCCAGCCGCTCTCTGCAGTCTCTGGCTATTTCCGGTGCGTGCAGTCGCCCAATATCCATTTTGTTGGTGGTTGTAGCTTTCTGAAATTGAAAAGTCGGGCTCTGACTCATGCTGCTACCTAGTGATGGTCAGAGTCGACGTTTGCGACTCTGAATGTTCAGAATGCTCATGGTCAATTGGGTTGGCGGTTCGACCATTTGGAGATAGCCAGGTTACCGAGTGGATCTTTGGATTGTGCGGAAATCTTGTGTTACTTTCCACCGTATTACTAGGTGTCATAAAGTCTGCTTATTGGAAGACGTTATCTGCTGTCATGTCGTGAAGCCTGTGCTTTCCGATCACGCCACCAAATATGTTTTCCTTGTCGATTTTGGCATTGAAGTCTCCAAGTAGGATTTTGATGTCGCACTCTGAACAGGCTCCGTAGGCTCTGTCTAAGAGGTCATAAAAATTCTCAGCCTTATCGGTGGGGGTATTTGCACATATTAGGTTTATGTCATAGAACCTTCCCTGGATGCGGATTACAACCAGACGATCATTTATCGGTTTGAAATCGATGACCTTCCATCCAAGCCGTTCTCCTACAAAGAATCCAATCGCAGTTATATCCTGCATGAGGGTATTTTCCAATTTCTGTACGGCACCAGGAGTGTACAGATTTCTGACCCATAAGTCCTTGTTCTTTTTCGTGCCGTGTCGTCGTCGGTTTTGGGATCCATATACATATATCCGAGGCTAGTCGTTCTTTCATACCGATATGTAGGTTTTTTACGTCGGTAGGCTGTTAGCGCCCCGCACAACCTCCAGCCCGGTCGGATTAGTTTATCTAAAAGGTTAACCAGAGGGCGCCGCGAGAAGGCGGTATGCCAACTTGACGTAAGCAATGACAAGGATCGTTGCTGGCATCTTACCAGACTAAGAGTAGTCAGCAATTTTACCCTGATGATCAGGTCCAAGCCCTCCATTCTTAATTTCAAGCTTCTTTAAAATAGGCAGGACTCGATTTACTAAACATCAAGCCACAAATATAAATTCTTTCTTCTATAATCTCCTTTGCACTTTTAAAATGTTCTTCTTTTCTTTAATTTTGTATTGTTATGGCCCCTCCATTTACTTTTGCATTCTTAAGTTTAAAAAGCAGTTTATTGAGCTGGAAAAAATTGCTTAGATGATAAAGACTCAAGGTGTTACCTTTAGAGCGCGCTCTATAATAAGGTGAGGAATCATCTTTGAAAACATTGCTTTCTACCTTTCTTGTGACAGGCTTCAAATTATTTTTCTGCATCCCTCTGTCATAGCCTCTATCATCGAAGTCGACTCTGTTTTATTTTTGGAACCATTACAAACCATTCACCTAGTCTACGACGGACCCTACGATGCCATAGGATTATATAAGATTAAGCTAAAATTTGTTCGAAAATATGATAATTGACCAGTCGAACTCAGCCCAATTTTTATTTTATATTATTATATTTATCAAGAAAACAAGATTTAAAATATTAGCTTGGCGGTTAATACTGAATACGACATCATTAAGAACTTCTCCGAAGAAGGCTTCCACTATTTTCATTTTTTACTTACTTATAAACAGCCTACCTTGGCTTCTGATATAACCTATTTATAATAAAACAATACTTCCAAGTAACCCTCCTCGTTTTTAATAAGGAAATATAACGGTCATCATAGATTAACATGGTGAATCTAGAATGACATTTAATCAATTTAAAACAATCACAAGCCTGGCCGCTGGATGAGCAAAACAAGTTCCTTATGGACGTCAACCCATTAATTATATTCATCCTTCCCGCTCACAGCCACTGTCCAAACGACACCAGCTCAACATCAAATGTTACCAAGAAGAAAACCAGTCCTGCTTTATGTTGCTCCTCCTGCCACATGTAACGCATGAATTGCAAAATTACCAAACACACATTGATTAATTAACCAGACACAGTCCATTATAATTAGAATGACTGTAACATTTTAGCCTGGCTGCCGGCCATTATGCTCGTATTCACACCAGGACTCGTCATCCACTTGATCTGAAGGAACAAATTAAAATTAATGACATCGAAACAATGTCACTCAACCACTGTCCACATCGGAGACTCCAAGGTCAACTCCAGTTGGTGTCCATACGGGAGACTCCATTATTGATAGCTTCTATTCCATTTCCAGTACATTCTTGGGAACTGCCTATCATTAATCGCCCGCTGTGATTCCCTTGCCCATCACCGTCACTATATCTAACACACCATTGCGACATTATGCAGATTAAATTCGCCAAACACTTTTAATGAGTACTAACTGCCGGGATATGGCTATTCCTTGAGCGAATATATCCTCAAAGATTTAAAGGATATGAATACCATATCCTTGGAGATGTCATGCACAATTAATGTGGTCGACGTGCTGAGAGATTTAAGTCCCATTCGATGGGTCTGGAATGGTCTCGGAATATTCCAAATCGAAGTCATTATGTCGGATGCCATTTGTATGAATTGCCAAGTCGTGATTTGGTTATTATTTAATAATGTTGTTCCTGGACGAATGGAAAGCGAATCAGGTAGAAGGAAGTTGGTTAAGAGAAATGATTTCTTGAACGTGATCTATGGTAACAGAGAGAGTTTCATGGTATGAAGATGATTCATCGGGGTGTCATAAAAATAATTGCAGTATTTTGGCCATACTCGTGCATCTCAGTCGGACTCAATTGGATTGGATAGTTAAAGCTTTAGTTGTAATAAATATTTAAATATCGCCCATAGCCCTTAGTTTCACTGAGAATTATTTATAGGTTCAGTGCGTCCTAAGTAATTGAAATATTAAAAGATGGGGGGTAGCTTTAATGATGGTCTTATCTGCACTGGAAGCAGTTTTAGCTGCTGATATATCACACTTTATTGTACCAAGTTGTTCTTGATGGTCTTTTGCTATGAAGAATTGAAGAATGCTATAGTTGATGTAATTAATCAGTTTACCCTCAGGCTTGGTTTCGGAATATTTCAAGCACCTTACAACCCAGACATCAGTACCACCTTTAATGCCACCGGCACAATTATAAAAACAAAAAAAAGATTGCTATACCTTTCCTAGACCTTAGTGGTCGTAATAAAACTTATATAAAATTTTAGTTGTTGATGGAGGAGCTGCCGAACTGTCGTTTCTAGTCTACAGTTTAAGCAGGAACCTCAAGGAACTAAGCCCACAAAATATTTATTGAAAACGGGATTATTAGCTCGCTAATTACCACCATTAGCCCACTAGCCATTTTATAATTCTCATAATTGAAGTCTCCTATCAACCTATAACCCCAACCAAGTTCACTGGGAAAAAGAAGCCCAGGCTTCCAGAAAGGCAAAGACAGAGCAAGGGGAAAATATGTAGCTTTGGACGAATGAAGTTTTACTCGTAGAACATGGTAGAACGAACATGTGTGGACTACAGAGCTATACCGGCAGCTTCCGTGAGGATAAACGTGATTTGTTTAAAGGAATAATTCGTCAGTAATTTTGGTAAAATTTGGACTGCGGAGCGGATTTCGCGACTACCAACCTACGTCTACCAACATCTACACTTAGACGTTAAGGCGCTCGCTACGATGAAATTGGAACACGACGTGGGACAGAAGGTCTCGCGAATGAGCCGGAGAATCCACGTGTCATTTATGAAAAGCCATTATATCCACTCAGTCCCTGCTCGATGGACCATCTGCGACTTTGGGGCAATATTTCCTTGAAGACTGGTGAGCGGTATGGAACTATGAACAACAAGTTTTATTGTCGTAAACCGCTGAATAAGGACTAGAAGACATGTTGTTCCAAATAGGATGGAACGAACGCACAACCAACTCGCAGGATATAAAAATTTTAAAGGCTGCGTTTCGTTTCGGTGATTTCCACAGGCGGACAGGATGGCCCAATTCGACCGCTCCAGACCTATTTCTTCAGATCGAAAAGGCAAAGGAGGTTATCAGGAGGAACACCTCTTCACAAACTTCTCTATGAATTAGACCCGGCACAGAGTCAAAACGAAAGCCGAACCCTCAAAAAAACGGCAAAAAAGAGGAGAAGAGGAAAGAGATCCTGAAGGACAACCGAACGGCACTGTGACTGCCAAGGAAGCAGTAGGTTAAATAAACAGCGCGGTACAAGCATCGACAAAAGATGAAAAAAAAAACCGAACAGACAACCTAAGGTAATCAAAACAAGAACCAAGAAAAAAATAACTGTGGAAAAGGCTAAGCCCGACGCAATAGTCTTCGAGGCCAAAGGAGCAATCTCGTAGGCGGATACAGTTCGCAATATGAAAGAATACCCCAGGGTGGACAAAGTTGACAAAGCAGTCTCAAGAATAAGGATGACGCTCAAAGGAGAGCTGCTTATACAGCTCAAGGACGAGAACAAGGCAACGGAGTTCAAAACAGCGATAAGCGAAATCCTTGATCAAAAGGCTGAAATAAGAGTCCCCACACACCACATCACATTAGATACGGTTTAATGGATACAAGTGGATTAGCGGAAGACTTGTCGCACCAACTTAAACAAGTTATCACCACAGCCTGTGACGCGGCAATGCCAAGGAAAACAGCAACCCGGAAGGGCGCCCCAAGCTACTGGTGGAATGATGAAGAGGAAACACTCAGAGCAAAGTGCTTGCAGGCTCGTCGTAAAGTCCAAAAGTCAAGAGGAAGAGTTGGTTTCCAACAACACCATATGTATGTATATACCTTTAAACTGATGAGGCGGGACCTAGTGAGGGCAATCGTCGTATTTACGGACCCCAATTTTGGCCGAAAAATCATCTCAGTGACAAGATGTTTTTTTGGATGAATGGCTGTGTCAACCAGCAGGAAAATTGTCGAAATTGGGACGACACCAACCCACACGACGTTCACCAGGTAATTTTTTTTTTTTTTTTTTTTTTGGAGGCTTCTACTATCTGTTGGAGCGCTTAGACACAAATACTGGTCCATTTTACTACCAGACAGACAACTTTCTTTATTGTATTTTCTCCGTTATCCGGAGAAAAGTGCGAAGGAGCTTCAGTGATGTAGAGCTAAGAGATTCGGCACATACCACGTCGCCCCCAAGGGTGGGCCACCGTGCGCGAGCGAAGACGGGACAGTCACAGGGAGAGTGTTCTGCTATGTATTCCTCCTCGCAACATGCAGCACAGGTAGGCGCCTCATTGATGCCAAGCACTTAGAGATGCTTGGCAAAAATTTAATGGCCCGTAATGACGCACGTAAGCCTTCTGCAATTATTTCTCCTTGAGGATAAAAAGAATGTTGCGGACGCTCTTGCAGACATCAGGGCGTACGCGCTTAGTCATCTTGCATCCTGGATATTCCCTCCATATACGACTTTGTGTATTAAAGAGCCATTCGTTGATGTCTGATTTGACCTTGGAAGCAGACCGACCTAAGGCGGATTCAGGTCCCGAGAAACTCTCGTTTGAGCCCCTTCTAGCGAGTTCATTAGAGATCTCGTTTCCTGGGATCCCAGAGTGACCCATACAAGCCTAAGTGAATTTAGTCTTCCCACTTTGTTGAAAAAGGTCTTGAATTCATGTTCTAATCTGGAGTTGGATAAAGGATGGGACACGACTTTAAGTGCAGCTTGGCTGTCACTGCTGACGCATATGCTTCTTCCCTTCCACCTGTGTTCACAGCATAGTGCATGGCCATTAGGATTGCGTGAATCTCTGATTTAAAGACGGACGCATATTTTCCTAACGAAAAGTGCAGTAGAAAGTTTTTGCGCTAAAAAAAACTCCAGCGCCGGATCCCTGCCCAGTCCTGGAGCCATCTGTGAAAATGCGAAAACATTCCATTCCAGGTTCAGTGTCCGGCCAAAGCCAGTCCTGACGCCATAGAAATGTGACTGTGAATTACAGCGCAGTATGATGGCAGGTATCATTGCGTCAGAAAGCATATCCATGAGACAGGGGTCGTACGATATTTCTCCCGCAAGTACACTTTCACTCCAATGCGAGTTGTCAAGGCTTTCAGTGCGCACCCTCTAATATATATGTTAAGGCGTGGAAGATTCATCATAGCATCTAGAGCAGCTCCCGGTGCGCTGAGGGAAGCCCCTCGCAGCTGAGACAGACCGCTCTTTGGAGTTTGGTGAGTGAAGCCACAGCGTGTGTGCGTGTTAGCCTGCTCCACCAAACAACCGATGCACATGAGATTATCGGTCTTATCATTGACCTTTTTCTGCGATAAGACCCATGTTTTGCCAAAGGCACCTTTGCATTGCCAAAAAGCTGACAGCGCTTTGGTGGTTTTGGATTCAACATGCTTTGACCAAAGAAGCTTGCAATCTAAGATGACTCCCAGGTACTTAGCTTCCTTGGATATCGGGAGGGGAATGCGTTTTAGCACCAGTTGAGTAATGCCAGTATTCTTCCTCCACCTCATGAAGAGAACGACATCAGTCTTACGAGGATTAACCGACAGCCCATTACTCGTGCACCAGTCTTCGATCACATCTAGCGCCGCCTGCGCTTTGAGACAGACAGTCGCTAAACATGAGCAACATCATCCGCATAGGCCAGGGCATACGAGGGTGGTCCGATAAGTACATAGCCTGACCGCCAGATGGCGCCAGTATCGCAAGGGCAACTTACTATCGTGTAGTACATTCTAGTAGACGGTTACTGTCGAAATTTCAGTCGGATCGGACTCATAGTTTGTTTTGACCGCGTGTGGAAGCGGGAGTGTCCGCGGATTTTAGAAAAATGGAAAAAGAGCAATATCGGTCGGTGATTCGATTCTTGTTTTTGGAAGGGAAATCGCACAGCGAAATCAAAGAGCGTTTGGATGCTGTGTACGGTGACTCTTCTCCTTCGATGGTGACCATCAAAAATTGATTTAACGAGTTTCAACGTGGTCGTACGTCCAGGTGCCCCGAAAACGGCTACCACGGAGGATAACGTGACAGAAATCCATGATCTCGTATTGGCAGTCCGCCGGTTGAAGGTGCGCGAGATGGCTGAGACAGTAGGCATTTCAAAAGATCGCGTGGGTCATACCCTGCATGAAATTTTGGGCATGAGAGAGCTGTTGGCGCGATGGCTGCCGCGTTTGCTCACTCCGGACAACAAGCGCAACCGTGAGACCACTTTAGAGCAGTGCTTGACGCTGTTTAAGCGCAATCCGAAGGAGTTTCTGTCTCGTTTCGTGACAGTCGACATGGATCCACTGGCACACATCAGAGACCAAGGAACAGTCGAAACAGTGGACTTCACCCGGCGAACGTGCTTCGAAGAAGGCGAAGACTGTCCCATCGACCTGAAGGTGATGGCCACCGTTTTCTGGGATTCACAAGGTGTGATGCACATCGACTACCTGGAAACGGGCAAAACGGTCACAGGGCTGTACTATGCCAAATTATTTTTTAATTATTGGGCTGATTTGACGCCGAATTAAAGAAAAAACGGCCCCACTTGGCGAAGAAAAAAGTGCTCTTCCACTATGATAACGCACCGGCTCACACCTCCGCTCTCGCCACGGCCAAATTGGTTGAATTGGGCTACGAACTGGTGCCCCATCCATCGTATTCTCGAGATTTGGCCCCGTGCGACTTCTTTTTGTTTCCAAACTTGAAAAAGTCACTCGCCGGGCAGAAATTTCAGTCAAATGAGGAGGTCATCGCCGCCAGAGGCCTACTTTGCAGACCTCGAGAAAACGTATTTTTCAGAGGGGTTAAAGAAGTTGGAGCATCGCTGGGTCAAGTGTATCAAGCTAAAAGGAGACTATATTGAAAAATAAATCAGCATTTCTCCAAAATTTTTGTTTTTCTAGATTTCAGAGGCACTGAGAGCATCGAGCAGAGAGTCGACCACCATACATCATAACAACGGAGATAGGATGCCACCTTGCAGACAGCCCCTGCTTACGCCAGATTTGACACATCGTTCGAGGCCTGAATCAGCGATCAATGTCCTGTGCACAAGCATTGCTTTGATCCAACTTTGATGAAACCAGTGCTTCATCTAAGCCATGCCGTCTAGCTGCGTTACACATGCTGTCCAAAGTAGCGTTATCAAAAGCTCCCTCAATGTCGACGAAAATGCCTAGTACGTACTCTTTCCTTTCGAGAACGCATTCAATTCTTCCAACTAGGTTTTGAAGCGCAGTCTGGCAGGATTTTCCGCGCTGATAAGCATGTTGCATGTCCGAGAGAAAATACATTCGAAGGGCTTTTCAGCAAGAAGGATGCTAGACTGATTGGTCTAAAACTCTTGGCGCGTGAGTAATCTTCTTTCCCTATTTTGAGAATAAAGACAACTTTCACCGCGCGACAAGGAATAGGTATGTAGGCAAGTGCCAGGTGATAATGCATCCTCAAAAAGTACCGTTTTAGGATCTTGTTCCGGCGAAGTGATTAGTCCCAACTTTTTCGAAAATGAGAAAATGACGTTGGTGAGGTGGTCACCGTGAACGGCGAACCCTCCAGAACGATAATAACCATTCCTCTGACCCATATATGGACCTAGACGGCATGTAGTTCAAGCACGAAGGCAAAAAGAAAGGAAGGAAGACGACACAGCGGACGCCGCGATTGACATTCTGCATGATTTCTAGATTTGTCGCAGATCTATGCGGATCGCATAGATCGATGCCATAACACAGGCCATCGTTCAAATTCAGTCGGATCTATGCGGAAGAATCATTGAAAATTGGACAACTCGGATCTGTGCCACCGTAAGAAGCCGAGGCGTAGATGGGCCATGCACATTAATTTGAGTGTGGTCTTTAATTTTATCCATATGCAAATTTTGTTCAAAAAATAAGGTGACTTTTTTTTTCTCGAAACATATTTATTTGTTTATCAATATTTATTTTATCGCCTTTAAAGTAATCACCCTCAGATATAACATAGTTGTGTCAGTCCTAGTTCCACTCTTTGAAGCTCTTCTGATATGTGCTTTTTGGTATTATTTCAAGCTTGTCCACGATATGATTTTTATCACCTTAGTCATGGCAAATCCCTGTCTTTTCATTTTTGGGAAGAGAAAAAATTCTTAGGAAGACAAGTCCGGTGAATACGATGGCTAAGGCTGATTACGGTTTTATTTGTGATCAATCAGGTAATGATGAGATGACCAGATATGTGATCCAACAACCATGAAGAATTTTTTTTCCAACAAATCCGGACGTTTTCTTCGTATTACTTCACGCAAATTACGCATAATTTCAAGATAACATTCGTTATTGACCGTATGACCTTCCGAGAAGAATTCAGGATGAGCCCCGCCATTATAATTCAAGAAAACGGTCAGCAAACCTTCTCCATTTATAATATGTAACTTGGTTCTTCTGATCGTTTCCATAGGCATTTTGGTTGGTTGGTTTCGACGTTATAGCCATATATCCATGTTTCTTCACCAGTGATGAACCTTTTCAGTAAATCTGAATCTTCATTCTCGTCATTCAGCAGCTTCTAAGAAATGCTCATGTCACGGTTTTTCTGGTCAAAATTTAGCAACTTCACGATAAACTTCGCTGACGTCCATTTTATACCCAAAATATCAGAAAAAAATTAAGGCATTTCTCTGATAGTGATGCGACGATCCTCCATAACAATTTTCTTCATTGCTTCAACGTTTTCATCCGTTATTGACGTGCTGGGGCGTTCAAGGCGGGCATCATCATTAACATCTTCTCGGCCCTCTGTGAACCTTTCATCACTTATCTACACTTTCTTGCTCAGAATAAACTCGCCAAATGCCACAGTCAAAAGGTCAAGTAAATACATTGGAGCGCTTAGTTTTACTTTTCACACAAAATTTCAAAGAGATTCTTTGATCCATGTTTTTCAATAGCAAAAGATTCGAAACTCGAACTCTAAGGAATTTAAAAATTCAAAAAGTCACCTTACTTTTCGAGCAAACCTCGTTCACCAATTAATATACTACATAGATTTCTCCATCCACTCGAGATACAATAAGGTAGCAAAAGCATACAACATAACAAGATTATGAGACAGTAAAGCTCCTTAAAGCAACATCCACAACCACGACTACCACAACTTTATATTTAGTCTTGCCTGGAATTCGCCTTTAGTTTCATATGTGTTTCTTTGATTCCTTGGGGTTTGCAGCAGCTCAGTTCTTCTTGTAAACGTTATTTTCTGCACAAGCTTTCCTGCCGCCGATGCTTCCACTATTTCTCCAAAATGAAAAACTTTCTCTTTAATCGAGCAAAAGCAAAAAACGCGTAACAAGTCAAATTGCCCCATTGACAAAATGTTAAAGCGAAGAGTATAGTGACATAGCATCAGAGACCAATCCCCTATCTCACCTTAAGATGGCCACAAATCCGATTTGAGGGAACTGTTTGCCGAAGAATGATTGAATTTCCAAGAATCCATTCCCTCAGCTAAGACACTATAAATACAAAAATCAAGACAGCGGAAAAAGAGCAACGAAAAAAAGGACAATTCAACTGTTTACTCTACTCGTACTTCTGTCTCCAGTTTCTCATGCGAGTCAGTCCCTTCTGTTTCGAAGTCAATTTGCCCCTAGTCTTTTCGAAAAGTAATGTATTGATGAATTGAAGCAAAAAATAAAAGCATCCGGTCGACTCTTATCCCTTCCAGCATTCCCCAATCAGGATATAATGACGATCCTGGTGGAGAAACAAACACAAATCATCGATGAAAGCCCGAAAGTGTGTGCGAATGCGAAACAGAAACGGAGCAACAAAGTTGACTGGAAGGACAAAAAATAAAAGTAAGAAAAACAACAAAACAAGGGATCCTTCCCCATCACACATATTTACCAACAAAAAAAAAACAGAAATCGTTGGAAAGGATTTAGGAAATCATAGAGGAAGAAGCGGACAAATTGTTGAAGGAAAATGAAACCCCTTTGTCAGAAAGGATTTTCTGTCCTATTTAACTCGAACAGGCGGAAATCCTTCCCCCAACAGCTTCAAGCACCGACAACGGATTGAAATCGAAGGATATGAAAGCAATACGAGGACTCGTACTCGTACTTAAACGGCAAGAAATCCGCTACTATCAGGATATACGAAAAATGTAATTAACAGATAAGCATCTTTACTCAGCTCGATCGGTTTTCAAGAGACTAAGAAGACGCAAAAAAGCCAAGATGCGGAGGATGACTGTGTAACCTCCAAGCCCGAGTGCAAAGAACGACATGCGGAATGGGAAGAAAAGCTGCTATCTGGTGCGGATTAGACCAGATGAATTTCAATTGTAGGGACTAGAGAGCAACACATGTTGATGATTTCATGTCCTTGTTGTTAGTTTTTTTTTTCTTCGATTTTTTGTTTTATCCTTGAAAGAATGTGTTCTTATTTCGACTGTATCCTGTTTGTGCCATTAATTTATTTATTTTTTTTTAACCCATTCGACGCGTGGGGGTTGTGGTGCGAAATGGTGATAAATGAAAAGTTCTTTCGGTAATGGCTTAAGATAAGTAGGATGAGTGTGCATTAAGCGCCTTTGCTGGATAAGCTCATTGATTGTAAAGGCATGTGCGTGTCGACGATTGTATGAATTGAATGAGTTGAGCGACTTAATGGGAGATGTCTGTAACGTTCTCAAGGTTTACGAGTTGATCCTTACTCTTCTCAGCCATACAGGTTTTGATGGGCTCTCTTTCTTTTATCTTTTCGATTTCTTATTGAAAATGATTTTTTATTTTTTTTTTAATTTACCAATTAAAAAATGAATACATTTTTCCCACAGGCATCATACATACATATCTCTTCTGAGTGGTTGTAACCGTTATTTTTTTTTTTATTATTCATGCAGGTTCAAGAATGTAAGCTCTTATGGTGCTTGTCACACAACCTGGACGGGGTGCAGATGGTCTGTGTCGAAGATGTTCGTTCCGTACTCTCCGGTGGTGGTAGTCCTAGATAGGACTTGAGAGATTCTACTGAATTTGCGTTGGTTGTAGTTCACAATAACTCTTTTGTTAAAGAGCCTCAGAACTTCCGTGTTCCAAATGGCCGGTAATACTGATAATAATTGGTTTTCCGATCACCAGATAAGACCTTTATATTTATTTACAATAAGGACTTATCCATCAAAAAATGTGATTCATTTGATGACAAAGTGTCTTGCTGATCCAACATCTATTCAGCCAATCTTCGGCGTCGTAAATGGTGTAAGATCCTCAATTTTTCTGAAATTTAGTTTTTATAGACGAATAGATGATGATCAGTCTTCAATTTCGCCACGTCGGTGAGGAATTGAGGTACCTGTCTGTTTTCCAAAACATTTATAGTTCGGCGTATAAGCTCTGTCGGAGCATGTTGATATGCAGTTTGACCTGATTCCGAACCAGTTTCTTCAAAACAGTTCAATATTCAAAACGATTCGAATTCTTCAATACGATTGCGCGTATTCCGGACTCACTAGGGCGATTACGTTCACCAAAAAATTCGAGATTTTAAGAAATGTACCTTGTACAGATCGACAATTTTCATAATAAACTCGAATAGCTAAAATGCACTTTAGCCTGACATAGGTATTCGTCGTCCGATCATGTATATGAATCCCAGCAAACGAAAATAGTTGACAGCTAACATCCACCCCATCTGTAAGCTCGCGTAACTAAAAAACTTATGAAGCTCCAGATAAGGCTTCCCATTAGGACTCCTTGAACCTAAATTAAATACAAAGGAAAGAAACCCTCATAAACATTTCACCAATACTCTAGATTACTGGAGTCTTTGATAGGAATCTTAGAAGCAATATCGTGAAGAAAACAGATGATTTGTGACGTGTTAATAGTGAAACAGACTGCGAATTAATGTTGTCTTCAGGGAGATTTGCACGAACTCCTAACTTTCTACCATACGTAGAGTAAATTTATTGGGAAAATTGTGTTGGACGCACGTGTTTCTTTCCAGACACTTTTTTGTTAACCCAAAAGGCTTTGAGATGTGAGTAAAGAGTCCGGAGTTGCTGAGATACTTAAGATGTCCAAAATACAGAAGGACTTAACAGAAATAAAAAGCATCGAGTGTCCCGTTCTACCCACAAAGATTACTGTAAGACCGTGAGCGAACAGCTGAAGGGCAATGATGGAAGGAAATTCGATTACATCCGCCCACTTAAAGGAATATAATTTGACATATTCGAAGAAATCAATAAGATGGTAATCAATGAAGTGGTCGAAGGATAGTGACAAGACCGACAACAGTCGATGGTGAAAAAGAAACATCATGGAAGACAGCAGGCTTGAACTCAAAATTTGATTCTGCCGATTGAAACATAACAAACCAACCCAGGTCCGTTATCGGATAAAGAGACTTGGGTTTAACAAAATGTATACTAAGAAGAACACCATCGATCTGAGAAAAACAAATCTACATATGTTCAAACGTTAACATGGAGTACTGGACTATCTGTAGCTGACGGGAGCTTGAGAAGGACGAAATCACCATCAACACCTCTATCCCCGAATGACTGAAAATCGTCTGAATACTTTCATTTGAGAACCTTTACACAGGATTGCCACTTCTTTCAAACCGAACTCCTCTGTCCCTGTTTAGCCGATCAAGCTGAAATTTTGCATATAGCCAGAGTCTAAGATGGTGATTGTTATACTACCTATACTATACTAATAAAGTTTTAGAAAAGTTGTACCACGGTGGAATAATCACCAAAAAACAGCACTCCCCATAGAGTTACATGTTAAATGCTGTTAAAGTTTGAATTCTTGACGGAACATTGATGTGCGGATCCCGGTTATAGGTTTAAATAATTTGAATTCATATTAAAATACAATCTTGAAGAAAAATACTTCATTTTAATGTAGGGTTCATAAAAAAAATTCCCAAACACAAACGTTGCTGCAAATGAAACTCTCTTTCCAAGTTTCATTTGTTTTGAGTTCATTGATACTGCGCCATGGCTTGAGTACAAGTTTTTGTTTGTGATAAATCTCCGACGGCTCGTAGTTCAAAGACGAGGATGCAGACGGTTAAAACAGTTGAACAGTGCTGTGGTGCAGGCATTGTTTTGCTAATAGCAACAACCGGCGTTGCAGCGAACAACATCAAGCCAAACAGAACACTTGGCATTACGAATGACAATTTCACGTGGAAACTTATTTGATCTTGCTGGAGGTTCGGAACGCAGTTTTCAGGAGTCATGACAAGCCCACCCTAATCGTCAAACCTAAGCTTTCGGTGGTGTCATTCTGTACCTTATTGGATTCCAGTACTCGATCGGTCACTCCTCGCACCATCTGTTCCTACTAATGAGCTTTCGGCACATGGATGATTATTATTTGAGCAGCTTACAAAAGTATTTGAGCTAACAGAGATCATGAGACAGTCAGGAAATGAACAGCGGGCGTTTCAAAAAACTCTTGGACGAATGACTACTGGCGCCCTGTCCACTATAGATTACAGTTTACTGCAGTCAAGATTTTTAGTGAAAAAGTTACCAATCGTCAAGGAATTGAAAGGAGCCATTCGGATTATAGCCGAAATAGATGATGTATGTTCATATAATCAAGATATGCTTCGCCAACTTAACTAGCCAGTCACATGTATAAGAGCTGTTCATAAAAATGACCCTGCTCTACGCACGTCAGATGACGAAGCACATGGTTTGTCTGCATGCTCAACGCCAGCCCGCAATTGTCGAGTAATGTTAAAACACAATTTGTGAACAGAGCTAGGCATGTGTAGTGGTTCTCTTGGAACCGTAGTCGATATTGTTTATACACCGCAAGACTCTGATACCCACCTTTATAACTACTACTTTGTATTGGTAAACTTAGACAACTATTAAGTTCCAACTGTTTTCAACGGTTCGATTCTGATAACGCCTGGCTAACAACTGGATTCAAAAAAGGAAACGTCTCATGCACCAGGAAACAGTTTCCCCTTCAGTTGGCTTACGCAATTACGATCCGTAGAAGTCAAGACATCACCGTTGACAGAGCTGTAGTGGATATCGACACATCAGAGTTTGCACTTGGGCTAGCATGGGTATTATTGTGGCATGTTGGAACGCTTAATGGACTTTTGATAGACCCGGCATTTTCTCAGGACAGACTCTTCTAAAGCATCAACAAGAACTCGGCTTGGCAAGTTAAGAAGCCTGAGCTGCACGCGAAGGCAAGTGAAAATTAGTGAACATTTTTCGAAAAGTAAACATTTACACATATGTATGTAAAGGTTTTCTTGACAAAAGTTAATGTTTCAATTATTCATTGCAAAATTTGCTCGACAAAACACGAAAGCAAAAACGCACCAAATTTGGGTTTGAAAACATGTCTGAAATTGTGAACTATAGAGGGTGGGCCATCTAGTGGTTTATTTTTAAATCATAGGTTATTTTGATACTGACAGCTGTTTCGCGATCGAACTCTTCACAGAAAGTCAGTATCGTACCTCCGCGGAACGAAATGAGTCATCTTATGCTTGAACAACGTTTGAAAATATTGAAAACTTATTTCCAAAGTGAGTGCTGTGTTGCCCAAACAGTAAAAAGAAGTTTTGGCCGAAATGAAGCACTCACCCCGACTGCTGTACGCAAGTTTGTGCAAAAAAGTTCGTGAGACTGGTAGGTTAGTGGACAACACTCATGGTCCCCGTAGTCGTATGGTACGCACAGAAGAGAATGTGGCTGCTGTGGCCGAGAGTGTGAAACTCAATTCACGAACATCAACTTCTCATCAATCTCAACAGCTCAACATTTCACGCACTAGCCTGAGGAGAATTCTGCACAAAGATCTCGGATTATTCGCTTACAAGGTCCAATGGACTCATCCGGTTCGTTATCCCTTCGCAGTTTGGGCCTTAGAGCAGCTTGAATTGGACAATGATTTTGGGCGAAAAATCGTCTTTTCTGACGGTTTTTCGACGCGCATTTTCATCTCGGCGATTACGTTAACAAACCAAATTGCCGCATCTAGGGCTCGGAAAACCTGCACGTTGTTGTCGAGAAGCCAATTGCATCCACAGAAAGTGACAGTTTAGTGCGGATTGTGGAGTGGTGGCATCATTGAACCATTTTTCTTCGAAAATGAGGCTGGGAACAGCGTTTCGGTCAACGGTGGGCGTTACAGAGCCAAGTTAACCGATTTTTTTTACTGAAATTGAAGACATGAATTTGGACGACCGCTGGTTCTTGTAGGATGGCGCGCCATGCCACACAGCCCATGCCACAATCGATCTTTTGGGCACCAAATTCCCAAATCGTGTTACCAGCCGACTTCGTGCCTCGGAGCTGCGGTTTGACCTATTTGGACTTTTGTTTTTGGAGAACCGTGAAGGACCGATGTTATGCCAACAATCCGGGAACGATCCAAGTACTTAAGGCCAATCTCATCCAAGCAATCCGTGAGCTACAGCCCGAAACCATCAATAAGGTATTGGAAGATTGGGGTGACAGAAAGGGCTAATGCGAAGCCACTCAAGGCAGCCACTTGAACGACGTATTTCATAAAACGTGATATCAAGAAATTTAAAAATGATGTGAAGTCAGAGGACTACAAACAAAAATTGCTCGATGTGAATATGAAGCATCAAGAGAAAAACTTCAAACTTGTACCACCACCCGAATAAACTTTACAAGAGAAAAAGCAAGTATGTAAAGGTTGCTGAAGAAAAAGCTGACTTAGAAGACTTTACAATATCACGTATTCTAAAAAATGTTACTTGGATTTAGATCAACTTTCAATTGTAGAAAAGTGATCACCAATCACCTTAAAAGAATTAAAAGTCATTCCAAAAAAATCCGATTTTAAGCCGCAGGTCACAAAATCGACAATCGAATCTCATGACCACAGTGACTTAAAAGTCTTGAAATCAACAAAAAAACGTCAGAGGGGAATAGGGTTAATTCGTGTAAAAAGGCACATTTTTGTGATTTTTTTTTGATGAAACAGTTAAAATCTATTTATTAAAACCAATGGTGAATTATAGTATGACATTTGAAGAATATTGTGTAAAATTTTCATGGAGAATTGATCCACTACTGATTCCCATATCGTGCATGAAGGTTTGATAAGCAAAAGCACCTTCATTGAAGACACAGGCTGCCACATAAGCTGCAATCTCAACGATGACAGAGATTCCACCTAAGTGCTTTGGTGAGATTTTCCAAATAAGTTGGTTCGAACTCTCGTTGTTGTTCTGCGTAAAGCCACCGACACATCGCTCCAGGAGGGCATCTTTGCTCAGATCTTCATAGATGGGCTTGATGGCATCCTAAACATCCTGTTTGAACGAATCCAGTGCATTAGCAGCTGCAGCTTTTTGCCATTCGCACCAGGATTCCGCGCCGCTCGGGCATTTTTCATGCTGTGAATTCTCGTCTGTCGAACTGTAGTGGAAGAACGTTGCCCAGATAGCATTCTTCATATTTTCCACGGAATCAGAGTGACGTCTTCTTCTTCTTCTTTTCCTTTTTATCCCGGCGTCGTTATGGTCAGAAGTGTAGGACCATAACCTTCCCACTTAACTGCATTCCTACTGGTCCGCTTGTGGGGTCCGCCGGTTTGACCTCAGAAAGTAGCGGCAGGCTTCCCGGTTTGGGATTACTTCATCGCTGAGGCCAATCAAATGCTGGTGTTTTTGCATTTGTTTGCACCAATTGTTTTTCGGCCTGCCTTTTTTGCGTGTTGAAATTGGAATGTTGATTGATAACGCCTTTTGGACGGGGTTCAAAGGATCTCTCCTTTGAACATGGCAATACCAACTGAGTCGGTCGCGCTCTATATTTCTTGTGATGGTTTCTTTTACGTGGAGGCTTCCTCGGATCTTTGAACTTCTAATTCTGTCACGCTTTGTTACTCCCGCTGTCATGCGAAGCATCTTCATCTCAGTTGCCGTTAATTTGCTCTCATACTTTTTGTGCATTGTCCAGCATTGTGAACCGTATGTGAGCGCCGGACGTACAACTGAAGTGTAGAGCCTTCCTTTCAGCTTAGGGGGCATTTTTCGATCACAGAAGATGGCGGAGTTTTCCCGCCACTTCATCCACCCTACGCTTACGCGATGTTTGATGTCGTCATCACAAGTTGCTTCTCTATTAATCATAGATCCCAGATATTTAAACTTTTCACACTTGGGAAGCACTCTTCCATTCAAGTAAATGTCTGGAATAGGCTGATGAGGGTCAGAGAACGGGCAGCACAGATACTCTGTCTTCTTTGAACTAATACGATACCCGTGTCCCTCAAAAATGTCCACCCACACATCAAGTGCTCGTTGTAGGGACGCCTGATCATCACTTATAATGGCCCCATCGTCAGCAAAGAATAGCTGGTGCACATTGGGGTCCGTCACTTTTCCTTCAAGCAAGCAATCAAGGACTGCTATAAAAAGCAGTGGGCTGAGGACGCTCCCTTGGTGTACACCGACTTTGATTGCGAACTCTTCGGTGACTCCTGCGGTGCATCTTACTCTTGTCGTTGCTCTCTCGTACATGTCCATAATCACTCGCACGTAGGTTTCTGGAACTCCTTTTTGTCTTAGCGCTACCCATAAAAGATCTCTTGGTTGCCGGTCAAAGGCCTTCTCGAAATCAACCAACACCATATGCAAGTCCTTTGAAGAATCACGATGCTTTTCCATCATGATCCTTATACTTTGGATTGCATCTGTTGTTGATTTACCCGAGACAAACCCGCACTGGTCATCAGATAGTCGTATTATTTTCCGCAGTCGGCTATCTAATACCCGTTCAACGATCTTCATGGTGTGCGACATCAGCTTGACAGAACGGTAGTTATCACAATTTCGCGTATCACCCTTTCCTTTGTGCAATGGAAGAAGATAGCTTTCCCTCCATTGATTAGGCATAGTGTCGCCTCTCATAAGTTTGGAGATAAGAACCATGAGCCATCTAGACCCGATGTCTCCCATCTTTTTCCAGAACTCAGAGGGTATCCCGTCCGGCCCAACAGCTTTTCTTTTCTTGGAGTTTTTAACCGCGTACCGAACTTCTTCGACTGTGATGTCGGATATTTCGGCATGATTCGGGGCGGCTGTTGGAAAGTACACTCGGGGAAACTGTTCGTTCAGAAGTTCCTCGCAATACAATCGCCATCTGTGGAGAATTTTTTCGTCTTCCACAAGGAGTTGGCCTTCAGCATTGTTAATAAACTTTGGGAAACGAATCTCCTGAGCATTTCTTCTTCTCTGGGCGGCTATCTTAAAGATATTTGCTCCTTTGTTCAAATTGTTTTGTCGAAGCTCGTGGGTAGCCTGGTTCCTGTCAGACGCGGAAGACGATATTTCTTCCAACTCCTGATAGAGGCCTTCCATGCTTTTCGCTTTGAATTCGGCGCATTTTTTCTTCGCGATACCTTTGCAACATCTACAATAAAATTATACCATAAGAAAATAAATCTATATATACCTTTTCACGGCGAGCTTTTTCCTCTCTATTAGTAGAAGAGCACTTTGACCAAGCTTGGAAAGCCATTTTCTTTTCGTGTATCACTGCTTTGGCTTCGTCTGTCCACCACCAGGTTTCTTTTGCGTGTTGGCAGGGGCCTTTAGATGTTCCGAGCAGTGATTTGGCTTTCTCCAGGCCAGATTGTTGTAGGCAATCCCACATGTCTTGTGCTCTGCATTCCTCATTACCGACCTCATCGATAATGGAAGAGAGGTAGTTTTCCATGATGGTAATAAAAGCTTCGCCTTTTCCTTTATCCAGCTTATACCACTTGATTCTCTCAGACACCTTCGTTTGCTGCTTTGACTTCTTTCTCGCATCCATAAAAAATTCAGTCAGGAGGAGACGGTGTTGAGGGGCGATCGCGTCTCCCAGGATCACTTTGCAATCTTTAGCTCGTGGCTTCAAGAAACTGGATACCAAATGATAGTCTATTTGAGTTTCATTTCCGCCGCTGCTATAAGTGATCAGGTGCCGGATTTGTTTGACGAACATGGTATTTAGCACTATAAGACCGTACGACTTGCACATGTTTAGGATATCTTCACCTGAAGAGTTCCTGGTGCCGTATCCCAGCCCTCCGTGGTAGCCTTCATAGTCTTCGCTTGTCTTCCCGACATGTCCGTTTAAATCTCCCCCAACAAACAAAAGCTCTTCCTTTGGGATGATTTTGACAAGGTTGTGGAAATCTAGCCAGAATGCATCTTTTTCTTTTTGTTCGCATCCTACTTGAGGGGCATATGCGCTTACGATGTTCCACACCTCACCATGCATCACCAATTTGAGAGCCATCAAACGGTCACTGGACTTTGAAATGGTTAAGACGTTGCCAAGTAACTCTGCCGCAAGGATGATGGCGATTCCGTTTTTTCCTTGTTCCAATCCATAGTAAAACATCTTGTAGGCTTTTGTTTTAACGTCCAAGAAACGTGCCCGATTACCGGTGTTTCGCCATTTCGTCTCTTGTACGCACAGGATGTCTACTCGCCTTCTAACCATCATTTCTTCAAGCTCATAGCTGCGCCCACTCATGCTTCCAACGTTCCAACTCGCGACTCTTAAATGTGGCTTACGCCGTTGCATTACTTTGCTATCCCCCGGAAATCCTATAGCTCTGACCCGAGCATTGCTGCTCGTCCCAGGATCACGACCATTAGTAGTGCCTGGCGGGGTAGTGCTTTTCCTTTTAGCGTTCTTTTCCATAATGCTACGGTTTGACCGTTTTCATTCTTCCCTTCCTTTTTGACACGGGCATGCTCCAGATTTTTTTTTTTTGATTGATCTTACTCTTACAACACCGGTGATCTCCAGTCGTGTCAACCCACTGATTTGCATGCACACTTGTGGGGCAGTTTAATGGTGGTATATGTGTCCCTAGGCTCACCTTGGTGTTTTCTAAATTGCCTAGATGTGATTTTTGTTTACCTTTGTTTAGTCGCCTTTTACGACAAGCGATAGGTATCGCTGCAGGGATATTCTTAACCCGTTCCTGCACGGAACGTGAGGACGTCTAATAGTCAAAACGTAGTATACCGTCAATTTATCAATCATTTTAGCCGTAAGCTTCAGTTTACCAGACAGACTCTTTCTTTTGACCGTCTTAATTTCACTACCTACAACGGTCTTTTGGAATTCACTAACCCGGAGTAAGCTCTGGAGTCACCGTCGCCGATATACCTATAATTGCGATATCGCATACCATTCGTTACCGAGCATTCAAACGTGGTTTTTATCGCTTTGATCTCCATATTTCCAGCTGCACCAGTATGATTTGTCTGACACTTTCCAACAGCTACATGATCTTCACGCCACTCTTCGTATAGGGCAGAGTTTAATTTACTTTCCCAAATTTTACATTTGTGGCATTATGAACTTTTGAGGAAAATGTCAAGAACTTTACCTGTGAAGAAGCCAATTAACGAGGTGACACCGAATAAAGATGAGAAACCTCTTTTTCCATGTTCCGTCGCCTGATACAATGAGTTCGTCTTCATCTTCAGTATTTTTCTCCTCGGCTGTTGCTGCTTTTTCTTCTTTTATGGCAGATAAAAAAAATATATTCGCTACTTCTCTTACAGTCGAGCACATTTTTTTCATATAGTCATTGTACGTCGAACTTGAAAAAAACTACGAGACAAATCCATCAAGCCGCAAAACTTTTCACAGCCAGCTAATCCAAGGCCTAACATCCACATCACGAAAACAAACTGATAATTAACTTCGCAAACACCTGCATTTATTCTTGCACTAGACGGAACATTTGTAATCAGTTTACAGCTTTTGCACGACACTTTGATGTTAAATCCAAGACCTTCTTTCTTATGAATAATGAACATTTATTTTTCCATCACATTTTATACACTTATAAGCGTAACAATTGTTGAAAAGACTAATAAAAAATCTATTATCTGTTTGGAAGGATCATTTCTGCTGACTGTTAAACGGCGACGAGGACCCAAATACCGCTGTCAGGCAGAATGTTCCACTCAATTTGGACGACGATACACAGGAATTCCGTCCTTCCGACTTTGACGAAGTCAAGATAGCAATATCGAGACTTAAGTCAAACAAAGCTGCTGGAGCAGACGGATTGTCCGCGAAACTGTTTAAAGCAGCTTGGGATGATCTGGTAAGGAGGATGCACCAGCTCATCTGTAAGATATGGTCGGAGGAAAGCATGCCCGATGAGTGGAATCTCAGTGTGGTTTGCCCGATCCATAATAAAGGAGACCCCTTTGACTGCGCCAATTATAGAGCGATAAGTCTCCTTAACATCGGCTATAAAGTCTTCTCTGCCATTTTATGTGAACGCCTGAAACCGTTCGTCAACTACCTGATAGGTCCATATCAGTGTGGCTCCAGGCCAGGGAAGTCCACAATAGACCAAATCTTCACACTGCGGCAGATCCTGGAAAAGACCCAAGAGATGCAGATCGACACTCACCACCTGACTTCAAGGCCGCATATGACAGCATGCGTAGAGACGAGCTATACAAAGCCATGTCTCGTCAGATTGTGTAGGATGACGATGGAGAACTCTCGCTGCTCCATCAAGGTCGGCAACGAACTTACCGAGACCTTTAATGTCAAAAAAGGTTTTAGGCAAGGCGACACGCTGTAATGCGACTTCTTCAACTTAATACTCGAGAAGATCGTGCGAAACTCACAAGTCACCACCAGAGGCACGATCTTCCAGAAGTCCGTTCAACTGCTGGCTTACGCGGATGATATTGACGTGATGGGTCGAACACAGCGAGCCGTCAATGAGGCGTTGCTGGTATTGAAGCGGAGGCGGCTAAAATGGGTCTAGTGGTAAATGAGGGCAAGACGAAGTACATGTTGTCATCAAGAAAGGACACACAACATCGACGTCTCGGACAGAGCGTCACAATAGGCAGCATGAACTTCGAGGTAGTCAAGGACTTCGTCTACCACGACTCTGCAATAAATAGGGACAATAACATCAGCACCGAGATCAAACGCAGAATCACTCTTCGCAACCGCTGTTTCTTTGGGCTAGAGCCCTCTCTCGAAGGACCAAGTTGGCTTTATACAATACCTTAATCATCCCAGTCCTGCTTTATGGTGCAGAAGCATGGACGCTGTTGAAAGCGGATGAGGAAGCTCCTGGTCTTTTCGAGAGAAAAGTTCTGCGTGCGATCTTTGGTTCTGTTTGCGTTGATGGCATCTGGAGGAGAAGATTCAAGCACGGCTGTACGGCGGCATATGCCTGATTAAGCGTCTACGGATATAACGCTTAAGATGACTGGGCCATGTAGAGGGTATGGACAACATAGCTCCGGCCCGAAGAGTCTTAGAATCCGAGCCATTGGAACAACGCAACAGAGGACGTCCTCGACATAAATGGCGCACACAAGTGGAAAAGGACCTCAACCAACTTGGTGTGCGTAACTGGAGAAGGCTGGCAGGAGATTGCGCTGGCTGGAGACGCTTGTTGGTTGAGGCCCAAGCCCACACCGGGCTGTAGCGCCACTGAAAGAAGAAGAAGAAGCAATATTTTGACACGAAACTGAACGAAAATGGAGCTAAAATGATGCGAAAATCGGAAAGTGCTTGTACGTCTGCTCGATAGAACGTTTACTGCTACACTAAATTATATACCCTACATTGACTAAAGTTATATAGTTATACAGGTATAAACACGTTTGTACTCGTTTTCAAATTTCTATAAAGAAAGATAGGGGTAAAGGTAAGGAATTCTATAGAAATCGAACCAGCTGCCTGGTAACAATAGCGCGCTCGAGTCAGGTAGGTATAAAAATAGTCATAACTTCGTCAATTTTGCTCCGATCGGCTTGAAATTTAGACACAACATTCTTGAAATATTATGAATTAATTTAGAGCAAAACAAAATTCGAAAAAAACCCTATTCCCCCCTTAAGCAAAGAAATATTATTGAACAAAAATACCAAACTTGAGACCATCAGTATTCACTCCACACACATTACAAGATTCAATGAAAGTGATGCTTTCTCAGTTCAATTACTTGCAAGCCGAGGATCGCGTAGCATCCCTGGTTTTATTTGTTCATTTTTTCCTCAGCCAGCCATTAGATTATAAGCAATTCGGCCCCTTAATAAAATTCACTTATATTTCCAGAATATTTTTTTCCCCATTTTTCTAATTGACTGCAACTCTTTTGAATATTACTTTATTTATTTAAAGGCAAAATCGTTTGATTCTAAAAACAACATTTATTAAAAATACCAATTTACCAGACAATCAAAGTTATTGGATCTAAACTTTCCATTCAAAATTCATCCGAATTAATTTGGCTTCAAAAGTAAACACTTTCAGAAGCGCCTCTTAACCCAAATAGCTTTCTGTATCCCCTATTTCCTCCATTGAATTATCCCACGTAAATATAAAAATATATATTGTACTGACTTTTGACCTCTATCGCCTGCGCTCATATTCCATGAAAGGAACAATTTTTTGAACTTGGGAAAGTAAAAGTTAAGGGTCAAAAAAAGAAATAAAGAAGAAAACAAATACATAAAAAGAAAAACGAAACGAGTTTCTCAACTTTATTAAAAGTTACACGTCCACCTCTGGATCAGCTTGAAAATGTTTCGCAGAAATAGGGATTCGAGGTGTACTATCGCTCATGCACAGGCAATTAAAAAAATTCTTCCGAATGGAACAAGATAAGTACGAGGGAGGGAAGAAATCAGGGAGGCAGCTAAAAGAGTATCTGGAAATGAAAGAAGGTAGTACATACGTCTGATTAACGGAAAGTTCAATTTTCTTTACATACACTTTGATATGTTCTGTTTGAAATCCAAACTAAATGAAGTGGTTTTGGGGTGAGAGAGTTATCATCTTACCTGCTTTGTGCGTATCGCAACATTTAGTGCAGCGACTGTTACAAAAAAACTCTGGAAAAATTCTTAAGATTTCGGTTTGAATGCACTAGTAGTCCCAAAATGTGTTTAATCCTTACAGGCGATAGTGCCAACTGTTCGTGGATGGACTAGTTAGTATTTAGCCTCCCCCAAAAGATACTACAAATGACTTTCGGCACCCACCATGTCAGCCCCAAGGATGTGCCACCGTGCGCGAGCTAAGGGAGGACAGTCGCAGAGAAAGTGTTCTGCTGTTTCATCCTTCTCGCAACATGCAGCACAGGTAGGCGTCTCACGTAGAGATGCTTGGCAAAAGTGTAATCGCCCGTAACGACGCCCGCTTGGATATTCTCTCCATCTACGACTGTTTGCATTAAAGACTCAGTCGTTGATGTCAGATTTGACCGTGGAAGCAGGTAGGCCTAAGGCGGGTTCAGGTCCTGAGAAACTCTCCTCTGAGCCCCTTCTAGCGAGTTCATCGGAGATCTCGTTTCCTGGGAGTGACCTGGGGCCCATACAAGCCTAAGTGAATTTAGTCTTCCCACTTTGTTCAAAAAGGTCTTGCACCTACACATACACTTTTTCCCTTCCACTTGTGTTTCACAACATAGTGCATGGCCATTGGGATCGCGTATATGTCTTTTTGAAAGACAGCCGCACATTTTCCTAACGAAAAGTGCAGCGTTCAAAGAAAAGCCCAGCGCCGGTTCCCCGCCCAGACCTGAAGCCATCTATAAAAATACGAAGACAGTCTTTCCAAGTTTAGTATCTGGCCAGAGCCAGTCTTGACGCCATGGAAATTTGACTGTAAAATAATAGCGCGATAGAATGGCAGGTTTCATTGCCTCGGAAGGCATACCCATGAGACCGGGACTTTAGTATATTTCTCAGCGTGGTAAGGCGCATAATAGCACATAGAGCAGTGCCCGGCGTGCTCGGAAAAATCCCCATACTGCTAAGACAAACCGCTCTTTGAAGTTTGCTGAAGAAACTACGACGAGTTTGCGTTTTAGCCTGTTCCACCAGAACAGAACTTCTTTGGATATCGTGATGGGGATGTCTATTGCCACCAGCTTAATTTCGCCAATACTTTTGCTCCTTCTCGTGAAAGTCCTCAGTCTTAACAGGATTAGCCGTCAGCTCATTACTCGTGCAGTAGACATCGATATCAATTAGCTCCGCCTGTGCTTTGTGACAGAAAGTCGCTAAGCATGAGTCGACAGAGAAAACGGCAACATTATCCGCATAGGCTTGGGCAGGGATTCCAGATGAATTTAGAGTGTCGAGCAGAGAGTCGACCACCATGCACCATAATAGCGGAGACAGGACGCCACCTTACGGGCTGCCCCTACTTAGACTTCTTCTCTAATTTTCGTGTTTACGAGTAAGTCCCGAAATACGATTTCTACGCCAAAGGAAGACCAAAACGTAAAACGCTTCGTTCAGCTCTTCATCTTTATCTTCCGTAGAAGAGCGTACATTCAAAAGTACAAAGTTAAATCAGGGACCCCGGATTTTGGCTGCTGATAAAATAATCATGTTCCAAAACTTTGGGTATCGAAACGATAGTATAGCCGTTCTTAGCAATTGCTTCGTTTGAAAGTCGAACTTTCTGTACCTGAGAGCAGTACTTATCAGAGTTCATGCAGAAGGAAGGTGAAAACACGTTGTCCTTGCAATTTCATCAACTATAGTGCATAACCTTATTAGGGTAAAGTCTAACTTTTGGACGGCGCTCTCGCTGCATGTTTTTTTTTTATTTTCATTTCCAAACGGCCAAAGTTTTCCGTAAACACATTTTGGGTCGAGGGTGACTACAATTGGCAAGTCTGACCCCTTTACCTGACTCCAAAGAGGCAGTCATTAGGGCAGTTTGCCATCAGCCTAAAGGAAGACTCGGTCGACTGTGAATGAGATAATAAGCAAATCGTTGAATATCTGATATTCGCTCTGACCGTATTGTAGGGGTCACAAGCCCTGACTCTGTCTTTGCTCTAGTATCCGGGAACCCTCCTCAGATTTGCTCAACGGCGTCCAATACTAATTTCTAAGATATTGCCATTTGCTTTTTAAATCATGCCATATAATTCGCGTAGCCGTTTCTCGGTACTTGAGAAATTAACGGTCACATAAAACTAGATAGGAAGTGTAATAGTTCCTCTAATCCTACCAAGCCACTAGGAGTAGTTTTAAAAACCAGTTAGTCCGAGTTTTATCACTCGCTAGCATTTGTTCACATCCCGAGTTTATAAAGTGCTTGAGGAGAGAGCTGTTCGTCATAATATATTTTATGGTTGAATCCTGCTAGATGCCCCATCAAAGTGCAAAGTGTGGAAAGTTTAAGTTATTACCCAAGCACGACATCATAATGAGCTTTCTGAAGGGAATCCATTTAATCCTGTCCACACCACTTGCTAAACACATCACTTCGATTTATTATAACGGGATTAATTTAATCTGGATACATCGAGGAGCGAGTGAAACAATAGCCTCATACTCAGATAACCAGATTATCATCAACATTCCATTCGCATGATACTTCAGCCAGCCGTTCTTAGCAATTGCTGGATCCGGGACGATAGCCTTGAAAATTCAGGTCTAACGAACGCACGTAATTCCCTGATTTATCCTCAACACTTCACGAGTTGTGGTATCTAGTTAATGATATCGTATCAAGCGTCGGTTGGAAGAAATATGCATGTCAGGCCTCTACATATACAGGGAGTTCATTGAGTTGTTTATCATACGATATGTCTGGCGCCCTCTCACACATTCTTTTCTTCTTCCGCCGTCTACCCTTTAAACCACAAGTAATTCCCAAACTCACAAGCGGAAAAAAGGCGCGCTCGCAACCTTTGCGAAAGCACTCTAGTTAAGCTAAGCGCTGTGCGTCCCGCCACAGACGTTCTTTGCCCGAAAAGGGCTTATCCTTCGAGTCATTATGATTTTTTAGCAAGAAATTTCCATACTAATTGTTGTTTATGGTGTATGCTGCTTGTGCTCAACAGAGCAGCACTCCTTCCTGTCATTTTCAGTTGTTCTTTTTTTTTTATTGCAATGACCTTGTCATGAACGACAAACTTTTTTGGAGAGCTCGTTTTTTCCACCGAATGTTTCTGATTTCGCCTTTGAAAAGTGAGAAAGTGGTGTGAGATCCGGATGGAGTCAAATGGCGGGATTCATTTTTTTTTTTTGCGAATACTTTTCACGAATTTCTCAGAATGGCGTTTAAAGATTTAAGAAGACTTGCTAAATCTGACAAATGTCTTGAGAGCGATTTAAGGTAGAGTTTTTTGTTTCAACGGAAATCGCATGGCGGGAATCATTGAGAATTATGATGTGACGTTTCTCATTTGATTTGTGGATTGGTGAATGGGTCTTGCGTGAGATATTGCGGGAACTTATCAAAGTGCTTGGAAGAATTGCTTGTGACAGATCGGGCTTATGGCAGTTGCGAATGAGCATGAGCACCAGGGGATTATACATATATTTTTTTTTTTCCTTCACTGTGAATCATTTTTGTTTTCATTGCTTTTATAAGGGAGGCTACAAGCTTGGTGTTCGGCTTGGGAGTACATTTTTCTTGATTGTTATTAGGATTGGCACTTAAACGTGGAAAGGACGTACATAAGTAAAAATGAGCCTCAAACTCCAGCTTCCTTTACTTCGTGGATAGTTGGCAATTCTTAGCTGAATTTTCGCTTTGTGGATAACATCGTTTCCAATGCTGCTTGCACATTAAGCAATTCGTCGAAATATCTCCTGCATTAGGCTGCAACTCTTAAGTAGACCACCATTCCCAGGAGGTACATACATTCATTTGAACACGAACCGTCGAAAGGATATCATCGAAATGGAGAACAACGAAATTAGAGCATACACAGAACATACACAGTGACTTGGTGACAACATTAGGGGACTCTGCTCCTCCATACTGCACATTACCACGCTGAGTTTAAGTTAGACAGAACATAAGCTGAAGATGAACATTGCCAAGCACGCCCATCTACGTCCCTCACTGAAGACAACGTGAAAAAAGTTGTGTTGACAGATCGAAGAGTGACAGGGTAACAGGGATAACAGGGATCTCATATGGCAAAGAATCCTTGCGAACGAATTGCATATGAAAAAGGTCTCTGCGACGAGCTTAAAACGGGATGTTCCAAGCAGATCAGGAAATGTTTTTGTTACGTTTCATGACCACGGACGAGACCTTGATCCACCACTTTGATCCTGAAATCAAACAAAAATCGATGACTTGGAAGCGAAGCTCCTCACCTCACCGACGCCAAAGAAATTCAAAGTGTTCGGAAGGACAGGTTATGGCATCCGTTTTCTGGGACGCTAAAGGAATAGCTAATTATAAGGGAATATTTGGAAAAGGGAGCCACTATTTCGGGGTTTTACTATAGGGTCCGCCAAATAACTTTTTTTTTTTTTGAAAATGCTATAAAAAAAACTACTGAATATTTTCTCAAATTTCTCTTTTTATTTTAAAGTACAATGCTTCCGGTTAATAATGGAAAATAATTTCATTCAAATGGCTGCCTCGGCTGGCCATGCAGTAGCCTACACGATCGGTCCAATTTTTAAGCACATTATCGATTGTGTGCAGCTGTATTTCACCAATGGCTTCACGAATATTGTCCTTTAAAGCGTCAATTGTCTCTGGCTTGTCGGCGTAACACTTATCTTTGACGGCACCCCACAAATAATAGTCCAACGGTGTCAAATCGCAGCTCCGAGGTGGTCAAACGACATCAGCTCTGCGGCTGATAATGCGATCTTCAAAAACAGGGCGCAAAACATCGAGTGTAGCTTCGGCTGTGTGGCACGTAGCGCCGTCCTTTTGAAACCAAATGTTGCCAATATCCTCCTCTTCAATTTTTGTGAACAAAAATTCGTTCAACATGGCCCGATAACGATCGCCATTGACTGTAACGGCCACTCCTTGCTCATTTTCGAAGAAAAATGGCCCAATTATGCCTCTGGACCAAAATCCGCACCAAACAGTGGCTCGTTTTGAGTGCACCGGCTTTTCAATGTATGCGTGCGGGTTTTCTGTGCCCCAAATGCGACCCGCCAAGATCAAAATGAGCTTCATCTGAAAAGATGTACGCAATTTTCGCACACATTCTGCAACATTACCATGATTTTCAAAGTAATGTCGCAATATTTCCCAGCGTTGTTCAAGCGTATACACAACCATATTCGTTCAGCGGAAGGATAAAACTAATTATCTGTCAAATCAGACATGAGCTAAGTGTTACCATTCACGAAATAAGCACTACTTGAAAAAAAAAACGTTAGATGGCGGACCCTTTACATAGACCCAAAAAACAAAATTGTGGGAAGTCATTCAAGAACAAAGACGCGGTAAGTTGCGAGTTGGAGTGATTTTTCACCAAGCAAGACCCTCACAAAACGACAGTTGAGATGGCTGCCATTCAAGAAACGGGATTCGAACTGCTCAAATAATCACCCTGTTCGCCAGATCTAGCTCTCAGTGACTTCTACCTCTTTCCTCGGCAAGAAATTTGAAGACGATAGCGAAGTTATGGCCGCTGTTGAGGCGTTGCGAGAGGGTCAATCCAAGGAATTATTTTCTAAGGAAATCCTATGCTTAGAGAAAAGATGGACTAAATGTATTGACTTGTTGGGAGACTATGTATGTAGAAAAATAAATCATTTTTTTAACTATAATCGCGTATTTTATTTACATTATCATTACTTTTGGATCATCCCTCGTATGGCTTCACTTTTCTGCCTCAAAACTTTGTCCGTAAACCACACAAACCAAAAAATCAGTCACTCTTATGAGCAGGAGTTCTAGGTATTTTGTGTTTTGGCATTTGATTGAGTATTCAAGAATATTGTGCACAGATCGTGAAAGCTTCATACAAATCAAAAATGGCTCACAGAATTACGCAAGAGTTTAGTGAGCTTATAATCGAAAAATGGGAAAAAATACAAGTTTGCGTCATATTGCAAAAATTGTAGAGAGATCATATTTACCCATAAAATATGGGATCAACAAATACAAACAAAATGAATATAAGTAGCCGAGGACGAAAAAAAAACGTTGTCTTTCCTACAGAATCAAAGGAAAAAAATTGCGGATAATAATGAAAAATCTGAAGATATTTAAGTGCGACAAATATAGAAGCGAACGCCCAAACACTTAGATTTTTTTTACATTCAAATGAATATTTGGCTCGTGTATTACTCAGGAGACCCTTTTCATCAAAAGAAAAATTGTGCTGAATGTTAAGGACTTGGTATTTTACAACGAACGATAGGCAAAATCTTAACTTACATTGTCCTACGGAAGATAAAGCCGAAGAAATAGGAAAACAAGCAATATGATAAACATCATTGATATATGCTTCATCAAATTAGGACAATAAGTTTCGCCGGCTCAAAAAATATTATCGTGAAATCAAAACATTCATCACAAGGCTACTTGGATATCACCAGACTGGCTCTATCTGATCGCAGCCAAATTGATCACTTTTTATACTCGTATTTATAAGACACCATACCAACGAACTAGATGTCAAAGCATTCGGAGGAGCGGATTTCGATTCTAACCACATAATCTCCTAAATCAAAATTCACAGACGCGGAAAATTCAACAGGAATGTATAGAAAAATTCAACGTTGAAAAGTTAAAGGACCCCCTTATCCAGCGCTAATACCAGGACGCAATTAATAACCAGTTTGCCCTACTTGATGCCAAGAAAGCTAACGACAAAGCAAACAGGTAAACAATAAAAATTTTAAAGAAAACAGCGGAAAAAATGCTACCAAGGGATAACCTTAGTCCGATGAAGAGTGCGAGGAAAAAAATAAAAGCCATTAATGATAGAAATTACTTTACTGAAGAGATTTCGCGTCCAAGATAACAAATCCAATGAAAGAAAGTCAGCCGTTTCCTTTGGGATTAAAATACCAAAGGAAAAGGTTTGCTAAAATTAACGAAGAATGTACGACGAAAAGCACAAGTAGAATGTATGTAAGAAGAAAAACTATACAAAAAGAATACCAGTTTCGGACAACGAAAGACTTGGCAATTGAGCAGATACAAGGTGGAGCAAAATTAATCATCCAATTTTGTTTTTGAATTATTGTACTTTTTTTACTAAATTAAAAAAATGATTTTAAGTAATGGACATCTTTATTTGATACTTTAAAATGTTTTCTATTGAATGGAAAGTGGATATCCGTCAGATTGCTGCCGCCAGTGTTGATCCGCATTTGTATCCATTTCATCGCATTTTCCATGACTCCGCAGGATTTTCAGTGATAACTGTTCGCATTCCTGTCGAATATTCTTGTTAAGGGCTGCGATTATCTGAAGCTTATTGGCATAAACCCGCGTTTATGTAGCCCCCAAAGAATGAAGTCTGGGATGGTTAAATCGGGTGATCTTGCTGGCCATGCCAAATCGCCAAAACAGGAGCAGGAAACTAGTAACAGTGACCGTATTGCCTGTGGCGTCCTCAAAAAAATACGGCCCAATCACTCTTCTCGCGTGAAAGCCGCACCACACAGTGGCTTTGAGAGGATGTAATGGCTCTTCATTCATCACATGCGGATTTTCAGTGCCCCAAAAATAAAGATTTTGCTTATTGACGTAACCGCTTCAGTGGAAATGCGCCTCGCGTCTCGTCGCTCATGATGATTTTTGATACAAAATCGTCCTCTTTGTTGTTAAGATTAAGGATGAACACAATTATTCCACGCTCTTGCGGAGTATAGCGCTCCATTGCTCGTCTCTTTATATACGAGGGTGGTCTGATAAGTACTTAGCCTCACCACCAGATGGCGCCAGTATCGCAAGAACAACTTACTATCGTGTAGTACATTCTAGTAGATGGCTACTGTCGAAATTTCAGCCGGATCGGACTCGTAGTTTTGTTGTCACCGCGTGTGCAAGCGGGAGTGTCCGCGGATTTTAGAAAAATGGAAAAAGAGCAATATTGGTCGGTGATTCGATTCTTCTTTTTGGAAGGGAAATCGCGCAGCGATATCAAAGAGCATTTGGATGCTGTGTACGGTGACCCTTCTCCTTCGATCGCGACCATTAAAAATTGGTTTAACGAGTTTCAACGTGGTCGCACGTCGGTTTTTGATTAGCCACGTCCAGGTGCCCCGAAAACGGCTACCACGGAGGATAACGTGACAAAAATCCACGATCTCGTATTGGCAGACCGCCGATGCTGAGACAGTAGGCATTTCAAAAGATCGCGTGGGTCATATCCTGCATGAAATTTTGGGCATAAGAAAGCTGTCGGCGCGATTTGTTCCGCGTTTGCTCACTCCGGACAACAAGCGCAACCGTGAGACCACTTCATAGCAGTGTTGGACGCTGTTTAAGCGCAATCCGCAGGAGTTTCTGCGTCGTTTCATGACAGTCGATGAAACATGGATCCACTGGTACACACTTGAGACCAAGGACAGTGGACTTCACCCGGCGAACGTGCTCCGAAGAAGGCGAAGACTGCCCCGTCGGCCGGAAGGTGATGGCCACCGTTTTCTGGGATTCACAAGGTGTGATCCACATCGACTACCTGGAGACCGTGTTATTGGGCCGATTCGACGCCGAATTGAAGAAAAAACGGCCCCACTTGGCGAAGAAAAAAGTGCTCTTCCACCATGATAACGCACCGGCTCACACCTCCTTGGTCGAATTGGGCTACGAACTGCTGCCCCATCCACCGAATTCTCCAGATTTAGCCCCGTGCGACTTCTTTTTGTTTCCAAACTTGAAAAAGTCACTCTCCGGGCAGAAATTTCAGTCCAATGAGGAGGTCATCGCCACCACGGAGGCCCAGTTTGCAGACCTCAAGAAAACGTATTTTTCAGACAGGCTAAAGAAGTTGGAGCATCGCTAGGTCAAGTGTATCGAGCTAAATGGAGACTATATTGAAAAATAAATCGCCATTTCTCCAAAATTTTTGTTTTCCTTTTGTAGGCTAAGTACTTATCGGACCACCCTCGTACTGCAGCTGTCTAGCTTACAAATGTCAAATATGATTGATGTATGACGTCATTTGCAAAAATTGTAAAATCCTCCGATAGGGTGATTAATTTTGCGCCACCTTGTATTTCAAAGAACTTCTTAATGGAAAGAGATGTCATCCACACAGCAGAAATCCATATAGAAATGCCAACCATCGGGGAAGTAAGAACAGCATTTCATCGATTTAATAATAAGAAGACCGTAGGATTCGACCTAATACCATCGGAATTAATAAAATATGCTGGAGATGAATTGACAAGGAAGTTCGCGAAGCTGGGTTCGTCACAACTACATATATGGAGCAATGAACCTATCCCCAAGGAATAGAAAAAACTCGTTGGGATTTACTGGAAGTCTTTCCCTTTTATGGGTGTATTTTTTTTTTTTTTTTTTTTTGCTGGAGGCTTTTGCTATCTGTTGGAGCACTCAGACACAAATACTGGTCCATTGTATGTACTGCCAGACAGACACCTTAGATGGGCGTTGGAGCTCATGTGGAGCCAGAGCCAAGCTTCTTTTTACTCACTTATGTTGTACCCAGCCTAGGAGGGACGCCGCGAAATAATCATTCGATGGCATTGGTGTTATCGGGATCCGAACTCGCTCATCTTGCGTCAGCGGCCGACACACTACCCACTGCGCCACGGGGCTCCCTATGGGTGTATTACTTGTCATTTTGATTTTTTTCTCGGGCAAGGCTTGAGCACGTCCTTAACGTGCCCACATCGCCTACAGATTTCTTTCCTGCTGAAATTAATTTCATAAAGGTGGTAGTTGCAAGCTCCGTGTCCTGTTAGTGCTTCACATAGCACTCTTACATCTGCTTTATTAAGTTCTAGAGTTTCTTTGGCACGTTTGGAAAATACCATAGATTCAAAATGATTTAATGCTTAATGCACCTGCCAAATATTCTTGTATACTCCCACAAATATAAACACGACGACACGAATTGAAAAATTGATCTTGCGCAAAACACTTAAAACGCTTAAAACTAGCTTAAATAATTTAACTAACTTAAAATACCTCCCTGCCCCTATACGTATACTCCAAAGTACATGAAATAATTTAAACTATGTATTTCGACCTTATGATTAATTTATTTTGTTTAGAGGAAAATGTTTCTCATTTAAAGCTAGGAATTTTTTTTTTATAAAAACTTAGCAAAACTCACCCTCGTACTCCCAACGCTAATAAGGACGGACTGAAAGCGACTGATATACGCTAAGGAAATAATCAGAAACTATCTCTGTGGTTTTAGGATGAAATGCTCGACGGGCGACCAGAAGTACACTATTCGACAGCTTTTAGAAAAGACATGGGTATTCCACGAAAAGGTACACCAAATATTCGTTGGCCTAAAGATAAACAAATTGTAAATGCCTTATCTTAAACGTCTTATCTGAGATAAACGAAGAATTGGAACAATGACACAGCACTTCATTTTAATTTGGTGCTGAAATACGTAGTAAGAACCCTTCAGGAAAATTATTGGGGAATAATTGTTAATGCAATCACATTTGCTTTAGCTTACGTTGACGATCTGTACCTTCTAGGATATAATAAGGAATCAGTTAAGAGCAACGTTTACATTAAAATAATAGCAGAAAATGAAGTAGGCTTGGAAGTAAATGAAGGAAAAACCAGAAACGCTTTGAAAAAATGGAGGAGGGAATTTGGGAATTATATTAACTATCAAAATGATCGAAATAAATACGAACAAAACGATGCGTATGAGCAAAGCGTACTTCTCCGCAATGAAGAAACATCTTTCTCAACATCCCTCATCCTGCAATTATGAAATCTATATTTAGAAACCTATGGGACATTTTACGGATACCAAACTTAATCCCTGACTAAAAAAGAGGAATACGGGCCTTTAAAGACCTTAAAGAAAATAGGCGAAAACAGGATGAAGAAACAAGCGATTGGAGAAAACTAAAATACACAATCAAGAATTCAACAAACTATTAACCCCCAAACCTTGTCCGAGTAATAAAACTACCAAGACTAAGTGGGGCAGGACACGTGGAACGAATGGACAATGGGCGAACAGTCAAATGGGCATGTTTCCGCAAATAAATAAAATATTCAGGGGAAAAGATCATTCCGATCCTATATGGGGGTAGTCTCATGCGAACGCATAAATGTTACCTCTTTTTAGGGAATTTTTTTATAAGACAATAAAATTCAATCATTTTAATTTTTCTATATGTTTTTATCTGTATCTTAAAATGTATAAATGTTTTTTTTTTTTTTACAGTTTTTATATGTATATTTATTTTTTTAACTAAATTAGACACAAAAAAAAAAACGGCAGGTCACTGGTCATGGTAATAGCGGCTGTTCGTGTTGTCTGAAATAAAAAAAATCGAATGGATTATTGTTCAGTAGGTCTGTCGCTATCGGCCCTACCAAAATTAATCAAATCTTGTTTTTTTTTGTTAAAAATCGTTAAAAAAAATAAGAAAATATTTTCCAAAATAAGCAATTTTGGTACGGCCGATAACCATTAATGAGTAGAAGAACATATATAAATTTCAAAACAATCGGTTGAATAGTTTTTTTTAGGACCATGAGTTTTAGAAAATTATGTTTCGAGAAAAATGCGTTTAAAGTTTCAAGAGCAGAACAAGTCGCTTACGGCGCGTTGGCGACTATGAGTTGTAACTTATTTAATACTAGGAATTTCGGTCTGAATGTGAAAAACAGCACATTTTCGATAGGTTTTACTATCGAAATATGAAAAAAAAATCACATGAGACTACCCCCTTATGTCCGACCCGTTTGGATGACAGACAAAACTTAGTAACTTTTTAATGGTCTGCACGGAGCGTTCAGCTAAGCCGTTAGATCTGGGGAGATATGGACTTGAAGTGATATGGTCGATTCCCCACTGCCCAGTGAAAATTTTGAACTCCTCAGAGTTAAAGGGGGGGCCATTATCACTCAATATTATGGCTGGGATTCCATGTCGGGCGAAAATCGATTTAAGATGAGAAATTATTATATTACCGGAATAACTTTTATTTAGCAGAGCAATTTCAATATATTTTGAAAAATAATCAACGACTAACAGGTAAATGGATTTGTTAAATTCAAATAGATCTATCCCGATTTTGTACCAAGGAATTGATACGACATTGTGAAATTGTATGGGCTCTTTTTGATTTCTTGAACGATATCGGATACACACATCACAATTTTTGATAACGTTTAAGATATCCTGATTAATGTTTGGCCAATAAATTGAGTTTTTTGCCAAATTCCGACACCTTTCTATACCCATATGTCCTTCATGCAAAAGCATCAAAATGTTATGACGCATTTTTGAAGGAATCACAAGGCAATTAGCCTTGTATAAGAGGTTATCTATTATTTCCAATTCATTACGAATATTATAATAAGGCATTACTAGTTTTTCTATTTTTGTTTTATTATTTGGCCAACCAACTAACTGATATTCCATTACTTTTGACAATATTGTATCGTTTTTTGTTTCGTTCTTTAGTTGCTCATACTTTGCCTTTGACATTGACAGGGGGCGACAAGAAAGGACTAAATTGCAATGAAGACTTAAGTCTTTGTCGAACTCCATTAAGGTTTCATTAGGCATTGCAGCACGAGACAATGTATCGGCAACATACATGTATTTTCCAGGTTTAAAAATAACCTTCAAATCATATGCTAAGAGCCTTAACATGAATCGCTGTAACCGAGCTGGAACTTTATAAAGAGCCTTATCAAAAAGAGGCACCAAAGGTTTATGGTCTGTCTCGACGACAACAGACTTGCCGAATACATAAGAATGAAATTTAGTGCAACCAAATAAAATTGCGAAAAGCTCTTTCTCAATCTGAGCATAATTTTGTTGAGACTTTGTAAGTGTTGCTGAAGCATAAGCAATTGGCCTTCCATCATGAGATATCACAGCTCCCACTGCATTTTGCGATGCATCTACTGACATAGTCAAAGGTTTGTTGATATCAAAATAAGTTAGGACTGGAGCGTTAGTAATCAACTCTTTCAATTTTTTAAATTCTTTTTCGTGATGTTCCGACCAGTGCCAATCCACATCCTTTTTCAAAAGATTACGCAAATTAATATTTTCCGTTGCCATACCTTTGACAAAAGCACTCAAATAATTGACCATACCTAAAAAACGTTGTAACTCTGAAACTGACTTTGGTCTGGGTATAGCACAAATTGCTTCCACTTTAGATGGATCAGGTCGAACACCGTCTTGACTAAACAAATGTCCAACAAAAGTAACTTCACTTTGACAAAATTTTGATTTTGAAGGATTAAACTTTAAACCTATTTCTCTGGCCCTCATTAAAACTAGCTTCAGTATAACATCATGTTGTTCTTTAGTCTTGGCATGTATTAAAAAATCATCTATATAGATTTCAAGATTTGGTATGTCACTAAATTGTTTAACCATTTCACAATGGAATATTTCTGGGGCCGCACTTATACCAAAAGGCAAGCGCAGGAAACGACGGCGCCCAAAAGGCGTATGAAATGTACATAACTTTGAAGATTCCTCATCCAATTGTATCATCCAAAATCCCAAGTTTGCATCTAAAACCGAAAAATATTTTGAACCACTTAATTGAGCTTTGAAATATTCAATGTTCGGAAATTGATAATGAGGGCGGAGAATTGCTTTATTCAAGTTACGCGGATCAAGGCACAAACGTAAATTGCCGTTGGGCTTTTTCACTAAAACAATTGAGCTAACCCATGCAGTGGGTTCTTTAACTTCTTTTATAACATTAAGGCGTTCTAATCTTTCAAGTTCTTTTTTCAAATCAGCCATTAGCGCGAATGGTATTTTACGAGGACTATCAACAACCGGTGTCACATCATACTTAACTTTCAGATGGCATTTTTCCTTTAAGCATCCTAACCCTTCAAATACATCTTTGAAATTGGTTATAAAATTCGGTACCTTTTCAACATTTTTTTCAATTGAATAAAGTAAATTAAAATTTAGATTAATTTCATCCTTCTTAATTAAATTCATCTCAAGACACGTTTTAAGACCAATTAAACTTTTACAATTAAAATCAACTATTATAAACTTAATATTGTAAACAACATTTTTATAGGTACAATCTAGCATGCAATAACCTAAAGAACAAATTTTTTCTCCACTAAAAGTTAATAAATTTTGTTTGTTTGTTCTAATTAAACTGCATGATAAACCAAGTGATTTAAATTGATTAATTGACATGACATTACCCTGAGCTCCAGTATCAACCTGACAGGATATGCTATTATTATTGATTTGCAAAGACACATACCATTGCGGCTCATCATCCACATGTTGATGACGTTGTTGCTTTTCGTTTTGATATTGCAAAACACCAATAAACAATGTTGATAGCACGGATTCTGTGTCAGATAAGTTGGGCTCCAAATCGATGTTGCGAACTTGAATCTCTACACTTGTAACAAGTGAGACCAATAGCCGGGCAAGTGTATTTGTGAATCTGCCCACAATTTTTGCACATGGTATTGCCGTTAGATGAAGAAAATTGTGAAGTCTGTCTATGTGCATATCTCGAATCCGTTACTTGACTATGACGTGGATTTCGAGATGTATGTCTGTGATTAAAAGATGACGTTGCATTGAAAAGCGGCGATGAAGTTGATGACACATTTTTTCTGGACGCTGTTGTTGGGCTGATTTTGAGAAGTAACTTTGATGTCGATGACCGTAGGCTCCTGCTGTTGAATTCGTTTGATTGTGTAAAGCACCAATAAAAGTGCTTGATGATGCTTGTTGAGCTTGCAATTGTTGGACATGCTCCTTGTTGAGTTCCATACTACGTGATATAGATATGGCCTTGTCCAATGTTATTTTGTCTTCATTAAGAAGTTTTTCTTTCAAATGACACAACTTGTTGTGGAGACCACAGATAAATATATCACGTATAAGTTCTTCACGTAGACTTCCAAAATTACATGTCAGGCTTAAATTCTTCAGCGAAGTGATAAATTCATCTATTAACTCGTCTGGACCTTGCCGTCTGGTGAAGAAACAATATCGTTCCATAATGATATTTACCTTTGGAAGAAAGTATTCATCGAGCTTTTTCAGAAGGTCATCATAGGTTATCACATCCATATTTTCATCAAATGAGTTGAATATAGTCAGTGCATCAGGACCCATATGGTGTAAGAGCAATGCAACCTTGCGACTATCTGGTTGAGATTCAAGGTTTGAAGCACGTAGATATATTTTGAACAGACTAAGCCAATGTTTCCACGTGGCTGGCAGGTTAGTGCTTTTTAAGTTGAGCGGTAAAACTGCAGGCACATGGCTCATTTGATGTTCTGAATTTACTAAAGTAGTCACTGGACTTTGTGGCAACTTTGAAACACTAGTCATTTTGGTCTGTTATTTATTTCTCACTTTAAAAAAAATATTACGCCTCTCTTTGTTTTTTTTTTTTTTTTTTTTCACTTTAGACTAGGTGACACACATCTGACACCATGTTATAATAAGTCTTTATTCGACAACAGCCAGTTCACGACTGACTGAATATATAGTACAATATATAAAAGGCTTAATATATATACAAAACATTAGTATAATAAGTTAGAAGCTTTACTTCTCATTTGTACCTTATACAACAATTACGGCCATATATCTCGTGCCGGTAAATGAACTGTCAAATAATTCAACGGTTGATAAATGATTATCTTACAATGCAGCACTAAAAGTAAGTATTCCAATGAAGACTTTGATTTCAGAGGATTCGTGTCTCTAAATGTCGAACAAGTCATACATACTATCAGTACGTTTTTGTGATATCTCCACATTTGTCCACTGAACGAGCTCTTGGATGATTTCGTCCGTGATAAATAGTTCAATGCATGAAAGTGGTTCAAAAATATTTCGACACATTCGAGTAGGACCTCTATTACAGCGAATTATGTAGGTAGATACATATATTGACCGCAGATGTTCTTCTACTACTTGGACCCTTAGAAGTAGCCCAAACATGCTAATTCTTATCTCTGATTACTCTATTAGGCGGAATAATTATGCGGTGGTCATGTCCGAGGTTTTCAGAATGTGTTGAAGTGTCATTCAAGTTTTCCACGAGTATTTCATCTATGTACATACGTACTCGTCATCAGTATCGCTTTGAATATCATCTTCACTTACATGGTCCTCCATCTCGCTGTCACTGCCATCATTTGCAAGTTCGTCTTCTTGATTCAATAAAGTAACAATTTCCTCTGCTTCCAACACTCTTCTATACGCCATGATGTTCCTAAAAACCTTTTACCTACGTACACGAGTAGAAATAAGCAGAAAGTAACAAAAACAATATGTATCACAAAAAATTTCATAAAAGTTACACAGAAGATAAACATGCGCCTCTAGAGTGCAGTGCATTGCCATAGCAACAAAACTGTGGTACTTACCGAACAGAAACGATCGTCTCTCTCAAGTGTTGACCGACGACTGAGTTGGCTCAGAAACACATGCTTTTACGGGCGTCGGTTAAAAGACGACAGCAATATATGTATCTATATCGCGGGCGCCTTTAAGACGAACGTTATCTTTCTAGGGTTAATCTGCTGCGAACTGTTTCAATGGATGCTGTAATATTAAGTTCCTTTTTGAGCTCAGTTGCAGGCTTAAATGGATCCTTTCTCGGACTAGGAATCTGACAAGTGATGCAGACATAGCAGGTTTTCGTCCACGAGTTTCAGTTTTGGCTGCGTATATTATCGCGTTGCGAATCATTTTGTAAGAAAAGCCAATAAATTGTCGAACTTCAACATAGGATTTTCCTTCAGAGATCATTTTTTTGATAATTTCTCAATTTAAAAACTACAAATTTAATATTTTTATACAGGAACCAATTAACCAATTAAAAATAAACAAACACTTTGTCGACTTACCTTGAAATATCCAACGCAAATGACTTTTTCTAACAAAAACTAAAATCAGGGCAATTTTTTTACCGGAAGAGCATTTTTTCTGCTTTATTGCCTTGTAAAAAAAGAACCGTTTTCATTTTAATGCGAAAGATGAGACGGGCAGAGAGGTGACGCTTCGGGCAATAACATATCACAGTAGCGGCCACAAATATTGCTCCAATTGATAATTTAAAAAAAAAAAAGCGAAACCGAAATCAGTAATGCTATTTTTTTTAACCCGCATTGTATATGTAGAAAAAAACTGTTTAGGGTCTGTCTTAGAATGTATAGAACGCCAGAGTTTCAGCTCATTAAGTATCACTCTAATAAGCTCCTGACGGATCAGGCTTTAACAGAATCGACAATTTCCTTTTTAAAATGACTCGAAAGTAAGTCGCAAGTGCTATCACTAACGACAATAAACTGATCTCCGGGGCTTACTGCCCCACTTATAGATACCATGAGAGAACTGGGCTGTTCTCCGTATTGATTTCGAAAGGTTAATGCAAAATGGAATTTGGATTCCGGTAATTTACCACGGCCACCGGACGCCGGGGACAAACGACCGCAACGGATAAGTTGACAGTTCGCATGGGCTCATGCGTTATAGTACCATAATGGCGGGCCGAGATCTCGGCGATATTGCTCAACAAGATTTTGGTTTTGGTGGTTGTCGGGTGAAAACACTCCCCAGAACGGTGCGGTACTCCGGTAAGATCCTCCTCGCTCCTTATTTCGTAAATTAGATTAGCTTGTTCATCTTTTAGAGGTTGGGTGCCCCACCGTGCTTGGATGAATCTGAGAACTGACTGAGGACATTAAGCATAATCATCCCTATGACGAAATTTGTCACATATATAGGGTTTTCCAAAAAGGACTTGATAACTTTTTTTTTAAATAAAACGCAAACCATTTGAGATATTTCAAAAACTTTATTATCGGCTTGAAGTACAATCAAAACATTTATGAATGAAACTCGACTTCGTTCATATGACCACCGCGAGCACGTTTGCAGTGGTCGATTCGTTGGACCCAATTTTCGATGACTCGGCCACACATTTTGGCCGAAACGGCCGCTATTTCGCGTTTAATGTTGGCTCTGAGCTCTTCCAACGTCGTCGGCTTGTTGGCATAAACCAATGACTTAACGTAGCCCCAAAGAAAATAGTCTAGAGGCGTTAAATCTCACGAACGAGGCGGCCAATCGACTGGCCCATTTCTTGCGATAAAACGCTCATCAAACTTACTCTTCAATAAATCGATTGTAACGTGTGTTGTGTGGCTTGTGGCACCATCCGGTTGAAACCACATGTCGTCCAAGTCCATATCTTCCAATTCGGGCCAAAAATAATCGGTAATCATGGCGCGATAACGCTGGCCATTCACAGTAAGGTGACGATCGTTATCGTCGACGAAAAAATATGGCCCAATAACGCCGCCGGCATGCAAACCGCACCAAACAGTTATTTTTTGTGGATGAAGTGGTGATTCATGAAGCACATGTGGATTTTCACCCGACTAATAATGCTTATTTTGCTTATTGACGAACCCATCGAGCCAAAAATGAGCTTCGTCACTGAAGATGATTTTGCGATGAAATTCATCATCTTGGCGCATCTTCTCCAGAGCCCAATCGGAGAACGTACGTCGCTTCAAATGGTCCATCGGCTTCAATTCTTGTGTCAGCTTGATCTTGTATGGGTGTAAACCAAGATCCTTATGCAAAATACGCCATAATGTGGTCTGAGCGATGCCCTATTCTTGGGAACGCCGTGGAATTGACTGATTTGGATCGTTTGCTACGGACGCCTGAGCGGCAGCGATATTATCGACACTTCGACCAATATGTATGTAGACTCAAATTTTTGCACTAAGCTTGTTATTGCCTGTCTACTATGGCGAGAATTACGACCGAAAATTGGAGTTAACGCTCTTAAAGTAGCGGTCACCGACTCCGAATTTCGGTAGAAAATTTTTATAATTTGCAGACGTTGCTCGTTCGTGTACTTTACCATGATGAAAATGTTGAGTTTACTGAATAAATTGACAATGACGGTTCTATTATTAGTGAAAGGGTGCGTTCACAAATTAAAGTCAAAGCTGTCAAGTCCCCATTGGAAAACCCTTTATTAGTACCTCTAGTGATAAAGACATGTTTTAAAGTGAGATCCTGCACAATGTAAATAAATTGATCTCGAAAAAAAGGACGAAAGGCTGACGCCTTTATTTTTACCCTTTCCAGCTACTCTTTGAACCCTCCACGGATGCCCTCTCCACGCTATATCTTCAAAGGAACATTCATTGATCCATTGTGAGCCAGTACTGCGAATCTACTAAAAGACACTTTACGTCAGCCACCATAACCCACAGAAAACTTGTCTTGCATCAAGTTCCTGTGCAGCTTTTGTTGATGCTTTAACTAAAGCTCATTGGACATTTGCACCAGTTCTATAACGAATTTTTAAAAAACCTATTTCCACCTGGCAGTGCTGCACGAAATGTCAAATGATATTTCCCCTCATCAGTAACAGCTGGCTGTCAGTTTGACAATCCTCTGCATGTGCTAGAGTCAATTCGTGTTGCGGAGGATGTTTTGTTTTGTGTTTTCCAATTATTGAAAAAAAAAAGTAAAATTCAAGACCAAACACCCAATCCCAAACGCATCGTCGCCGCCACCCACATCGGAATGTTGAAAGCTTTAAGTTAAATTAAGATTTAAGAACAAAGTCGCTACCGTTTTACACTCTTCGTCAAATCATGCTTCGTCTCCTCATATCACAATGCAGTGGTAAATCCGATATTCTAAGGTTAGTGTTCGATTGGTATTCCCAGTTCGTTCGACATTGATTGTCCCATCGATTATGTCACCACTGCCTTGTGCTTTTATCTTAATTGAACGATTATCTAGTTTCATTTTGTTCTATCACGCAGCCGAAGCGTTTATAATCTTCCCAAGTATCGTTTCAACGCCAACACTGCCAGGGATTGTGGTCGTGTGAATCGCAATCTCCACCTGAAGAAAAATGCTACCGCGGAATCGACAGATCCCGTGATCAGGGGTCTGGTAAAGGCTAGAAAGCTGCTTCTGGGTGGGTGTGGTGTGTCGTTGGCGTTGGTGGCCAAGTGTAGGAATGGTTTTCAAGCCAAATGCGAAGGCAATCGACTGACGGGGATGTTGCAAAATACACTCCAACAGGAGGATATGAACTTCGACTGGAAGAAGTTCTGGGAATATCTCCAACCCTACCTCTGGGAACTGCTCGGCGCTGTGCTGGTGAGTATTGAGTACCGAAAGAGGTTCATAGAGGTGCTCAACATCAATTCTTTTCCAGGCTGCGCTGGCGGTTGCCTTCATTAACATAAAAATTCCTAATCTTCTCGGTGACTTAGTAAATACCCTCGCGAAGTATGCAAACACCTTCGTCAAGGACCCTCTGTCCAATACATTCCTTCGGGACGTGAAGAAACCAGCTGCCAATCTATTGGGTCTTTATGTCCTTCAATCCGGTTTCACCTTTCTGTACATACTCCTGCTCAGTCGGATTGGCGAACAAATGGCCGCGAAAATCCGTCAGGACTTGTTCAAACAGATAATCATCCAGGACATAGCTTTCTTCGACCGGAATCGCACTGGTGAACTGGTTAATCGTCTAACCGCGGATGTTCAGGACTTTAAATCGTCGTTTAAACAGTTTGTCGCTCAGGGACTGCGTAGCACTGCCCAGTTAATCGGAGGCAGTGTGTCGCTATTTGTTATTTCGCCTCATATGGCCGCTATTGCGCTGGCTGCCGTTCCCGCCGTTGTCATGTTCATGACATTTCTGGGAAGAACGTTGAGAAGTCTTAGCAAAAAATCTCAGGCCCAGGTAAGCTGGATATTTATCGCCTTCTAATGACTGTTGAAAAGGAGAAAAATCTTTTGTTAGTCGGAGCGTGCGACATCGGTGTGTGAGGAAGCGCTTTCCAACATCCGGACTGTCCGTTCGAGTGCGTGCGAGTATCGTGAAATCGATTTGTTCGAAAAGGAGACTGACAAGGCAGCTTTGCTGGCCCAGCAACTCGGCTACGGAATCGCCGTGTTCCAAGCTTTAACCAATTTCTTCCTCAATAGGTAAGTGCCATCGCCCTAACCCTTAGTTCGGCTGATTTTCCTTTCATATTCTCCTTTTACAGTTTAGTGCTTACCACCTTGTTCCTGGGTGGTCATCTGATGTCGACAGAAAGCCTGTCACCTGGTCAGTTGATGGCGTTTCTTGTCGCCTCCCAAGGTGTCCAACGTTCCCTTTCCCAGGGCTCCATTCTACTTGGGACCATGATCCGCGGTCTAACCGCCGGATCCCGCGTCTTCGAAGTAAGTTCGTCGGAGGAACAAATTTTTATTTCCTCAAATCTCATCTTGGCTTTTCCAGTATCTACAAATCCAGCCGCAAGTGGTACTCCTGCAAGGCTACGAAATCCCGATGGAGCGATTGTCCGGAGAAATACGTTTCGAAAACGTTTCCTTTGCATATCCAACGAGACCTGATCATGTAGGAAAGATCGCATTGGCTCCCAGACACTGCTGATTTGTCGTTTATTTTTTAGGTAGTTCTTAAGGACTTTAGTCTGACGTTGAAGCCCGGGGAGACGGTCGCTCTAGTGGGAGCCAGTGGCTCTGGCAAGTCAACAATCGCATCACTGATTGAGAGGTTCTATGAACCAACATCAGGCAATATCAAGATTGATGGCTACAAATTGTCCGACATATCGCCCTACTGGTTGCGATCAAACGTCCTTGGCTTTATTGAACAACAACCGATCCTGTTTGCTACGACGATACTCGAGAATATCCGCTACGGTCGACCAGATGCCCAAGAAGAAGAGGTAAGCGAGAGGCAACTATTTCGTCTTTGATAAAACTCTTCCGTTTGTAGGTATACGAAGCGGCAAAGTTGTCTCAATGCCACGACTTTGTCAGTGCCCTGCCCGATTCCTACTCGACAAATGTCGGCGAACGAGGTGCTCAGCTGAGCGGCGGACAACGCCAACGTATTGCAATCGCGAGAGCATTGCTCAAGAACCCAAAAGTACTTATTCTAGACGAGGCCACGAGCGCCTTAGACGCCACCAGCGAGGCGACTGTCCAAAAAGCTCTCGACACTGCCGTTCTTAACCGTACTACCTTAGTCATTGCACATCGTCTGTCTACCATTCGGAATGCTGACCTAATCATCGTCCTGGACCAGGGAAGGATTGTGGAGGTAAGCCCGATTGCTTCGATGTTGTGGTTTTACTTTATTATTTCCATGCTCTAGACTGGTAAACATGACGAGCTGATGCAGCAGAAAGGTCTCTACTACGACTTGGTACGACAGCAGGAACGACACGAAAGCCAGCCACGACAGGAGACCACGCCGTCCACCACCGCAAGTGAAACTACTAATGAAACCGTGGTGCAACCTGTGCAGTGGGACGACGTGAATTCAAACACTAATCGCAGCAGCATGCCACAGGGATAGGGCCTACTTTGCAGTAGGACGGTTTAGTTAATTGTTTTCATTTTTCTTAATTTTATTTATGAGATTTCGGACGGGTGCTCTTGTGGACAGTTCTTGTTTTCATTTCTTCTCTCTTTATTTTCTGTTACCGTAAAGTCGCAAGTTTTGCGCTGTATTTTACGTGCAGCACTGGTTAGAAAGCACTTTTCAATCATGGCGCAATAAAAAGGAAGCAAACGTATTAAAGAGGTCAAAAGCCTTTTTTTTCCAAACCATTGTCATTAAATGCAACAACGAGCAAATGTGTGCAGCAAGTGACTCGTTAACAACCGAACTACGTCACTATTCCCAAAAAAATTCCCAACTACTCACCGATAACCTTGACTCCATAAACCTTTGCATGGACAACCTCGCGGCGAAACAACAGTCAGCTTTCGGGGAATACAACAAATCAGCTCGAAAAAGTGCATCACAACCTGCTCTCCCTTATATCCCAGCTGAATTGCAAACTAGCTGAGACAATTCACAGACGAAGTTGGTAAGCCTCCGTGTCCCCAACCCTAAATTAAATTCGTGGGATCATCTCGACGCTTACGACAACACTCTCGGAGCATTTAGCAAAATTAAAATGCCTGAACGACAAAACTTCCGACCAACTCGAATGCTTGAATAAATTGAAGGCACACACTTTACGTTGATTCCAACTTCACAAGGTTAGCTATCAACAACAGAGGAGCTTAAAAGTCATCCAACATGAGTACGCCATCCACATGCCCGGTAACTGCTTTCGATTGTAGAACTCATCTCCCTTATGGATGAACTTCTGGAAAACGCGACCACCCCTCCCTACCATTCCTACGCCTCTTATATCTTCCGTCCAAACGCAGACTAGCATGAGTTTTCTGAATGTCCCATCTACCACCATCTAGGGTGGTCGTGGTGCAATGGTAGTCATCACCGACTGCTGAGTCGAAGGTCTGCAGTTCAAGCCCGTCCGTAGTCAAGAACAAAAAGAGAGATGATAAAAAATATGACCACCTCCAAATTCATACTCTTTGTGTACATTTTCAATATAACACCTTAATGACATGGAAACAAAAAAGAGTTACTGTGAACTACAACCAACGCAAATTCAATCAAATCTCTGAAATCCTATCTAGGACAACCACCCCCGGAGAGTGGTGAACGAACATCTTCGACACAAACCATCTGCATGCCGTCCAGGTTGTGTGACAAACACCATAAAAGTGTAAACTCTTGAACCTGCACGAATTATAAAAAAAAACCATGAATCCTCTCATCTCAGCTCCGACCATTTAACGATTCGGAACTGTTTGGACCCTATGTTTGGAGGCAGTACCGAGTCGTAGGGGAAGTAAGCAGACGCCACGATGAAGTGTTCAATTTCTCCGTGCGCTTTGTAGCTAGCTCTCGCAGCCTCCAGAACACAGAATCGACCAAGTTTGGTTACCGATAGCATGTTCGATACGATGAGACAGATCCTGTCTTTCGGGTCGCTTATCATAAAGAATTGTAGCCTCACGTATACCACCAAGACCACGCAGGTGTTTATTTCTGAATGGATATAATCACGTCAGCCCATCCAGTGTTATGATTTTATCTGCGAAAGGTTTTCGTTGTCATCTTTCGTTCAGTTTTGGTTGTGGGCGGTTCGTATCTTCCCATTTTGGAGGACCGTCCCCACAGATGACGCATGGGCCGGGGGAAGCGACCATAGCTCGACATGCGGACGAGCTTTCGAGGTTACTGCTTGAACCTCCTCTCTACCTCTCTCGGCGTGTATATACGCCAGATTAGGCTCTAGTAGAGTATTGTGCATCCGGGACGGTGGCGAAGCAAAACCCTCGACCAAGTAGCGCGCGGCTTCCAGTTGATGGCCACCCTTGACCAACATTTCTATTGAGGAAATTTAAACCAGCGCTATCTGCGTCTGGTAAAATGGTGAAAGGTTCATCCGGACCCATTTTAATTTTACCTCGTCCGCACAGGGCTCGCTTGTCGATAATCCACTGATTCTCTAAACAGAACCTGCCAAGACATCGTCGTGGCATTGTTTTAGTACCTCAGGCCTAGACTCTTTTGGGACCGCTCGCTTCCACTCATCACCCTCATCCATCAACTCTTGGTATACGTCAGAATAAATTACTACCGTCCACCCTCCAGTCGGGATACTTCCCATCATCCCGTCGAACAAGATCTAACATCTTCAGATACCAGGCGTTCTCTGTAATCTCAGAGATTAGAGATAACTCGTTGCTCGTCCTGGACAAGGAATCGGAGACTAGATGGTCCTTACCCTTGCAGTGTATGGTATTGAAGTCATACTGCTGCAATTTGACAGCCCACCGAGCTAGGCGACCCTGTGGGTCCTTCAGGTTGTTCAGCCAAAGTAGAGAATGATGATCAGTAACCACTGTAAAATTACTACCTTCGAGATAAGGGTGCAACTTCTCAACAGTCCATAAGACCGCCAGACATTCCCGTTCTATGGTGGAGTAGTTCCCCTCGGTTCGAGTTTAGGTCCTACTTAGGTAGCTGATTACTTTTCGCCTTCACCCGGTTGCTCCAGAGTAAGAGTACCCCTATTCCGCAACCTGAAGCGTCCGTATGCACCGTAAATGGCAACGTGAGGATCGGAGCCGAGATTAATTTCTCACCCATTCGAACCGGCGCTTCTTCTTTAAAAGCCCTGTAATGGAGGCAAATAAGTCCGAAAAGTTCGGGACGAAACATCTGTACCAGGACACCATGCCAACGAATCTGCGGACACCGGACACTGTCTTCGGCTATGGATACTCGATCATACACCTAACCTTGTCCGGGTCTACTAAAAAATCTTTCCCATTTACCACGTACCCCAGGTATTTCAGTTCGGGCTTACAGAATTCGCATTTCTCCCGACTCAACACAAAACTGGCATCCTTAATGCGAAGAATAAAAAGAAGTGGACTTAGGTGGCTGCCTTGGGGAACGCCGGAAGAAGCTAAGAAAGGGTAGAAAATGGCAGATCTAAAACAAACACGGTTTTTTAAATAAGAAGATATCTACTTCAACGCAATGGGTTCAAAGCCAGTGGAAGATATTTTGAAGAGTATTAGTTTGAGGGAGATTTTGTCGAAGGCTTTACTGAAAACAGTTGAAATGCCGTTGACTTCATTTCCATTCTCTAATGCTGAGAGTGTGAAGGCCACAAATTCGACAAGGCTTGTGGTTGTAGACCTGCATTTGAGGAAGCCATGTTGTTTAAAGGGGATTAAAGATTTTTTAACAGTTTGGCGATGGGCCGGTAGTTGTTAACATCATCCTTCGGTTATAAAAGCAGTTCAGAGATAAATTGAATATTTTTGAAAGCGGGAAGGACTAATGGAGGAACAGTTCTTTAGTAATATGGCAGGTAGATCTCGGATAACCGGAAGGGTGGAGATGGGCTGATTATTAAGGAAGGAGAGACGTTCGGTAACACCAGCTTATTTCCATGTTTTCCCGGAATCCAGCAGATGGCGCGCGTTAATTTTGGGAGACTAACTACTTGATAGGTAGTAGTTTCCAGGGGAGGGATTTTCGGCACCATGCTCCTGATCCAGGCAGATGTCTGCTGTGAGGAAGAGCTCATCACGAAGGTACCATTCATCAGAGCAGACAGTTCCAGTAGAGGATCGTCGCAGTATTGGCAATGTACGCTGATCATTCTGCTATCATTGCCAGTTTTCACTATCCTGACCTTTTCAGAAGAGATGGCTGTGTCTTTGTAGGAGAGGTGCTTGTCTCGACTCTTTACGGTCACTTGTATCTCCTTTTCAGAGGAAAGAGTTTTGTTCTGTGAAGTGCTACAGTGTTGTTAATCGCCGCATCTACCTTCGGACTCCGATTACCCGCCGCCACGTCGAAGGAGGAGCTCTTCTTCGGTTCGAGCTCCTGCTCCTTTCCGACACCGCTTGGGAGCAGTTCTGCCAGCCTTCTGCGACCAGAGTCTGTCTGTCAGCATCACCGACTTTTTCGGCGGTGGCGCTGGCCATAACAGGACCCTGAACACCTCCAGCTCCGTTAGTTTTGGAAACTCTTATTGGGAATTTGACTGTCACCAATAACCGTTCGTCAACAACCTGATAGGTCCATTTCAGTGCGGTTTCAGGCTAAGGAAGTCCACAGTAGACCAAATCTTCACACTGCGGCCGATTCTGGAAAAGACACAAGAGATGCAGATCGACACTCACCACCTGACTTCAAGGCCGCATATGACAGCATGCATAGAGACGAGCTATACAAAGCCATGTCTAGTTTTGACATCCCTACCAAGCTCGTCAGATGTGTAGGTGTAGGATGACGATGGCGAACTCTCGCTGCTCCATCAAGGTCGACAATGAACTTACCGAGACCTTCAATGTCAAAAAAGGGTTAATGCAAGGCGACGCGCTGTCATGTGACTTTTTTAACTTACTACTCGAGAAGATCATACAAGCCGTCAATGAGGCGTTTGCTGGCGTTGAAGCGGAAGCTAAATGGGTCTAGGAGTAAATGAGGGCAAAACGAAGTACGTGTTGTCATCAAGAAAGGACACCCAACACTCGGACAGAGCATCACAATGGGCAGCATGACTTCGTCTACCTCGACTCCGCAGTAAATAAGGACAACAACATCGGTACCGAGATCAAACGCAGAATCATTCTTGCAAATCGCTGTTTCTTTGGGCTCAAGAGGTAATTGAGTAATAGAGCTCTCTCTCGAGAGACCAAGTTGGCTTTATATAATACTCTAATCATCCTAGTCCTTCTCAATGGTGCAGAAACATGGACGCTGTTTAAAGAGGAGGAGGAAGCTCCTGGTCTTTTCGAGAGAAAAGTTCTGCGTGCGATCTTTGGTCCTGTTTGCGTTGATGGCATCTCGGGGAGAAGATTCAATTACGAGCTATATGGGCTGTAGGGCGGCATGTGCTTGGTTAAGCGTCTACGGATACAACGCTTAAGATGGCTAGGCCATGTAGAGCGTATGGACACAGCTCCGGCCCGAAGAGTCTTTGACTTTGAATCCGAGCCATTGCAACAGAGGACGCCCTCGACTCAAATGGCGCACACAAGTGGAAAAGGACCTCTTAACCAACTGTGCGGAATTGGAGAAGACTCGCAGGAGATCGCGCCGGCTGGAGACGCTTGTTGTTTGAGGCCCAAGCTCACATCGGGCTGTATCGCCATCAAAAGAAGAAGAAAAAGAAGATTTGGTATAGTACCTACATCGAAGGGGAGTTTCCGAATCTACAGAAGGACTGGAAAGGGTCACAATACCGTTCTTATAAGGATCAACGATTTTGTCCATAGAACTGGACGGGGTTTCGGAGGCAAGCTGAAAATGGTTCATGAGAATAGCCTACGTGGATACCAAAGACAGGATGCAAGCGCTCTTCAGATGAGCTTAGAAAGGGGGCAGTGTAACAAGTGGCTGAAAGAGGTACTTCACCATGGTTCATCCAGCGCTTGGCAAAATGTCCATAAACTTTCCATAACTCTTGTACTCCATTGAATGAACCCAACACCATCGCCGCGTCATCGATTAAATTTCTAGATATGAGTAACAGGATAATGAAAAACTTCCGGCATAATGTCACGCAAGTAAGAAAGTGTAATCACTGTAAACAGAACTTTCCAGTATACCACTGTACGTGGGTTGTGGACCTGGCATGAGGAGAATTTACTAGATGCGACTTTGCAATGTCTGGGCTGTATAGCGAACTCGGTAAGACAATCGCACTGGAAAGAAGGACCTGATTCCATCAAGTGATGTGTGACACGGACATTTTTTTTTTAAAGTGGCAGCCTAAGATGTGCATATGTTGTTCAATTTGATCATCCTACGTTGAGCTATTGAATTTAATTTTTTAATGAGCGACCCTTTTTAGAGATCAAACAGTCCTGGTTTAGCTCTCATCTTCCTTACCTTATAAAATCTCTCTAAACAACCGAGCGCCCCCTGTGCACCAATCATTTTGTCTATAACTAACAAGAATCTACTACAAGTCTGACATCAAAACAACAACACAACTGTCAACAGCCATTCCAACAAATCAACAAAGAAAAAAAAACACCTCAATTCCCCTACAACACCGCTCGCTCGCACGCACACACCAAACTCACAAGCGAGACAACACCATTCAATTGTTATTAAAATCCCCACATGTCTAACAAGCACGACCACACACTCGCTGTCAATCCACCTCCAGGCAGCCATATTGAAATATCGCGCCCTGATTTTTTTTTTTTTGTATTCTCGTCTTCTTTCTCCGAATGGTTTTTCCACTGTAGTTCGTTGGTTGTCTGTAGAATTGATTGATGCCCAGCTCCGGATCCGTGAAACTCCGAACACCATTCCGTTCCTTGTTAATTTATCGCGGCATGGATAGAGAGGAATCGCATTCAATTAATACGGGAATCTGTAATCGACAAATTCGAATATCCAGCCCAGGCGTAGCCGACGAAATTCATGTGTAAACCTGTCAAGTGGCCAATATAGTTTATGCTCATGTATAGCGCTCTTGTATAGCAGAGAGGATTGGTGTGTAGTGAGTGTATCGTCGACTTGTGGAGGTGCTCCAACAGGCCGTCTGGGAGAAATTGCCCCGAAAATCTATCAAAAAATTGGAAAAAATTCGTGAAATTAAAGTAAAATTCTCAGAAAACCCTTGAAGAAATCCGAGTGTGAAAAAAAAATTATTATTTCGTGTCCCGAAACGTTTCCATTAGTTTGTTTCCCTCTTTGTTGCCTCGCTCTGTTTCTCACTGCCGTCTCATATCCAACTCGAAGAAAATATAAAAAAGAATCCCAAAAAAGTGAAGAAATTGTCGAAAAAATCAACGAAAAAAAAAAATTGTGTGTAGTGACTGGTGCAGCAGCAAAGTGTATCCGTGCATCCCCCCACACGAGCGAGAGTGTGTACGAGTGCGCTTCGCCAGCCAGTGGCTTCATGGCGAACAAAGTCGTCCCTCAGCATCATCATCATCGTCGCCACCATAGTTGTGCTGCTGTTGGAATAATTTTTCGCACAAATTTCTGTTTTCAATAAATTTTTCATTTAAAAATCGAAGCGGTTGGTGGGTGTGAATCGAGTAGGAAGGATAGACGAGTTCCGATACAGATTTATCCTCGTCTGTGGGGTGATAGTGTTGGCGTGCATGTGAATGCCCCGGTTCTCCGGATCCGCGATTTGATTTTCCGCTGTTTCGTGTGTGCGAGGAGTTTTTTTTGTATTTTCGTTTTCCATTTGTTTTTATCCGCGGAGTGTTTTCCCTTTTTCGTTGGCCGCTTGGTGTCCTTTTGTTGATCAACAAACAACATGGGTAATTGCCTGCGAAGCGAGAAGCCTGATACGGACAAGTTAAACATTGATAGGACGAACGTGTTGGAGGAGCTACCCGTGCTGCAGAATGCCATGCAGCAGACACCGCCTCAGGAGCAGATACGGCCCGTGCCACAGATTCCCGAGAACGAGACGTCTAGTTCGAATGCGAAGATATTCGTCGCGCTCTACGATTACGACGCACGCACCGATGAGGATCTGAGCTTCCGCAAGGGCGAACATCTGGAGATTTTAAACGATACACAGGTGAGTGCTAAATACTGAACGTGGAAATCCTGTTTTGAATTGATGTTGTGGCTCCGATTGTGGGCGATTCGCTTTCTCTAGCCGAGCCATCTGTCTTCCATTGTTTTCACTCAAAGACCGATTGGTCTTTTTGCATTCGATGCGAGGGCGACGCCTTGTTGAATGCATGTGTCGTTGGAATGCAATCGGAAAACGTGGTGAACGTATGACGTGGTTGTCGCCGATGAGTCAGAGCCACTATTAGTGAATATTCGATAGAACACCGAGGTCGCTCACCAGCACATCTCAAAGCTGTGAACTGAGTTGAAATCAGCGTTAGCCAATAATCGGAAGAAAGTAAAGTTTGCCAGCCTGCCGCCCCCACGTATCTCACGACAAGTGGTTGTGAAAGCGAAAAGCCATTTAAAGACGAGTGTCGAGCCGGGGGGTACCTGGGCAATGAGTCGTGATCAGAAATAGTATTTGAGGTCAGAAAACATTCTGTGGAAACGATTCTTCGATGACAATTGCTTCCGCTCGTGGGGATGGCTCGGTATAACAGGTTGTTATTCGTTTGATAATTCAAAGAAAGCGCAGCAGATCATTGCTGTTGGGGTGAGCAGCTATTTCGAGTCGGTCTTCTTCAGCGGATCTAATTGGGCCGGCACGTTAGTGATTGCTCACCAGATTGATTGGTGGTTAGGGCTAAGCACTTTAACATAAAGGCTATTACGTCCATATTTCCGGTGCGTGGCCAGATGGACCATGTACTGCGTTCTGATTTACCTAAATCCCGGCACGTAGGAGCTTCTTAGCCGCATTTTCGGGCCTAAGTGGTTAAATCCTTAAATATCTTTCAAGAAAGGTTTATACCGGATCGTATTCAAATATTGCATTCCAGTTCCTGTCACATGTAGAAGGTAGAAATATTTCCTTTTCATTCCTTATGCATGAGGTTTGTTCAAAAAGTAAGGTGACTTTTAATTTTTCATGAAAAATATTTATTTGATGAATCAATATCTATTTTGTGCTCTTCAAAGTAATCCGCCTTAGATGTAATATACTTGCGTCAGCGCTTTTTTCACTCCTAGAAGTCCTTCTGATATGCGCTTTTTGGTATAGCCTTGAGCCGGTCTTTATCTCCTGAATCGTGGGAAATCTGCATCCTTTCATGGGTCTTCTCAGTTGTAGAAGGAGCATGATTGCGGTATTGCTTATGGCCAAGAAATTACCACAACGATCAGTGAACAGTGGCATTGGCCATGCAACAGCCATGCATTTATTTCCCACAAATCCGGACGTTTCCTTCGTATTGCTTGACGCAAACGGCGCATAACTTCAAGGAATTATATCCCATTGGACGTATGACCTGCCGGCAAGATCTCATGATGAGCCACGCTATTGTAATCGGAGAGAACAGTGAGCAAAATGTTCACCGAATTTTCATATTTCACCGAATTTGACATACTTTTTCGATCTTACGTCTTCTGGTCGTTTCCATTGGGATAACTGGGCTTTGGCTTCGACGTCATAACCATATACCCATGTTTTTCACCAGACCCGTTTTAGCAAATCTGTATCCCCATTCATGTCATTAAACAGATTCTGAGCGATCAAAATTGGTCAAAATTTAACAATTTCGGAACAGACGTCGCTGACACACGTTTAACGCCTAAAATATGTGAAAAGTATCGTGGCATGCGCCAACCGATATGCCAATGTCCCCAGCAACTTCTCTGATGATGATTCGACGATTCGCCATAACAATGTTCTTCACTGCTTTAAGGCTTACATCCGTTATTGAGGTGCTGGGGCACCCAAGGCCAGCATCGTCATTAACATTTTCTCGGTATTCTTAGAACAGCTTATAACACTTATAAACATGCTACAATCAACATTTCAAGTACTTTGGGGCACTTACTTTTATTTTTCACACAAAATTTTATTCAAATCTTTTTTTTTTTAATAGCAAAAGTCGATTTCCAAAAAACTTATTTTCAAAATAGCTGACCATGTCAACATACAGAGTGGGCCAAATACAAGTTTCTTTTTAAAAATGCAATAAAATGAACAAAATTAATTTTTTTCCATGTACTATGGCTTTATTAGTAAGGACAAACATTCCCATTAATTATGAAATACAACGTCGAACAAGTGGCTGCCTCGGCTGGCTTCGCAGTAGCGCATTCTGTCACCCCAATTTTCCAAGACCTTATTGATGGTTTCGGGCTGTAGCTCACGGATGGCTTGGATGATACTGGCCTTAAGTGCTTGAATCGTTTCCGGATAGTTGGTTTAATATCAGTCCTTCACGGTTTCCCACAAAAAAATGTCCAAAGGTGTCAAATCGCAGCTCCGAGGCGGGCAATTGACATCGTCAAGACGGCCGATAACATGATTTGAGAATTTGGTGCCCAAAAGATCGGTTGACATGGGCTACGTGGCATTGCGCGCAATCCGGCATGAACCAGAGGTCCAAATCTAAACCTTCAATTTGGGTAAAAAAAAAAGTCGGTTAACATGGCTTTGTGGGCCCACCGTGGATCGAAACGTGGTCGAAAAATGGTTCAATTATGCCACCACTCCACAACTCTGTGGATGCATTGGCTTCTCGACAATAACGTGCGGGCTTTCCGAGCCCCAGATGCGGGAATTTTTTTTGTTAACGTAGCCGCCGAAATAAAAATGCGCCTCGTCAGAAAAGATGATTTTTCGCCGAAAATCGTTGTCCAATTCAAGCTGCTCTAAGGCCTAAAAGGCGAAGCGACAACGAAGCGGATGGTCGCGCGCGCCTTCAATTGCTGAGTCAGTTGGATCTTGTAAGTGAATAATTCGAGATCTTCGCGCAGAATTCTCCTCAGGCTGGTGCGTGACATGTTGAGCTGTTGAGATCGAGGGCGAGTTGATGTTCGTGAATTGAATCTCACACTCTCAGTCACAGCAGCCACATTCTCATCTGTGCGCACCGTACGACTACGGGGACCATGAGTGTTGTCCACTAGCATACCAGTCTCACGAACTTTTTGCACAAACTTGCGTAACTACAGCAGTCGCGGTGAGTGCTAAAATTTATTTTTAAAAAACGCACTGTTTGGGCCACACAGCACTCACTTTGGAAATAGGTTTTCAATACTTCCCAACGTTATTCAAGCGTAAAGCGACTCATTTCGTTCCACGGAGGTATGATATTGACTTTCTATTAAGAGAAAAAGTCACTCGCCGGGCAGAAATTTCAGTCGAATGAGGAGGTCATCGCCGCCACGGAGGCCTACTTTGCAGACCTCGAGAAAACGTATTTTTCAGACGGGTTAAAGAAGTTGGAGCATCGCTGGGTCAAGTGTATGGAGCTAAAAGGAGACTATATTGAAAAATAAATCTCCATTTCTCCAATTTTTTTTTGTTTTTCTTTTGTAGGCTAAGTACTTATCGGACCACCTTCGTATGATTTAAGGCTGTAATCGAGAATTGACGCTACGAGTTTAAAGGCGTCAAATCGATTGATGTAATCGGCAAGTTCACCGATATCATCCAAACACCGTTAGATTGCTCAGCGAACCATTTTTCAATTGATCCATCGATTCGCGAGCTATAATAAAAGTTCGAAGTCATTGAACGATACCGGGCGCCATTGACAGCAATGCTGTTCCAATTCTTCCGACGGACAATGATCTGTCTAAGATTGGGCCAAATTTTATTATTAACATGAACATTCAACCAGAAATGAGATTCGTCGCTTAAGACAATTTTTCGATAAAAAAACGGATCTTTCTCCAGTCTTTTCTGAAGCCTTTTCACCGAGAACCATAACAGGTCGATTGGATTCAATTCTTGCACGAGATGTATTTTGTAAGATTTTAGATAAAGTTCCTTGCGTAAAATCTTCCACGTAGTCGATTAACATAATCCCAATCGCTGCGAATGGCGATGAGAGGACAAATCACGTTTTTCATTAACATTTGTGGATACAGTAGCAATATTCTCCTCTGTAGACACTACGAATATGAGTAGGTGGCTTTATGTCCAATACCGTTGAATTGCTTGAATAGTTAGTAAGTAAATTATGACGACCGTATTGGTCAAAGTGTGTAAAAAAAAAAAATTCGGAGTACGAATTTTGATAATAAAATTCAATTATTTGTAAGCGTTGTTCGCATGTGAGTTTTTCCACGATGAAATGGCAATGCAAAGTTAGAAGTTTGACTTTGAAACATGTGACGAATAACGCGAGAGATGTCAAAAATTAAGTACTGACAAAACCAAACAGCAAAAAAAATGACCCTTTAGATCTGCTGCATCTTCTTATTAGCAAAAAATGACACCTCTTGTTGGATAACCCTTCAACAGCAGGCAAGCAGGTTGTATTCATGTTTTTTCTATAATGGAAAATACGCAAGACAGGGGGCCGAAACTGAGTCGTAACATACTAGGCATGTAACACAGGTGCGGGTCTCACGGACGACAAGGTCTTCAAGGTTGGTCGACAAGGTTGAGGTCTACAACTCTTTGTTGCTAATTCGTTTCAACATGAGACCACCGAAATGAAAAACTTTCTTTTGAGTCTCAGTGGTTTCAATGGAAAACCATTTCTTCACGTTAAATTCAATCGATTCAGGAGTATTTTGCGATAAGTAGGGGTCATTGTGAGTTAGCTGTCGACTGAGAAAATGCGTGAAGAATGTTATTTTTCCTTGACCCAAACGTGCAAGGTTGGTTTAGAGGACATTCCATCGGACCTAGAGTCTTTTATGAAGATGTCAAAGAGGAAGATGGACAAGATGAAACAGTGTTGCTGCAAAATGAAATTGACCTCGTAGCAGCTTCTACTGCTTCTGTTCACTCTTCTGAGTCTAATTACGACTCTGAGGATGAAATTTCACTAGACAAAGGATAATGTGTATTGTGAGGTGTGCATGAACAATTTTGTAGAGGAGACTGGATCCACTACTTCTGATAGAGAACAGCTGACATATTTCTGCACCATTCATCGACTTTACGTTTCTAACCAACTTATACGCGACTCAAGTGGACGGAAGTCTTGCATTTCAAACTCCTGTCAACAGTCAAGAGATCAACATTTTTTTGACCATAAATCTTATGATAGGTGACTGCTGGTCTACGGCAGAACTACAAGATCAATATTAATCTTAACAGCAATGGCCTATTCGAAGCCTCCATCACGGTCTTCCACTCCTATTAGTATGTGATGGACTGAAATATGTAGGAAGTAGGTACTTTGAAATCTATAATCATAAGCTGCCGCTTGCGTCAATCCTTAATGAAATCGAATTCGTGGTTCGTCCGATAAGTGACACGGTTAACATATCATACAAATAGACCAAGTCTTGAAAAACATTCGAGTTGTTTGTGCCAGGAGAAACCACGAGCAACATTGTGTGTTCCCTTATATTGCATAGTACATTCACACTTTGTTGAACAGGAGGTACCCGGTTTGTTTCAAGATAGATATGGGGGACCTTCCCTGTCAGTAATGACCTTTTTAAACGCATGTTAGTAGTGCTTTGAAAATATTGATAAACCAGTTTATGTTGTACAAGAAATTCATGTAACTACTCATGTGTCTTACAATTTCACACTTTCATCAATATGTTGCGTGAAACCACTGCTCCATTCACCTTGAGACGTCATAGGTAGACCATTTCCAATGAAATTAGTTGTGTGTCCATTCCTCTGATAATCATGACAACTGTTTGAGGAAAGAAAGCCAAAGCAATAAATGTTTCCTTTCGGATAACAGACCCTACCACACCCACTTGTCGTCTCTACCGGTCAGTTTCAGTTGCACGCAACCACTCTTTGTCAGGAAACGACAAACGTCTGAGACCATAATTGGCTCAAATAGAGGTTGAAGCCGGAAATAAACTGAAGGTAATTGCAGCTTAATAATAACACAAGTCGTGGTTGGTGGGACTTAATAGATCAAGTTGGGAAGTTTTCTTGCGCGTTTTAATTGCAGGCTTATTAAGGTACATACACTTACTAGGGTCGCTTACCTCCGGTTTTTGTTGAAGACCAGTCGTGTTTGACCAATTCATTCACTATTACCTTTAATGCTTTTTGGATATTATAATTTTCATATAAAAAGTGAAATCTTGGCCAATATTTCATCAGTATCCTGAAATTCAGAATTGCTTACACCAATCAACCACTACTCATGATATTGAACTTTACAGAACTCAAATTCCGTGGCAAATGAATGTCAAAGAATTTCCGTTGAAAGGAATTCATCTTATGAGTTACTCTTCATAATCCGAATGGTGTAAGGGATATCAGGATTATAAGAAAGAAATATCAAAAGAAAAATAGCAACCTTGATGCCCTCTCTCTCTCCACTTGAATTGTTGGTATTGTCAATTTGCATCAAGGATTGAATGTTATGCTGTCACAGGATCTGCAGCTACTCTCTGAGTCTTCATGACTGACTTAGTGCTCGTTTCAAATTGTCTTCTGCTTCGATTCAAGCTGACGTTCTTATGATACTTTACTCCTAGCTAGGAGACAGTTTTTCTAAAGTATTATACTAGACCATAAATCTTCAGTATGGTCTACATGAATATCGAGCTAGGGTACTTCCAGAGCCATACACGTTATTGTCGTCCATCTTCATAAAAGCAACTCGCATCATGTAGTTTTAGAGAAATTTTAGTTCTTGAATTATGCGGAGGACGTGAACGCATGACTTTGGTTTTTTTTTTGGAGCGTGTAACATTGAGTACTTTTTTTATTCTATTACCTATTATAACTACTTGTTCAACGTATTTGTTTCTTACTATAAAGCTTGAGCCGTCTGCGTAAGCATGTCCAATTCTGGGCATGTAAGGACTCATAACAACTCATTTTTATTCAGTGTAGGCCAATTGATATCTTTGCAACTTTTTTATTTGAGATCGAATTTGCATTTTCATAGAATTATATTTTTAGAGTCCAAAATAAATTGATATGGAGGTCTTAAGTCGACCGAGAAATAAGCTGCACCTTGCTCGAACGTGGGCCGTCCTCGAAGAAGGACTTTCTTAAACATATCCATCTTGGTGACCGTGGAGGCAATCACTGTTAGGTGCAAAACTGAGTCAGTTTAATCTTTTATATAGAATTTGTTCCTATAAGTGTGTTTGTTTGTATGGAAAAATGACTAAACTTCACAGGAATGTAGCAGCACAGATTCTAATTAAAGGGAAAATTCATACCTAATGATACTCAGAATATGGACGGAGTACCGCTAGTTTGGTGATGACTCAGTTTTGCACAATATTTTTTCTTTGCCTACAGCGGCATTCGCAGTTTGACACTCAAGCCGATAGGAACGCCTAGAGTTTAAAAGGTTTTTGGTCTTCGTTTTTAACTTTTAAGTTTTTTTGATAGCGTGTTTGAAGGTGAGGAAAAATGTGCACATATTTATGTAAATGTGATTTGTAAATGTTGTGTAGCTGTAAGTTGCAGAAATGGCATCTCTCGCAAAGAATAGTTATGAAAAAAATGATTATAAAACTACTCAAAGGCGGAAAATCAACGCGCTTTATAGCGAAAGAGTGTCATGTTACTAAGTCCGCTGCTGCGCGGTTAAGAACAAAGTGTGTTCTGGACATAGCTAGTTCTCGAGGAGGAAGGCCTAAACAACTTTCTGAACAAGACGAGGGTGCTTTAATGAGGTTCGTAACTTCTAGAAGGATGGCTACAGGTTCTGAAGTAGCCAAAGAACTTCAGTCAGCGACTGGCAAACAAGTTAGCCGATGGACAGCTAATCGGACGTTGCGTAAGCACAATGTAGTAGCTATCGAAAAGAAAAAGAGACCAACACTTTCCAAGAAAAACGTCAAAGCTAGGTTAAACTTTGCCAAAAAGTATGCAGATAATGATTGGAATAAAGTGGTGTGGTCCAACGAAACCAAAGTAAACCGCTATTGCACTGATGGCAAATCGGGGGCTTGGAAAAGACAAGGTGTGTCTTTGAAGCCGCATCATGTCAAACAGACGGTTAAGCACGGGGGTGGTTCAATTATGGTGTGGGGAAGTATATATATGTAGGTGCTTTTAGCATTGGAAAATTACACCTTATAGAGGCTATAATGGACCAGCACGTTTATTCAAATATTTTGAAATCAAACCTCACGGCATCAATACGTAATATGCCCTATCTTCCGAGTGAAGCTATTTTTCAGCATCATAGAGATCCGAAGCACATGGCCAAAAAAGTGCAGAGTTGGCTTCAAAGGCAGCCATTTAATGTGATATACTGGCCAGGGCAAAGCCCGGATCTGAACTTTGGGCATACCTGAAAACTGCTCTTGCCAAGGAATATGACTCTCCACCATCATCCTTAGCTATCCTTTGGTCTCTGCACGAGAACAGTGGACAAAAATCCCTAATGGTAATTGCCGTCGACTGTCGGAAAGCCTACCAAAACCAATTACGCACTTAAAGGTAAAAGTGACTCAGTTTTGCACCTAACTGTTTATTGACAAAATACGGAACATTATTTGTTTGCTGGTGTAATCTTCTTCGGACGTCATTTTCAACATAACGAAATATTTGGAAGGCTTCAAAACACCTTCCAAAACACTCGCAGTAAAATTCGCATTCATTCTAACGCCACGATCCAACAATCCAAGCGGCGAACATCCATTGGTAGTCACTGCTGCCCAGACCATGACAAACGGTGGTGCTTGACTTACGGTGGCCAATCGATGGTAAAATTTTCGAATGATCCCCCATTAAATGAACGGAATCGTTTTGTTTAAAAACACAACGACGTTCGAGTAAGCGAAACAGATCCTTTATTTTATCCAGTCTCACTTATTTTTTAGCATCGATAAGGTTTTGTCTGCTTTGAACTTACCATAAAGCTTTAGTTAGAGCTCATTTTTCAATATCCGTTGCACAGCCGTCTTTTATATCTTCCGCTGAGCAACCATTTTCATGCTATTCCGTCGAGGATTTCGTCCAATTCGAACTAATTCTAGAGCTGTAGTACTTTTTCGCCGACCACCATCATAGCGTTTTATTGTTCTGGCAGGCTCCCACCATAACTATTTGTGACTTTCCACTTAAATATAACGCTATCACTATATTACCTTTGAATTTTTCCAACTGCTTAGGAACTTACAGCCCCGTGGGCTACATTCCTCATTATTAAAATGGTTGGTCCCAATTCTGATTCTTGTGGGACCCCATACTCAACACTTTCTTCCAACTCGATGTCTGTAATCCTTGACTTATTTTCTTTCTTAGATAGTTTTTTAACCAGGACAAAAAGCTGCCACGACTACTGATTTTCTCGAGTCACTTTAAAATGTTTGGCTTAACGTATTGAAAGACTTTTAAGCTCTACGAGTATGACAATGAAACTGAGGTTATTAAATCTTCTGTATAACTTGTTTGAAAAGTCTCCCAACAATTGATCTATGTATGTTTTTTTCGGTATCAATTGCTTGTAGTGGATAAGGGGCATCGAGGTTATTGTATTGGCTTCTGACCACGATGATTACAAGAAATGGCGTAGGTAAATATTTTCCGTTAAGCAGCTGTCGTTAGGCGTTTTACGATGACCATGCTCTAGCTAAGCAGACGTGTTGGAAGTGGTTTGTACGTTGTGATGCATCGGTGATTTCGACTTCGAAGACGATAAAAACGGAAAAATTGGGGGAACCAATTACTCGATAAAGAACCATGGCAAGCACTTCAAAACCTGTTTGAAACCAGGTGCCAGAAAACTTGGTCCCATACGAATTGAATCCTTTTCTCAGACAAAATATGGTTAGAGACGGGGAAAGAGATGAGAACAATGGTAATAGGGTGTTGGTCCCTGACGAGGGCGTCTGAAATAAAAGGGAGTCTTACCATAAGGTGGCATTCATTCCATACTTTCTGGTGCGTGGTGGTTGACTCCTTGTCAATTCTGTAAATGCCTCCGAATTCTACGCCAAGGCTTACGCGTTAGATTGTGCCGTTTTTTCTATCACTTCACGTTTAGCGACGATCTGCTTTAAAGGTTAGTCATGTTGGTATACAAGAATGATTAATTCTTTAAAAAGGTAGTTGTCTCTCGGAGAAAGAAGAAAATATCAGCCTTAACTCGTCTCGTAGGAAAGTTATCCCAATCTCTGGGAGTCGTCCTAGGTGATAATGCGCTTTGGTCAATACACGTCGTATTACAGACGGTCACACGTTATTCGCTTTCTTGCTTGCTGGGTGCTTTTGACAAAATATGAAGATTATCTCCTGTAAAGGTCGTTGGGATCCATAGACAATGATGAGATCCATGCTGCTACAAACACGTTTAAACCTATTTTACCAAAATGAAAAGGGAGATCTGTTTCGGGAGCCTGTTATGGCTCAGTCCCGGATGCTATGATGAATCTTTCCACTTTTGATGGATACTTAATACTGAAAGCAATATTTCATCTTATGAAAGATTCATTTTAGCACAACTTTTACTCGAATCAGATTATAACCCCCGTCAACTTATGCCGGCATCAGGACTAACTTCGGTCTGATACTGAATTACGCAAATACGCGTTTGTCTTTCGAGAAGAATTTAGTTCGCATGAGCGAGGTAGTTATTCCATCGAACCATTTCTAAAGATTACACGCCTACCGCACTTCTTCAATAGATCAATTTTTGACCAGCTATGTGGTACCATCTTGGTGATATCAAGTCCATTCAATTCCGACTAACATGGTACCATAGTGAAATCCATTACCCGTAACATGGTGATCATTGTCATCGACAAAAAAATACGGTCTAATCACACCTCCGACATGCAATCCATGCCATACGACCACTTTTTGTAGATGCGGTGGAGTCTCTGGATATACATGCTGCCTAGTATCGAATATTTTGCTTACCAAAAATGAATTTCATCGTTGAAGATGATTTTTTGATTTAAGTCGGGATTTTCCTCAGACTTTTGCAAGGCCTAGGTGGAGGGTTTTGAATGATCGAGAGGCTTCATTTATTATTGTAAGTTTATGTAATCTTGTAAGGGCGTGAACTGTGAGTAACCGAATCAACTAATTTAGCTCATTTTGAACTCCAATATTTACGATAGGTACATAGACCAATCCTTTTCAACATTCCGTAGTGAATATTATGACTAGAATTTAGCTATTTCTAGCGTTTACCAAAGTTGTGATCACTGATTCAGGATTTTGGGAGTAATTTTTAGTAATTTTAAAGCATTGCTGGTTCTTAAACTGTCTTATGATAAAAATGTAGACTTTGATTGATGTTTTGACATTAAAAGATCATGGAAAAGGTTGAGCGTGCGTTTGTATTAGAATACGAAATTGTTATATCCCTATTGAAAAAAGTGTGAACATTGAGCAAGTTTGGCTTAACCCTGGCACCACTTCGAAAATAGTGACCAAACCTCGTTGGACGGCTCTCTGTTTCTCTCTATAGTCATCATCAGCATCATTAAACACCACAACACTTTTGCTAGACGTGCTTGGCATCAATGTAGCACGCACTTATATTACCTGACTGCATACAATGTTCGCATCAGGTGCATCTCAGTGAAGTTTCTTCTCATTATTCTTTGGTAAACGGTGTTTGTCCATTAGTTGTGCCTGAGTACTCCGGCGGATAGCAGAAGCCTCCAAAAATATTGTCTTCTTTGTTTGCCTGACCTGTTTTCACTTCTTTAAATTTTATGGTAGTAGCCGTGTATAAAGCGACCTTTATGCTCTATTTTAGAGCTGAAGCTTGCTCTGAGCCCGAACATTGGCAATTTTGCAAGATCCATACACTGCCAACTGTTCCAATCTCACTTGTTGCTAGTTCACAAGTTACACTTAGCGGCTCGCCCGGTATGTGGTATACCAACTTCATACGCCTTTGACCACTCCTTATCTCACAAGGTCTGCACTAAAAACCAAAACAGTCGAATCCGCATCGATCAAGTTTGGATTTTTCTCGACCAAAGGAAAAAAGGTAAAAAGAAAAACATCGCAACGGTCATTGGACGTTTTATTTATTACGTCTGAATGTCTGTGGTTCCCACGTACATCAGTCTACGCCGAGTGAATACAGAGCCATTAAGCTTCGTGTTCCTAAGCTAGTGCAACAGCTTTGAATCGCAGCTCCGCCTGAATGAATCGCTTCCATCACACGTACACACCAAATCGCTCAAGTCTCCGACTGACACGAAATGGAAAAATCAAGCCGCGCTACGGCTATTTACTTGACCAAACCAACTGGTTATTGCTCGGCATACAATCTCCATCAGCCGCAATCGCGTGCAATAATCGTCATAAGTACGTCAGCACAAGTGAAGCTGAAATGTTCAATGCAATTGCTGCACCGCATTGCACGACTGCTTCATAATTTTTCCATCGTTTCACTCCATAAGCCATTCAGCTGCTCAACCACTCAGCCAGCTCAATCGGTTTGGTGGTGAATCGCATGGGTTAGCCAGGCTATCTCTCGACTAGATGCGATGTACCGAAGCACTTGGTCGCGCATCAATAAAAGCAATGTACATCCTCTCGATCATTGTTCGCGCTTTTCTGTGGTTGTTGTTGTCGTTGTTGCTGTGAGTTTCACGATCTTGCTTACTGCATTCGATGAATGCAATTTTCTCTCGCAGATGCATAATTACGAGTGCCACGGAGCTCCTTTTTGAAGGTCAACGGGTTTTGGATCTTATCTTTCTCTTCCCCTTCAATTTCTCGATTTGGCTACTCAATGGCAATTGAATCGAGGAATGACAACATTCTCTTATCAGAACATGGACATCAGGAAGCCGTTGTATGTAAAATGCATGTTTTATCAGGTGGCACTGGGAACTGGCCCAAGAGCGAGTTTAAAGTGGAAGATAAACATACAATAATGAGGTACATGGCGTTATTAGACACTCGTATATCGTTTAAGAATGCGGTCGGTCGCGATGACACTTCATTGCACAGCGCCGACCAGTGGAAACACTCACTCATTCGCTAATGGCTGAAACGACCGTGAAATGGGAAAGGAAGGTCACTGGTGATCTGTGACCAATTTACTCGTTCGCGCATAAACGTTGAAGCAGAAACTGCTGGAAACGACTGCGAATGAGGGAAACAAAAGAGATTCATATCGGAATTAAGTACGCCGGAATTGAGTACTTGTGTACGTACTCATGCTCGTGCGTTAGCTTGCTGGAGTTGTGATTCAACCATCGTCCGTGGATGGAATTTTGTTTACTTTGGAATGAAGTTGTTCTGAGATTTGAGTTTCGCCGATTGATGTTTGCTTTGGAGGGGGGGGTTTGAGGTTTTACTGAAGCTTCTGTAATGCGATGGTAAAGTGTTGTGTAAAGCGCTTTCTATAAGTGAAAGGAGACTCTCACTACTGTGGTCCTCAATCGGTCCTTGTAAAAGAAAAAAGTGTTTGCAGGCAGTTGAAAATAATTTGCGATTAGAAAATGGGTTAGACTACATTTTAGTGGCCATTAAGCGCTATTGCCAATGAAATACAAGTTTTTAATATGGGATCTTTTGAGCGTTTGGTTTTTAATTGTCTAAGAAACACAGGAAAATTGTAAAAGTCTATAAAATGTTTATTTGAGCTGATAAATCAAATACTGCCATTTAGTTTTTAAAGATTATTTCGTGTAAATATTGACCAGAGTTACGTTTTAAGTAGCCCCTACGGAGTATGTGGCTGATAGTACGCGTAATGTTGTCTGTTAAGGTTGCAATCGACGTGAAAAATTGTCTATAGGAGTCAAATCGCATCAATCCAGCCGGCCAGTTGAGCCGGTCTAGAATGAGGACAGATCGCTCACCGAACTTATTTCTCAATTGGTCCATGGATTCGCGTGCTTTGTGACATGTAGCGCTGCGGCCGTCTTGCTAGGATCAAAGATGGCAGTGTCCCTTATAAGCATTCAACCAGAAATGAGTTTTGTCGCTAAAGACAATATTTCGATAAAAAGTGGAACTTCCTCCAGCTTTTCAAAGACCCACTTAAACAATGTTCGATGGTGTGGCAAGTTGTTCGGCTTCGGTTATCGCACGAGCTGTGATTTGTAAGGTTTTCCTTGAGTAAAATGTTGCACGTATTCAAGTAGTACAATCCCAATTGTTTCGAATGTTGATGAATGGACAAAGGGTCTTGATTAACACTTCATACAGAAGCCTCGGTACGCACTCCACGTAGGTCGATAATGACGATCGTAAAATAGTTCGAGTGGGTGAAAAACATTTTTCAAAGAGCTCGAATTTTGTTAATCAAATCCAATAATTTCGAAGTCTTGTTCCGGATTAATTTTTTCCACGCGAAGATGGCAATGCTCACTGAGCAGGTTTGACTCTGGCATATTTCACGAATCACGCGTGAGCTGTCAAAAATGGAAGATTAAAAACCCAAACAGCAAAAAAATCAAAGTAAACCCACATCTCTTGTAAATTTATTGATTTTTATTGGTTGATAGAGTCTTTAGTCTATGGCAATTCTGACAACACTGTTCATGTGACCACCGCAGCTTCTGTTGCAGGCGATCATCTAAAGGCCAAATGTATCGATCAGTTTTTGAGGAATAAGAAGACGCACTTGTCGGCACCATTTCAGTTTGGAAGGTATGTTTCAGGTCCAAAATTTTTGGTGGGCATAAACCTTGCTCTTCAGATAACCCAACAGAAAAAACTTCAAAAGTGTCAAATCGCATGACCTCGGAAGACCATTAACTTCCCTAACCAGTATAATCAATCTTCAAATTTCCTACGCAATAAAATGATTTTTTGAAGGCTAATATAAGCCATAAAGCCATATTGTTGAAGCCAGAGAAGATCGGCCGGACGATCGCTCAACATATTGTGATAACGCTTTTCATTCACTGTAACTGCTTCAAAAGTCTCCTCTTAGAAAAGCCCATAATTGGCACCAATCAGTCTAGAATGCAAAGCTTTTCGTGAATCTCGTATTGGTTTTGCGGGCCCCAGATACTACAATTTTGTTAGTTCACTAAACAACTTAATGATGAATTCACTCTTGGCTCCGATGGCCTTCCTGCCATATTTTTAGAAAAATGTTCCTCCTATTTTTCTCTTCCTTTCTCAAATATCTTTAGCCCATCCCTTTCTCAAGGTGAATTCACCCGGATATGGAAAACCTCTTTTATAACACCTATACACAAAAAGGTTCCGAAGAATGGCATTAACAACTACCGTCCCATTGCCCAACTGTCTCATATAGTTACCCAAAATCTTCCAAAGTATGTATATTGTATGATAATTTAAGTTAGTTTTCAATGCAAGTCTTTAATCTCTCCCAGACAGCACGGCTTCCTCAAAGGTAGATCTACATCCAGGAACCTGATGGAATTCGTATCGTTCACCCTTTCAGCCTTAGAAAATCTCGATGCTATTTCAACTGACTTCAGTAAGGCCTTTGATAAAATTTCACACAGATTCTTCTTTTTATCCTTACCATTAACGATATTGAAATGGTTATCAAACATTCCCACATATCACTATACGCCGACAATACTAAGATTTTCAAGATCATTTCCTCAGAAAATGACTCTTCCCTTATTCAATAGCTTTTCCACCTGTTCCTCCAACAACTGCCAACAAAGCCATCATTGAACCGTATTTCTTCAAAGTTGGCGATACAGTGGATGGCGATCGATATCGGTGGATGTTGGCCCATTATGTGGTCCCTGAAATACGTAAAAAAAAGGCTTATTTCACTTTTGGTTTCAACAAGACGGCGCGACATGCCATACTGCGGACAAAGCAATGAACCTTTTGCGTAAGAAGCTCCCTGAAAGATTGGTGTCAAAACAGGGCGATATTGATTGGCCTCCGAGATCGCCGGTTTTGACTCATCCAGACTTTTTCTTTGGGGATACTTGAAAAGCAAGTTATATGCTAACGGCCCGAAGACAATAGAATAGCTCAAAAGAAACATTCGTGCGGAAATCGTAGAAATTTCGTCCGAAATGCTCGAAAAGCCCATTTTTGCATCGGCAATAAAGGTGGTCATTTGACTGATATTGTTTTCAAAAATTAATCAAAATAAATTGTAAAGGTCTAAATTGAATAAAAGTTTTTGAATTTCCAAAATCTGTTGAGAATTGTGGAAGTTATTCGAAATTTACATCGACCCATATGAGATGGCGCACGCTGTAGGATTGATATGGCGTTCAGTTATATGCCCAGAGGTAGAGACATAATGTCTGAACTGACCTCAAATTCGCACCGGAACTAAGGTTGTCTGTTCTCTATGAGGTAGATTTTGCGAGATCCGTGCTATTGTGCTCCCACATCGGACTCCAGCGATTTCACACATTGACCATTCAACGTTTGTGGACGTCGCCTGTCCATATCTGAGGCTTGTAGATATTAACTTATCTCTTCGTACGTAGCCTAGAGGACTAAGCCATTAATAGAACCCGCGGAGCTAGAGTCCATATACGGTAGGCCTCATATCTCCTCATAGCTTAGTACCGAAGTAATGATGCTCCTTACAGTAGCTCTTAAGGGATATTCCAAATAGACCGGACCTGTAGACGTCATCGTTGATTGAATTATAAATTTCCTTGGCTTTAATCGTAGGTTACAACTTCTGGTAAAGCCTTACTGTTTCTTTTTGCAACGAGCATACCTTGATGCTTGTTCTGCACGCATTCGCGGGTTTAATGCCATCAATGAACGGATAGTTACACCGCTATTCTCTGGAGTTAAGCGTCACGGCAGATTAAACTTGCGAAATAGGTCAGCCTGTGACAAATTGCCGAAAGTGCATTAATACTGCAAGAGAACATGATTTATAGATCCAACCACACATTAAGTCGGAGCAATTTCGTGCTTGACAGAATCATAAAACAACTTTATCTTCAGTTGGTCGTTTACCCCGAGAACTACAACGGTTCCTATAACACGAAACCACAGTGAAGCACACTCGCGATAAGTGTGAAAGCCGCTCCCAGAACAGATTCCTCCATCACATTGTGACATGAGTGAATAACGAACATATGTATGTATAAGCCTTATCGGCTTTGGCCAGCACTCTGATGAGTCTGTCTTCTTGAATCTTAGTAATTACACCGGTCTACAGACCACAGCCCATATAGGAATGCATAATCCATTTTTATCCATCTCAAAACCCTTTTTCGAACGAACTAATTGGAGTTAATTCGTGTTAAGGGTCGTCCGACTTCCTCTTAATCCACTAAGCCTGTTCTCATTACATCTCGAGTAATTGCTCCAAACAACCAAATATTGTTTCACTTTTTATGATACCCGTAGCCTGGTTGTTGATGAACTGCTTTCCTACAAATCCAAACAATAAAACGCAGATGGAAAAAAAAACCATTAAAAATCCATTACTCACATGAACTGGTAGCAGTCACTGCCACACCAACCAGGGACGAAAGCAAAGGAGAGATTAGCTACGACAAATCATCATCCTCATCACGATACAATACGAATGGAATGGATAGGAGGAGGAAAGAGAAAATGAAAATAATTCTCTGTTCTACGAATCGCATGTGGGACCTTTTCCGGTTTCGCTTGACACCATCAAACACAGGCCAGACCCAGACCTCCTCGTGCATTTACATTCACTTTTGCAACAATTGTTCCCGCATTTGGAACTAAAGACTTCACAAGTGCCCGTTGCGACGGATGTCTTACAAACCGGCCACGCTTCATTGATATTCAGTCACATACGTATGTGCATATGTATCGCTCCATTCCATAGATACAGATAATGGATGATTGTGAGCATAGAGGGGTGTGGACATAATTAAATTCTCCCCATTCGCCTTGTAGATCATTTCAAGGCAGAGAGAGAGAGGTTTTCATTGATATCACTGGTTAGACACCGTCGTACCGACAACTACCTGGAAGCCATGCAGGAAAACGAAAAATGCCGCAATTATTCAAACCAACACGCATGAACATGGCGTATGACAAGCAACAATCGCACACTCACACCCATAGTTCGGCAGCACAAAGCCAACAGACATTCCGATGTTTCTATGCTCAACAGCGAGTTGAGATCAAATTAGTGAGGCATGCAGAAATATGCCCGGCTGGTTTGCTTCTTCCTCAGTTCGGTTGAGCGGAGCAACCGTCCATCCGTCAATGTGTTGGTCGGGAGGAAGCCCACCAGACTGGTGGATATTAATGTGTTAACGGGTGATTGATTCACTGAATATGCATGGATTTCGATTGTGATTCTGGATTTTATGCAAGCTCCAACGTCGTATGGTCAGACGCAGTAGATGGGTGCGGACGTAGAGGAATAGCGTGTGTGAGGTTAATAAATCTGTTCGAAGAGGGATGGGACCGAATTGCCCTAGATACAAGGGGCTTACATGTAATCAGAGACGAGTAGCTATTCATTCGATTTTTTTTCGGGCTGGATAGATGGATGAAAGATATATTCGTCACGCGATAAGGTCTGGTGGCCCATGCACTCGCCCAGCAGATGGAGTTCGATTTTGGGGTTAATTGAATTGGGATTAACATAGGTATATTCTGTTGGATTACGTTGGCATATGTATATAACTGCAGTGGATGGTGTAAGGTGAACGAAAATAATGATGGACTAAGGGGCCTAGCCAGGTCTCTGTTGTTCTTTGTAGAGCTGGCTGACTGCGCAAGCAAATATTTCATGCATTTCCTTATCGAATAAAACATTTCCACGTCCCCTGGAATATGATTCACATTCGGTTTTTGCGTCGAAACTGCGAAACGCTCTCTGGCCATGACTCACAGTACGAGTACGTCACAGCTTCGTAAAGCCGATAAGGTAGCCTTATGCTTGATGAGCTCTACTACATGCACAGCAATTAAGTCCATTTCTACGAAATACTATTTTAATTATTTGTGATATCATGCGATTTCTACGCCCTAAGTCCTTCACTTAGTACTCCATCGTCAACCGTTTTTATTTTATGGACAACGAATACAAAAAGTAAACAAGGGCTCGTAGATAAGACTAAGCATGTCCAAGCCTAGAAGGCAAAATGGATGGTTAGGAGTGACTACATCATGTTTGTGTTTTTGTTTTTCTACTGATAACAATAAAAAAAAAGAAGAGAATTTACCGTGCAGCCTATGGCTGATAGTAAATTTAACACATATTGTTGGCAATTTCGAAGTAAAATAATAGAAAATAGAAAATTCTGCATGCAGCGCTGCATGCGTTAACATTCGAAATAGATCGTTCATGTACCTTTTTAACTGACTTATCTTCCTAAGACTTGTCAGAGGACAAAAGAACATTTTCTGCATGCGGCGATTGATGGTAATTCCAACAAAACCGGAAAAAAGGAAAGCATGGCGCACATGGCATTTGAATTATGTGTTAACTAACACATGTTTTACGAGAGTAAAATTAAGAGTTCTCGGCCTGACCATGAAAGATTTCGATTTTCAGTTGAAAAATGAATTTATTTTTCTACATAATCTCCCTTGACCTCAACACATTTGGTCCAGCGTTTCTCGAATATCAGTATTCCTTCCCCGAAGTCAGAGCCTGGAAGGCTGTTCGTCTACGATCCTCTCAAATTCTTCATTGAAGTAAGGCTCTTCACAGAAACAAATTTCTTCAAGCTTGGGAATGGATGGAATTATGATGATCCCAAATCAGGAGAACAAGGGAAATGGCCGAGCAAATCGTATCCGAATCTCGTAGTTTTCCCATCGCCAACGCATCCTTGTATACACGTGCGTTGCCCTGGTAAAGGATCATTTTGTTCTTCTTCAAGCATTCATTCTTCTTCTTTTAGCATTTAGCTGGTCAAGGAAGTTTTAGTAATATTCGCTTATAATTGTTCTGCCTTTTGCAGGGTAATCAATTAAAGATGCTTAGACTGCTGTTTCATTTCTGGCGCATAGTGGTGGACCCATGTCTTATCCATGGAGAAAAACGGCCGCAAAAAATCTGTCTGTTTCGCACCTTTTCTTCTGATATCCTCACAGTCTCTGCCATCCCACTCACCTTCACTCGTCTACGATATCATGCACTTTTTCGATGGTTTCCGGTCTAGTTGCGCTTTTGTGCGACCACGTTTATATTCAAAAATTCTTTTTAACCGTTGACTTAGAAGGAGCAGATTCTCTGTACACTTTTTTCAACTTAAGATGAATTTATTTAAGGGTTATTCCATCCAAAACGAAGAATTTTACGAACGCACGACATTCACCGTACCCAATTTAATGAAAAGGACGCAAGACGTGTGCGGCAAAATGTGGATGCCCTATTGGCAAAAACTGAGATAGCCATTTTTCACAAGTCTCTTTTGAGGCTCGTTCGCTGGTACTGGATCTTCTGACAAGTCCTATCGATGTGTCTTGCCTGACGTTTTCTTGATGGGACACAAATCCTCTCCTGTTGGGCAAAGTAAGCCGTTTCTGTATAGTACAGGTCCGAATGAAGAGCCTTGATGTAGGGGTGTAGCTCATTGTAGATGAATCGCACCAAAAACACGGTTTGGTCACCCTTTGCGCCAGTTCTTCGCGATTCGAACACGACTCTTTCCGCGGAGTTGTCGTAAGTTATCCACTTTTCATCACCAGTCATCTTCCGCTTCAGAACTCGGTTGATTTTTCTGCGATTCAACTGTGATTCGCAGATAGTAATTCGGTTTATGAGGTTTTTTGCGTTAATTTGTGTAGCACCCACACATCGAGCTTCTTTTTGTATCCAACATTATTCAAATGGTTCCAAATGTTTTTTTGTGTATTGCTTAGCTCTAGAGCAGTCAGACTCGAAGCTTTCCATGATTTTATCGAAATTTTTGAAAATTGATTTCCACAGCGTGGTGCAATGTGTCATCAAAATTACCGGAACAGAATCGACAAAACCAAAACTGGACATGATTGGCTGTTACAGCATCATTACCATAAACACCATTCTCATTCTCAGTCCTCCTGGTTTGCATTTCCTTTATTAAAGAAAAATTGTTCGATATAGCGTATACATATTCTCTTTGGTGTCAATCTTTGACCCGCGCTTAAACAACATTGAATCAACCAATCACAAAAATATGAGAAAATTTTTGTTTAAGTACATAATTTCATTCCAAACGCCGACAATAGGGTGTATACCACGCGAGATACAGATTACCAAAGCCATCAGTAAAAATAATGGATTTCTCTTTATTACTCCCAATATACTTTGGATATGGAACTACCAACAAGAGACCGACCCAGCCAAACGCCAAAGACTAGGTGGTTCGAGCTACACGGTATATCGGTTTTGTTATGGCCCTCACGATCGCCAGACCTGAACCCTATCGAAAATCTATCGAATAAGCAGCCGTTGTGGAAGTCAATCCTAGAAGTGTTGTGTGGTTTACTCCCAAAAAAAAAAAAAAAGTCTTATCGACTCATGCCAAAGAAGATGTGAGGACATTTTAAAACGTAAAGACCGTGCAGCGAAATATGGAGTTATCAGACATGAATCTTTCCACTGACAAAATCGCTTTTACGAGACTTTGCGTCTTAAAACATATTTCTGTAGAAAAATACCTCATTAAGAAATAACTACCGGGTGGGTGCGTATGGCATTTGGGGACGAAGTGAAATTAAAACTAAACTCATAAACGTTGAGTGACAACTTGACCCTAAAGCAATATCCTGCTCAATTCTGTCCCGGAAACGATTGGATACCCGAATCTTTAAAGCATCCTACAGCGAAGAAATGGTATTAAGGTTCCAGAGTATTAAGCTTTTGGGAGCTGAGGCTATAAGTTGGGGTGATATGGTTATGAAAATGCTCGGCCATCCGAAATGAGGTGGCGTAACATGTTCTTCGTGGCTCATAACTCCCAAAACCAACACAATAGCTGGAAATTTTATGTGCATAAGGTAGGTAGGCCGTCTATCATATTTGAGGTTGCTTTTTTGGTTTTGATCTGATCAATTTTTTTTTTTCGTCAGGAAAACTCCAAAACATTTTAGGGGCTTCATGGTGCTTAAGCCTGTCAAAAAGACGTTCGGATAGTTGTCTGCTCTCGAGTTTAGGTCGATATAAACGGTCCTTTGCGCATAGTGTAAGATTAATAGCGTCGACTCTTCAACGTTTGGTGGCCAAATTTAAGACGATCGGTTCGGTCATCAATCAGCCAACATTCGTACGTCAAAGGAAGGGAAGATCGGCCGAGAACATTACCGCGGTCCGTGAAAGTGTAAAGCAGAATCCGAGGCAGTCGATTCCTCGCCGTATATAAAAACTCGGCCTTTCGTAAACTTCAACTTGGCGAATTTTGTCTCGGGATTTGGACCTACACCCGTATAAGAATCAACTGACCCAGGAGCTCAGAGTTCATGACCATAAACAACGCCGTTTGTTTAATGACTGGGCTTCGGAGCGCTTGGAAGAGAGCCCCCGCCGAAATATCATCTTTCGTGACGAGGCGCATTTTTGGATGAAAGGCTGTGTTAATAAGCAAAATCGCCGCATATGGGACGACACCAACCCATACGAGGTTTATCAGGTGAAAATGCATCCTCAAAAAGTTACTGTTTGGTGTGAATTTTGGGCCGGTGTGGCGTCATTTATCCGTACTTTTTCAATAACTAAGTTAGTGAGGCGACCACCGTCAAAGACGAGCGCTACAGAAAGATGATAACCTATTTCTTATGACCCAAATGGAACCATATGGACCTAGACGACACGTGGTTCCAGCAGAACGGCGCTACGTGCCACACAATGGACGCCATGATTGACATTCTTCATGAACGATTTGCGGGAAAGGTTATCCCTTGCAGAGGTGAATTGCCCACCAAGATCATGCGATTTGACCCCAGCAAGACTTTTTTTTTTATGGAGTTTTCTGAAGTCGCAGGTCTATGCCAATTAACCACAATCGACCGATGCCTTTAAGGTGAACATAATACAGGTCATCGCTCATATTCAGCCGGATCTATACCGAAGAATCATTGAAAATCGGACCACTCGGATCCGTGCCGCAGTAAGAAGCCGAGGCGGGCATTTGAACGATGTCATATTCCATACATAATGGGCATACATGGGCCTTTCAAATCTTCATCATCTCCTCACTCTGCATACCCGAGATCTAATTAAGGCTAAAACACTCAATACTCTGAGGCATCTAGGCATGTGGCGCGATCTCCAAAAGATCTCAATTCCAGTCCGTAATTTTTTTTTTTTTTTGTTGGGCTAGTGATAAGATATATGTAGCATAGGGCTTGCGATAAATGTAGATCTATTTTGCGGCTAGCCGATAAGACGAGGAGTTCCTCTACTTTCTCGATAAAGTTGAGGATGTCTCCCTAAGGAGGATACGCTTCCTGAGGTCGGAGAAGGCACCACACTCACAGTGCTCTGCAGTTTCCTCTTCCTCAAGATCGAGTTGACACTCGGTTTCAGACGAAACGCTAATTTTGTTGAGATTTCAGACTAGAGTGTCCCGAAAGGTAGCTGACCAGCCTTCTGATATCGACTCTATTATATTCTAAAAATATAATACCTTTATGGTATTAAAACCGATGAACTCCTGAGCACCCAGTGGCGATGGTTAAGCACCATCTTTGCTTCTGGGGGAATAAGGCCCGAGAAGAGCGTGCTCTAGTGTTGTAATGTCGTAAGTCGTAATGTCATAAATCAAGGTCCTTTCTATGAGAGTCATTTTAATAAAAAAAATCCGATTTTGTCTAGGCATAAAGGAACTTAACATGGTTTGTTGGTTTGTTCCATATCTTTCCGTTTTGATGGACCACCGCCGTCATAATGAATATTATTCAGAGCAACAACGTCTTAAAAATATTTATTATTTCAATTGGCAGCATGGGCTTTAACACAAAGTTTGGGATACCATGTAATCTTATTTTTAAGTTAGTGCAGGTATCATTCATCTATTTTCGCAAACAAATTGGTAGAAATTCGGCCGATGGCGACAATTAATTAGACAATTGAATTTATTGCATAGTTCTAATAGTATTTGAACTTTCATGTTTTCTTATGCCTTGTATCGGATTCTTTATCGTAAGCTGATGCTTCCAATTCACAACGAACTTTACGTACCAATGATCGGTCGAAATTCAGAAAATTGGATATTTCGATGATCGTCATCATCACGTTAACATCACTTTACTCTGTTTCTGGCGCACCTTCAAAAAAGAGCAAAATGATATAACGAAAAGTGAAAATGCATTAAGCTTGCGAATGACTTTCGACAGGGAAAAAGATTTCCCACTTTTAATAGAAAATATTTCCAACTTTGCAAAACAATGTCCAATGTTTTCCTTATTTTGTAAAGGTTCCCTTTAACCTCATCAGAGTAATTAGCCTCAGTAAAATGTTTTAAAATAATACAATTTTGTGCTGCTTGCATAAATTCCTTGCATCTCTTTATGACATTCCTTCATTCTACTAAAAAATAGAGATACAATGTGAGCAACAGCAAAGCAATAGAAAAATAAACGACTAGCTCTGCATGCAGAGCTGCATGCAGGAATAACTAAAATTGTCGGTACACTCTTGGCACTGATTTTTTTTTATTTTTCTATATAAGTTAGAGTAGATTGAAGTAACAAAATCACACAAAAATCTACAAAATTTATAGAAAAACCTTGTCGCAAGTTGACGGCAATGAGGGTACTTGAATGTAATTAGTGCAGAAATCTGCTTTTTGTGCCAGACAAAACATACATAAAGGGTCCTGAGTATGTATGCAAACGCAGATGCCAATGATATAAGTTGATATATGACATGTTCTAAGCAGATACTCATTCCAAGTCACATTCAACAATGATGTTGCATAATACCGTCTAAAACGCTGCAACAAAACTAACAAAAAAAAAACACAAATCGCTTGCCTCCATAAGGACTTGGCCAACTCCTCTAATTGTAACTGTTAAAATCAATTGAATCGTTCACCGCGCATAGACAACAAGTTCTGCACTATACCCCCACCGCGACTTGCTCGAACTCAGCCCAGCTCGCACGATGGATGGCAACAGTCTAGTCCGCGGCAACAGAAGCAGCTGAATATGCAACCGTGCTGTAGTGTTGTAGGTGGTCACTCCAGCCACATGCTACCGTGTGTATCAGATGTCTGTTTACATTTTCTTCTTCGTGCTGTTTGCATGGGGCTACCTGCAACTTGCATGTGAAAATGAGAAATAAGACCCGATAGGCATTCTTCTTCGTTTTCCATTTTCTTTGGTCTTTTTTTTTCTTGTTTTCCTCATCTATCCACTGGAGAATGTATTCACATTTGTTGGCAGGTTTTTTTTTTCTTTTCTTGCTTTTCTTCATGTTTTGTGTGTTGTGTTGTGCCTCACTCTCCTGGTCGTTGCTTTGTAGTTTTACTTCTTGCTCAGCTCCTTGTCCTAGTTTTAAACAAACTGGTTTGCTGGCAAGAAACTAATTTGGGAAGAAAAACCAGCAGAGGGGCACGTACACAAAATAAACGAAAGAAAGAGTAAGAATCTATGTCGTTCATTCTGTCCGTTGTTTATCGTATGTGAGTGCCGTTTGTGGAGAAGAGCGAATGACTCGGGTCGTTGGATCTGGGTGTCCTTAGAGAGATTTAGTTTTTCGATAGATATACAGGCGAACGTGCTTGAAACGGATACGTTGTTTACGGATGCTACCCGTTTGCTGTGTCTTGAGGTGACGACTGAAAGACCGCTTTGAGCAAGGAAACGGGCTTTGTGCTATGTTCGTAAACATTTTATTCGAATTTTGTTTTGTTTACTTCTGGGTCGAAATTAACGAATGGGAGGAAAATTGGTGTCAGCTCTCCAAAACTCCTGGATGATGAGGATCATTATGCGGAAATTCGGTGCCAGAGCAATCTGGGTTGTAGCTCATCATCTCGATTATGTTTAAATTGCCTTAAATATGCACATATAACCTAGAGGCATGAAGACATGGTACGGGAAGAAGGGAAAAGTAAACACATTTTTTAATCTCTGAGATACCCTTAATGGAATCCCATCCTAGGATTCTCCTCAAAGGAGTGTGTTCGTCCCGCTTTATCGACTTTTAGATTAAACTGGCAGCATATTCTGATAAATAGAAATAATAAAAACAGAAATTGAGCAGGATAAAAAAATTGAAGAAAAAGTATTGAAGAAAGCAGTTACCCCTGAGGTATACTCACCTATCATGTGTACTCATGGGTATCCGCCGTGTTTTACCAAGTTTTGGGGCTTTATTTGGGAGAAATTGTTACCTATTTATTCTGGAAAGTGTTGTCCATCACTAGTTAAATTTTTTGGTTATTCTTCTGGCAGTATAAGAATTCCGTATTTGAAAAACTGCACGTATTTGAGATGCTATTTTTGGCTTCTTCGAAAATGCTGCTGCGGAAATGGGCAAATGTTTGTGGAATAACTACAACGAAGCAGCATTTCGCTGAATTACGACGTATCTCGGCTCAACTCGCACGGCACCCGATTTCCTTCCTGGACTGTTCTTATTGAGTACGATCAATTAATTTGCAAGTCTTTGTTACGTCTGACATGGATCTTGATTCAGTGATGTTTCCAATTCTGCCTCTTAAAATTTGTTCCTGCTCCGAGACGCTATTTATCTTCCATATCGGAATCACCACTTTCGTAGCGTTGAAACCATTCGCAACAAATTCTTTCACATGTAGACGCTTCGACACGCCCCAGACACAGATTTTTTCGAATTCAAGGAGAAAAGCAAAACTTACTAGGAATGAGGCTTATTTGGCTGGGAAGTTGGCACTTTCACACCCAAAAATATATGACGACGACGGGAAACCCAAAATCTAATGAAGGTAAATGAAGGGTAGCTTTGGACATTTCTATTCAGCATGTACCGCTAGCGCCATCTACTAAAAAAACGATGTATCATTGTAAATAACTAAAAGGACTATTTCTCGATTTCTTAATACCATGGATCGGAGGATAGACTGGAGTATAACAAGGCTAACGCGCGCATGGAAATCGATGCCGAACCGATTTTTTACTTAATCAAGTTAAGGTCCTGCAAGGAACGTACTTATTCGGTCTCTGGTCATAGACGCACCAGAAATGGTTACTAATACAAGGTGGCCCAAAATTAATCATCCAATTTTGTTTTGAACTAATTTTTTACTAAATAAAAAAAAAAGATTTTGAGTGATACAATTTTGTCTGTTAAGTGGAAAGGATGATATCCGTTAAGTGACTGCCGCCAGTGTTGAACACATTTGTAACCATTTTATCGCGTTTTCCACGACTTTTCGCAAGATTTCCGGTGATAACTGTTCACATTCCTGTCGAATACTCTTCTTAAAGGCTGCGATTGTCTGAGGCTTGTTGGCATACATCCGCGATATCAAGTAGCCCCAAAGAAAGAAGTCTGGGATGGTTAAATCGGGCGATCTTGCTGGCCATGCCAAATCGCCAAATCGGGAGATTATGCGACCAGGAAACGCTTCCTTCACAATATTAATTGTGGCTCGTGATGTGTGTGCGATTGCACCGTTTTATTGAAACCAAATGTTCACCAAGCCCGCTCATCCAATTCGAGCAGTAAGAAGTCGTTCATAACAGTGACCGTATTGCCGATGGTGAAAAGTACGGCCCAATCACTCCTCCCACGGAAACGCTGCACCACACAGTGGCTTTGAGTGGATGTAATGGCTCTTCGAGCATCTTACGCGGATTTTCAGTGTCCCAGAAACGAAGATGTTGCTTATTGCCGTAATCGCTCGTCGCCTCGTCGCTCATTATGATTTTTAACACAAAATCGTCCTCTTCGTTGCTCAGATTAAGGACGCCTTGACAGTAATTCACACGCGACTGACGGCCAGCAGGCATTAACTGATGCACTGTTTGCACTTTGTACGGGAACATGTGTAACATAAGTCTTTCAATAAAATTCGCTGTAAGGTTCGTCTGGTTATGCCCAATTTCGCGCCCCGTCGTCTTGTTGATGATTTTTTTTTATAATTCGTGCAGGTTCAAGAGTGTACGCTCTTTTGGTGTTTCTCACACAACCTGGACGGGGTGCAGATGGTTTGTGTCGAAGATGTTTGTTCACTATTCTCCGGTGGTGGTTGTCCTAGATATGATTTTTTTAAGAGATTCGACTGAATTTGTCGGGTTGGTTGTAGTTCACAGTAACTTTTTTTGTTTCCATGTCATTAAGGTGGCAAAAAAAAAAAATTGGTGCAAACAAATGCAAAAACACCTGCATTTGATTGGCCTCAGCGATGAAGTAATCCCAAACCGAAAAGCCTGCGACTACTTTCTGAGGTCACACCGGCGGACCCCAAAAGCGGACCAGTAGGAATGCAGTTAAGTGGGAAGGTTATGGTCCTACACTTCTGACCATAACAACGCCGGAAAAAGGAAAAGAAGAAGAAGAAGTCATTAAGGTGTTATATTGGAAATGCACACACAGAGTATGAATGTTGAAGTGGTCTTTTGCTGCGAGTGTTATGCCCTCGTCAGCACTTTTTGATCATCTCTCATTCACAACTGATGTTGTTGCATAGTTTTTCCGTATAGGAATTATTCTTGACTATAGACGGACTTGAACTACGGACCTTCGGCTCAACAGTTGGTGATGATTAACATTGCACCAAGATCACCCTTCTATCTCAGCGACATCGGCAACCACCGCCACGATATTCTTGGCCAAATGACCAGTCCGGTGGTGACCACGCCCTGCATGGTCTCTTGTGGTTCCAGTCTGTTCGAGTCGAGTAACTATGCGCCGGAATGTTTGCCCAGCTGGCGCGACACGATAAAGAAATCGACATCGAAATTCACGCTGCGCTAACACCACCGACCGATTATTGGTCAAAAAAATCGAAACAATTATTCCACGATCTTGCGGAGTATAGCGTTCCATTGATTGTCTCTTTATATACTGCAGCTGTCTAGTTCACAAGTGTCAAACATGATTGACGTACGGCACTATTTGCAAAAGTTATAACATCTTCCGATTACTTTTGCATATCCAGGCGACGTTACATCGCTTCTGCCCAGTTACCTATGATACTCATCATAGGACTTGGCTTTAGGTTGGAGCATTTGACAAAGGGAGAGTTGGTGGTACAGGCTTGAACGGTGTACAGTAGAAAGAAGTATCATGTCGTTTTTTATCCAAGTCTTTGATAAAAAAAAATTGAGCGTTAAGCTATGACGCTGTCCTTGTCCCTGAGACTTATTTTAACTATGTACTTACATATACGAGTATACTCGTAGGTGTTAAACGGTAATTATATAAATTCGCGCGTTTTACAAATGTAATTAATTTGACTTGTTCGTTACGTTGATAAATGCGAATGATGTTCAAAAAATAAGGTGACTTCTATTTTTTAATATTTACTTATTCAACAATAACTATTCTGCCCTCTTCAAAGTAATCCCCCTTAGGTATAATACATTTGCGCCTGGGCTTTTCCCATGATGAACTTCGGATAATTATATGCTTTTTGGTACTGCCTTGCATCTTTCAGCCGCCTTAATTACGGCATATCTCCGTCTTTTCATGGGTCTCTTCAGTTTTGGGAAGAGAAAAAAATTTGCAGAAGGCCAAGTCCTGTTAATACGGTGACTGAGGCATAATTATAGCATTATTATTGGCCAAAAAATTATTTTGATTATCGTGGTGCAACAGCGTTCCACCCAAACGCAATTACACGGTAATATTTCCTGTTAACCATGCGACGGTCAAGAACTCGTCATGAGCCTCGCGCTCGCCATTGTAAACGAACAAAACAGTGACCAACACTTTCATATTTGACCGAATTTGGATTGCTTTTTTCGGTCTTGATTCTTCTGGTCGCTTCTATTGGAATGATTGCGTTTTGGTTTCGACGTCATAAACATATACTCAAGTATATGATTACGTCAGTAGGAACGACCCCTTTCAGCAAATCTGGATCATCATTCTCAAGCGCTCCTGAGCCATGCTAATGCGACGGTTTTTTAATCAAAATTTAATAATTCTGGAATAAACTTTGCTGACACATGCTTTATATCTGAAAACAATTCATTGCATGGCCCAACCGATATGCCAATATCCTATGCAACTTCTGTGATAGTGATATGACGATCCTCCATAACTATTTTCTTCCCTGCTTCAAAGTTTCACCGCTTTTAAGAACTTCTCGGTCTCGATCTCAAGTAGGTTGGGGTACTTAATTTTATTTTTCACACAAAATTTCGTCCAAATTTTTTGATCCATTTCTTCAGTAGCAAAAAATTGCCAGCCACAAAACGTCTGTGAAAAGCAAATTAAGTACCTAATATGGAACATATGTTAGGGGACATGTGTACCAACATAACAAAATAAAAAAAAAGTCACCTTATTTTTTGAATAAACCCCGTTTATCCAAAACATTGCAATAAGTATGTCTGAAACATGTCTGCACATTGCTAGTTGTTTAGTCTGCTGTCAACCGTCAAGGAGATCATAAGTGGCTTGACACGGCCGGCGATTTATTTACATTTTTAATTTTTTATATCAACTTTTAATCGATACTTAAATGCGTTATGAAGATCTAATTAAATCCAAACTGAAAATGTTGGAATAAGTACACTGGTCTTTTTATTGGTAATTTCTAGAGTACCAAATTGGAAGTTTAGGAAAATCAGTCGCAATCAAAAATCTTTTTTAATTTGGTTTTGTGAAATTCCATCTGAATCCATGCTCATCCAACAAAAGGTGTCATTCTAACTTTCGTCCTATTATCGAACCGTCAGCACTAACTATCATTGCGATGACTTTTGGGAAGAAACAACTTGGTGGTTACTAAATGAGGGCTGACACACTCGAACAACGTGCTGATAGTGAAAAACCGGTAAAAATTCGTGGAAACGTTTCGTAAATTTCATACTGGTTTTAAAAATGATCAAGCTTCTTCTCCGCAGTTATACTGAATTCGATAACTTTTCGCGGGCCACCTTTCCGTCGGACAAGGTTGTCTGATAATATCGCCGCCGTAGCTAAGAATGTGAATCGGGACCCAGGTGTTTCCATTTAGAGACTACTTCACATTACAACGGAAATTGTTGGCTAACACGGTTATAGAATCCAGTTGAAATAAAAATTGAAGCCGACAAACCGCATTTTCTTTTCTAGAGGTAAATATCAGTCTTTAAAAAATCACCACTCTTCATAAAATAAGCTGCATTGTTCTAGTAATTTCAAATTAAACTTTTCGTTGGTTAACTCTAAGCTTATACTAGCTTGTTCAATTGGATAGTATTATTTTGATCCATTTCAGACGTTTACCTTATGTGTAATCATTTTGAATATGAAGGCATTAAAAAAGATAATCAATCAAACACGACTTGATCCCTGCCAAGCAATAAAATTTATTCAAAATTGATTGGAACGCGATTTAGAGAGCCTTAATGTTGTCCTAAACTATGGAAATTAAATGTAGAAAACAGGTCTGGTACACATTTCAAGACTTTGACCGATTGATACATCTGCCGCTTTAGTTCTAAAGCGCAATAAGCAATCGGAAGTAAATCGCCACAGCCAATTAAGCGAACCATATTTTCAATAATGTATCCGATTTTTCGAACCTGAGTTTGTTCTGGCGAAATGCACAGAACACATGTTCTGAGTGGTCTATAGTGTTTTCGATTGGAAGCCCACACAATTTACTGAAGAAGTATATTTATGAAACCATTAGAATTGAGCTATCTTGTTTACCTAGTTCGTTAGATAAAAACCAGTTCGAGTGGGTGAATGATTGAGGTTTAAGACAGCTGGAAACCACAGATCCTACGGGTTAAACGGAAAGACATTTTTTACTGCGGCGGCACCCCGGAAACAATATATATTTTTAACTATGTATTTACTTATCTGTAAATAGTTGTGCATAGTCAATTTATTGGTGTGATTGGGTGAACCTTAGCAGCTGGAGTAGGTATTTATTGGCTGATAAAAGACTAATGGGGTTGGGACTTCAGTGACTCTTCAATGGACGTTGGTAGCTTTTCTTCGTCTTACTTTGGCAGGTCTGGCTTTAATAATGAAAAAGGGAACACTTCTCGAGGAAGAGCTATTAGATTACAATCCTCGTTGTGCAGTATCTGGGTCCGAAGGAAGGTATTTCGATGCGCAATAAGCACTTGGAGAAAACGCAAAGTAGTTTTGAAAAGGTCCCAGCCTTCGGCATTTTATCCGCAGAGATAAGCTTTAATGATTCTCTTTTTCGATTTCTATTTCGGCGGGGAGAAATTGGGCGCTTCTGCAGCATATTATGCCACTCAGCACGACCTTAAGTCAGCTGTTTCTTATACATATCGAAGGCTTTGAATCGGTATTTATTCGGCCAGCCATTTTATTGTACATTGAATCTGTAGATAACCGATTAAGCTAATGTCGTTGAACAGCCCATATAGGCGGGGTTAAACCTTCTCCTCTACTCTTCGTCAACATAAATCGGGAAATGGCTTTATTTCTCAACTGCATCTTGACCCCACAGGAATAGAAATGAAATGATCAATTAAAATTGTAATCTTGTCGAAAGGCATTTTTTGTAATGACAATTTTAATTTTATAATGGATATATTCGACTTTCTAAGAATAGTAAACACGTTCCATTTTTCCAAAATGAATGGCCTAATTCCTGAGACTCTTAAAGCCATCCACTTAAGTGTTCAAAATAAAAGCTGACTTCGCTCCCTTCAAAGTAATTCGTTTCCCACAAAATACACTTATGCAAACCTTTTTCCCAATTTTCGAAACTGTTGTTAAATGTAATTTCCGAAATGATCGTTCACGCAGCGATTCACGCTTTTTTCCTCTGGTTTTTTGGCACGATATTCGGTCCGTTGTGTTGATGCCGTAAGCATAGATCCGAGTCTCTTCTTTATTTATGATGCGTTTCATGCGTTTCTCACAGTCATAAATCATCTCCTAGCGCCACCTTTTTTTTCACAGAAATTGAGTGTATTTTTATAAAATACACAAGATGAACGGCTGAGGCCCAAATCTTTCATATTCATTTGTTACAATATGCCAACAATAAAGCTCATTAATGATCAGTCGATGATAATTGTGCGGTTAATTTTTTGGCCAATTGGAAACTACATTTTTGTCAACATACTCTGTCTTTTTGGAACTGTTTGTATCACTTGTAAATTTTTTTTTTCGAAAAAGCTTGGTCACCAAAAGAATTTACGTTCCGCAGAAAAGTTAATTGAAATCACCAAATTCCCTTTTAGTTGTTAAAAAAAAACAAGCGTTAATATGAAAACAATGGAGATAATGACACAGTACTACCGACCTATAATTTGTTTTTTTCCAAATCGTTATAATCACAAATTTTAAATTGAAAAGTCACAATTCAGGGGGGTAAACTACGGACCATTTCCTAGTGTCAGCAAGACTTAGAGCCCGACTTTCCAATGCTAGAAAGCTGCATCAGCCCGCCAAAAGGAAGTTGAACATTGGAAGCCTGAGCACCTCAAAGATCGTCAGAGACTACAGAGAACAACTCAGCGGGCGACTTGCGAGTATGCCTACGTCGGACACAAACGCCAACAATATGTGACTCCATTGCCGCTCAGCTATCAAGGAAGCAGCTGCAACTACAAGAGGCTACGCTCCACCACTGACAAGACTTCTGACTTCCGACACCACTGACTGACTTCTTCCGCCGCGGCGTCTTTCTTTCCTCCCTCCGTCTGACTCGGTATTCCTCGCGCGTTGCTCGTATTTTTCTTTGCAGCACCTTTTGATACGCCTGGTCGGACGCTCGCTTTTTCTGCTTACATTCGCCATCATACCACCGGATTTCGGCAAGGAGATGCGCTGTCGTGCGACTTCTTCCATCTCGTGTCGGAACAAATACTGCGGCGGGCCAACGTCAACACGAAAGACACTATCTTCCACAAATCGGTCCAGTTGCTGGGCTACGCAGACGATATTGATATTGTTGCAAGTACCCAACGCACCATTATGAGGAAAAGACGAAATATATGCTGTCCACAAAAAAGGTGATGCTGTCACCCATCAGCTAAGACAAAGTATAACGATCGACAGCTATAATTTCGAGATGGTGATGGAGTTCACATACCTCGGGAAAAACATGAACTCCACGAATGACATCATAGTGGAGATCCGGCGCAGTATCACCCTCGGCAACCGCTGTTACTTTGGCTTGTCAAAAGAGCTAGGGTCCAAACTCCTGTCCTGAGCTCTTATCCTGCAAGTCCTGCTATATGTAACCGAAAGCTGGGCGATAAGCAAGACAGGAGAGCTAGTTGGCTTCTTCAAAAGAAGAATTATGCGACGAATATTCGGCCCTGTCTGCGAGGAAGGCGAATGGAGGACAAGACAGAACCGTGAACTCTATGAGCTGTACAAAGATGGATCTTCGAATCCGAGCCTCCTGGTTCGAGAAGAAGGGGGAGACCGAACTTCCGGTATAAAGACCTTGTGGTCACGGACGCAATACAACTGCCAAGGATGAAAGGCCAGATCCTCTAAGGGTTGCTGGCCTGAAAAATAAGTGTCATATCAACGGAAAGGTGAAGGCATCATGACATCATTATAATCATCATCAGAATAAATGCCGAGATTGCTTCCGTCTGGGACTCCGGATATGGCCCTAATTGCATCAGAAAGGGTGGTGCTGAAGACAGTGGCAACAACATATACTCTTGGAGGGTACGCTCCAAGGGTTGTGAGGCAGATTCAATTAGATTAGTGGTTGTCGATCGACCTTTAGGAATGATGTTCGTTTGGGGAAAAATGGATGTGCTGAAAGCCTATTTTATCGTAGACGGACAATTTGGGTACGCAATGAGAGTTTGGCGCTGGAGCGATAGTTCGATACCTTTTTTACTTTTATGAGGATTGGGATGATGTAAGCACCGAGCGAGTAATCGTCCTTTGGGTTATATATTTTCTCGACGACTTAGTAGTTATATTCACTGAGTCTAGAGACTTCTGGGGGCTGTCTTTCATATAACGACAATAGTTAGTCATGATCGGGTTAGAAGGCCTGGTCGGTAAAAGATTGGCTAAAGAAATGGGCAAAAACATTGGCAACTATTCTGGGTTCATTTGGAGAAGTATTGAGCAAATTAAGCCTGAAGGATTGAAATGATAGTCGAGTGAAAGTGTTGCGGATAAGGGTAGATAAAGCGGATCTACAAGAACTGTTACCAAGGTCTTAGCGCTGTGTCTGCGCCAAACTACGACTGACAACTGTTGAAATTTTGATGGTTGTTAATTAATTTTATTGGAAAGTCAACAGAATATTTGTGGATCGTATCATATTGTATTACAATGACACCGGTAGCATTTCAACGCCTTAAACCGAAACGCTGTTCTCAGCCTCATTTTCGAAGAAAAATGGTCCAATGATGCCACCACTCCACAATCCGGACCGAACTGTCACTCTCCGTGGATGCATTGGCTTATTGACAATGACGTTTCGGTTTTTCCGAGCCCGAGATGCGGCAATTTTGTTTGTTAGCGTAACCGTCGAGATGAAAATGCGCTTCGTCAGAAAAGATGATTTTTCGCCCAAAATCGTTGTCCAATTCAAGCTGCTCTAAGGCCTAAACTGCGTAGCGATAACGAAGCAGACGGCCACGTGTCTTCAATTGCCAAGTCAATTGGACCTTGTAAGCGAATAATTCAAGATCTTTGTGCAGTATTCTCCTCAGTGCGTGAAATTTTGAGCTGTTGAGATCGATGGCGAATTGATGTTCATGAATTGAGTCTCACACTCTCGGCCACAGCAGCCACATTCTCATCTGTACTCACCGTACGACAACGGGGAGTGTTATCCACTAGCATACCAGTCTCACGAACTTTTTGCACAAACTTGCGTACAGCAGTGGTGGGTGCTTCATTTCGGCCAAAACTTATTTTTAAAAACGCACTGCTTGCGCCACACAGCACTCTCTTTGGAAATAAGTTTTCAATACTTCCAAACGCTGTTCAAGCGTAAAACGACTCATTTCGTTCCGCGGAGGTATGATACTAACTTTCTGTCAAGATTTCTACCGGGAAACAGCTGTCAGTGTCAAAATAACCTTGATTTAAAAAAGAAACCACTAGATGGCCCACCCTTTATTGGAAGAGCATATTTAGCATGTTTTATTGTTTTTGTTCCGGAAAAACCAGAATGGAAATGAAGCCACTTGAGAAAGGTATGGGGAGGGTGTATCAGGGAGTCTAAGCGTTAGTTTACAAAGTTTAAAAATGGCAATTTTGGCCTCAAGAATGCACCTCTTGATGATCTGCTATAGTCCACCGTTGAAACAAATTCCACTGTTACGCTAGGAAAATTTGCAAGCGAACTCAACGAAAGTCATATGACCATCCACCGACACCGATTCCAAAGAATCGAAGCTTGATCTGCGCTTCTGTCGCGTCACAGTCAAGAACCGCTTTTAAACCGGATCGTTACCGGAGATTGAAAGTGGGTTTTTCACAATGACCTCAAACCTCGCCACCAATGACTTAGTCTAAAAGATCGACTAGCACAACGTTCCATATATGAACTTCTCACTGAATGCGTTACTATGGTCGTATTCTGAGGGAATAATCCATTTTGAGCTGTTTCCTCATAACCAGATTATCACCTCAGAAGTCTACTATCAATAGTTGTACAGATCAAAATCGACACTATCCATCACGATAACGCTCGCTCTCATACAGCTAGGACCAGCTGCACACAATCACAGGTGTTCGGTTTAGAAAAAAAGTTATGCCTTATTCTCCAGATTCAGTCTTGTTCCGAAGCCTGCAAAACTTCCCTCATGGAAAAATGTTAGATCTCGGAATGATGTCCGAGAAGCTCTGCTGTCAGTAGTCAAAGAAATTACCTATGGTTTGGACGAATACCTACGACTATGATGGTCTTCAACTTCTTTGCTAGATGGATGCACTCTATCCAACAAAGTGCCGCTGGGGCCAATGTTTGGCAGTAATTATGACTTGTAATTATCTTGGCATTTAAGTCAGCCTCAGTTTGCCTATTATTCCTAAAATTCAAACGATTTCTAATGCCAGCTAAGTGGTTGCCACCACCGGTTAGCGCAGTAGAAGTAGTTATTTCCCCCAACATCGAGCTCACGGTTATTTAAAATCGAAATCAAAACTGCAGCCAAGGAGAAAGGCAAGCATTTGAAATAAAGCATACATCACAGTTCAGAGACACAAAAGAAAGTGAAACCTTTCCAATGGACTTAGTACAATATACAACCTGAATGGGCGCTTTCATTATCGTTACTCGTATCCAGGATTTCGGTTAATCTCTTGAAGGTAAAGTGTTTCGTCCAAATGCAAAGTCAACATGATTCTAAGCTCCAGTCGTTTGAACACGCTCGCCAAAAAGAGATTAAGCTTGCATGCTATTTGCTTACTAATCCTCGGGGCAAATGAAAATGTCAAAACGCTTAAATCAACGCTGGCCATTAGCTAATGACGATGAAATGTTTTGTTTTTTTATTTCTTTCTTTCTTCTTTCGTAATCATCTCCAATTAAGCGTTCGAACCGCAAAATATTTTCTCCCTCTTCTTCCGCAATGGCAATCGCAAGTTTAAGCTGCCTCGGTTCAATCAAAAGCAGCTACTCACGTCCACTTGGAGTCGTGACTTGTGCAAACAAACAATCGACTGGCAAGACTCATCAATAACTTATTCGGCTTATTTGGCGAAACTTTTTTCCCAATCCCCCTCGTCACATTTGGTGCTCCGTATAGTGCGTGAGGTGCGGATAGTTTCTAATATTTCACAATCACATCGTCGCAAGGTCCACACAAACTGGCCGATGTGTTGTGGTTATTGTTGCATTGTCCAAAAAAAATCGTAATTCGTCATTGGCGACCGACGATCGTGCCGGCTGCCCCCCACTTCTAAATTTGCGTCATCGGCGCTCTTATCCGGTGGTGCACGTCATCGCGTAAAATTACCACAACCATGCCATGCGACGACGAGACGACGATGAAAGAATGTCGTGATTTTCATTTGCCATTCGAATTGATCTCAAGACGATCGGAGGAGCCGAATGCTTGTGTACCAGGTTTACTGGTTTGATTTCATCAAAAACGTGCGAGACGAAACGCAGAGGAAATCCACGATTGTGAACAATGAAATATGTAAATCGTCGTGTCGGATTGTTTGTTTATACATCACGCCGGAAGGTGATAGATATCTGAGCGACCGGCCCGGCCCGTAGGACGCAGACAATTCAATAAAATAGCATAAAAGCAATGGCGAGTGGCGAAATGGGAATGACGAGTCTAACTTGATAGTAATACAAAACTCGATAGACTCGTTCGCAAAACGAAAGTAATTTTGTGTTTTCTTTTATTCGAGCATGTTGAGTGGGGCAGGCAGGTGAATAGCGCGTAATAGAAACCCGTTTTTGGTTCCCATCCTCAGTGCAGGCATACGATTGTGTTGGGGATACAGATGGATAGTTGATTGGAATGTCGGAACGCAGGGTGAACAGTCGAATTATTTGTTTTGGCGATGAACTAGGTAATTGTTATGTATTCCGCGGGCTGTGGCTGTCGTCGCGCATTGACTGGGATTAGGTATGTAGTAGGCTCTTAATGGGTCCGAAGCTTGTTGACACTGTTCTGATTGCGCTGCGGATTATCTGTGTCGGAAGAGTGAACTGGTGGTTTTTATCTGATTTTTTGTTTATGAACTGACTTGATGGAGGTGAAGGTTTGAATTTTGCAATTGACCTAAACCGAGAAATTAACAATGAAGATATGGTTTTCTGTTGGTCTAGATAAACCATGGCAATCAAGTTGGATCTGACCGTTAATCATTTATGAATGGCTACGGAAAATTGACAATAGTGTTGCATGCTATTACTGGAGTTTGCTGTGAGGAAAGGATACAGGTGGCTCTCGAAAACAATATCAACTTGGGGTACTATGTATTTGTGCTTTCTAATCTAACTGGGTTGCTGATACCTAAGACAGAGGAGTCACGTACGTCTTCTTGACCAATTAATAAAAATGTAGTCATTTCTAAATTTTTAAATATTTACGATGAAGTCGAATATCTTTCAAAGAAAGTCTAAAGTTTGTCAGGTAAAAGTGTCATTTGGAAAATGGTGGAAAGTAGTTCAACAGAAAAAGGTCCTTAGCCTTCTTTCAAAATATAAGTGGCTTGCCTGAATGTGGACAAGGAGTTTCATATTTTCTTCTTGGCGTCAAAGTGAGTAAGCACGACGATCAGACAAAAGTAAACCAGCGTGACTGATTCTTTTTAAAAAAATCGTACACCATATGGCTCTAAGACTTAGTGACACTGAAAATGGTGCTAAGGGATATTTTAAAATACACCACGCAAAATGCTTTATAAACTTACTCAACAACATGAAACACCGGAAAGAGCGGAGCTTGTCACGCTTGTTTCCGTGATTAAAAACTACCTGCGTTGTGGACTTTTGCCCTCTTGAATCAATTCTGAAATTTAAAAGGTTAGTATCATAATACAGCCTGCGCCATTATACCATTAACGTGCCAACGATTACCGGGCGAATCCTAGCTCGCCTAGTCTCCAGCTATACGAGGTATTTTCAAAATTTTAAGGAACATATTCAGTTTTCGAAAGGATTTTTTTTTATTCTCTCAATCTCTTCTTCACCTATGTTACCAGTCAATGCCTCTTCCGATTCTCGATGCACTTCTGAGATAGCAGTTAGTCCTCACATCTACCATATACACGACGAACGTTAAGGGGCCCTTGATTTTTAAGGATGAAAAAAAGTCACACGATGAATATGGAAGCTAGATCAACATTACTTTTCTCATTCTGATCTAATATATCAAGTGTACAAATGAGTATCCGCCTTCTTTTTTCCTTTTTCAAAATTTGAAAATTCATTTCGTCGAAATGGTTACATGTTTATTGAAAGTATTGTCCATTGTTATCTTCAACTTTTGTTTATCTTTTTGGCGCAGTAAACGGATTCCATCGTTCAGAACAAGTGGCAGTCGAAAAGATGCGAAAACGTTTTCTAGATAGGTTTTAACGATTTGAGACATATGTGGCGGAACGTTGTTGTGCTGCAAAACCATTGAATCATGTCGTTTCTCGTTTTTTCTTCAATGCTTCACTTAAACGTATAGGTTGTGTTCGGCGTGAGCTCCTGTGATGGTTTTACTGTGGCAGACAACCCCTTCCTTTCTCTCCGCTGAAGAAGTAGTTCGCTATTCGAGTTCATGCTCTTGGACCATTCCCAAAGACTTTCAGTCCATGGGAAATTGCCCGTTGGGTTCTTGTTACGTTTGACATGGATCTTGATTCAATAATGCCTTCAAATTGTTTCACCGTTATGCTCCTTGTCTTCTACGTTGTTCTTTTATAAGGATCGCTTAAAAGTAATCACTCTACAACTCTACTTCTTATCCATGACTTACCGATAATATTGGCTGTCCTTAACACCAATCCCCGACACCTATGATCTTCCCCATCAACTCGAATGAACTACAACTACCATGAGCCAATGTCGATTATGCTGCGTGAAGCAAATTCTTTTTTACCTACACCTGTTTTAAAAATATCCTCAACCACCGCCATTTACTCTTCTCTTAATAGGTTTTAAGCTTATTTAGGCTTAGATTGTTTAAGGGGTAGTCTCATGTGATCGCATTAATTTTACCTCTTTTTAGGGAATTTTCGTTTATAAGACAATAAAATTCAATCATTTTAATTTCTTTTCATTTTGTTTCTTAAACTGTACAAAATTTTTTTTTTCTTATTTGACATGACATTTTTTATATATATTTTTTTTAATTTGGTGTCTAACAAAAAAAAAAAAGCAGGTCACTGGTCATGGTAATACCGGCTGTTCATGTTGTCTGAAATAAAAAAATTCGAATGGGTTATTGTTCAGTAGGTCTGTCGCAATCGGCCCTACCAAAATTAATCAATTTCATTGAACAAAAAAAAATGGCGGATTGTAGAAAAAATCTTTTTTTTTTGTTAAAAATCGTTTCAAAAAATAAAAAAATATTTTTGAAAATAAGCAATTTTAGTACGGCCGATAACCATTAATGAGTTGAAGAACATACATATATAAATTTCAAAGCAATCGGTTGAATTTTTTTTAGGACCATGACAGTTTTAGAAAATGATGTTTCGAGAATAATGCGCTTAAAGTTTCAGGAGCAGAAATTTCGTGGAAAATTTATACTTACACTAATCTGATATGCCTGGACCATACAATAACCCTGCGGTGGCTTCATACTCATCATTCTCTGCCAGTTTTTGTGACTTGAGGGAAGCCCTTACCTTTTTGGATGCCTCGGACGTGGATCGCTCTGCACGGGTTATTCGTCGTTAATCGTACTCTTCAGCATACGAGTAGGCGTTTCGGACAATTTGCGTACCAAAAATCCCCTTTATTTTAAGGATGGGTGAAAATCCTTCATTAAACATACACACGCATACAAGATCCAGTTGCTACTATTAAACGACTCGTTGTTGTTCTGAGTGTTTTTTCCCAAGCACCTTTGTATCAGATCATCAGATGATAATTCTTCGTAAATTGGCTTTAAAAAACTTGCTGTTTCTTCATCAAATGCGGAGGATGTGTGCAAATTTCCTCTGTATTCTCTGCCGTATGTTGTAAATACTTGCACCATGCAATTAAACAGTACGAGTGCTGGGTGTTTTCATCGGTTGAAATGTAATGATAGCATGTAGCCCACACTGCTTTCTTCATTTCTTCTTGAGAATCTGGATTTCTCAAAATAGCCAAACCATAGTATGTACTTAGCTTAACCATCATGCCATCTTGCATTGACCAAGAGTTCTTTGTTGCAGCACTAGTGGATGATTTTTTTTTCGATGTACATTTTGTGACAGCAACTTTTCCTGCTTCATCTTTTTGATTATTTTTGGCCTTCTTTTTTTTCAGCTTCTTCCAAGCCGTTTTTAGCTTTTAAATACTGGTTATGTGTTTTTTTAACTTCTTTCACTCGTCTATACATTCTTTTTTTTGACGTGCAAAACGCACTCTGTTTTTCTACCACAGGATCGCCGTTGTAAGGATCGGTAGTATCCAGTATATTTTTAAATGTTTTGCTGTCACCATCTCTAATGTATTTAATATATTTTACTTTAAAGTATTCGACAGACCGCTGAAACATTTCGATCACACCGTCAACTTCCATTTTACCGGAACTTCCTTCATGATTTTCATACCGTGATGTGATTTTCATACCACTCCAAATACTCGTCTGACTCTTCCCTGCCAATCCATTGCTCGCATGCTTTACACACTTTTGTTTTGACAATTAAATCTACAATTTTTTTAGAATATTTCCCTATGAAAGACACAACACCCAGCAGTGAGGTAAAACCACGCTTGGCCCATGATCCATCACCAGAAACCGTGATTTTATCTTCATCACAACCGTTTTCAACATTTAATTTTTTTTTTTCTACAACAGCTTTTTTGAAAACAGTATCAACTACTGACTTTACAGCAATATAAATTCGGTCGAGCATACCATAATATCCATTTCTACTAATTCCATCACACAAGCCCATTAGCGAACAAAATAAATTTATTCCAACCAGACCGACTCCAAGTAATCGCATAATAAACATAAAACGTCTATTGATTTCGTAAGCATTTTTGACCATAGGAGAAGAATTGATGCCAAATTCTTGGCACGAACACTCTACAAACAACTTGAATCTTAGTCCTCACGGTGATTTTTTCAAAAATTCAACGTCACTATCGCACAGCTTGCACTTTAAAATTGATTGCAAAGCTGTAAACACTAGCGAGAAACACAGATTGCTGTAGCTGAATCCTTCGTCAATTGGTACATCAAAATCAAAGTCTTTTAATTTTTCAGCTGATGTGCTCACAAACTCGGTATCAGTTTCAGCAGTATACTGATTCTTTCGAAAACTCTTTTTTTCTTTCTTTTTGCCCTGGATATCTTGTGGAGCTTCTCGAGCCTTTTCGATCTATTTTTTTTTCCTATTTGATGTTGACATCAAAAGTGTACTGCTAAATTTGCTCTAGGATTTTATATATATTTACGACAAAAATGTATATACACTATTCCACATATACATAGGTAGGTAATGTACTAAAGTTGACCGTGCAGGGACGGGTTAAGAATATCCCTGCAGCGATACCTCTCGCTTGTCGTAAAAGGCGACTAAAACAAAGGTAAACAAAAATCACATCTAGGCAATTTAGACAACACCAAGGTGAGCCTAGGGACACATATACCACCATTAAACTGCCCCACAAGTGTGCATGCATATCAGTGGGTTGACACGACTGGAGATCACCGGTGTTGTAAAAGTAAGATCAAACAAACAAAATAAAAAAAAAAAAAGGGAAGGCCGAAAAACAATTGGTGCAAACAAATGCAAAAACACCACCAAAAACATCCCAAACCGGGAAGCCTGCCGCTACTTTCTGAGGTCAAACCGGCGGATCCCACAAGCGGACCAGTAGGAATGCAGTTAAGTGGGAAGGTTATGGTCCTACACTTCTGACCATAACAACGCCGGAAAAAGGAAAAGAAGAAGAAGGTAATGTACTAAAGTTGATCGTCACAAACTCCGTACGCAGGTATAAAAGACCGGTGACAACAATAGAAAGGTAGCAGCTGCAGACCTGGCGCGCGGCAGACTAGTCGCTTACGGCGCGTCGACGACTTTGAGTTGTAACTTATTTAATACTAGGAATTTCGGTCTGAATTTTTCACAGCACATTTTCGATAGGTTTTACTATCGATTTTTCGAAGTGGTCACATGAGACTACCCCCTTAAGAAATGGCTGAGAAAAACGTATCTTAGATCGCAATCGAAGTCACCCGATGTGAGCTCCGCTTCGCTTCGCTCAATAAATCACAACTGAAATAATAATAATGTTATTCTTTTTCTCGGCCGACCACGTATTTTTATGACCAGCTAAATCAACCAGATTTTAAGCTGTAAAATTCACTCGCAGTTCTCAGTACCGCACATGGCGTTAAATCAACAGAAAAGAAAATTATTGCACTTCATTCGTCTCAAAATTGTTTTTCGTGAAATTTCAAAAGGAGCTATTTCATTGACCAGCTGTGTGAGGGACATGAAAATTGTTTGCAATTAAGGAAAAAAACAGCTGTGACGAGTGATTCTCTAAACTGGGTGTTCCACGATGAAGGGAATAATTATGATTTCATAGGAGGCAAATGTCTTTGATAAATTATTCCGGAATGGCAAGGCTTTTCTTAAAAATTATTGTCACCGATCACGTAAAATATATGTGCTAGTAAAAATAATACCTCATACCTTTTTAAGTTCTGGGAAATATGGCCTTATATATAGTACATTGCATTAAAAACATATGTCAGCCTGTGAAGTTGGTCGAAACATTCGATCATTTCATATTACCAGGTTGTTCAATAGTTTTATTGTTCGATAAGGAAAACATATTTTTGTGGCAATACGAAAGAGAAAAAAAAAGAGAGGACTGCTGGTTAGGTAGGATGTGGTTAATGATGTACTGTAGAAATGAGAAGTCAGTTGTGTAGCAGTTACCGACGAAGACAGTCGAAGGGTTTTATTAAAGTACGTTAATAAAGTGTTAGTAAAGTATTTAAATAAATTGAACGGCTTTCTACAACTTCAGAAGTGAGTTTGTGACAATATTCGTAAATAAACTAGAAAAAAAAACTTATGAAAAGAAAAAAATTATAGAGAATAATGTATCCACATATGAAGAAGAATGTAAAACTTTAATGAATATCGAAACAAATGATGAAAATTTACCTGTAACTATATGTAATAATATAGATTTTAAGTTAAAAGATAGGTTTATGGAGATATTTAAAGAGAGTTATTTGTATAGCGAGCGTCCCCTTGCACCTAAGACTAGATATGAAATGAAGATAAGGTTGACGAATGAAAAGCCCTTCTTCTGTTCCCCAAGAAGGCTATCGTATCAGGAAAAGGAAAAAGTACAAGTTATCTTGGACGAATTAACTCAATCAGGTGTTATCAGACCCAGTAAATCGGAGTATGCATCTCCAATAGTACTGGTGAAGAAAAAGACTGGTGACATTAGGTTATGTATAGATTATCGAATTCTCAACAAAGTAACCTTAAAAGATAATTATCCTATCCCTCTCATAGATGATTTGCTGGATAGACTGGTTAATAAAACTATGTTCTCATTATTGGATTTGAAGAGTGCATTCTACCACGTACAAATGAGTGAAGATTCAGTTAGATATACCTCATTCGTAACCCCTATGGGGCAATACGAATTTGTCAAAATGCCCTTCGGGTTAAGAAATGCACCCTCTACTTTTCAAAGATTTATTAATGAAGTTTTCGATGACTTACTCCGACTAGGGAAAATAGCTATATATTTGGATGATATAATGGTAGCTACAACGACTGTTGATGAACACTTAAGCATACTGAAGGAAGTTTTTGATAGGTGGTCAGTAATAAGTTGGAACTAAGATTAAGTAAATGTCGATTTCTAGAGTCTGAGATACATTATTTAGGATACACGATTTCGGAAGAAGGTATTAGGCCAAATAAAAAGGGTATAGAATCAGTAATGAATTTTCCTGTGCCGCAAAATGTAAAAGGTGTTCATAGTTTTCTGGGTCTATGTTCTTATTTTAGGAGATTTGTCAAAGATTTTTCGCTTTTTGCTGAGCCGCTATATAAACTTTTACGTAAAGATGCTAAGTTACAATTTGGTGAAGCTGAGATACGCTGTTTTGAGAATTTAAAACAAAAACTAACAGAAGCACCAGAAGCGCAATTTATGATCCGCGGCACGAGACAGAACTGCATTGCGATGCAAGCTCGCTTGGTTTTGGGGCTATCCTTATGCAAAGAAAAACTGACGGAAAGTTACATCCGGTGTTCTACTTCTCGAAGCGAACTACCGAACAAGAAGCGAAATATCATAGCTTTGAATTGGAGACACTGGCCATAATATATGCCTTAAGAAGATTCAGGATATATCTTCAAGGCCTTAAGTTTAAAATAGTAACAGACTGTAACTCTTTGGCGCTAACTCTAAATAAGAGAGAGATAAACCCTAGGATAGCTAGATGGGCTCTTGAACTCCAAAATTATGATTATACAGGGTGTCCCACGAGCAGTGTGCCAAAAAGCTACAGCGTGTAAGTCTAGTCAAGACAAAAAAAAAATCGTATGGGAGGGGGGGGTCTATTTCCCCCCGTTTAGCCGGGAGGGGCAATTTTCTAAAAAATTGTCTTATTTTGGAAAAATTGTCTTATTTTGGAAAAATAATTATTAAAAATCAACAGTTACATCCACAATGCCACGATATACCTTTTTGTAAAGTCAGAAACCTCTTCTTTCATATTGATTTTAAATGAAGCTGTTTTAAGGAGTAGTTTTTGAGAAATTAATTTTCAAACTCAAAATTTTGAAAAAAAATTGAAAAAAAAAAATTTCGAACTATTTTTTTTCAAAATTGTATGTAATTAAGTAGTAATTTTTTTTCAAAAATTCAATGCTCTCATTAGTTTTTAGTTAAAAAAAGAAAACCGGATGGAAAAATGTCTTGTAGTTTTTGAGAAATTAAAAAAAAACCCGAACCATTTTTTTCTAAGAAAAACCTTTTTTTTTGGTTTTAACGCGGCTGGACTTGTAGGCAAATTAATGTATGAAAGATTGACCTCTTTTTTATTATTTTTAAAAAATTCGGAGTTTTATGAGGATACAATAAAGTGATACACTATTGGAATAACCCTGGATTAATTCTTTTTTTTCATTGATAACGCCTGCGAATTTCGGCTGGGTCCGCCCGCCGCAGATGGGTTCTACCCGAATTTTGAATTTGGTCCGACGCAATCCCTCCCTTAGTACAAGGAGGATGGCTATTATGCTTGGAGTGCCCAAATCTAGAGTATGGAGAGTGCTTCATACCGAAAACTTACACCCGTACCATTTTAGGCCAGTTCAGGGACTCACCTCAAACGACAAGTTTTTGAGAGCAGAGTTTTGTCGATCATTACTGCTTCGAGATGAAACTGAACGAAACTATTTTGCAAGGATATTCTGGACGGATGAAGCACAGTTTACCAGAGATGGGGTTACTAACTTCTACAATTTGCATCATTGGAGTAGCACCAATCCACACAACAAAAAACAAAATAAATCACAACACCGCTTTAGCTGTAATGTTTGGCTTGGTATTGTTGGACAAACTGTAATCGGGGCCCGGTTTTTGAATGCCGTTATTAAGGGAGAATCATACCTGCAGTTCCTACGAGACCTTTTGCCCGATTTGATGGACAACGTTCCTTTGGCCATAGCAGATAATTTAATCTACCAGCAAGATGGAGCACCAGCACACTACAGCTTACGGGTTAGACACTGGCTGGATGATCATTTTAGTGACCGTTGAATCGGAAGAAGGGGCCCCACGAAATGGCCACCTAGATCACCAGATTTAACTCCTCTAGATTTTTAAGTGTGGGGATTCATGAAAAATTATGTTTACGAAGTGGAAATAGTATCTTTGGAACAACGGATTGAAGTCGCTGGAGTCAAATTGCAGGAAAATTTGTCAAACATAGACTAATGTGCAGCCATTAGAAGAAGATATAATCTTTGCCTTCTAAAAAATGGGGATCATATTGAAAATTTATTATAATAAAACTCCGAATTTTTCAAAAATAATAAAAAAGAGGTCAATCTTTCATACATTAATTTGCCTACAAGTCCAGCCGCGTTAAAACCAAAAAAAAAGGTTTTTCTTAGAAAAAAATTGTTCGGGTTTTTTTTTAATTTATCAAAAACTACAAGACATTTTTGCATCCGGTTTTCTGTTTTTAACTAAAAACTAATAAGGGAATTGAATTTTGGAAAAAAAATAGTACTTAATTACATACAATTTTGGAAAAAAGTAGTTCGAAATTTTTTTTTTCCAATTTTTTTTCAAAATTTAGAGTTTGAAAATTAATTTCTCAAAAACTATTCCTTACAACAGCTTCGTTTAAAAACAAGATCAAAGAAGAGGTTTCTGGCTTTACAAAAAAGTATATCGCGGCATTGTGGCTGTTACTGTTGATTTTTAATAATTTTTTTTCCAAATTAAGTAAATTTTTTAGAAAATTGCCCCTCCCGGCTAAACGGGGGGGAATAGACCCCCCCCTCCCGTACGATTTTTTTCTTGTGTTGGCCAGGGCTACACGCTCTAGCTTTTTGGCACACTGCTCGTGGGGCACCCTGTATATTGGAACATAGAAGTGGATCAAAGATGCAACATGTAGATGCACTGAGTAGATCGACAAATATTTTAGTATTGGAGGAAAACACGTTTGAGCAAAACCTATCAATATGTCAAAACAAAGATGAGGATATTTGCAAAATTAAGAATCAGCTAGAAAAAGAAGAGAGTAGTATCTATGAAATGCGTAACGGTCTAGTGTATAGGAAAGTAGGGCAGAATATTATTTTCTATGTTCCGAAAGATATGGAAAGGAATATAATCCAAAAGTATCATGATGAAATGGGACACTTGGGAATTGACAAAGTGTTTAATGCTGTGACGAAAGTTTACTGGTTTCCTCAAATGAAAGCAAAAATAAAAAATCATATAGCTAACTGCCTAAAGTGTATAGCTTTTTCACCAAAGTCAGGAAAACATGAAGGACTCTTACATAATATTCCCAAGGGAAGGGAACCATTCGAAACAATTCATATATACCATTTTGGTCCGGTATTGCTAAAGAATGCGAGAAAGAAATATGTCCTCTTAGTGGTAGATGCATTCACCAAATTTTTGAGATTGTACGCCGTCCGTTCGACAGGTACGAAGGAAGCGCTCAGTTGCCTGAGGGACTATTTTCGTGTGTATAGTAGACCAAAGGTGGTAATTTCTGATCGTGGCAGTGCATTCACTTCAAGAAATTTTAAGAATTTCCTTGAGGACCATAACGTGCAGCATATAAAGATCGCGACGGCCTCACCGCAAGCTAATGGGCAAGTGGAGAGGATAAATAGGAGTATAGCCCCTATGATAGCTAAATCAACGAGTGCAGGAATAATGTCTTCCTTAGATAAAGTTTTGCCCGAAATTGAATTTGCTTTAAATAATACCATTCATCGTAGTACTGGGACGTGCGCGAGTCAATTGCTGTTTGGGGTCAATCAAAGAGGGAGGGTGGTCGACTACTTAAAGGAACAATTAGAAGATATCGACTCACTTGAGAATGTTAGGGATTTAGTTGGTATACGAAAAAGGGCGGCAGATCACATGATGAAATGTCAAAACTACAATAAATTAACAAAGGATAGGAATAGAATTCACAAAGAGTATAAGGAGGGTGATTATGTTATGGTGCGGAATTTTGTAAGCACACCTGGAACTTGTAGGAAGATGTTACCTAAATTTAAGGGGCCGTACATCGTAGCCAAGGTTTTACCAAATGATAGGTATATTTTGAAAGATGCTGAAGGTTTGCAATTAGGTCAAGTGCCTTATGAGGGGACATGGGAAGTGAATAATATTAAGCCGTGGCTGAATAATGTTGGATAGTCTTGGGTCTTGGCCGAACTGTGGCAATACGAAAGAGAGAAAGAGAAAAAAAAAAGAGAGGACTGCTGGTTAGGTAGGATGTGGTTAATGATGTACTGTAGAAATGAGAAGTCAGTTGTGTAGCAGTTACCGACGAAGACAGTCGAAGGGTTTTATTAAAGTGCGTTAATAAAGTGTTAGTAAAGTATTTAAATAAATTTAACGGCTTACTACTTACTTACTAATGTTATTCTTTTTCTCGGCCGACCACGTATTTTTATGACCGGCTAAATCAACCAGATTTTAAGCTGTAAAATTCACTCGCAGTTCTCAGTACCGCACATGGCGCTAAATTAACAGAAAAGAAAATTATTGCACTTCATTCGTCTCAAAATTGTTTTTCGTGAAATTTCAAAAGGAGCTATTTCATTGACCAGCTGTGTGAGGGACATGAAAATTGTTTGCAATTAAGGAAAAAAACAGCTGTGACAAGTGATTCTCTAAACTGGGTGTTCCACGATGAAGGGAATAATTATGATTTCATAGGAGGCAAATGTCTTTGATAAATTATTCCGGAATGGCAAGGCTTTTCTTAAAAATTATTGTCACCGATCACGTAAAATATATGTGCTAATAAAAATAATACCTCATACCTTTTTAAGTTCTGGGAAATATGGCCTTATATATAGTACATTGCATTAAAAACATATGTCAGCCTGTGAAGTTGGTCGAAACATTCGATCATTTCATATTACCAGGTTGTTCAATAGTTTTATTGTTCGATAAGGAAAACATAATTTTATGGTTTGAAAGTTATTATATTATTCAATATAATCGATCCGAAGGTGAAGAGTCCTTTTACATTTTTAACAATCGCTCATGAATCTGTTTTGATCCTATACCAAAAGGTATAATATTTAAGATTTTTTATACAAAACTAATGTGATACGACAACTACGAATATCTGCAAATATACGAATGAGTTGGCATATCTACATAAAACTTCACAGCAAAAAGAAAACAAACTAACAGCGCCTGAACACGTTTACGCAGATATTATGCTTTTTTACGAGGATAGAGGCAAATCTTCAAAAGACACTATGCGAATAGTAAGGGCGTGCTCATAGTAATGTGAGATTTCAACTCACACAAAACACATTCATTAGAAACGAGTTTACACTGCAACTGAGGGTGGTAGTGGTGCAATGGTAATCCTCACCGACTGTTGAGCGGAAGATCTGTAGTTCAAGTCTGACCATAGCCAAGAACAATTCCTATACGGAAGAAAAAACTGTGCAACGACACCAGTTGTGAATGAGAGATGATCAAAAAATGCTGACGAAGGCATAACACTCGCAGTATATGATCACTTCAAAATTCATATCCTGTGTGTGCGTTTCCAATATAACACCTTAATGACATAGAAAAAAAAAAGAGTTGTTGTGAACTATATACAAACAAAGGCAACTTCAGTCGAATCTCTCAAATCCTATCTGGGACAACCACCCCCGGAGAGTAGTAAACGAACATCTTCGACACAAACCATCTGCATCCCGTCCAGGTTGTGTGACAAACATCAGAAGAGTGTAACTCTTGAACCTGCACGAATTAAATAAAAAAAAAACATTTCCGCTATGTCCGTGCGATTAAAGTTTATCGCGCTAAGTCAAGAGGTTTTGTCTTGAAGATGGCGCAATACATTTTGTTCGTCGAGTAATTGTAAAGCAATGCTACTTACGTGACCCTCAAGTCAACGTTTATGTTTCCCTGCGAACTATTTTGTTTCATTTTTCATGTTACGATACTCAGATCTCGGTGAATGTCCTCGTTTCTAATATACCAAGGGGCATTGATGACAGCCTATACCTATACCTATAGTACCTTATTTGAAACGTCGGTATGACATTTTTTTTTTTTTGCTTTTTTTCTTTAATTGGAGGTGCTAACAAATAGAATAGAGCACTGCCACCAATGTACGTCTGCTGTGCCTGCTAGCCAATTAAACGAGGAGTTCCTCTAATTTCTTCATAAAGCTGAGGTTGCCCCTTGAAGGAGCTGAGAATGCCCCTTGTAGGATACGCTTTCTAAGATGGCAGAGGGCAGCACACTCGCATAGCATGTGCTCTGCAGTTTCCTCATCCTCCGTCGACAGAGCCGACACTCGGTTTCAGAGCAGAGATTGATTTTGTTTTGATGATGGATAATATCTCAGACTACAGTGTCCCGAAGGTAGGTGACCATCCATTCTATTATATTTGAGAATATTGATAGAGTGTTTGTTCAGGGGCCGCATGAATCTCTTAGACTTGTCAAAGAGAAAATTAATCTTCGGCTTGGGGATTCCGCAGAAAAGTTCGACACCTACATACATATGTAACTTTCGCTGGAACTTTTCCTAGCGAGTTCTTCGGCGTTTTCGTTGCCTTTTATGTCCAAAGTGACCTGGCATCCACCAGTATGAATAATTTCTTGTATACCATAAGTTCAGAGTGGTTTTACCACTTGCTTGTATAAACGCAGATTGTTTGCAATACTGAATTTAAAATACTTCCCTAGTAACTAGTATTTCATTTCTTTGTATTTACAATCACGTTTTTTCTTAATGTGATATATTTAGCCTCATTCGCGAACGGAATCCTTGCTTAATAAATTCGGTACGCCTATCCCCTTTTCTGTATGTAAAAATTAATATGAACAGATTTGTTGTCATCAAGCACCATTCGTCATACAAGTTTTGACAGTGTATCAAGGTCATGTTGAGGTTTCATATTTGATTTTGCAACCAATTTACTCGTTGCAAGAATAGCTGTATTATCGGCGAACGTGGCTAGGATGGAAACTTGCGTTTGCGGCATATCGCGAATATAAACTAAATACAGAAGTGGACTGAGTGCACTTCCGTGAGGAACGCCAGCTGAAATCAATTTAAAGACGGAATACGCATTTTCGTATTTGAGGCGAAATAGTCTATTCACAAGATATGTATTTAAAAATATTGTACCTATATAGCTTCTCTGATAAAATTTGCCTTAGTTTAATCGCCAAACCTTCGTGCCTCACTTTATCAAAGGCGAGACGTCAAGGAATACACTCGAACATATTCGATGTACTTGGTCAATAGTTGAATGCTTGCTTCTGAAACCAAACTGATTGTCTGGTAAGAGACGTTTTTCTTATACACATATAATCGGTTTTAAGCGATTTACTAGAATTCCAACATTTTTGAAAATCACCCGATTTTGACGATGCAATTTCTTGTCCGTTAGTGCTTTATCCGGCTTTGAACATTATGACTCCTGTGACTTTTCACTGGCTAGGCACATATTCTAATCTAATTGCGGCAATAATAAGAAACAGGAGTTTTACTAAAGCCTTTCTTGGTAGAGTCTTGAGAACTTCTCTTGAAATTACTTCATAACTAAGAGCTTTGATTGTTATAAGCGATTTAGCGTTAGTTCAGCGAACGATGATCGCGTTATTGTATATTCCGGTGTTTCGTCAATCGGAGGCCAAAAGGCCCATTGTGATTCCCTTCATTTGTGGGGGTAAACAAAAAATTAACCTGTACTATCACGTGGTGGCTGAAACCACCCCGTGCTCTTAATGAATTTTAGAAGATACGATATATCTGCATTAGCCACATCCGCAATCTCTGTAAAGAATCTTTGGCCTAGCGACGCTAGGCGTCGATTCTGGAGGGCTGGGCAGTGGCAAAGCAGATGTTGGATCGTCTCAGTTTCTTCCTCATCGCCGCAGCTCCGACAGAGATCGCTGGATCCCGAGTCCCATTTCCGGAGCATTTCTCCAATGGGACAGTGTCCTGTGATCACTCCGACGAGCATACGGATCGAGTTACGGTCCAGCGCCAGGAGCTTCTTTGTTTTTCCGATATTAAGCTCTGGCCACGATGATCTGGTCGTGTAGCTGTCGTTTCTTGTAAGCCAAGACGAGTTGGCTTCTTTGATGATTGTGTCGTTTATGATCCGGTATAATGCGCTGATCGGTGGTTGCAATGACGTGTCCGCTTCGCTGATGTCCAGTTCAGACCCTTGCCCGGCCAGTTCGTCTGCTCTTTCGTGCCCTGCGATTGAGCTGTGACCCGGGACCTAGTAGAGTTTAACTTTGTGGTGTCTGATGGACTTCAGTGAGTCGCGACATTTCTTGACAGCCTTTGATCTCGTTATACAGGATTCTATTGACTTTAGTGCAGCCTGGCTGTCTACGTAGATAGTGATATCAGATGGTGGGATATCGGTTACCTGTAGGTGTTTGGCTGCTTTCTCTATTGCCAGGATTTCTGCTTGAAAAACGCTACACAGATCAGGGAGTCTGAATGATTCCTCTTTGTGGAGGGTATCAGAGTAGAACCCGGCCCCAGTTCCTGTGTCCATTTTCAATCCGTCGGTGAAGAGAGTGATCTCAGGGTCGTTGATTACGGCATTTGATAGCCACTCTTCTCTGTCGGGGAAAAGGATAGGTATTCTGAGAGAGGTCATTTTGGGGGGAAATATAGTCGGTCGTAGCTGCGAGGCTACCATGTTTCTTTCCCAGGTCGTCTATTATTCTGAGTATGGCCGCATGTCCATAGTTGGCTTGCTTCCACAGAGAGGACTCCCTTAGTCTGAGAGCGCTCTTTGCAGCGCAGCCTTTTATGAATAGATGCAGGGGGAGGAGATGAAGAATCATGTCCAACCCTGCTTGCGGCGTGCTTCTCATGGCTCCCGTTGTACAAACAGCGGCTGACCTTTGCACTTTGTTGAGCATGTTCATATAGCTTTTCGTGCTGCTAGCAGTCCACCAGACTAGGGCCCCATAAGTTAAAATGGGTCTGATGATTGCTGTGTACATCCAATGAATGATGTACGGTTGCAAAAGTTGCATGCATAAAAAGCGTTCAATCCTTTTTTCATCCTTTCCTCCAGGTTCCCTTTCCAGGAGAGTTTGGAGTCAAGAATGATGCCTAGATATTTGGCTTCCGCTTTGAGTTTGAGTGGAGTGCCCTCTAACTTTGGGGGAGCAATTATTGGAATTTTCCTTTTCCTGGTGAACAAGACCAGCTCGGTTTTCTGGGGGTTTATTCTCAGACCGTTCCACGAGAGAGGAGAGTTCCCTCAACGCAGATTCCATTAGTTCACTGATAGTTGGTAGAAATTTACCGTTTATCAAGATAACCAGGTCATCCGCGTACGTTACGATCTTTGTGTCTTTCTCCATAAAGAATTTGAGGATTTTGTTAACTGTAAGAAGCCACAGTAGGGGGGAGAACTCCCTCCTGTGGTGTGCCTCTAGTTGTCACTTTCCTTATAGAGCTGTGTCCAATGTCTGCATTGATAATTCTGTTCTTCAACATATTTTCAATCCAAATTACAATGGATTTGTCTACTTTTATGTCCTCTAGAGCTGTTATTATGGCCTCTGTGTTTACATTGTTGAAGGCCCCCTCTATGTCGAGGAAGGCTGCCATTGTAAATTCTTTTAGGTTCTAGATAGGTTTTATTACCTACTCCACCTACTTTTTTATGATTGCCATTAGATATAATTAGCTCATAATTTGGTCTACCGACAACATTCATTTAACTTGTTAACTCTCTCGAAAAGTATACAAGTACCAAGCACCTACCACGCACTCGAATTTCCACTTTCACTTACCACTTAGTTATGGTGTGTACACGCCAGAGTTCATATAAAAAAACAAATAAGGTTCTTTTTCAAAAATCGATAGAGACACATTTAGACAATACGACTTGCCATCTTTTCAACTCATTCTCTTCCTGCCTTCTTCAGGTATGCATAATCAGACTAATGGAGCTACTATCAAAAAAAAAAGATCCTTACACTCAGTTTATGACGAGCCAGCTTTACTCTGAGTCTCACTAATTGGTATAAAACCAACTCCATTGCTCCATACTAGTTTAGCACAAGAAAATCTCCTACATAAGCATCTTTATATCCAGTTTTTAGGCGAAATTAATACAGAAATTAAGATAGATTGGATTGTAAATGAATGTTGTTAGAAAACTTATTAGATTTCGCTGTTGTGGAATTCGAACCATGTGTTATCAGAAGCCTACACTATAAACACTGAGCCAGGGTACTCCTTAGACTTCCAGTTACATATGTGGAACGAGATTTATATATTTTTTAAAATTTACTTTCAATGCTCAGCATCAATCAGAAAAAAACCTCATCGGCGTTATAAGGTCATAAGGTAGCAGCTAGAAAGTGACCTCCATTCGCTCTCTTTCAATCATTATCCAACCTTACAGACAATCTTTTTAATACATGCATTATTCGCTCTCACTTTTTTCCGAACCGACCCATGAAATTATTAATGCAGTTCATCCCAACTTCCATGATCGTTTCGGAATTTCAACAATTATTTACCATCAATCATTCTCTTCAGACTCATTTCGCTTTGTAAAATTCGATAACCACTACTACACGCTTATAACGATTTCGTAACTCTTTTGAAAAGTTGTTCGTTACTAATTTTGACACACTTGAAAGCTGAAGCATTAATCTAGTATATATTAGGTCCAACTGATACCGAATCGATGGCAAGCACTCAGCGCACCATTGTGCCCGAGAAATGTATTTCACTTCACCGAAAAGCATTAATGTCATTTTAATTAGTTACCGTGAAGCCATTAAAAGCGGATTAAGTTACTCGTATGCCAAGTTGTTTCATACATTTGCATGAATCCAGATGACGTTCAGAAAATCCAAAACATAACTTGATTCGCAAGTGAAAAGTTATGTGAAACATGAATTACCGGAGCAGGCAGCGGTATGGTGTGTAGAAAGGAGGATGGAAGAACGCTCTTGCGGAAATCAGTGGAGCTCTCTGAATGAGGCTTTGATTCAGAGCCTACTCGAGGAATGCTCGTCCGACGGTGAATGAGTTTTGATTGCATAACCGACATGATTGTTGCTGCGTGAAAAGTGGGTGTTTGCTGATTAAATTACGAGCAGTTATAAGCTAGTGTTGTAGTTAAGAGTAGTTTTAACAGACGTGGAACAGGTTTTGCTCTCCATGCACTTTATTTTATAGTCAGGTACTGGTAGTAGTCGGTTTAGAATATCGTGTCATTGTCTAGACGCTAGTGCTTAATCGATTAACTACTTGTTTGCACTAAGCGTTGATTTATACTCGACTCGCACATACACGATTTCACAAGGTCTTTGGCTAGAATATACTCCACAGACTGTGGTCTAAGTGTAAAACTGAGTGTTACAATAGCTATTTTTGAATTTTGACAGCTCACTTCTCTTAGGTTTCAAGCTGCTGCGGTTCCTTTGTTGATCGAGCGGTACGATGCCAAAATGCGCGGTCAAACTAGACTATTGCGACAATTCTCGTCGTGCAGAGGAAGGTCTATCTGCAACCTCAGCTTGGCGAATTTTGCCAAAAGATTTGGCAAGGCATCACTATAAGGTCAAATCGACACAAGAACTGAAGCTCCAAGATCAGCAAGTTCTTCCTACGAGCGCTAGTTGGCCTCTGGAGCGATTGGAAACAGATTCAAATTTGGGGGAGAAAAAGCATATTTCGGTTTAAGGTCTTCATGAACAAGCCACGTATAAATTGTAGTGTTGAGTTACTCATACAAGATGCACTACAAACGTCCCATACATCACTACAAAAATATCCCAACACCTCGAAAAAATAATTTGTCCCACTTCAATTCTTGTCATAGTCAGAGCACCTCACATCCTCATGTCCCATACACCAGTACAAAAATATCCCAACACCTCAAAAAAATAATTTGTACCACTTCAATTCTTGTCATAGTCAGAGCACCTCACATCCTCATGTCCCATACACCAGTACAAAAATATCCCAACACCTCAAAAAAATAATTTGTACCACTTCAATTCTTGTCATAGTCAGAGCACCTCACATCCTCATGTCCCATACACCAGTACAAAAATATCCCAACACCTCAAAAAAATAATTTGTACCACTTCAATTCTTGTCATAGTCAGAGCACCTCACATCCTCATGTCCCATACACCAGTACAAAAATATCCCAACACCTCAAAAAAATAATTTGTACCACTTCAATTCTTGTCATAGTCAGAGCACCTCACATCCTCATGTCCCATACACCAGTACAAAAATATCCCAACACCTCAAAAAAATAATTTGTACCACTTCAATTCTTGTCATAGTCAGAGGCACCTCACGACTTTTGCATTAGTACATATTGCAAGCTATCAATATTAAATTGGCACTTGGGCGAGAAACTTACTGTTGTGGATCGTGGTCAGGCGGCGTCATTGGACCCTACATTTTCCGAAGCGGGGGTGGCCAGCTGGTGATTTACAACTAACACATTGAATTGAAACAGGCCATGATAAGCGATTTCTTGGGGCCTCGATTGAATGATATAAACTTGAACGACATATGTAAACTGTAAGTTGTTACAGGATAAGCCGCTAAAGTCGTGCGACTTTCTTCTCTGAGGTTACATGAAATAGCTAGCTCATGGTAAAAAATCAACAGCAATCGACCAACTGGAGGCGCTCGTCATTCAAACCATATACGAGATCCAACCCGACTTGGATCTTAGTTTAATAAAAATACCAGTAGGCTAGCATAGCTTTCCTTGACTGGCAAAAGGTGGAGATTCAAACCAAAGTTGACTTTATAGACACTTTTTCTCCCTCGTGACTGCACATAAAGCACGATAGCTTAATAATCGCAATCTATCCTAAGTTAAGTTAGACAAACTGAACAAGGTCCAAAGATTAGCAGGAATCAATATAAGGGGGAACACGTGGTGATGGCCACATTCTGCTGCGCATCCTCCCCTTAGACTTCGATATCAAGGAAGCGGGGTACGAATCTGACCTCGATTACCTCAGACTATAGTGTTTTTTTCACTATTTCGCTTTCTATCTAATGAGGAGTGGAAGCGAAGCTTTTCACTGGGACCGATTTTCAACCTAAAATTATTTGTCAGGTTTATCTAAATCAATCAAATAAATTTTATTGTTCTTCAACAAACCTAATTCGGCGGTACCTTTCGTGATGGTTACAATCCGCTCAACTAAGCACAAAGATAAAGGGTAATCCAACACAAGGTGTCTTTCTTTCATAGTTGAACTGTCTACAAGATCTCTGATAAGTTAAAACTAGGAGCTTTCGATATGATCACAGTAATTGGACCTAACCGCAACCACTTTGCATATTTGAATAAAGAACTTCGCCTTTATGTTTATAAGGTTCACATAACAAACGCACAACGCCGTACTTTCCCTGACTGGATGATGGAGAAAATGAAATGATCATGGTTTTCCACACAAAATTATTGTAAGTGATGAGGCTCATTTCCATCTGATTGGGTAAATAAACAAGCGATATATAGGAATTACCTCCCCGTCATAACGAAGGACAGTCTGGTGCCATTATTGGGCTCGCCAAGTCTTCTTCTTGGTGGCACTACAGTCTGGGGTGAACCTGGGCCTCAGTCAACAAGCGTCTCCAGCCAGCACGGTCTTTGCCTAGCTTTTTCCAGTACCGTACTCTCAGTTGGTTAAGGTCTCCTTCCACCTGTGTGCGCAAATATAATCGTCCTTTGCTGCGTCGTCCCTCTTCGTACTTGGCCGATATCGCTTTTTTCTCCTCCAAGTTCCAGAATTTTCCTCCAAAGGCCTAGTGCAGCCAAGGCCAAGTCGAGGCCTATGCGCCTGTGTAGAGGAGGAACGGGATAAATAAGTTTTTGTAAAGCGAAACTTGATCTTTCGAGAGAGAGCTCTACTTCTCAATTGCCTCTTGAACCAAAAGAAGCAACGGTTGGCAAGTGTAGTTCCGGGTTTTACCTCACCGCTGGTGTTTCTGTCGCTGGAAATAAGTGAGCCAAGGTAGACGAAGTCGTTAACCACTTCGAAATTATAGCTACTAAGAGTGACGTTTTGGCCAAGACGTCGGTTTTGGGCGTCTTTTTTTTATGACAGCATATATTTAGATTTACCCTCATAGGCTTTAAACCACAGCTTAGGCGCTTCCGCCTCAAAACTTACGAAAGCCCTATGTGTCCAATTTTATGTGTTCCAATCACGTCGATGTCATCCGCGTACGCCAGGAATTGCGCAGACTTGTAATAGACCGGTGATTCTTGCACAATCTTTTCAACGACGATGTTGAAAAAGTTTCATGAGAGTATGTCGCTTAGTCTAAATCCTTTTTTAACATCAAAGCTCTCGGTTAGTTCGTTACCGAAGCAGCGAAAGTTCTCCATTGTCATCCTGCACAGCCGGACGAGTTTGGCACGAATGTTAAAACTAGACATGGCTCCGTATAGCTCGTCTCTATGCACACTTTCACAAGCGGCTTTAAAATCGACGAAAAGGTGATGGGTGTCGATGTGGAATTCTTGGGTTTTCTTCAAGATCTGCCGCAGTGCAAATATTTGGTCTATTGTGGACTTGCTTAAACTGGAGCCGCATTGATAAGTTATCCACAAAAGGCTTCAGGCGTCCTCTATGCGAAGTATAAGTTCTTGTGGACCGGTCAAACGATGCTTAGATGTTTTCCTCCGACCATTTCCTTGCGGGGTCACTTGGCTATATTTTTTTTAAAAGAATTATATTGTGCCGGTTTGAGTGAATAAATTGCATTAAAGCAGGACGTCGACTGTCTTTTTTTTTAATTAATTTTAGTGATAGGACATGAGCAACGTTTATTTTCAGAAGACGATTCAACAAGACACGCTGCGAGTGAAACATTGACTCTATTGATGACTCTGATTGCCATTTGTCATATATTGTTTCCCATTACTAACCCTAGGATCTGTACTTTAGATTAAAACAATATATCAAGAAAAAGGCGTTTTCCTATTTAACTATTGTAAAATGACACCTCTTGTTGGATGAAGTTATACTCAATGTTAGATTATAAATCGACATGCGCTGGGCTGCAAACGGCCAGATGTTCTAACACCTGCTTTCTCTACCTCGTAATTATACTAAACGGACATAACACCTCTCGCAAGAGAGGGCAGGATGATACGACCAAACACAGTCTATTTCCAAAAGAATCCATTGGTTGACCAGACGACCATCAGTGTTGTCTTCATAGACCAAAGCTGGCACCAGCACCTTGGAAACAGCCCCGATTTTAATAATGGCGACATACATAAGTAATATAAGGGATATACAAGTGTTTGAACTTAATCAACTTTTAAATGCCTGTACAAAGCCCATGTACAGATACCCACCATTATAGATTATCTAACCCCAAACAATGCGGCAAAAAAGATAACAACCGGACGAAGGAGGGCTTACCCTCCCATATCAATAATCATGCCGCTCATTAACTTATCAGTTCTGTTTAAACTAATCAGACTCTAGGCAACTCTCGATAACAGGTTCTATACAAATATTACTTGTTTGGCTATTGAGTGATATGCATTACATGGAAAATAAATCTTAACCGGAAATTCCAGTCGTCACATTAGACAAGCCGACTAGTAGCGGCTGATGTTTAGAGAATGGTTTTGCCAAAAATCATAAATCAATTTGTTGCGATTAGGATGTTGGGAACTACGAGTATGTGTGGTACTTTAAAAGTATTTTTAGAATCCCAAAAACATAAACACTACGTGAAGTGTATGTAACTATGCTGCATGGGCACTAAACATCATGATGGAATTCTATTTGTAGTTTTTGAGAAGCCTAACAAAAAGGCTGAAGATCTACAACTTTATTGTGCTATTGTGTTTATTTCTGTATCGCGTGCGTGCACGTGGAAACTTTATTGAGAAGCTTGGTCGTTAATACTATGCTAGATTTGTTAGAGACAACGCTATTGGATTGTTTTATTTTTCTAAAAGTTTTATGTAGACCTGTATATTTGCAGCTATTCAAAGCTGACGGGTCACAGAAGTTTTTTACAATAGTCAAGCTTCAATATCGTAATAAAGTTCTTACTTTTGGACGGCGTAAACAGATTCAAGGGCGATTGTTAAAAGTATATAAGGACTCTCCACCTTCGAGTCGAACTGGAGAAAGATGAGCTGCTGCATTTAAATGTGGCCATACATGTCTTGAAGATGTTCTTCGTGAAGGACGTCCAAATAGTGCATCACATAGCAAAAAAACAGGGTATGATCATGGAAGATCGTCGGTTAACCGAGAAAGATTTAGTAGACGCTCTAGACACCTCATTGGGCAGTGTGGGCAATATTTTGGCTGAAGTATGTGACCTTCTCAATAACATTTGATCCTGCCAAGAAGTTTTTAGCATCAACTTTTGGGACAGAAAAGGAATTTTATTTCGTGGATTGCCTCCAAACTGGTAAAGCAATAAATGCAGATTAATATTGTACCTTTTGGACCAACTGGATGGACAAAGACCTGGTTTTTCATCAAGATAACTTACCCTCTCGCAAAGCTTTAAAAAAACCATCTTGAAAATCAGTGAATTAAAGTATGAATTGTTTCAACGTCCACCTTATTCCCCAGACTTGTCTCCCTCGGAGCTGCCGTGGAAGCATATTTTGACAGCTTTTCGGAGCCTCATTTCAGGCATGGAATCCATAAAGTAGAAGATCAATGGAACAAGTGTATTGAAGTTCGAGAGATTACTATGAAAAAATACACTGAATTTCGTTCTTATCGAACGACAAAACTTATTGAACAACCTGCTAGTACGGGGAGGAAATCTCCCACAGACTAATACTCTTCAAATTGTCTTACCTTAGCCTCGACCACATTTTCTTGAAGTGGATATATTCTTACTTTGAAAATCGCTATTACAGTGTTCCCTTCAGATCTGCCTTTTCTAACCCTTTTTTAGCTTCCTCCGGCGTCCCCCAAGGCAGCCACCTAGGCCCACTTCTTTCCATTCTTACATTGAGTTTGTCATCAAACATTCCCACCTCTCCCTATACGCCGACGACACCAAGTTCCATTTCTTCGCAACAAGATTCTTCCCTTATTCAATCGGATCTCAACAGCTTTTCTGTCTGGTGCTTTAAAATTTGCTTGGAGATTAACATTTCCAAATGCCAATAAATCACTTTTTCACGTAAACGAATCAAACCTCCTCCTCATTTCTTCTTCCTCAATAATCAGCCCATCTTCGCCGTTCAAGCTGTCCGCGATCTGGGCATGTTATGTGATCAGGAACAACATTTTCGCGCATATATCGACGAAATATGTGACTTTACGTTACCCGATCTTTCTACATGACCTTTGTCCGGCCCCTTCTTGAATACGCCTCTCAAGGTAAGGACACCACCTTACCATCAAACACACATTTCTAGAATCAAGAGCATCCAACGCGTTCAACATCCTACGTTTTGCTCTGCGAGGTTTCCCCTAACAAGACCGTCTTAAACTAATCAACATGAACACGTTGGAGGAAAGAAGAACTAAAACTTTCAGGTACCATAGACTGCCCGACCTTCTACAGCACTGTCTCTATCAGCACTAACCCTTAGCTTGAATTAAGTTCAATAAAGGGAGGTGTTTGCCTCCACGTTAATTGAAATTGATCCAAAAGTAGTGATAATGAAATTAAAACACAGTGATTATAAAGGGTTTTTCAATAAGAGCGGGTAGATGTTGAAATGGAATAAAATATGCTCTATGTAAGGTTTCTTTTTTTATTTGAAAGGCCCATGTATGCCATTATGTATGGAATATGACATCGTTGAAATGCCCGCCTCGGCCTCTTGGGGCGGCACGGTTCGGAATAGTCCAATAGAATAGTGTCGGAATAGTGACACGGGTCTGAGTGGTCCAATTTTCAGTGACTCCTCCGCGTATATCCGGCTGATTTTCGATTGTGGTTTCCTCGCATTTTCGACTTTAGGGAACCCCGCGAGAAAAAGTGTAGCGAGTCGTGACCTTGGTGGTCAATTCATGCTACTCGGGAGAGGTAACCTTTCCCTCAAATCGTTCATGCAGAATGTCAATCGTATTTTTGGATGAGTGGCAGTGTTAACAAGCAAAATTGCCGTGTATGGAGCGATACCAATCCACATGTGGTTCACCAGGTGAGAATACATCTTCAACAAGTTATCGTTTAGCGAGCACTACAGAATGATGATAACCAATTTCTTATGGCCCAAATTGAACCATATCGACCTAGACGATGATAACCTAGGTTCCAGCAGGACGGCGCTACGTGCCACACAGCCGAAGCTACACTCGATGTTTTGCGCCCTGTTTTTGAAGATCGCATTATCAGCCGCAGAGCTGATGTCGTTTGGCCACCTCGGAGCTGCGATTTGACACCGTTGGACTATTATTTGTGGGGTGCCGTCAAAGATAAGTGTTACGCCGACAAGCCAGAGACAATTGACGCTTTAAAGGACAATATTCGTGAAGCCATTGGTGAAATACAGCTGCACACAATCGATAATGTGCTTAAAAATTGGACCGATCGTGTAGGCTACTGCATGGCCAGCCGAGGCACCCATTTGAATGAAATTATTTTCCATTATTAACCGGAAGGATTGTACTTTCAAATAAAAAAAGAAATTTGAGAAAATATTCAGTAGTTTTTTTTATAGCATTTTCAAAAAAAAAAAAAGTTATTTGTCGGACCCTTTATTATCGCCTCTAGGCTCGTCCGACCACTGGGTGATACATTCTCGAGCTTCCGCCACCCAGTTAAAGAAAAAGCTCCTAAAAGAACTATATGGCTATACGCGAAAGCCAACTGGTGCGACTTCTTTCGAGTCTTTAATAGGTCGTTGTGCTTCCTCGACAATGACATATCACAAATATTATCCGAATTGTCATGGCAAATTTTACTCCAGGCCAAAGGATAAAACGTGGTTTGACTTGAGCTACAAAGAAACTATTAGGCTGAGGGAGCTAAGGCAAACAGTTTTAAGGAAAACTAAAAATAGTACATACGAGCCAGAAATGACTAACACCCAAATTCGATGGTTTAAGTTCCAAACCGACCAACAACTGAGGCGTAAAATCATTCAATGTCCCAAAGGTAGCAAAAATTTTTGGTCGTTTGTAAAAAACATAAAAAACTCAAGTGCGTCGTCTATACCAACGCTCAATGATATTCCAGCCATCACCCCCTTAGGCAAAGCTAACCTACTTGCTGCCCATTTCGCAGCCAGTTCAAAGTTCACAGCTCCCAGATTGTGCTTTGGCTTTGTACTAGAGTTCAGGGACAAGTCCATGGGACAAATCCACTTCCACACTCGTACAGTCACAAGGGTTCGCAAATACCTCGACATACTCAAATCCGCTGGTCCTGATGGTATTGCCCGAATAGTTCTGAAGAGGTGTTCTCCTACGCTGGCAAAACCATTGCGTAAGCTTTATCACGTTTCCTACTCTTCTGTGCTCTTTAGGAGTATGTGGAAAACAGCATTTGCCCAGCCTATACCCAAAAAAAGGAGAATCTTCTCCCTTCAACTACGGACCCATTGCACTAACGTCCCTTCTTTCCATGGTCATGGAAACGTCCCTTCTTTCCATGGTCATGGATTAACCGTCAGCTTATGAAATATCTTGAATCACGGAAACTCCTCAATGACCGCAGCACAGATCCACTGGTGATTTGATGGCACATCTCACCGAAGAGTGGAATCGCTCGCTTCACGAAGCAGGTGAAAGCAAAATTGTTACACTGGATATTTTGAAAGCATTTGACAGGGTTTGGCATGAAGCCCTTTTGTCGTAAATGCGTGCTTTCGGGATCGATGACTCTCTTCTTCAATGGATTAGAAACTGCCTCTCGAATCGTTCAATTCAAGCTTGATATCAATTTTTTAAATGCTGGTGTTCCCCAGGGCTCCGTCTTGTCTCCGACACTCTTTCTCTTTCTTAAAAAACTATTTAATATATACAACACGTACAATAATACCATCCATTCAACAACTAAATTTAGACCGATCGATTTCATTTGTAAAAACATCAGTAAAGAAGATATCGTCGCGTTGTTTGAAAAGCTAAAAAACGATAAAGAAGCAAGAGTTGACAAAATATGGAAACAAATTCTAAAACAAATCCCAATTCAAACCAATGTACAAACATAGTCCAAAACAGGACTGTTGTTAAATGTCAACCAAAGTATAAACAATTGAAAAACTATTCTGTCGAAGGCAACTACGTCGTCGATAGATCTACAAAAAGGAACACAAAACATTACAGAAAACAACTTAAACGCAGATATAAATACCAAAACACATAATTAACTAAATTCCAAATTGAAAGAAATATAGGCCGTCCTTTGATTTGTTTGGAAATTATGGTTAACAGTTAAGCGAAATCTCTTATATCTGACATAATAGCAAGTTCACGACAGTGAAGTGAAGTTTGGTGCGATGACTGGCTGTCTGTTTACACGGGTTGTGCCTTCACTAAATCTTTGTGTGTAGTTGTCGATAATACAGTCCATGAATACTAGGGTTAGATCATGTTATTGCCGGAAAATCATTTTGAGATAGTTTTCGTGAAAAGAATGAATGCGGTAAATGATTCAAGTGTGGACACACAGCAGTCATTTTCACGTGTTATTTAAATGGAAGGAATTATTCGAATAAATTTTCTAATTACAAACTCATTATTCGACATAACAAAACTTTAATATCAATGTATAGGGAACTTAATCCAGATGAAGTCACATTACATCTATTATTTAATGAATTTTCATAGTTATTTTAGGTATCTCACTTAACAAAGAAAAAAAAAGACAAAGTTTTGTTGAACAGACAATAAAATCACATTGTATGGTGAATGGAATACATAAAATTGAAAATAGAATAATAAGTAAAAATGCGAATGAAAGCGATAAATAAACGATCTTTTATCTTCGACGATTCAAATTAAAAGAGAGCGACTTTATTTTTTCTTCTCATTATATAAGCTTTTTAGTACAAAATGATTCGGTACTTTAGAACAAACATTACAAAAAAAATATGGCGGATTAGAATTCAAGGGAATTTCAATATGGATTGACCAGTGTTTCCGTTTGTGTACAATATAGTACTTTTTACGTATGTACATATGTATGTGACCGAACACCCATGAAATATGTCCTTCCGAGTGTCAGCAAGGTCTTCGAGAAGGTGGTCCATAGAGCCCTGTCTAAATGGGCTGAGGACAATAAAATCATCCCGGATAACCAATTCGGTTTCAGAGCGGGGCATGACACAATTCATGCCGCGTCGAAACTCGTGTCAGATATCCAATGGAATAAATGCAAGAACCAATGCACGGGTGCCTGTCTGATCGACTTGGAAAAAGCCTTCGACACCGTATGGCTAGAAGGTCTTTATTACAAGCTCAATCGGCTGACCATAAGTAAACCACTGCTATATATGATTTTTGACATGTTACAGGTAGAAAGTTCGTAGTGAAAATTGCCAACGTGACTTCTACTCAAACATTTGATATTAACAACGGACTGCAACAGGGCACGGTGAACTCGCCGATCCTTTTCAGCATTTACTTCAGTGATTTGATAACTTCTCTTCACCATTTAATAGCGTATGCGGACGATCTAATCGCGTACAGATCAGGTCCAACGATCGACGTCATTGCCACCCTCTTGCAGCTTGACTTCGAAAAAATTCAGCAGTATTGTGATGACTGCAAGTTGAAGATCAACTGCCAGAAATCAGAAACTATTTTGTTCAGAACGCCTTTGTCTAGGGCCTCTCGAGACACTAGAAAAAAATGGCGCGGGTTCTCAATTCTTGGACAGGTCGGGCGCCCACTGGCGAAACAAAGTGTAGTCAGGTACCTTGGGATCTGGCTAGACCAGTATCTATATTTTGACAAACATGTAGATGCTGCTCTGGCAAGGGCCCGAGGCGCTTTCGCTCTGCTTCATTGCAGCCAACTTGATCCCAGGGTGAATCAGGCCCATGATTGCCTATGGATGCCCCGTCTGGTTCAATGTGAGAGCCAGCTTAATGGAAAGGATTCGGGTGTTTGAGCGACAATGTCTTAGGACTTGTCTCGGGTTACATATGACACCCGAATCTGATTACACGAAATTTTACCCGAACGAGGTCCTATACAATAGGGCCAGGATTGTACGGGTGGATAACTTCCTGATCAAACTGATTCGAGGCCACTTTGCGAGAGCAATGACTTCGGTCAATAGCCTAATCTCTGGGGCTTACTACCCCAAAGATTTATATCACGAGAGAGTGCGCCTTAACGGCTTTGTCCCGCCAGAAGCATTCCTCTATTTAGATAGATGTGGGCTGATCCAGGATAGATTGGCGGTGCCGCTAATCTTTCACGTGGGTCGCAATTCCGTGGAACGGCGATTCCTCTACGGACCCGATGTCGCGCTCAGTGAGCCCGAGCGCCTCAGGTTCTGTAGATCGGTCTCCCGCCGGGATCGAGGAGACGTAGTGCGCCAGCATCAACGCTTTTGGTGGCTGGAGGGAACTGCGTCAGTGGACAATAGCTTCAGCTTCTTCAAGGCAGGGCTTGCCTAACACCAATGGCAGGCTTACATAGGGTAGGTTAGGGTAGGATAGAACAAAAAAAAATATTAAAAACCAAAGAAATTATAAATATGTACATATATTAAAACCAAAAAAAAAAAAAAAAGATATATATATATATATATATTATACATATATAAAATATAATATATATACAGGGTGTCTCACGAGCGGTGTGCCAAAAAGCTAGAGCGTGTAGGTCTAGTCAAGAAAAAAATCGTATAGGAGGGGGGGGGGTCTATTCCCCCCCGTTTAGCCGGGAGGGGCAATTTTCTAAAAAAATTACTTAATTTGGAAAAAAATTTATTAAAAATCAACAGTTACAGCCACAATGCCGTGATATATTTTTTTGTAAAGCCAGAAACCTCTTCTTTCATCTTGTTTCTAAACGAAGCTGTTTTAAGGAATAGTTTTTGAGAAATTAATTTTCAAACTCAAAATTTTGAAAAAAAAAAAACCTAACAAAGTAAGAGAAGAATATATTGAAGAAAGAGAACAGGGTTATGTACGTCAAGAACTATAAGGCTACCAGGCATAAGGAACAACCAAAGTTCCGAACACTTAACCTTTCCAATATACACCCGACTAATATAAAACGCCCCTATAAATTTGCAGGTCAACTGGATGTTAATGATGTTCCTCTTGACTCTAACAATGGTGACACCGACAACACAACACTTTCTTGACTTACAACAAATAAACGAACAAACAGGTTTTGTAAAACTAACAGAAAAGAGGACTTCTTAATGTAGTAGGAAGTGTAGAAAGTCGGCTTTTTGGTACAATGAGTGACGAAGACAGACAAAACATAGACAAACATTTACGAACAATTTCAATAAACAACCATAATTCGATAAATGAACTTAATAAACAAGTAAAAATGAATAACTCCTTCGATAATACATTCCAACTTTTAAAAGAAACAATTGAACGCGATAGAATTATTATATCAAAACAACTCAATAATATACAAAGAACAGAAAAAGATATTGCACTGGAACAAATTTATTTTGACCAACTATATAAACTCAAATATTTAGCTGATAAGGTTGAACATATTCAGGACAATATAATCTCAACTAGAAACAATATTTTGCACCCGAGTGACAAGTTAGCTCTGTTGGTTTACTCATCCACAACATCTCCCCTCTTGATTGATTTACACATAGGTGTACCTTCCTTTAAGTACAAGACGCTCAGGTGGACCCGGTTTCGGACTGGACGTCGCGGAATCTCACTTCGAGTGCCTTGGTCTGCCTTGGTTCTTTGCTCTGTTTGTTCTGTATCACTAGGTTCAGCTGGATTGGTCTGCTGTTCTTGACCTTCAGGATTTTCACACGACTCCCTTGAACGTTGGTCGAATACATTTGGAAGTATATGATAAGCTTTCATTTCCGATTCTGTCCTCCTTGTCAGCAGGCTTGATGGGACTTCCCTGAAAATGGAAGAGGAAGTTTAAATCATTTTTTCCTTGTACCTGATGCCTAAGTCGTAATTGGTTTAAATGTCGCCTCCAGATCCTATCTCCTACTTGGACGGCATACATCCTAGAACCAATTTTTATAAGTATAATCCCTGGAACCCGGAAATGTTGAGGGTTATTGAAATTCTTTGCATAGACTGGATCATCCGGCTGAAACTCCTGATGTCTTGCTCCATGTTGACGGTTGAACTGGTTTTCCATCTTCCGATCCTTCTGAAGAGCTTCAGGTGCTGGTGGTCTAAGCAAGTCGAGTGATATTTTAATTTAACGCCCCAGCTTGAAGATGTCGACGAACTTCTCCGCCTGACCATTTGACTGCGGGTGAAAAGGTGCAGTTCTTATGTGTTTGATACCGCCTGTGGTACAAAACTCGGCGAAACTTCCAGCAGCGAACTGAGTACCATTGTCCGACACTATTACGTCTGGGAGACCAAACCTTGCGAAGACTTCTCGTAGCACACTTATAGTAGCCGATGCTGTAGTTGACTGCATACAAAAAATCTGCGGCCATTTTGAGAACGAGTCCACTAATATTATAAACATCCGGCCTTGAAATGGCCCAGCGTAATCAATATGAATTCGCGACCATGGTTTGGTTGCCACTGTCCAAGATGCCAGTGGTGCTTTAATAGGAGCGGGTGCTGCCGTTCCACAAGCTACACACTCCCTGACAACTTCCTGTATGTCTTCGTCTATCTGTGGCCAATACACATAGCTGCGTGCTAACGCTTTCATGTGGACTATACCTGGATGTCCAGTGGGCAACTGCTTGAGAATTCTTTTCTGCAATGATAATAGTATTACAATTCTGTTTTGTAGTAAAATGCAACCTTGAACTTCGCTTGGTGCCTCTCGACGGAAATAGAACCTCTTCAGATTAATATCCTTTAAATTATCCGGCCATGACGTTTGAATAAATTACCGAACTTGACTCAAAATAGGGTCAATAGCGGTCTCTCTCTGCACTAACGGAAACTTCACTGGTAGATGCTGGAAAGAATCTGACAAAACTCTGTTGACTTCAGCTTCGACGTGAATGGCGGCTATGAAGAATTCCTCTTCCTTGTCAACTGCTTGACGGGTGATCAGCCGCGACAACGCATCGGCGTATCCAAACTTTACAGTATTGACGTACTCAATTTTGAAGTCATAAGTGAGTAGCACTAGGCCCCATCTTTGTAAACGATGCGCTGTGAAGACAGGTATTCCCTTCTTACAGCCGAATATAGCCAACAGTGGTTGGTGGTCTGTCTGCAACGTAAATCGTCTACCATATATCCATCTGTGAAATTTTTTTACGCAGAACATAAGGGCTAAAGCTTCTTTTTCAGATTGACTGTAATCTTGTTCAGTTTTGGACAATGCCCTAGAAGCATGTAAAACTGGCTTTGTGGAACCGTCTGAAAACCTATGCAGCAAAACGCCACCAATACCATCTTTAGATGCATCACATGCAACAATTATTTCCTTTTCTGGATCAAAATGTACTAGGAGCAGTTCAGACTGGAGGGCTGCCTTAGCCTTCCCAAAAGCAGCGCGGCATTCCTTTGTCCAGATGAATGTTTCTTCTTTTCTCAGCAATTTGTCAAACGGTACACGTATTTCTCTAATTTTCGCTATAAACTGAGAATAAAAATTAAGCATGCCCAAAAATGCTCGAACCTGTGTAACGTCTTTGGGCTCTGGCATGTTTGCAATAGCTGCGACTCTATTTCCATCAGGTCTTCGACCATGTTCGTCTATTACGAATCCCAGAAAACGTACACTGGACTGAAAGAAACGACATTTTTCATAATTCAGCTTAAATCCCCATTCAAGACCATCTCAAGATTATGTGCATGCTCCTCTATAGATTTTGCCGCTACTATGATATCATTAATGTAGGGCACTACGCCAGCTAGTCCCGATAACATGGTGCACGTAATTTTTTTGAAATGTGCCAGGTCCAGTTTTAACATCAAGTGGCAATCGCATGTACTGGAACAGTCCTTGATGTGTGTTGATTGTCCACAAGGGTCGTGGCTTTTCATTTACCTTCACCTGCAAGTATGCGGCTGAGAGATCAATCGTCGAAAAGTATTTACCTCCGTTAAGTGTTACGAATATGTCATCGGGCAGTGGTAATGGAAATTGATTTGGCTCCAGTGCATCATTCAACCCTGTTGAGAAGTCTGCACAGATTCGTACCCCTCCTTTTGCTTTTAGAACTGCGACAATCGATACAGCCCATTGTGAGAAATCTACTTTCTTTATTACACCCTGGTTCTCAAGACGACTGAGTTCTTCGTCTATTAACGGAAGCGAAGCAAATGGCACTGGGCGTTTTGGCTTAAAACACGGAATAGCTCTTTGCTTAAGATGCAGGATTGCTTCAGCTTTAGTGCATAATCCCAACGAACCATCAAATAAATCGGCGTACTTTGACTTTATTGCAGCCACCTTGCGCTGAATAACCTCTGTTGATCTTACCGATTCTTGACCGCTGCCTTGTATCTGATTACAAATAGAGTTCAAAGGAACGTCAAAAAGATGTAAAGCCTCAATCCAGTCTATTCCCAGTATGTCAAGCTGTGGTATGCAGGTTATGTAGCACACTCCTTCGAATTCGTTACCCCTAAATGACACATGGCACTGCAACTCCCCAGTCAAAATGAGAGGCTGTCCACTAGCGTTCCTAGCAGAGTGCGTTGTTGAATTAACATGCGGGCTTCCAATCATCTTCAATGTTCCTTCGGACAATATGATTATATCGGACGCTGTATCGACCTGCATCTGGACAGGATGTCCATTTATCTACACGCCGTTCAGCATTATCCACCTTCGACACTGAAAATATACTTTTTGCTTCATGATTAGTTTTAGAATTACCATAAAACTTGTTTTTGAAATGCTTTTTTCTCTTGCTGTGCGCTTTCGCCTTATTGCAAAATTCTTCCTTCTGTCCCTGACGACCACAATCACTGCATTTATGTGCCTTGTACCAACATTTGTCGGCATAATGCATACCGCCACAGAACCAGCACGGGCTCTTTGGAGTTTTCGAATTCTTAGGTTTGCTCGACTGCCGCACAGCTCTAACTTCAGCGTCCCCTAAACGACCTTCTACCAGGGCAACATCATGTTTAAGCATAATTATGCGCTCGCATTCGTTAGCCAACCTTGTGAGAGTCAGTTTTGGGTCACGTTCATCCGCCTCAAGCTTCGCCAGCAACCGCGTTCTTATGTCCAGAGCACTCGAACTTGTAAGACCACAAACGAACATAAGGCATTTAAATACATGAGGTGTAATTGAAGTTAGTTTGAAGTCTTCGCACTTTTTATTGACCTTGCCGGTATATGTTTGGAAATCGTCCCCAATTCTCTTCTCTATTTTGAGACAGTTGTAACGGGTCGCAAAAAGCGATGAGTTACGGGAATATATCTCCGTTAGCTTGGTAGCTGTTTCACTAAAGCTCATCTCCCGCGTTTTTTTTGGGGAAGATTAGATTGGCATAGCGGTTGTACGCAGTTTCGTCCAATTTCCTTAACAGCAATCTTACCTTGGACGCATCATCCAACTACTTCCCTTCCACGTTGAAGACATCTTCATGTCGGCTGTACCATTCGGGAAATGTAAATCCATTCTCTGGATCATAGGCGAATGTACTTAATCCATTTGCTAGTGTCTCCATAATCCTCTCTGCTGATGATTTTATCGTGGTAGGTGGCGAAAAGTGGCTGCCGTTGAGGGAACCATCTAGAATTGATTTCATCAATTCCTGTTGCTGATGCAAGACCTCCTGCTGGTTTTTCAGAAAAACTGCAAATTGGTCTTTGTCCATTGTGCACGGTGTGATCTTTAATTGCAAAAAAAAACAAAACGTAATTCTCGTCGCCACAATATGTTGTGTTTTAATCTTAAATAAAACTCGTGATTCCGCAATAGTAACTTATACGTCTGTATTCAGACAATGCTGAACAAAGAGTGCCCATGAGTCTTTTAAAACCACATGGTGAATGAATAATGACAGCTGATGCTGAATGACCGCTGACAAGTTAGCTCTGTTGGTTTACTCATCCACAACAGTTAGAAGTAGTTAGCTGTATTCCAGGAAAACACCTTGCTATTCGCAATCAAAATTCCCAGAAACTTTGTAACATTAGCACTAAAATTATTAATGCCAGTACCAAACGAATATTTTATGGAAATTAAGGAAGAAAAAGAATTCATAATAGAATATAAAAATATGCTTTTAAAATATGAAGTCAACAAGAATATAAAGGAATTAGATGTAAGCAAACACTGTGTACTTAAGAACGATTGTGAACTAATAAGTTAAGTTAAGCAAAAACCAAGGAAAGGAGGTCAACGGACTGCTAAACTGTATCTCACTGCGGAGAATGAAATAGAAGGTGCATCACTCTCATCGGTTCCGAAATTAAAATTTCTCCATCTCTCTCGGCTGAGTGCGAACGAAACTGAAGAGAACATAATTTCTTACACGTCACTTAAGCTGCAGCTTCCAAAAAATGTGCTTCGCTGTAAGAAACTAATAAAAAAGGATGTGGATCCCCTTTCCCTACATTACATAAACTTTAAATTGGGAATCCCGGCCTATGCGTATGAAAAGGCTCTTAATGCCTAAATTTGGCCACTAGGAGTGCAAATTAAAAACTTCTCCCATTTCCCAAAGTCAAAAAACGGGAACATGGACACCCAGCCGATTCAAACCTAAAATGTGCTCCCTCATTGCCCCTTCCCCTAAACATTTATTACCACAACGCAAGTGGAATTCGGACCAAAACATCGGATTTATTCAATAACTCATCTCAATCATTCTATGACGTCATCGTTATTGTCGAATCATGGCTGTACCCGGACATTTCATCAAACGAGATCGTCGACTCAAGAATATACAACATATTCAGGATCGACCGATGTAAATCTGGGGATGAACGAGGTGGCGGTGTAATTGTTGCTGTCCGCACATGTTTTTTTTTGTAGGCAAATTTCTTTGTTATTCACTGATGTTGAACAAATCTGCATCTCAGTTTCTTTTCCTTCTACAAAAAGTAATTTGTTTTTAATTTGTAGTTATGCTCCACCTAAAAGTATACCACAATTTTATGAAAAGCATGCTTTTAGTATTGATTTTATTAATAATATGAGTACAGTATGAACTTGGTAGTCGCAACTAATAGAAATCGGGGTTGTTGCATTTACTGAGGTCGTTGCACCTACCGAGGAAAAATTATACAGTTAGCAATATGATAAGTAGAGCACATTTGGCGAGACTTGAAGCAGAAAGTACATATTTTTATTATTTAAAAGTTTATTTCATTTACTTTATTTTTCGTTGATTTTATAATGAAACATTACAAATGGTTATACTTTAGTAGACCCGTATGTACATACATACATTTCTGATTACATAAAAATACCTTATTTTTTTTTAAAAAGATCTGTAATTGTTGTCTGTACTTTGTTACAATTTAGGCTTTTTAGAACAACAGTCGGTAATTATTCGGAAAAAGGCCCTACTCACCGATATTGATGAAATTTCAGTATGTCAGATTAGGATTTTTTCTAAGAATTTTGATATATATATTTTAGGTCGGACTTATCTAGTTTGGAAGATATAAGCTTTTTAAATTTTCCATACAAAATAAGATTTCATTATGCCTAAAAGTATGCAACTATGTTTTAAATAAAATTATTCTTCATATTCAATTTCCTTAATATGCAGTCGGAAAAGCTTCAGTTTGTTAGGTATGTACATGAAAAACTACATACATACATACATATTAGAAATAACCGTAAATGTGAGATGTCAAATGTGAAATGAAATGTGTGTTGCAATTGTGAAGCCATTGTTTTTAAACGTTTTGATTAAATTCTGAAAGTGTAAAAACAGGCGCCTGCCAGACAGTCGTAGACATACCCTTAGCGGAGCGACGAAGTCGCGTGAGCGGCTAAACCCTGCGAAGAAAAGGGTTAAAATCCTGTTAGCGAGCGAAGCGAGCCACCCACATCATACTTTAAATACACCGGACTTTTTCTAACCTCTTGCATAGTTCCAGGCATAACTATGATTCAACTAAATCAAGCCAAATCTGTATTTTGTATGGGAACTTCAAAAGCTTATATCTTTGAAACTAGGAAAGTCCGACCTAAAATATATATATCAAAATTCTTAGAAAAAATCCTAATCTGACATACTGAAATTTCATCAAAATCGGTGAGTAGGGCCTTTTTCCGAATAATTACCCAACAGTCTGCCGTAACTCCTTCAGATGCAGAATATCTTTTACTGCAATAGCGTTTTCTTCAGCCCACTGAATGCATGAGTTAAATGATTGCACAGCAATTGACGCTTTTATTTTAGGACGTGGACTAAGTTCAGCTTCGCTTTCATCTGTATTTTCGTTTTCTTGGGCTTCGTGATCCATTTCTTGGCCAACTGAACTTTAGTGCATCCATTCATTAAGCTCTTCATTTGTAAAGGAGTCATTTCGTGCAAGTTCTTGGAGCATTGATGTAAGGGTTGCGCGATCGTTGCTTAGAGGAATGTTGTCCTCTTCACTCCATTCAACATCTGGTTTCATTAACACATTCCAGCACTTGCGTATGGAGCTTGATGACACTTTTTGCCATGCACTAGCTAGAAGGCAGATAGCATGTCTTAAGTTGAATCCCTTAATTTTTTGTTCCAGATGTAAGGTTTTATTCGCTATCAAATGTGCTAAAAGATTTTTTTTTATAATAAACTTTTGTTAAGTTAATAACGTTTTGGTCAATGGGTTGGAGAATGGCAGTGCAGTTACCTGGGAGACACATAACGGTTATCATACCATCATCACTTTTCATCTCATTGTCTTTAGGGTGGCATGGGGCGTGATCCAAGAGTAACAGGGCTTTCTTGGGAAGCCCCTTGGAATCAAGAAATTCTCGCACCTACAACAATCCGAAAAATAAACAAAAATTTTAAAATAAACATTCAAGAGATTTCTAATTTTTTTTTATTTTTACCTCAGGAACAAACGTATGGTGAAACCAGTCTTCAAATAACAGAAAAGTCATCCATGCGTTCTGATTAGCCTTGTAGACTACGGGCATTTTATTAAAGTTTTTGAATGCTCTAGGATTTTGTGCTTTACCAATCACTAGGAGTTTCACTTCGTGTGAACCAGATGCATTTGTGCAGGCGAGGAATGTTATTTGTTCCTTGCTAATTTTGCGTCCAGGAGCAAATGATTCATTGCAGCTCACCAGTGTTTCGTCTGGTATCTGCCTAAAGAATAACCCGGACTCATCAGCATTATAAATTTGTTCTGTTGAAAGATCCAGCTCCTTAATTTTGTTTCCAAACTGAACTTAAAACGGCTCAACAGAAGCTGACTTATTGGAAAGCTTTTCCCCACAAATTTTTAAGTAACGGAGGCCATATCGCTTTTGGAAATTGGACCCAACCATTACTTGCATTGAAAGATCCCTCCTTTTCTTGTATTTCCTCATGCAACTTGCGAGCTTTTGCTTTGATAATATCAATGGAAATGGGCACGTTTTGATTTCTTTGATTCAAAAACCATTTGTAGAGAGCCTTTTCCATTTTGGGGTATTCACAAGACGTTCGAGTTTGTCGTCTCCCTGGTCCAGCTTCCATATTTACGGCATATTTGAGAATTGCAACTTATTTTTGTTTAAGTCTTGTTATTGTCGACTTGTGTACCTTATAATCTTGGCAAATGACTTTTGCCGATACACCACATTTTAGTTTATTCAAAATTTCACTATAAATTTATAATTTTTTTTGTGATAGCCTTCGCTTTAAAACAAAAACCCTACCGGCGTACGCAAAATCAACATGCTACTAAAAATTATCTATCATAAAATAACGGTCATTTGCGAATTCCTCATAATACTATATGAAGGGAAATGAGAAAAAAACCAAAACAAACATACATATGTACATACATTATGTGTTTATTTCTTACTAGCATCATAGAAGTTGCAGTTATTGAGGTATTTTTTTTTTTGATTAGTTGCACTTACAGTATCGGACAAAACATTTGCAACTCGAACAGAAACTGGGAAATTTCATAAAATTCATAATTTTTTTAATCGAAATCATAACAATCTTCACATATTTTTGAAAGCTCTATATTTAAGGAAAATAAAAACATCTGATTCATAAAAATCCAATAAATATTTCTTAAGTTATGATAAATTATGATAAGGTACTTATAATTTTCTCGCGACAAAACAATTGCAACTGAAGTGACTGCAACGTTCAAAAGTATATTTACCGTTGTAGCGCAGTTGTTTTCCACTATTTCTGAGTTGTGCCGTATTGAACAGATGTCTGAGGTTCGTTGCATGAAGGCTCACTTGCGTACGAGTAAATATTTTTACACAGAGCAGACCTAGAGTGATCTTGAAAAAGGGTAATAATGGCACATTTTAAATTTGGTGATGCATTAAGGCAGCATATTGTGGATGATTTCACATCAGGATTTACACAAGAGGAAAAAACTATGAAATACAAAATAAATAAATCGTTGGTTTCCCGAATTACAGGTCGATATAAAAAACCAAAAGAAATAGCTGTTGGGCATCGTGGTGGCCAACCACGTAAAACAAGCTCCCGAACGGACGCTTTGTTGGCACAAAAAGTCAAAATTGATCCCTTCATATCTGCGCCGAAATTGGTTCAAGATTTCCTGTTAACAGTAAGTGCTAGAACAGTATCTCGTCGGTTGACCGAAGTTGATATGTGCACTTATCGACCTGCCAAAAAACCATTGATTTCGATCCGAAACCAGAAAAAGTGAATTCTATTTGCAAAAGAACATCTATGTTGGGACATTTAGAAGAGGAGCTCAGTCCTTTTAAGTGATGAGTCAAAATCCAATATCATGGGTAGCGATAGAATTACGTACGTTAGGAGACCACTTGGCAAGCGGCTCCAAACTCGCTTTTGCTTAAAAACTTTTAAGCGTGGTGGGGGCAATGGTGTGATGTGGGGTTGTTTTTCTGTTGCTAGTTTGGACCCATTGCATCGCATTAATGGTATAATGGACCAACACGCATATAAATACATCTTAAACGATGTTATGCTACCATAGGCGGAATGGAAAATGCCGCTGCATTGGGTCTTCAAACAGGAAAATGACCCAAAACACACATCAAAGCTTGTCAAATCGTGCCTCAGTGACCGGAGTCGCCCGACTTAAACCCAATTGAGAATCTTTGTGAAATTGTGAAACAAAGAATAAATCGGCTTGATGTTCGAAATGCGGAAGATTTTTTTCTCAAGAATAGAGAAGGCCTAGAATGATATTCTAACATATATAAAAATATATAAATTCTTTAAAATATTCCCTTGAATATTTAAAAGAATTTAATTGAATCCATTCCACTACGATGCACGACAGTGATTGAAAATAAAGGATTTGCCACGAAATATTGAATATTTTTTAGTTTTTTTTGATTTGAATATGAAGTTGCAATTATTTTGTCGCGTAAAAATTGTAAGTACCTTATCATAATTTATCATAACTTAAGAAATATTTATTGGATTTTTATGAATCAGATGTTTTTATTTTCCTTAAATATAGAGCTTTCAAAAATATGTGAAGATTGTTATGATTTCGATTAAAAAAATTATGAATTTTATGAAATTTCCCAGTTTCTGTTCGAGTTGCAAATGTTTTGTTCGATACTGTATAAAGGTTATAATGCTATGTTTCATACTGTTGCAAAAATCGAGGAGTTGCGTGTATCAAGGGTTGCGGTTATCGAGTTCGTACTGTAATGACTTTGATAACTTCTGTATTTTAGGAGATTTTAACTTGACCGGTTTAAAATGGATTAATTTAGATTCAAATAATTATCTTGTGCCAGAAAATGTTGCCCATGATTATGAACATAAGTTTCTTGATTTGTTTACCTCATTAAATTTAAAACAGATCAATTCAATAACAAATTCTAATTCAAAGATTTTGGATCGAATTTTTACATGTTGCGACGAGATTAATACCTCGGTCGCAATTGCTCCATTGCAACTTCTAAATGAGTCAATTAACCACAACCAGATTATTGTTGAGTTATCTTTGTATAAATATCTTAAACCACAAGAATCTAAATTTAAATTGCAATTTAACTTCTCTAAAACTGATTTTGTTAAACTTAACGATATGTATAGGAGTATAAATTGGCTTAACGAGTTACAAAACTTAAATTTAACTTCCATGTATTTCCGTTTCGTTGAAATCCTTAAAAAAGGTTTCTCGGAGTGCGTCCCTTTAGCAAGGTGTCACACATCAATTAATCCACCTTGGTATACTAAGCAGTTATCTACCCTTAAAATTTTAAAAAATAAAGCTTTTAGAAAATATATTGGGTATATAACGGTTTTTTTTCTTCAAATTTGAACGTTTATTTAAGAAAAACATGTACAATAGTATTATTCAAAGTATTGCCCATCTGAAGCTATGACTTTTTCCCATCTTTCTGGCAATTTGTGGATCCCATCACAAAAGTACCTACTGCGCCGGCTTGGCAGCCAAGAATGAATCAAGCCAATTTTTGATATCCTGCTCTGATGTGAACCGTATTTCAGTGAGGGCGTTCTGCATCGACCGGAACAAATGGTAGTCAGAAGGGGCAAGGTCTGGGCTATAAGGCGGGTGGGGTAAAACTTCCCATCCACTGCTTTCCAAATAGTTCTTAACCGGAATAGCAACGTGGCGTTCTTCGGCTACTGCTCTCTTCAAACGGATTAATTGTGTTCGGTAGCGTTGTCCATTGATGGTTTCACCCGGTTTTAGCAGCTCATAATACAGCACACCCTTCTGATCCCACCAAATACAGAGCATTACCTTCGCGCCATGGATATTCGGCTTTGCCGTTGATTTAGCTGGTTGGCCGGGTTTCACATATGATTTTTTGCGCTTGGGGTTGTCGTAATGGATCCATTTTTCATCACCCGTAACAATCCGATGCAAAAATGACTTCCTTTTGTGGCGTTCCAGCAGCATTTCGGACATGCAAAACCGCCTTTCGACGTCTCTCGGCTTGAGTTCATGTGGAACCGAATTTCCTTGCTTTTGAATATATCCAGCTGCTTTTAAACGTTTTGAAATGGCTGCTTGAGTGACACCCAAAGATTCTGCGAGCTCTTCTTGTGTTTGGCAATAATCTTCATAGAGTAATGCTTCCAGTTCTTCATCTTGAAACTTTTTTGGCTGCCCAGGACGTTCATCGTCTTCCAAGCCAAAATCACCACTTTTAAATTGTGCAAACCACTTTTGGCACGTTCGCTCAGCTAGCGCATGTTCACCATAAACTTCCACCAAAATACGATGACCTTCGGCAGCAGTTTTCTTCATATTAAAGTAATGAAGAAGAACTCCCCGCAAAAACACTTTTTCAGGCACAAAGTTGGACATATTTGAGTGAAAACAAATTATTTTTGTTAACGCTTCAAATGATTGACATACATATGTATACTGAAATGACGTATAAAGACAGTAGCTTTCCAACGCATGTTCCAATGGAATAATACAAGTTACGCCATCTCTTAGCAAACCGCACGAATTAAGTTATAGACCCAATAGAATTTCAAAGAATCCCCTTGATTATGGCATTATCAGCAAACTACGTAGAGACTTTTTTATTCTTAATAAGTTTTTATACAAAAATTACATATTCACCATTGAAAATAGTATTAAACTGATAGCAAATCATTTTCATTAATTCAAAAAGAAAATCTGTAGGAATGTCCAATTTAATTTATTTTAAAGATAATGAGTCAGATAATATCGACTCTACCCTTGATTTATTTGCAAATTTCTTCCAATCAACCTTTTCCAATTCCGTCCTCAATCCCAAGCACCCTTGGCCACAGTTTTCCAACTTCATTAAACCTTGGATTTTTTGCCTTAGATCTTACCGAAGTTTTATTTGCACTGCAAAATTTAAGGGCAAATACTAGTTATGAGACCGATGGAATTCCACCAATTATTCTTAAATATTGTGCTGACACACTTTCCCATCCTTTATCAATTATATTTAACTGTTCCTTGTCCGAAGGTATTTTTCTTGACGACTGGAAAGAGTCATTCTTAGTTCCTATACATAAATCTGAATCAAACAATAATGTTGAAAACTACAGAGGTATCTGTAAGCTGTCGGCTATTCCAAAACTGTTTGAAGGCATAGTCAAGAACAAACTTGATTCTTTAACTAAAGAACATATATTAGAAGCCCAACATGGTTTTATATCTGGTCGCTCGACCTCTACCAACCTATCAGTTTTTTCCCCATTATATAAAAAGCAAGTAGATACTATTTATACAGATTTTAGTAAGGCATTTGATTCTGTAAATCATTTAATACTGATCAGCAAGCTTGACGCTTTTGGATGTCACTCTCAGTTACTTCGTTGGATATCTTCTTTTCTCTTACAACGAACCCATAGAGTTAAAATTGGCAATTCATTATCGAAACCAATTAATTGTTATTCTGGCGTTCCTCAAGGTAGTCACTTAGGACCTCTATTATTTATTATATTTGTTAATGACATTACTCTCTCGATTAAGCACATCAAGTGTCTGCTATATGTTGACGATATGAAAATATTCAAAAAGTATCAAAGATGTTGATGACTGCAATTTGCTTCAATTAGATTTACACAGAATCTTTCAGTGGTGCAAAATCAATGGACTTAAACTTAACCTAGACAAATGTTATTCAATTTCGTTTTCTAAAATAGTCCTTCCTACAGAATTTAATGACACTATCAACTCATCACGTCTTTCAAGGGTTAATAATATTAAAGATTTGGGTGTTAGGCTCAGCTCTTCTTTCTCATTTCATACTCACATCAACCAGACACTGGCCAAGGCCAATTCAACACTTGGCTTCATTAAACGTAATACTAAAGGGTTCACCGACCCATTTACTTTGGTGGCACTATACACTTCTCTCGTCAGACCATTGCTTGAGTATGCTGTTGTAATCTGGAATCCTAGCTCCATAACTTTGTCAATTACTTGTTTGCCAGGGACATCCTTTCATATCACATAAAGTGCTCTTCCCTTCTTGAGTTAATACAATTTTATGTGCCCCCCAGGCCTCTTCGTACTCGACGTATTTTAAACGAAAGATTCCATAATACAGCCTATGGGAAAAACGAACCACTAACAACAATAATTAGGGCCTTTAACGAATTGTCAATACAATTGGACTTATCTGATACTAGACCTAACTTCAAAAGGAATTTGTTAAGTCTTTTTATCTTTTAAAACCTTTCCTTTTAGGTATTGTATGTACTTTAAATAAATAAAATTGTACAATACTATTTCTCAAATCTGTTAGTACGTAAGTAGCTTGTAGATGAATAAATGAATAATAAGAAATAATAAAACTGAAACTATATCTACAATATAGATGATAATACAATCTCTATAAAGAACAAACTCAAATGTAAATCAAACGTGCGATGACAGAGAAATTAAATTAGTAGGAAATTATTTTGTAAACTTTTCAAACTGTTCCATAACTATCCTAGACCAAACGTATTCAAATGTACAACACATAGAAAAACAAAAATTTTATTATCCAAACAATAAGATTAATCTTAATGCATCTGAAGCTCTAAAGTTCAATAAAATCGTAATAGAATCCTTTGAAAACCTTAATGAGATAAAAGAAATAAAACTTAAGAAGCTGTTGTCATACAAATTTGATATAATGTACATACTGATCGGTGTAACCATATCCACAAAATAAACAAAAGAATTCAGGGGAATTCTTCTCTAAAGGAGGGAGAGATTACGTCGAACGAACTTGCCATCTTCCAAGAAATCGCTCAGCATGCACGGAAATTGGAGAGTGCCTTTTTGCGAATTCTAAGTTCACAAAGTACGAAAGGAAATGGTTACACCGCGTCAGCAAAATAGAACAACTGAATAGATAAGACAAGAAAACTCGAATATGTTCTAAGCTCGAACAGGCAGTTGCAGTCGAGCCGTGCTCCCATTTGTTTCTCGTGGTTATTTTTAAAAAAATATCAAACGCGGAATACATTGACGTGAGTTGCGTGACAATTTTCAATATATGTACATAGTTCAATGGATTTTGCGGTCCATTGGATGTTCTTTCACTTGCATTTCGATAGATATTTAGCACAGAATAAAAGAAAAAATCACTCGAGAGATCCTGATTATCCTCCGACTTTTGAGAGGAATATACGATACCTATAGAATTTCCCGTTGACCGCGTTTGTATTGTATACATATGTATGTATATGCCTTCACCTCCAACTTTTTAATATCTCACAGAAGTTGGTTGCAACAATTTTTTTATTTATTTACTTATCAACTCTACAGACATTTTCATTAAAAGTTTTTCTTTTCACTTTCAGGGTGACTGGTGGCTGGCACGCAGCAAGAAATCCCGCCAGGAAGGCTACATCCCATCAAATTACGTCGCCAAATTGAAATCGATAGAAGCCGAACCGTAAGTACAATTTAAATTTTTATAATATGCCTTGAAAATCAACTGCCATTTCATTGCCAACTCGTGTTGGGTTGTGATACGTGCTAATAGTCATACCACGTACCGCCTAAGTATATGCTACACTAACGATCTCCCACTTTTGTATAACAGTTGCCATGTGCTTGGAGTTTTACTCCTGCCTGGCGACCGTCTCGCGCATAAAAATACCTTTTTAAGGCTGATTTGAATTGGTGCCAAATCCAGGAGCAAATTCCTGGCAAAAAAAAAAAACCGAAAAAAATATAAATTGGCGGTTGCGACACCAATAACCTACTTGTGGGGAGGGCAACCGCAGTTGGTTCGGTGAAAATCAAAAACTGAACAGATGACGTCGCTGGGATGATGGGAGATGCCAAAACGTGAGAGAGCAAAGTCCATGCGACTTTTGCCATTAAACGAGTTTATTTTGTTTATTTTTGTTTTCGAGTTTGGCAATTTGCATTCGGTTCATAAAGCACTTAGGAGCGGTAGCATAGGCAAGGGTTGAAGCCTTGTTACTGATTTTTATTACGCTCTAATTAAAGATTAATTGGTTCTCTTGGATTAAGATGCATCTGGAATAACAAGTGAAGCGATGGCATTGCATTAAGCTTTAATGTATTCTAAAGTGATGTGATTCAGGTGGATTTTTCCCCCCCTCTTGTGTGACTTACAAAATTGTTGAAATTGTTTGTTGATATGATTGTGGTCAAGGTGGGAAAAGTGTCTTGACGTCATTGGCATTTTTGAGATCGATATTGCAGAATGTAATGAAATCGATGTTGGTGGAAAGGTGACTTCACAAGAAGTCATGGCATACCAAGGCATATACGTGGCTGGGGAGAAATCGGTTTTTATAGCCTGGTCAACGGAAGGAGGTACATAATGTTAAGACAACCGAAGTTTTCGTCTTACCCTGTGTCCAAAATTATGACAAAAGCTATTAACTCGGTGGTAAAATGTTGGCTTCTGAGGACGTTGACACTTGGCCTAAATCCCGCGACAGTCAATTCAATGAAATTATACATTCTCTTTTCCCTTCCCCATAAGCCTATAATAATCCATTCGCAAACTAAGCCAAGCAAGGTTGGTGCCTAGAATGAGCCATAGCCATCCCTTCTTACCTACCGCTCACACTTGATACCGTACTTATTGCAGTTGAATATTATCGTAAAGGTCAAGCTAAAGTAGCCTTGGCTGTGACGTTACGCTTACCTGATATGTGATCCCTAACCTCTGACTAGTCCGACCGAAATATGGTAAAAGGTAAATAGGTGAAGGCAGCAGACCTCTTTCTATTAGAGGATTCCTGAAATCAATCTATTCGCGAAGTCACTAGATGTTTCCGTCCTTATCCCGGCAACTGATCCTAAAGGGCGTCAAACTAGACCAGATTAGTCTCGCAAAATTACATTCAATACCGTCGCTCTATCTAAATTTTGAGGCTTTTTTAAGACTTTATTATTCTATAATGGCAAGCACAGATGAATGGAAATCTGTTCAGCCATCCCGTTCAGAGATAGATGGCAGTTGAGACATGTTTTGGATATAAACGCATAGGTAAAGCAATCTACCCAATTAGCGCTGAAGCGTCGCCTTGGTAGCATACTTCACTTGGCTTGGATTGTACAGAAAAGCTCTTGACACGTTTTGATCCAACCGGTGTAATTGAAATAGTTAATTATATTTTACATGGTGTGGTGAGCCCGAGGTCTCACAGATCTCTGTCAGAAATTGCTTGCCAAAGTCGCAGAGCCTGCGATTTGATCGTGCCATTCATTCGTAGATGAAATGGAATAAACTTGTCTCTAGAGATGCAATGACAACTGCCTTTGCCGCGTTTGGCAGGATGAATGTGTATCGACCTTATTGGCTTCTATTGGAATTGGTGAAAACATTGTCCATGAAGGTCCCTAGCTTATATTGTCTCCATCGATGGATCCCTCGAAGGTATGGACAACCTAGTGTACCGTCGCTTTTGCCATTTATTGCGTTTTTTTCCGACGTGACTGTACACCGCAGGGCGCTTACACTTTTGGACTTTATGGTGAGGGGTGCGACTAAACATGCCAGTCACCTGCGAGTGTTCAGTTAACCTAAATCGAGTTTTTAGTGGACTCTTGCCGAAAGGAACGATGCAAACTCAAAGTGCAGCAGACGGTTAAATCGTCAGAAGTGCTTAAGAGAAGTGTTGACCGGGTAAGGCCAGCCATCGACGGAAATGAGAAATTGCATCACGACAGTACACGCAGCCGCATACATGACCGACCACGCCACAGTCCGGATTAGGTCTTAGCAGATTTTTTCTATTTCCGAAAGTGAAAACCTTCCACAAAAGGGCCGTCAAAGAAGTTTGCACCTCATTTTTTATGGACCTTCCGGAAACTGGTTACCAGGGATCTTCCGAAGCGTGGAAAAGTCTATGACAAAAGTCTGTCGATGGTCAAGGGATGTGCTTTGAAGAATTTTAAGGCTCTGAAACAATATCCGAAATAAATCTATTTTTTTTGAAACTTTTCACGAAACTTTTTACAATATACGGTACCCTTATGTGTAAGCCGGGAACAAGCCCTAGTGTCTTAAGCAAAATGAAGATTAATGGAGCAGAAATCCTTGGTTTCAAAACTTGGTTGCCCAAGAAGATGTGAATACCCTTTGCGAATATAAGGTTCCGCTTCAAACAGGATAGAGCTTCTTCTGTCTAGGAAAGGCTTTAGGGTCTTTTTTGATTTATCAATTAATTGTTTATTGTAATTTATACGATTTTGGAGATATTTTATAAAGCCTTTGACGACAATAGTTGGTAATACTCAGTTTTAAATATACTTCGCCTTGCAATTACCTTATTCAACTTGATCGTTCTGAAAATTAGCTGGTTATTTCAATATGTTTTTAAGCCTGGTGTCTCCAAGGCCTTCAACTTTGGATTGTGATTACTACAACCCATATAATTATGAAATTCCCTTTACTTTTCGAACACACCCGTTTTCTCAATTATTGACTATAGCCATCCCCAGTAATCCTTTCACCAGGTTTTAGCAGGCCATAGTAAACCATTCTCTTCTGGTCCCACTAAATTCACGCCATAATCCCCCTTCTGTGGATATTGCGTACTGATTGGGATGCTGATGGGTAACCTCGCCTACCTCTGGTTCTTGGTAATGTCAAACTTGATTTACTTTTCATCGCCAATATGGGACTCATGTTCTCTTTTCTCTAGATGGTTCCCAGGGTTTCTTAACGTTTGAAAACCATTGTACGATTAACTTTCAATGCATTTGGTGTTGATTTGTTCTTTTGTTGGAGCGCAGTCTTCATCTATTAATTTTGATTTTTTTAATTGAAGAACTAGTACTGCGAGCACAAAGATCTATTATACCCCCTTCTTTGGTCTAGGATTTAAGTGCTGCCTTCAAAAAATTGACAATTTCTCTAGATGGGATTTCCTGAAAGTCTTTCCCTGTTGCAGTCGAACGGCTTGGGTAGACGGTAGTATATGTTCCATAGTTTCCTTAGCCTGCCCACATCGCCTACAGATTTCTGTGCTACTGAGACCCATTAGTGGTAGTTGCATGCCCCGTGTCCTGTTAGTGCCTCACATAGCACTCTTAGGTTTGCTTTCTACAGCTTCTTTGGCACGTTTGGGATTGTGCTTCAGTACCATGAATGTCTGTTTCAGAATTGGTTATTTTTTTTTATCATCCATTTATCCATTTAATTGTCGAAGCCATAAGGGGGGATATTTTTTTATAATTCGTGCAGGTTCAAGAGTGTACGCTCTTATTGTGTTTGTCACACAACCTGGACGGAGTGCAGATGGTTTGTGTCGGAGATGTTCATTCACTACGCTCCGGGGGGGTTGCCCTAGATAGGATTTGAGAGATTCGACTGAATTTATCGCGTTGGTTGTAGTTCACAGTAACTCTTTTATAAATACACACGCAGAGTATGAATTTTGAAGCGATCTTATGCTGGGAGTGTTATGCCTTCGTCAACACTTTTTGATCATCCCTCATTGACAACTGATGTTGTTGCACAGTTTTTTCCGTATAGGAATTGTTCTTGACCATGGACGGACTTGAACTACAGACCTTCGGGTCAACAGTCGGTGATGATTACCATTGCACCACGACCACCCCCTTTAAATGATATCTGAGTACCTTTATTGGCTTGTTTGTCGGCCTTTTCATTTGCCTTCAAGGTTTTCGTGACCTGTCACCTAGATCAGCTTTAGATGTGAAAGTATACCTCTTTAGCGCTTTAAGAACCACTTGGCTGTTTGAGAGTATAGTTATCCTGATGCTGTGTGTTGCTTCATTGATTGCAAATAGCTCAGCCTGAAATATTTTTGACTTACTGCAGAGGGGAATGTGTATGCTGCATCTTGGTCCTATCACACCAGCCCCTACCTTGTTACTAACTTCTCTTAATCTACCCTAAGATGCGTAGTTCGAATCTTAAATACAAACAGGTTGGCGAGTAGCCACTCTGCTGATTGCGACTGGACTTCGTCATCTCGCTAGCTCTGCATGCCCGAGACCACAGCAAGGCTAAAAGCTCTCAATCAGCTCTCGGATTCATCTATGCATGATATGGTGCTCAACTTCCGAAACATCTCCTAGCTAACCCTAATCTTACTTACGTACTAAGGAGTGAAGACGATCTTACCGAAATAACGCAATCTTCTGAGAAGCGTTTTCGCATCTATTTCAGTACTAAAACATATGAGCTTATGAGCTGTTTGTCTCTAACGCACTAATCGGAGCCAGTATCAAGAAATACTCCTGGAAGAATTAAGCCCCATCGAAGTGCCGCCTCGTGTTATCTATACTTGGAGTAGTAAGCCTCGGAGATCAGGTTGTTGTCGTTGGTCATTGCCCTTTCATTGTACTTTCGAATAATTTTAATAAGAACATTTTTGCCTCTGTTTAGGCCTGCCTTATTTTAAAGGGCTTTATTAGGGTAGTTCTAAATGAACTGGGAATCTGACATTCTGTACATTCTAAGACAGACCGTAAGGTATCGTCTCTCGAACGGATAAATATTTTTGATATGAGACAGCGCTAGATTAAACCACACCGAGAAACCCTACCTGATGATGGGCTTTATTAGGGACACGTAGAATTTAACTTTTACCCTACGGCCAAGACGGCTGGGAAACAGCACCGAAGGCTTTCTTAATCCCAATTACAACGATATTTCTTAATATGATCGAAGTCGCACTGAAACACTGCATAGATGACCTCAATTTTGATGACTTGTTATGTACGCCACTAAATTTCAATGCTCCATGTTGTAAAGCGTTTTCAATATCAAGGATTCTGCTCCCAGTAACGTTGTCACATTTAACAATAAACTTCTGCCCCATAGTCATTACATAAAAGGTGATTTGTCATGTCTAACCTGGTGAGTTTGTAGAATAGATTCTTAACGAAGCTGACCAGACAAGTACCCGTACATAGGTTTTTTAGCTTATTGCTCTAAAGGCAGTATCAACGCTGCGTTAATACTGTGATTTTATTCTGATTTAGACGAACCGAATTAGATTAGCGATATTGCGCAGGTACACATGTGGCATTACGACTCCACACACGATTTCTATTCCACCAAACTTGCTGCTGTAAATGACTGGGGGATGTATAAGGTTGTATGACACCTGATGTCTCAGATGTAAAAAATTGTCTTGGCTGACAAATGTAACTTTGGTAGAGTCAGGGCAGCAATTATTTTTATAAAACTATTGAACATTGAACGTTGCCCGATGCTCTACAAGCCAGACTATGTGATTTTTTTAGAGGTATACAAATTCAATATAATAAAACACTTGAAGCTAATGTCATTGGCTATGATATTAGCCTTATTTAATAGATAATTTTATGGCAATTTTATGAAGCTGTCTCGAATGAAGCACAATCGTGAAGTGCCATCAGCAATAACACGGCGAATGTTGAGTTCCAACTCGTTTAGCGTCTCTGGTTTATCGTCATAGACTAGTGATTTCACAGAAGTCAGAAATCCTGTTTTATAGCGCTCTCCACTGACGGTAACATTCTGATAGGCATCGTCCTGAATTCGGCAATTTTACTTGTTTACATATTCATTTAACCAAAATTTGCCTCATGCGAGAACAAAAATTTGTTTTATAAATAAGGATCAAGCTGAATCACGTCTTCGGCCTATTCACCGAATCTACGACCGGTCTAATGGTCACGCGGTTTCAGCTCTTGCACAAGCTGAATCGTATAAGCTTTTAAGCCAAAACCTTTCCGAAACAATCTTACACAAAGTAGATGGGGCTATCTCCAATTGCTGTGCACGACGGCGAATCGACTCATTCGGATTCTGCTCAACACTGCATTCTGTTTGGGGTAGCGTCTTATCCACTAGAATCTACGTGGTACGAAAACAATTCATCGTGTTCCGTATAACTTGCTCAGATGGACGATTATGTCGACCGTAAAACGAACGTAGCGCGCGATAAGTTTGACGAACGAACCATGGTTTTCAAAAGAAGTTTGCACAATTTGCTTGCGTTGTTCTGGCGTTAATCTATCCATCGGCAAATGGCAAAACGAACTAACCACAAATACACGCTCAACTGTCAAACTGACAATCTGGAGAAACAGTGTTTTCAGTTTAAAAATCAAACCTCTTAAATAAACACCCTTTAGTACTCTTTTTACGGCATTTGCCTAGCTTTGGACTAGTAACTTTCTAGCCTTATATAATCCTCAAATCCAACTAATTTCTATTGGTCATGTCTCCTACATATTAGATTGACCGGAAAGCCCAGCATGCCCCATTATTTTCCATCTTTCGGATGACTTCATAGCATGCCTCTTGTTGAAGCCTTGGCTTCTTTCGACAAAGAAGTGGTTGTTGAGGCATTCCAAAGACCCAAAATTCATACCATTGAAGGAGTTTTGCAGCCACCGAAATAAATGATATGAAAAAGGGTGCAATATGGGGGGAAACGGTGGCTGAGCAAAAACATTCCAATCAAATTCTAATCATTTTTGGGGAGTCTGCAAATTTATATAAAGTCTGGCACTAAAATTATTAAAACAACGCCTTGCCTATTGATTACTTCTAAACATTTTACGATTTATATTTTCAATTGACAAGCTGCAAATAGTTCTTTTCTGAATTTATTGCTTCGTTGTCTGGTAGTAACTCATACAGGATTTTTCAGTAAGGACATAAAAATTTTATATAGTGGATAAATAAGAGTCAGCTAGTGAGACAACCGGTGCAAGTACTGAAAATCGCAGCGATAAGTGCTTCAATTCAAAACGAGCCAAATCAGTCGATTCCACTCTATTCACATGAATTTGAAATCCCTTAGTCCGCATAAAGGCAGATATTTTGGCCTTCACTTTTACTAGATCAAATAAAATCAAGTACTGAAGCCCCTTAATCATTTGACACAGTCGATTGAGCCCTGCAAAATTTTGAAGAAAATCCTAAATTTCACTGGAAAATCATCAACGATGAAGCTGTTGTTGGCTGAATGGCTTTGTATATATGTTATTGGGCAGCAACATACCCACATGTGATTCAAAAGACTTCCTCGTGGATTACATGCAGGTGGTGTGATTGGACCATATTTTCTCGTTGATAAGAATGATCGCCAATTGCGATCAATGGAGTTCATTATCGTGCTATCTTGGAAGACTATTTTTGACCTATAATTGGATGGACTTTAGATCAGTGTAATGTGGTTGATAGTACCATACACCACATAACTGGTCAAACAATTCATCTATTGAAGGCAACATCCAATGATCGTCTAATGTCGAGAAATGGTTCAGTTCGAATGGCCGCTCATGCGATTCAACGTCGCTGGATTACGTAAAGTTATTGGTTTATGCCAATAATTCAAAAACGAGAAAGGATGCGAAATTGCCAACATCCCGACCAATGTGCGTGGGAAAATGGGAAACCATTGATCGTTGCAAACTTGTTCGCAGTGGTCATATCGATCGTCCCCACTTAAACCTGCCATGTGTGTACTATACCATGAATACCAAAATTGTTATGTTCTTGAAAAACTCTACTATTCCCTATCTTAACAAAGATAACCTTCTTTAGACGCAAACCAGTCTTCGGTGACTTTTTCCGATCGATGTTGTTCGAAATTAAACTTTTTTCGTCCCCTGTTACAATTTGTTCACATCGTGTTGACATAATCTTCTCAAATCATGCCTTTAAATGCCCCCTATTGAGATATCCGCTTGGCTTTTCCAGAGCTGAATATTAGACTACAACTCATTTATCGTTTAGAGATTTCTCCCATCAGCTACTTTGTACCAAATACTCCTTGCAAATCGGAAGTCTCCAACAACTGCTTAGCCATAGCCTTTTGACTTAATTTCTTTTTAAACTTTTCATATTGTAAAAATTGGGCTTCGCTAGTCAAACTTTGAGACAAGACCAAGAAAGCAACAAAGCTAGCACGTCATCATGTCATAAAAAAACCTTCAAACCCCTCATATTCCAAGACAGTTATGTCTTGCCGATTGCCCACTCCCCTAGTGATTAGTATTCTTCTTGCCAATGCCCTCGTAATACGCTGTTAGAACAAACATTACATCACACTCCCGAGATCACGTAATGCAGTTTTTACTACCAATTCGTCCTCCCTTACCGTTAGATACCAGCCCTATGCCCATAAAGCAATAATCATAAAAACGGAAGCTCATAAAATCCCTTACACGCATTTCAATGCTAATCAAGCTCCATTTTACAAGCCGGCACTCAACCGGCCTCAGCGACGGTTTATCGAAAATCTTCGACCTTCGACTTGCACTGTTCATAAACACTTATCGGCCTGCATAGCAATTACCCATTGCCCCTTGCAGGCCACCGAAAAGAAAAAAAACACTGAATCCGACCACAAAAAATATCCCCTCATCCATTGCCGTTACAGTGTAGTCCATCACTAGTCAGAATCACCCGTCGTGCACATCAATATAGTTGACAGAGAGCGCGCCTAATTAAGATGCTCTCCGGCAACTCGCGACATATGCTATACGACTGAACTGACTACGACCACGAGTGTCTGTCCACTTCCTTCCTAATGTTTTGTTGATTGTCTTTATGAAATTTGTCCGCTACCTTGAGGGGTCGGTTAAGTGTGAGGCGGCCACCCACCCTGTGCCCGTATGCATGCTACATACGCCGGCATTCATTTTTATTGCTTGGCTCAACCCACATTGTCCTTCGGAAGCACGCGTTAATTGCGATTGTGATTGACATGTGACAAGTGACAGCGGTGGGTGTTCTATGTGGGCTGATACAAAGGAATCTCCGGCGGATAGATAGAGTCGCACAACACAGTTAGAACGATCCAAGGAATATTAGGAATGCTGACCCCGATGCTGGAATGAATCAATAATAAAGTGAACAGGTGAACGACATGGTCGACATGAAGCAACCATGGAGTTAACTTCAACTTGGAAGTTAAGTTTCGGAGCACTCGAGGGAAATTTGAATATTTTTGCCATTAAGACGGGAAGGTATGGAGGTGGTGGACCCACACTCGTTGGGACATATCCTTGACAGACGAACGATTAACAGTTGGAATGAAGTGTTTTGCTCTTCACGTATGTATGTATTGGGAAGTGACAAATTGCCAAAATATTGAAATCAGACGGCAACGGACGTGGCATCAACTGCTGAGTGTGGATGTCACAGACAAAGGAAACTGCTGTCGGACGTGATCTTAAAGAGCATTCAACATCGGGCATTGACCTCGATGGCATTCTCGAGGAAAGTCTAACATGGCCTAAAAAAAATCAAGATATCATTACTCACTGCCCTGAAAATCAAACATTCCGCGCAACCAGTCAGCAATTCAGCACAATCGAGTGGATGTGAAATTCAACGATAACAACAAATCAAATCGAGGTTTATGGCGTTCTGGTCAATGAATATTCACTCCAATGAAATACATAAGACGCGCATTCGGTAAATGCCAATGCCAGGTGAGAGATGGCTTAATTAAATGCAGATGCGCAGCTAATGAAATGCCATGAAGCACTTAGTGGGAAACGAAAACATGAAGTGGAAAGGTGGCAATGAGATTTTGGCGAGATGTCGCCAAGGTGTGCGATGGAGGAACGATTGCAATTATAAATAGCGGCTGTTGAAGGCTTAAATCGCATAGACGGGGTCGTAGTTTTCGTTACCTGGAGCAGTGGACGTTCACAAGCTATGACACGGAAACAACTCTTAAGAAGCGTAAATGTCTGAAGACTAATATTGAATCACGTTTCTTTAAGGCTATAGAAAGGATAACTGGAGCTTCCAGTCGAAATTAAATAAAGGATCAACTCACAGGTCCACTTTTGCCTAACCTTTGCTGGGCAGCTGCTGAGAAAGTGGTTAACAGTCTTCCTAATCTTACTCTCCTTGCAGCTACGACTCGACGTGAGATGTTGAGGATGCCGAGCCTGGCCACTTGATCTCCAAACAGTCAGTGGTGGTCGCAATCACTCTTTAGATGTCTTAATATGTTTTGCTCTCTCGTTACTATTCTCGAATTGGGTGGGTCAACTCCAGAGTTCATCGTCAAGCCATCAGTATAGAGTGTTGTGTCGCAGTCTGTAATCACGCTTCTGTTTCTCGATTCTTCTCTTGTTATACATTTTACTGAAAAGCAGGCAGTTTCCAAAGCGACTTGATGTATGCCTCGATTAGGAGTAGGTCCAGGTTGACTGTTAACATAGGTTGGAGTCGGGTAAGATTTTTTTATTCGATGTTAGTAAGACCGTTTCAGTGCGACTTATATACCATAATTCATCTAATAGGGATTCAATAAATATATATTGCTTTAACCGAGTGTGCTTTGTGTTTTGTTCGACTATCTTGACAACTCATCCTCCGAGAACCAGTCGTCGTAATTCCCTTCCATCGTCCCTCTCCAGATTTGGACTTAGCCTGCATCAGAGTTTCAGGTTGTTATAATGTCGATTCCCAGGTTTGTCTGAGAGGTCTTGCACAAGGTAACGATCATGAGCCAAAACCTTTGATCCAGATTGTGTGACTCTCCCGTAGATTGGGGACGTAGTCTAGGAAATGAGATCGCCTTCGTTGTACTGATGAGGAGTTTGATGCTTTTTGTCATACCGAATCTTCCAATTGCGCCTTTCATACATGATGTAATTTGCAGCTTGCTGTTTTCTTTTTATCTCGATCTCGTCCAAGTTTGGGGGTTCATCTTGCAGTGCTTGTATTAACCGATTCTGGCTGACGTTTTTGAGGTGAAAGTTGTACATTAAATATTGGGCGAGAACTTAGTGGTTGAGTTGGTTTGCGATTTAAGGCTCCATTGAAGATTTGGTAAAGCAGCATCCCTGCCTGCCCGTTCGCCCTTGGAGTTCTGACAGCCGTCTTTATGTTTTTTTTTTTTTTTTTATAGAGTTCGTGCAGGCGCAAGAGTGTACGCTCTTATGGTGTTTGTCACACAACCTGGACGGGGTGCAGGTGGTTTGTGTCGAAGATGTTCGTTCATTACTCTCCGGGGGTGGTTGTCCTAGATAGGATTTGAGAGATTCGACTGAATTTCCGTTGGTTGTAGTTCACAGTAACTCTTTTGTTTTCATGTCATTAAGATATTATATTGGAAATGCACACACAGAGTATGAATTTTGAAGTGATCTTACACTGCGAGTCCTATGCCTTCGTCAGCATTTTTTTTTTTTGATCATCTCTCATTCACAACTGATGTTGTTGCACAGTTTTTCCGTATAGGAATTGTTCTTAACTATGGACGGACTTGAACTACAGACCTTCCGCTCAACAGTCGATGATGATTACCATTGCAACACGACCACCCCTTACGTATTGAATACTATAGCTTGCCATGAAACTGCTGAAAGCCCTGGACGTAAAAGCTGTGCCTCTATATGTTGTAATCCTTAATGGTTGACCAAGTACAGACATCACTTCGCGAAGTTTCGGAATGGAAATGGAAGCACATCCATCGCGTGTAGTTGGCTTTCTGGTTTATTCCCCTTCGACTTTTTTAAGCAGCATTCGGGACACGCTGCGATATGGGATCACAGTCGGTGATTCCTGAAGAGGTAGCGTTGGAACTCAGCTCAACCCGTCAACTTGATGCATCTTCATTCCCGGTCGGTGAATGCACTCGAAGCTGAACTCTTGCAGTCGTAACGACCAACGGGCAACTCGGGGAAGTAAAGCCGCAATGGCGTTGCAATCCGCAATAACCCGAAACTGTTTGCCTAGTAAATAGATCCGCAATCTATCAAGTTTCGACAACGGCCAAAACCTGCAGTTCGTGGCTAGCATATTTACTTTCCGCCTCTCAGCCCTGTCTACTGTAGTAGGAAACTGACTTCATTTCTTCATTTTCTCATTGCAGCAGGATTCCCGACAATCTCAAGGCACTCATTCATAGTCCTTCCTCTTCTGTCGTTGACAATCGTTATTCAAACGATCGGTTTTTTAAATTTCAAATATTATCATGCATGTGGCTTGATACGAACGACGAGTTTGCAAATAATTTTTTTCAAAGTTGGAATCTGGCGTTTTAATGTGTGTATGTGCATGTTCATAAGTTCGCGAACTTTTTTTCGAGATACATTTCTTATGAAAATATTAAGATGTCAATTTCCGAGGCATTTTACTTGACCCTTAGTTACTTATGAAGAACTGAAAATGGAACTTTCTGGATGTTCTTCTGATGAGCTTCTGATTTTTTAGGAGTTTCTTGAATTTGGTGGTTTGGGGACACCAGCTCCACACAAGAGTCTTTTTCCTTATCTCAAATCGGTGCAAGGATATGGCAAACCACAAGGCATACGATTGAAGAAAGAATAGCTCATTGTGTGACAAATTTCGTGAGCGTGTGATTTCTCGAAATAGAGACTTTAGTCGGCTGGCGACACCGTGATATTTAATTCCATTAGACTTTTTCCTCAAAATCTGCGTTTTTCCGTTGGTTTAAACTAACACGTCTTGTTGGAAGACTTTCCTGATAATCCTTATAGTTATTAGATCTGAAGAGGATTTTTTTAATCCTTTGTATTACTTGCTAGAGAGTTCTTGATATTTCTATTGTCTTCAAGAAACTTAAGCCCGTCGTTTGCTTAATTGTGGACTAGTGCTAACAAATATCATAGAGCACTGCCAGTGTAAGACTATTGTGCCTGCTAGCCAATTAATCAAGGGGTTCCTCTACTTTGTTAATTAATCTAAGGATGTCCCTCTGATCCCCTCAGAAGTCATGATTTCTCTGAGGATGATACGCTTCCTAAGATGACAGAGTGCAGCACACTCGCATAGTATTTTCTCTGCAGGTTCCTTGTCCTCTAGATAGAGTCGACACTCGGATTTACACGAGAGGTTCATTTCGTTAAGATGATATCCCAGACTACAGTGTCCCGAAAGGCAGCTGACCAATCTTCTTATATCGACTCTATTATATTTGAAAATATTCATAGAGTGTTTGTTCAGGGGCCGTAGTTGTTGCGTTTCTTCCCACTTGTCTGGACTGTTGGAACCATTCCTAGCGAATTAGTCGGCGGTTTGTTGCCTTTTATGCTTCTGCACCCATCAGAGTTTGATTCGCTTTTGCCTAGGCCTTGCAGGGCATCGTGGCAATCCTAGACTGATTTTGAGTTCGTACTATACGCGCCTAACGCTTTGAGCGCTGCCTGATTGTTTGAGAGCATATTGATGATAATACCTCTTATGCCAGTCTCTATATTTAAGTTGACGCACCTTAGGATGGTATATACATAGTTCGGCTTGGAAGACACTAGGACTAGTTCCCAGGGCCTCCGATATCTTCCAATTTGGTCCAAAGATGACAGCGCAAACACCGGAATCCATCTTGGAGCCATCTGTGTACCACCTGATTCCTTTGACCCTTATCAACTTGTAACAACTCTTACTCTTTATTAGATGGAACTGAATTACCCTATTTACTTTCCGCTTGAAGCTGAACAGGCCGAAACGTTACAGGGAACTGGAAATGGGGTACAAGGCCAGACATATTAAGGTGGTGTTACATTCTTCTACGGTGGTGTTACATTCCCCAACAGCAAGGAATCGCCACTTTCCCAAGCTGTGCGGTTTGGGATCAGTATCTCAAATCCCTTGTCAAAAGTGAGCGTATGTGGTAATGCGTCCAAAACTGCGTTAATCATATCCAGCTCAGGAAGGAGTTGTTGTTTGCTTTAGTTAGCTTGACAGATATTTTTATTATTATTATTACTGGCCATTTGGAACTCAGAAGTTCAAAGTCTCGTTAAAGGAGACAAAATATTTGTCTTGAATAGTTCATAGCGAAGAAGCTCACGTTGCCCATATGGAGCTTTTTATTTATTTTGATCTTTATGTCATTTTTGACAGTCCATTGGGTTCCCAGATATTTAAATTCGTCCACTTTCCTAGATCGCTGATCGAGTACAGTGTAGAGTCGGAAGCTAGCTTTGGATCAATTTGGTTCCTACTTCCTGCCATTATTAGCCTTCCTGCTTCACTATCTCCCGCAACTTCCAGATCGTTAGCGTAAGCTTGAGGAAGATTCTGCAGGGTCGCGTTAGTACATTACTTTCTTTTAGTAGAGAGCGTTTTTCTTTTGCTGCTTGGTTTATTAGCGTTCTATTTGCGAGAGTTTACGCGTGACCCATGACATGTATCAAAGTCGAGCATGCTCTGCTAACATTGCCATTTCATCATACTTAGTCGACAAATTCAACACCAATTTCACGGTATTGGACATCAAGCCACTTAGCCGTATGTGTAGAGAGAGTACAGGGGAAAATATCGCTGCTGTATCCGTCAGTGTGAATGAACACCGTGATTTGGTCCTTCGTGGCTGTTTACATCAAGGGGGACTGTGCCACTCGACTACGTGGAAGATTTTACACAAGAATCGACAAGATTTCGACCTTAAAAAAGTACAGCTCGTGCAAGAACTGAAACCAAACCACCTGCTACAGCATCGGATTTTCGGTGACTGGTTCTTAGAAAAAAACTGGAGGGAAATCCACTTTTTTATCGATAAAATGTCTCATGACATGATGAAGCTCATTTTTGGTTAAATGGGTGTATTCATTACAAAACCGCCTCATTTGGACCGACAAGCAACCTCAGGCAATATAAGAGCTGCAAATGGAGCCGGAAAATGCACTGTTCCATGCAGTTTATCACCCAGAATCATTTGCCCGTATTTTTTCAAAGATAACCGTGAGAACAACGTTACTGTCAGTGGCGCCCCCTGTCGTTCTATAAATTTCAGTTTTTTTTTACTCAAAAGCACGAGCTGAACTTGGTCGACATGTGGTTCTAGTACGACGGCACGGCATGGCACATAGCACGCGAATCCATGGACCAATAGAGAAATATCTTCGGTAAGCAATTTATCTCACGTTTTGGACCAGTAGTCGGCTAGATGGCGTGGTTTGACATCTTTAGACTTTTTTTTATTGGGATACGTCATATCATTCGTCTATGCCGATAAGCCAACCTCGATTGGAGCCTTGGAAGACAACATTGAATGTGGTATTAGCGAAATAACAATCAATAAGATCGAAAAGTTACTCACAATTGGACTCTCCAATTAAAACGTAGTCATAGTCAATATAAACACAAAATAATCCTTAAAAAGTAAATGGCAAGCTTTGATTTATCAATTGCAATCAACTTTTTTTTACAAGTTTGAAATTTTCCTCTGATATTTTTGATAATTTAAAACCAAAAGCTTAACAAATCACATATTATAAATGTTAACCCAAATTAGAAAAAGCTTTTTGAAAAAATGCAGTTCAATTAGATCACCCTGTGAAGCCAGGCTGATTGACTTTTGGGACAGTCTAAAGACTGTCTCAAGATTCGGATTGGGGAGGTTTTTATTACCTACGAGCAAGTCCCTTTCGTTTCCAAAGTCCTCATTTTGAGTGTTCTAATTTAGTTAATGCGAAATTCATGCCTGACCCGTGGAGAAAACTGAAATGTCCGATCTGAAACTACTATGTCTAGGTTCGTGTTTGTGCTTTTCCTCCGCCTTCGAGCAACTCATTCAAAACAATCGCAATTTTTACTGACTTCGAGCAATTAAAGCTAATAACCCCACATCGTTTATGATCGCTTTAAAGGAGAAAAATAATGAATAGTCAGTTAAACGCGGATGTCGCAGACGTCTATTAACATTCGAGACTTTGTTCCTTATGTAAACAAATTAACTGCATTTTACGATAGAGCCCTTAATACCTATTCATCATCATCATCAACGGGTTAGTCGTAAAAAGATCAAATAGATCCTCGATTTACACCCAAATTTCGTGACAAAATCCCGATGACAGTTGTGCGATGCGACTCGATGAAATAATGCGAATTTATTTCACGTGTGTGCATATGTCAATGGTGCCAGAGTGTCGCTATCGCATTCATTATCGACTAACAGCAGCACATACCACTTGCAACATGTGGTGGCTCTTCCTCTGTCCTCCTGGTGACCAGAGCTGATTTGATATTGGACAAGTGCACGGATTTGGTTTCTTCGAGTTTTTATTTTTATTGTGAACAATCTCCGGTTCGATATCTTGTTCCGTGAGCCCGATCCATGCCAGCCAAGTGGACATGTGTGTGTATGTCGAAAAGGGATCCTGGCTCGTTCGTCAGCGGAATTTATATCATTTGACCATCATTTCTTCTTTCGACCATCACCATCGTTGTCGTCTTCTTGGTTGTGTTCTCCTTGGGAATGGTGCACTGTCTGTTGTTGAAGAAGACCAAGGCAGCAGCGCCAATGTCAGTGTTTGTCCGGGAACACATATAGAATCCATTATTTGTTGTTAATCCAGCACAGGCCGAGTGGATATTGAGGAGACACTGGTTGCGGTTTTACTTGCGATAAAAAGCAAAAAGCCAAACGAATGAAAAGGAACATATTCAATAAATCCTTTCAAACACAACTGTGTGTGGATACATTGTTGACTATATATCGCTGGAACACAGGTAGGTATCGTATCTGTACGTAGTGTCTGATGGTCGTTTGTTAGTCGTCTCCGGTTCTTTCATTTCGTTCGGCTACGATCTGCTTTGATCGTTGCCTTGTTGCCAGCTGAGATTTTGTTTGTGGCTTTGGACGATAGTCTTGCGTGCTGGATGTGTCGTCGTTTAGCTCTAAATTATTTGAGCGGGAAGTAATTTGAAAATGTGTATAATTGGGTTAAACGGCTTCGGAACGTGAACTGAATGGACTTGGTTCTTTTTTTTCCTGTGATTAATTCGCAAGTGGTTATGAAATAAATATTCAATCAATGAGATAAGGACGATGTCTGCAGTTAGGATGATGGTTATTTGTTGTTAGTGGTGACGGGGAACTTTTGGAACTTCCGCTTACTTGGATGAGTATCAACTTTCAAATCATGGGAGAAGACTCGATGGTGCTTTACTTGCCGAATCTACTAGGTTAAAGCCGAGATACCTCTCTCATAATTAGTGTATATAATGCGAATAACTTATCATTCGAAATGCATACATCCCTTTGGGTTAAATCTTTTGTCAAAATACATATGTTCAAAAACTAACGGGAATTTCATTATTTCCAGGGTTGACAGGCTGAATTCGCTCTATATTTTTAACGTTCCATCATTTTCTATAAATCCAAGTCTATCAATTGTCGGTTAAACCGATTAGTTGATCTCTTATCGGGTTGGTGTAATATGCATAAAATGATCCAATCCTTGTTCCGCATTTGACATCCCTCTTTCAATCATATACGTTAAGCCAATCTTTCATCCGAGACTGTATTTCTTTAGCTTAAGATTTGCCATTTTACAATATGGATTGTTACTTCTTCTTAGATGACGTGCCAGTAGGTACCCCGCTGAGGAGAGCAGCCGCGTAATGAACATTCAATGGTTTTTTTTTTTTAATTATTTATTTATTTATTTTTTTTTGTTGGAGGCTGGCTTCTACTAACTGTTGGAACACTCAGAAATACTAAGAGATTCGGCACACACCACGTCGGCCCCAGGCCCTAAGGGTGCGCCACCGTGCGCGAACGAAGGCGGGACAGCCGCAGAGAAAGTGTCCTGCTGTGTCATCCTCCTCGCAACATGCAGCACAGGTAGGCGTCTCACTGATACTAAGCTTGGCAAAAGTGTAATAGTTCGTAATAACGCCCGCAAGCCTTCTGCAAGCATTTCTCCCTGAGGATAAGAAGAATGTTGCGGATTTCTTGCAGACATCAGGGCGTGTGCGCTTAGTCATCCTGCAACCTGGATATTCCCTCCATCTACGACTGTGTGCATTAATGACCCAACGCTGATTGGGTATATTGGTATTGACCGTGGAATCCGTTAGACCTAAAGCTGGTTCAGGTCTTGAGAAACGCTCCTCTGAGCCCCTTCTAGCGTGTTCATCGGAGATCTCATTTCCTGGGATCCCTGAGTGACCTGATTCCCATGCAAGCCTTAGTGAATTTAGTCTTCCGGCTTTGTTCAAAAAGGTCTTGAGTTCATACATTAATTTGGAGTTGGATAGAGGGTTGGACAAAGCTTTGAGTGCAGCTTGGCTGTCACTGCAGACGCATATGCTTTTTCCCTTCCACCGGTGCTTCACAATATAGTGCATGGCCATTAGAAATGCGTAAATCTCTGATTGAAACACAGACGCATATTTTCCTAAGGAGAAATACAGTCGAATGATTTCGCGCACCAGCGCCGGACCCCTGTCCAGTCCTGGAGCCATCTGTGAAAATGCAAAGACAGTTCATTCCAGGTTCAGTGTCCGGTCAAAGCCAGTCCTGATGCCATGGAAATGTGAGTGTGAAATTACAGCGTAGTAGGATGGCAGTCGTCATTGCGTCAGAAGGCATATCCATGAGACAGGGGTCGAACAAGTACACTGTCACTCCAGTGCGAGTTGTACCCAAGACCATTTATCTTGGGGCGAGACATGGGTTTTAGTGCGCACCCTCTGATATATATGTCAAGGGGTGGAAGATTCATCATAGCATCTACCTATAGAGCAGCTCTCGGTGTGCTGGAGAAAGCCCCGGTGCAGCTGAGACAGACCGCTCTTTGGAGTTTGGCGAAAGAGGCCACGACGTGCTTGCGTGGTAACCTATTCCACAAGACAACCAATGCATATACGATTTTCGGTCTTATCATTGCCGTATAGATCCAGAGGACCTTTTTCGGCGATAAGCCCCATGTTTTGGCAAAGGCACCTTTGCATTGCTAAAAAGCTGACAGCGCTTTGGTTGTTTTGGACTCATGCTTTGACCAAAGAAGCTTGCTGTCTAAGACGACTCCCAGGTACTTAGCTTCCTTGGATATCGGAATGGATATGCCTTTTAACACCAGTTGAGTAAAGCCAGTATTTTTCCTCCTTCTTGTGAAGAGAACGACATCAGCCTTAAGAGGATTAACCCGCATCCCATTGCTCGTGCACCAGTCCTCGATCACATCAAGCGCCGCCTGCGCTTTGAGACAGACAGTCGCTAAACATGAGCCAACATAGAACGGCAACATCATCCGCATAGGCCTGGGTATGGGTTCGAGAGGCATTGAGAGCATCGAGCTGAGAGTCGACCACCATTAATCATCTAGATTACTAAAAAAAAAAGTTACTACAAAAATAGTGATTTCTCATTCTGCGCATTACAAGCAGTTTATACTCGACATAATCGTCCATCTGAGAATATTGTTGGACAAATTTTAAAAAATCGAAGAGAATAGATATGTTATAAAGTCATAAGGCCTACCAATCACCTAAATGCACGCTCTGCAGGGAATGTGGTCGCCATTATTGAAAGTGTTGAAATGAGAAAGGTGTAACCGGCACCGTAAATTCTTATCGCTATAGCCAAATGTTGAATTTGTTTCGCCTCAAACCAGAGATATGGATGTGGAAGACTTGTGGTTCCAACAAGACGTCGCGACATGTCATACTGCGGACAAAACAATGAACCTTTTGCGTAAGAAATTCCCTGGAAGATTGGTGTCAATAAAGGGCGATATTGACTGGCCTCCCAGATCGCCGGATTTGACTCCTCCAGGCTTTTTTCTTTGGGGATACTTAAAAACCAAGGTGTATGCTAACGGCCCGAAGACAATAGAACAGCTCAAAAGAAAGAAAATCGCAGAAATTTCGACCGAAATGCTCGAACATGTCATGGAGAATGCGCGAAAACGAGCCTCTCCGAACTTCTAATTCTCTCGAACTTCTAATTCTGTCACGCTTTGTTACTCCCGCTGTCATGCGAAGCATCTTCATCTCAGCTGCCGTTAATTTGCTCTCATACTTTTTGTGCATTGTCCAGCATTGTGAACCGTATGTGAGCGCCGGACGTACAACTGAAGTGTAGAGCCTTCCTTTCAGCTTAAGGGGCATTTTTCGATCGCAGAAGATGGCGAAATTTTCCCGCCACTTCATCCACCCTACGCTTACGCGATGGTTGATGTCGTCATCACAAGTTGCTTCTTTATTAATCATAGATCCCAGATATTTAAACTTTTCGCACATGGGAAGCACTCTTCCATTCAAGTAAATGTCTGGAATAGGCTGATGAGGGTCAGAGAACGGGCAGCACAGATACTCTGTCTTCTTTGAACTAATACGATACCCGTGTCCCTCAAAAATGTCCACCCACACATCAAGTGCTCGTTGTAGGGACGCCTGATCATCACTTATAATGGCTCCGTCGTCAGCAAAGAATAGCTGGTGCACATTGGGGTCCTTCACTTTTCCTTCAAGCAAGCAATCAAGGACTGCTATAAAGAGCAGTGGGCTGAGGACGCTCCCTTGGTGTACACCGACTTTGATTGACTCCTTCGGTGACTCCCGCGGTGCATCTTACTCTTATCGTTGCTCTCTTGTACATGTCCATGATCACTCGCACGTAGGTTTCTGGAACTCCTTTTTGTCTTAGCGCTACCCATAAAAGATCTCTTGGTTGCCGGTCAAAGGCCTTCTCGAAATCAACCAACACCATATGCAAGTCCTTTGAAGAATCACGATGCTTTTCCATCATGATCCTTATACTTTGGATTGCATCTGTTGTTGATTTACCCGAGACAAACCCGCACTGGTCATCAGATAGTCGTATTATTTTCCGCAGTCGGCTATCTAATACCCGTTCAACGATCGTAGTTATCACAATTTCGCGTATCACCCTTTCCTTTGTGCAATGGAAGAAGATAGCTTTCCCTCCATTGATTAGGCATAGTGTCGCCTCTCATAAGTTTGGAGATAAGAACCATGAGCCATCTAGACCCGATGTCTCCCATCTTTTTCCAGAACTCAGAGGGTATCCCGTCCGGCCCAACAGCTTTTCTTTTCTTGGAGTTTTTAACCGCGTACCGAACTTCTTCGACTGTGATGTCGGATATTTCGGCATGATTCGGGGCGGCTCTTGGAAAGTACACTCGGGGAAACTGTTCGTTCAGAAGTTCCTCGCAATACTGTCGCCATCTGTGGAGAATTTTTTCGTCTTCTACAAGAAGTTGGCCTTCAGCATTGTTAATCGATAATGGAAAAGAGGTAGTTTTTCATGTTGGTAATAAAAGCTTCGCCTTTTCCTCAAAAACCGACGTTGAAACTCGTTAAACCAATTTTTGATGGTCGCCATCGAAAGAGAAGAGTCACCGTACACAGCATCTAAACGCTCTTTGATTTCGCTGCGCGATTTCCCTTCCAAAAACAAGAATCGAATCACCGACCGATATTGCTCTTTTTCCATTTGTAAAATACGCGGACACTCCCGCTTCCACACGCGGTCAAAACAAAACTACGAGTCTGATCCGGCTGAAATTTCGACAGTAGCCGTCTACTAGAATGTACTACACGAAAGTAAGTTGCTCTTGCGACACTGGCGCCATCTAGCGGTGAGGCTAAGTACTTGTCGGACCAACCTCGTATAATTGCTGTGCACGATGGCGAATCGACTCATTTGGGTTCGCCTCCACACTGCGCTCCATAACGGCAATAGCTTCTTCTCCTCGCACTGTTTGTCGTCTTTGGGGAAGCGTATTACCCACTAGAGTGTACATAGTGCGAAAACAATTAATTGTGTTCCGAATAACTTGCTGGGATGGACGATTATGTCGACCGTAAAATGGACGTAGCGTACGAGAAGTTTGACGAACCGAACCATGGTTTTAAAAATAAGTTTGCACAATTTTCATGCATTATTCTGGCATTAATCTACTCATCGTGAAATGGCAAAAGATACTAACCACAAATCAACTTTCAACTGTCAATTTGACAATTTGTAGAAACAGTACTACCTGTTTAGAAACCAAACCTCTAAAAAAATCACTCTTTATATTTCATTGTGCAATGATGTCCCATCTGCATATTCGCCGGACATTGTTCTCATGTTTATATTTCTCGTCTTTCGGTTTTCATTTCTATTGTATCATTATAGGTCCTTACAGCGATTCTCAAGTTTCCCTTATCAAGAAATGAAGGTCGTTGGTCTTAATATTTACCCCACGATAGAGACACTTTCATGCTTAAGCTTAGCTTTCATGTGCCAAGGTATCGATTTTAACACTGAATCTGGCAGGCTCGCTACTTACGTCTGTACTTGCGATAATTCTCGTGTTAATAGCACATTCCGAGATAACATGGCTGCTATTGCTCAATTAGAGAAATTCAAACGCCTCCACACCTCCTTCTAACATATTAATCTGTCAGTCACTTCTAGACACAACTGACGAATTCCTACAATCTTGAGAAATCTAGAGAAACTTTCGCTAGGTGTGTCACACAGAACCCAAAGTTTACGCTTAAAATTTGAGTCGTCCGCAGTATCCGCAAATTTTTACTCCCACCAACAGCGTAATCAGTGCTTCCTTGCGTAATACTATCTTTAAAGAGTACCTGCGTCACTATCTAAGCAAGAAAATTTCACATGTCCCGCCAATCAAACAAAATCTTCGCCACCCAGTCGAAACGGAAATGGCTCATTCGCATCCAAGCACATAAAACCTGTCAATCATCACTTCACGTGAATCATCCAGATGCTGCTGATAGCAACCAACGAAGCAGCGCCTGTTATCCAGCTAATTGAACGAGCAACAAGTGTATACATGGATATGTCATTATCTGTCGCTGACCTCCAGTTGGAGGTTTTTGTGTTTTTTTTTACTCTGTTTCGCTGCTTTCCTTTTGCTCAATCGATATCTCGGTACCTTGTCTCAATTCTAAGAATGCACCATAATGCCGTGACCACAAACATCCGTATACCTGTCGGTCCAACTGGTTTTCTCTGTTTTGTCCCAAAACGGAACAGAACACCGAAACATGAAGTATCTGCTGTGCGGTGACCTACTGTTTACTCAATATTTCTGGCTAAATATAAAGAAAACTCACGACCAGATCGACTAGTCGACATGAAGGTACGGGAAATAATTTCAACGAAACGATGCGCTTCCGAAGGGTATCGAAATGGAATTTCCATCTCGGTCGATATCGAAACATGTTGTGTCTCCACATGCCACGTGATTCATGGTGGTGTTCCATGAAAATGCTACCAATAAACAAACTGACGTAATTTTGTCGGAAGCTGATGGACTTTAGTGTCGTTGCGTCTTACTGTCGTCCATCGCCCCGAAACATAAGAAATTCAACTCCCGATTGACCCACATCTGGAACTGGATACCAATCTGTCGCACTTGCCTTGTTATCGTCCACCTTTCGACTTGTTGGCTATTTATAACCAGAAACTTCATTTAAGTAATGATACATGGTTTTGGTGCTGGTTGCCATCATAATGAAAGCCTCCTCCCATGATGCATCTTGGAATCTGATAAGTGGAAAGGAAAAATAAAACGATTTCTCTGAATGATGCAATTCCTCGATGTAGGTTCTTTTGAATCATGAATCGGGGTCCGGAGTGCAGTCCTAATTAGTCCGAAATGTTAATCGAAGTGGACAGGAAACGTGTGGAAAGCGACTCAGGCATGCTGGAGCACGTCCATCAAAGCCATTCGGCAGATTTATTAGAATATTCACTCCAGGGAGCGAATATGTGTCATCTTTGATTTCATTAGGACGAGGAACTGCATCTGGATCGAATGTTTGTCTCGTGCGGTTATGTGACGCACTAGTTGTGTATGGAATTCAGAGCCATGTGCTGTAATGTCTCGGGTCGACTGAGGTGATAGTTGCTAAACTTGTCGATTGACTTGTAAGTGACGGGGTATTAAGTCGAAAGGTTAGACTGCGCGTATTAAGTTGTTAACATTTGAGATCTTGACAAGGAATGACGTAGTGGTTGATCGAGACATTCAAGTGGAATTTGGGGAAGTGAACGAGAACTTTTTGTTTAGACGTACAAGTGGCATGATATGCATTCGTCATTGATGACAATTTCGCAGTCAGTTCGTCATTGCTGATCCATATCTATGACGTGAAGTGTCAGTCGTTAATCGTCGGCATTTAAAGTTCAGTGGTCTATGACGAATTTGGCGGTGATTTTGTTACGGAAGCTACTCTTCCTGCATTCTAGCGAATAATAAAAAATACCGAAGAGATATAAGAGCAGCTAGGTCTAGTCAGTGATAGCTCAATGACCAATGACTTACACATTTTAATAACACACCACTCTTGCCACGATAATATTGACTCTATGACATTAATGTTTACTTTAATCTGGTTTTTCTATTCTAAGATAAACGTTTTCAACCATCACTTCTGCTCCGACAACGCAGACAGATGCCGGTCACAAAATCTGGAACACGTCTAGCTCGAGGTTGGCATGATGTGTCACTTCCCATATTGAGTTTACCTATGAACGAATACATCGTTCACGAGTTCGTTGACGTTATTCGACGGTATTCCCCCGCTGAGAGGATCCATTTTCTATTTGTTAAACGTGATTGCAAGTCTTATGAGGTAAGAAGTCCTTTATCACGGCCCTGTAGCGTTCGCCCGTGACAGTGACCATATTGCCAGTGGCGTCCTCAAAAAAATACGGCCCATTCACTCCTTCCGCGTGAGCGCACCATACAGTGGCTTTGAGTTGATGTAATAGATTGTCGTGCATCACACGCAGATGTTCGGAAATGCGACTCGCCGCTCATGATTTTCGACACAAAATTGTCCTCTTCGTTGTTGAGATTAAAGATAGCTTGACAGTAATTCACACGCGACTGACGGTCAGCAGGCATTAACTGACGCACTGTTTGCACTTTGTACGGGAACATGTGTAAGTCTTTCGCTAAAATTTTCTGTAGGATCCGTCTGGTGATGCCCAATTTCGTGGCCTGTTGTCTGGTTGGCGTCTTCGTTCTTAGCGACATCGGCAACCAAAGCCGCGATATTCTCGGCCGAACGACCAGTCCGATGGCGGCCACCGTTTGAATCGAGTAGTTAAGCGCCCGAATGTTTGCCCAGTTGGCGCGACACGATTCGGAAATCAACGTGGAAATTCACGCTGCGCTAACACCACCGACCGATTATTATTTTGCGTCACCTTGTATATAGAATCATCAGGCTGAACGCCATGATAGCCTGACGAATTGTACAGTTAGTAAGCTTCTCCATGGCGAACGTCAAATATCGTTGTGGCTATGCGTTAAGTCATCCATATAATCCGGTGTCCAATGGGCTACCGGCTTCGCCCTGCATGAATTGACTGAGATGTCTGATTTATAATTTTAGCCGGAAAAAAGGTCAATGTCAATCAGGTGTAAGAATAGCAATCCACCTTTTTGCAATAGGTGGCGCTAGCGGTAGATGCTAGTCAAAAATTTCAGTACAAAAAGTTCAACAATTCTTTATCATTACAGTTGTTATATTATTTCCAGGGAAATAGGCCTCATTTGAGGAAAGTTTTGCTTTTCATCTTCAATTCGAAAAAAAATTTGCGAAGCTCGTATTTTTGAAAAAACGTAAGCATGAATGGTATCAACTCTCCTCCCTGTTATAACGGACGATTTTAAGTGAAGCCATACACTAATTTGAAAAGAAAGTAATCGTGGGGATCCCGTGACCATGCATCCACACCAACGGTCAAGCCAAACATCCATGGATCGAAGCTCATGTTCTGTTTTTGGTTGAACCAGCTTGGTGTGGTATATTATGAGTTGATGCAGCAATAGTAAACCATCAAAGGAGATCGTTACCGAACACATTTATTGTGTTTGAGCCGAGCTTTAAGGGAACAACCGGTCACGAGCAAAGATGCGACAAAGCGATTTTACCTCAGCACAGGGCTCGGCCATATGTTGCCGAGTGTGATCATTTAAACCACCTGTAAACACTGAATTGGAACCTCCTAACACACCGGCCATATTCTCCAGACATTGCCCCTTCCACCTGTGCTGATTGATGTCACATGGCCTGGCTCGGTAGTACTTCTGATCTTTTGACGAAGCTAACAGTTCACGGAACGTTAAACGCAAAAGTTGTATCCAAAAATCTAAAGTTAGTCTCCAAATTTTTAAAAAAGGAGCCAGATCGGCAAATTCCCTTTTTTACATCTGACATTACGTCATTTGGATTGAGATTTCATTTTTATTAACGGACATTCAGAATAAGGAAGTTCAAAAGTTCGTCTAAAATCCTTCACTAAGCCTCACTATCATGAGTGTGTCCCTCCAAGTCTCGCTGTTCTGTTCCATCTCTTCAAGGTCCATTTTGGTTGTCGCACTGTTTCTATTGCCTTAGAGCTCCTGTCTTTTTTGATTTTTTAAACACCTCAATCATATTTGGAAATTGAAAATGCGGTTTGAATTGCGGTTTTGATAATGGACGTGGGGTATTTAGCTTAGACCTTGGCTCGTGTTGCAGACCCGTCTGACGAGTTCATCTGCTTTCTTGTTAACTAACAGATCGTTGTCGGTTGGGATTCGCAGAGTGTGGCGTTCAATTTATTGTCAAGACGATTGGGAGCGATCTTACAACCGTTAGCTATTTCAAATTTGATTGTAACCGGATCCATGGCAGTTTCCACGGCCTAACTTAGATATCAGAGAAAAAACCGTTGCTGCCAGAGGTATTAGTGATAAACCAGATCATTTGACAAACCTGGTAGTCAGAGGAGCTTCCTAAAAAAACTGTAGGCTGGATTAAGATTTTCGAGGATAATTCATATTTGAATTATCAGTGTAAAAACTAGAGTAGATGCCTGATTTGTCCATTTCCTCTAGGAAAAAAAGGTGTTATCTAAGGTTAGGTGAATTTCTTTGGCAACGCTGTCCCGGATTTTTGCTGTATTCCTAACATGTAGATTAATTGGAAACAGGTCTAAGATTTAATTCAATGCCTCGGACGAACAGGACATCATTGACACAATAATGTTTGGCAAAGGTTTGTTACTATACCCTGCGGCCATATGATTATATTGTGTAAACTATCACCTTTTTCCAAAAGGTCATCTTTAGTTTGTTTATGAATGTTTTGCAACAGGCTTAGTAGTCTATGCATTCCTTGCTTAACCAACTTATTTGAATCTAGAATGATACCTGGGTGTCATGGCGTTGTCAGAACGTGTACATCTGTACATCTTCTTTAGTTTAAAAGACGGTATAGTTCGGATTCTTCTGTTTTTGCAAGACTTAGATTGACGGCACAGCTGGAAGTTCACTCATCAATTTGGTTACTTCAGTGATTTCTTACAATCTGCCTAAAACTATAAAAGAACAGCTAAGCCGGCCGCACAGGCCCATCCATGTCATTTAGTGGTGAAGCCCATTAAATTTTATAGACTAGGATTGCTGTATGCTATATATAGTTATGGGCAATAAAATAGAATCATCAGTACACAATAATTAACAATAAAAAAGAGTCACAATTTTAGCTTAAGTAAATAAAGATAACAAGTGCTAATGTGTACTTACTCGTAGTACCTTTAAGTGGTAGTGGTGCAATGTTAATCATCACCGACTGTTAAGCAGAAGGTCTGTAGTTTAAGTTTGACCAAAGCCAAGAACAATTCCTATACGGAAAAAAAAACTGTGCAACAACATCAGTTGTGAATGAGAGATTCATACTCTGTGTGCATTTCCAATATAACACCTTAACGTCATGGAAACAGAAGAGTTACTGTGAACCAATGCAAATTCAGTCGAATCTCTCAAATCCTATCTGGGACAACCACCCCCCGAAGAGAAGTGAACGAACACCTTCGACACAAACCATCTGCACCCCGTCCAGGTTGTGTGAGAAACACCAAAAGAGCGTACTCTTGAACCTGCACGAACTTCTTCTTCTTTTCCTTTTTTCCGGCGTTGTTATGGTCAGAAGTGTAGGACCATAACCTTCCCACTTAACTGCATTCCTACTGGTCCGCTTGTGGGGTCCGCCGGTTTGACCTCAGAAAGTAGCGGCAGGCTTCCCGGTTTGGGATTACTTCATCGCTGAGGCCAATCAAATGCTGGTGTTTTTGCATTTGTTTGCTCCAATTGTTTTTCTGCCTGCCTTTTGTTTTTTTTTGTGACACGGGCATGCTCCAGATTTTTTTGTTTGATCTTACTCTTACAACACCGGTGATCTCCAGTCGTGTCAACCCACTGATTTGCATGTACACTTGTGGGGCAGTTTAATGGTGGTATATGTGTCCCTAGGCTCACCTTGGTGTTTTCTAAATTGCCTAGATGTGATTTTGGTTTACCTTTGTTTTAAGTCGCCTTTTACGACAAGCGAGAGGTATCGCTGCAGGGATATTCTTAACCCGTCCCTGCACGGACTATAAAAAAAAAAAAACAAAAAAAAAATCGAATACAGCTTTACACCTTTTGGTATAGCATACCAAGCTGTTTGTACTTTTTCAACAACAACTCTTCTTTTTCTTTCGCTTTTAACGATTCCCAATGAATTCACTATGGGTTCAAGTCGGGCGCAGGACAAGTCATGAAGTGAACGCCATTGTAGGCAAACCATTCCTTGGTTAGACTTGATATGTGTTTCGGGTCGCTGTCTCGTTGCAATTGCCAATAAAGTGGCATTTCCCACTCGGCGAAGGGCAACATGATCTCTTGGAGATCATCATACCCTTTACCCAAAATAGAGTTCTTAGTGGTATAGTGAGAGATTGACTCAGCGTTTTTTGGTCTTCTTACTGCCATCATTGCCAACCATGCTTATTTTTTTCTTGTGCGACCATAGGACTTTCTGCCATAATTTTCCGTCAACCAGCCCATCCCAACTTCCGATATGGTTTTGCGAATAATTTTCGATTTTTTCTCGGCTTTCTTCCAAACAGATGTTTTTCAACTAACCGTCTTCCCACAGTTCGAGATGAGATGGGCGCTCCTAGTTGCCTAGATAAAAGTTTGATGCGATCACTTGGCTCGCAGTCGTTTTGCGCGGTCTGCCCTTTTATCCTGCAGTTTGGGGCATGAAAAAACAAGGTTTTGAGACCTGCCGATGCTTTTGGCTATTTGGCGTTGGTTTTTCCTTCGCCTCTTAGTTTACATATGTACAATGATAAGTTCTTCATCGAATTTTTTTTTTTTATTTGAAAACCCTACAAAGAAAAAACTTACAATTTCAAGGCATTTTTAATTTTTCCTAGCTTAAAGGTCGATTCTATTTTTTTTACCATTGTTCAACACGAATGACATCAGTTTTTGGCTTACCCTTTAGTTACGTTCTGTGGACGATTATTTGAAGCAAGCTGAAATCAAAGAAGGACGCATGAATCATCGAATTTATTTGAAACAAAAGCATTATGTAAAAAATAGGACAATGGCCTCATTGCGTTAATCACAAATATCAAAGGAGTTTGGGCATGTGAATCAACCCACAGGGCTATTGAGCAGAATACTAATTGCGGGACGATCGGGTGTTGGCTAGAGTATGTGGAACCTAGAATCCCCCGATTACGGATATCTAAGACTTGCGGTAATAATCTTTCTTTAAAAACCCGCGTTCCGAGACTAGCATCTTCAACTTACGGTTACTGATCACTAATTAATTTAATTTTACACCACACTTACATAGGTACTTTTGCGAGCAACACAGTTATCATTTGATAAACCAGAAATTTGCTCGGCAATAACATAAATTCCGCTTTCGATCGAGCAGTAAATGAACAATAAAACGTATTTTGCATATATGTATTCTCGATCATTTTGCTTTTAACGGGAACATTTCGCGTCGAATTTTAACTCCTGTCGCCAACACACTTTTCGAATTGAAAAACAAGCAACGAACAAATAAAAAAGACAATAAAAAAATAAAGTCGTAAATGCATTCTTCCGGTGCGGAAGATATCATACAGTCACGTGTATGGCGTACTGCGTAGCTCAATGTCATCTCAGTAGATGCGAATAGATTTTTCGATTTGTTATGGCAATTTCAGCAATTTGCGTAGCTGAAACTTGTGCATATCTATTGCTCTACTTCATTGATAATCATGTCACGTAGAGCTTTTTGACTATTCTTAACCTCCCTACAGGTACTTGATTTTTTTTTTTGTTCGCAAATATTGTTGAATTGGTGGCGCTACATTCGTGCTATACATTTTAAGATGCCAGTAATGACATAATGAGTGACACGGGACAACAAGCATTCTATGAACAACTAGGGACTGGTCTTAACCGTTACCTCGTCTAGCTCCGACTTTTAGATTTCAGGTCAAATGAAGACAGAGTGACCGGATGCTTACTCCACTATCGAGCTACTTTCACTCAATACCATGACTACAGTATATGTTAATAGATACAAAATATTATGCAGGAATGTGATACATGCACTATTTTATGAATTCACAGATAAAACGGAAACAAGAAACAAGGCAATCCAACACTAACTGGTTGTGTAAACTAAACGTATTTGAATCGAAAAGAATGCATCTGACGATACTGGAAAGTGGAAAGTTGAAATGCGATTGACTGATGCAGCAAATGACAAACTGAATATCAGTGAAGATATGGAATGACAGACATCAGAAATTGAGATGTCACGAATAAAGTTCGCGAACATTTACTTGTTACCACGCAAAACGTGGCTATCTAGCCGAATTTTTTATTTTTTTGTGTCTTAGTTTGGTGGAGAACATGTGTTAAGTTGTACTTTAGGCTTCTGTTGATGCACCGTCTACATGATCTTTAATGTTACCCAAACAAAGGCTTTGGTTTATTAATTAAAGATCGAAAAATATGAGGAAACTGCAATAGTAGACGAACCCTTAAAAACGTTTTATGACATACGAGGTTTGTTTCCAATCCTTGAAGCAAGTCTGATATGCGCTTTTTGATATAGCCCTGAGTTATTCCAGCGATTCAGTTTTGGGAAAATTGGGTGATGGGTGGCTGGGGTACTATATTTTATATTCAAAAAATTACGCACAAGCAACGATGAGTGAGCAGGTGCATTATTGTGATGCAACAGCCACGCATTTTCTCTCCCACAATTCCGGATATTTTCCTCATATTGCTTGAGGCAAACGATTCATAACTTCGATAGAACTCGTGATGAAAGCAGTGAACAAAACTTTCACATTTGAGCTTGGTGTGCTTTTCCGGTCTTGGGTCTTCTGGTCGATACAATTGTGATGATTGGGCTTTAGTTTCGGCATCATAACCATATGACCATGTTTCGTTAGTGACAACCACTTTTAATAAATCTAGATCACTCTATAAGTGACAACTAGAGGCACACCACAGGGGGGAGTTCTCTTCCCCCTACTGTTACTACCTTCTTATAGTTAACAAAATCCTTAAATTCTTAATGGGAAAGGCACAAAGACCATAGTATATGCGGATGACGTAGTTCTCTTGATAAAATGTAAATTTCGACCAACTATCAGTGAACTAATGGAATCTGCGTTGAACGAACACTCCTCGTGGGCAAGACAGAACGGTCTGAGAATAAACCCCAGAAAACCGAGCTGGTTTTGTTCACCAGAAAAATCCCGATATTTGCTCCCCCAATGTTAGAGGGTACTCCACTCAAACTCAAAAACGGAAGCCAAGTATCTAGGCATCATTCTTGACTCCAAACTTTCCTGGAAAATGAACTTGGAGGAAAGGATGAAAAAAGGGTTGAATGCTTTTTATGCAAAAAGACCTTAGACCGGAAACCGTACATCATTCATTAGATGTTACACAGCAATCATCAGACCCATTACAACTTATGGGGCCGTAGTCTGGTGGACTGCCAGCATCACGAAAAGCTACATGAGCATGCTCAACAAAGTATAAAGGTCAGCCGATGTTTGTACAACGGCAGCTATAAGAAGCACGTCGCAAGCAGGATTGGACATGATACTTCATCTCTATTCTCTGGATTTATTCATAAAAGGCTGCGCTGCAAAAAGCGCTCTCAGACTAAGGGAGTCCTCTTTGTGGAAACAAACCAACTATGGACATGCGGCCATACTCAAAATAATAGCTGACCTGTGAAATAAACGTGATTTTAGTAGCCTCGCAGCTACGACCGACTATATTGCCCCTCACAATGACTTCACTCTCAGAATACCAATCCTTTTCCCCGACAGAGACGAGTGGCTATCAAACGCCGTGATCAACGACCGTGAGAGGCACTGGGGCTGGGTTCTACTCTGACACTCTGCACAAACAGGACTCCCTGATTTGTGCAGCGTCTTCCAAGCAGAAATCCTAGCAATAGAGAAACAGTCAAATACCTACAAGTAACCGATATCCCGCCATCGGATATTTCGTAGACAGCCAGGCTGGACTGAAATCAATAGAATCCTGTACAACGAGATCAATGGCTGTTATGAAATGTCGCGATTCACTGAAGTCCATCAGACACCACAACGTCAAACTCTGCTGGGTCCTGGGTCACAGCTCAATCGCAGGGACGAATTGGCCAGGCAAAGATCTGAAATGGACATCAGCAAAGCTGCAATCACCGATCAGTACATTATACCGGATCATAAATGACACAATTATAAAAGAAGTCAACTCGTCTTGGGTTACAAGAAACGACAGCCACACGATAAGATCATCGTGGCCAGAGCTCAACATCGGAAAAACAAAGAGCTCTTGGCGTTGAACCGAAACTCGATCCGTATGCTCGTCAGAATGATCACAGGACACTGTCCCATCGGAGCAATGCTCCGGAAATGGAACTCGGTATCCAGCGATCTCTGCCGGAGCTGTGGCGATGAGGAAGAAACCGAGACAATCCAACATCTGCTTTGCCACTGCCCAGCTCTCCAGAATCGGCGCCTAGCTTCGCTGGGCCAAAGATTTTTCACAGTGATTGCGGACGAAACAATTGCAGATATATAGGATCTTTTAAAATTCATAAAAAGCACGGGGTGGTTTCAGTCAAACAGACTTCGATGACACACGTTCCATGCCCTAAATAACTGAATAAATTGTATAGTGTGAACCAACTGATATGCCAATATGATCAGTAACTTCTATGATAGTGATCCAACGATTCATTATAACAACTTCTTCACTACTTCAATACCTTTACCCGTTGTTGATCTGCTGGGTGGTCAGGGCGGGTATCGTCATTAACATCTTGGTCTTTTATGAAGAGCTTGTATCTTATTATAGACATTTGCTTTAGCTCAGAGTAGACTTGCCAAATGCGATGGACCACTTTTATTTTATTTTCCGCACAAAATTTCATGTTAAAATCTAATACAAATCTTTGATCCATTTTTTTCAACAGCAAAAAATCATCAAGCACACTAAAACCCGCCTAATCTTCATATCTGTGTATACCATATTTCCTATATGTATTTCCAAAATTGCTGACGAAGTCAACATGTGTTAAGGGACATGTGTACCAACATAACAAAAAAAAAATCGAAATGTACGAAAATCGAATGTGCTTTGTTCGCAATATTCAACGAGTCACCCCATTTTTTGAACAAACCTCTTACTGTGGCTTTCGCTTTTCCGTATATCATCATCACCTTTTTACGTCGACATCTATATCTAAAGTAGCTGAATGCGTTAGGGTTCTTTTCATTTTTGGTTTTTTGATGTTTACTTGGATCATAGTGTTGTTTTTCCATTACTTTTTGAATTAATTCAGCCAAGTGGACCCCGCTTTTCTTGAAGTCTTATTTAAGACATTATTAATCGTTTTGAACGATAAGATCTCTCGTTGTTGTCGAATATAATTTTTGAAAGTCCCAGAGTCTGTGGCTTGGACTAATATGTTAAACCCATGATTGTAAAAAAGCCCAAAGAAAAAAGTCCAGAGCGATTAAGTCGAATGACATTAGCGGCCAGCGCAAATCGCCAAAACAAGGCATTAGGCGACCTGGAAGCACATCTTCCAAAACGTTTATAGTCGCGCGATCTGTGTGTTACCCACGACAACCTCGAAAAAAATAGACCTGATGCCAGCTCCGGCGTAAATGGCGCACCATGCTGTGCTTTTGATTAGGTTTATTGGCATTTCATGAATGTTACGTGGATTATCAGTGCCTCAGAAGTGCAAATTTTGCTCCGTGCAAGTGGAAATGGGCATAAATCGCTCATGATGAATTTGAATCGCAAACCGTCCAATTCTTCGATAGGGTTCAGGTGAGTGTGAGCGTAGTTTAAACGCAATTGATGGTCTGCAGGCAATAGCCGATTGTTTGCACGTTAAAAAGAAACTTCTTCAAGTCTTTCGCGAAATTGAGATTACAATTGCGTACCGCCTCATATGCGATATCTCCAACCACTGCGGCAATATTTTCGTTGGATCGGGGACGAGAACGTGATCTTCTGGCATCCTGTTGTTCCAGTCTCTTTTAAGTGAGCGGCTAAACGTTTTAGTGTTTGTCCGGTTTTGCATAGGAACTTAGGGAAACCTGGGTCGTAATTCACGTTGTGCCAAAATCTCAGACGAATTACACATATTCCTTAAAAATAATCATGATCGTGAGGAGTATAGCGTTCCACGGCTTGTCGACCTTTTTTCTGCGTCTGATTGCTTCACAAATATGAAAACAACATTAACAAAAGTTATAGCATCTTTCAACAGTGTGATATATTTTGGGTACGTTAAATAAACTCAAGTATATGATCATCCATATTCCTGATCTTAATTTGACATTCCTGTTCCAGTCACGTACGTTCGACTGAACTGTTACCCGAGATTTATATGTTTAGCTTAAGGTTTGCTATTTTAGAATATGGAACGTTTTAAGATCCCTGAGCATATTAAAACCGTGACAACCTACAACGAAAAAGTAATTTTGTAGGTACGTTTTGCGCATTATGCGGAGAGTATATACGACAAAAATGTCCATATGAGCGTACAAAATAAAATCGAGGAGAAGGCACTGTTGCAGAAGTCTTAAGGCCTCTTCATTATCAAAATGCAAGCTCTACAGAAAATATGGCTAAGTAGTGAAAGGGTTGAAGTAGATCAAATCTACCGATTTCACGATGAGCACAGCAATTAGGCAAATGATGGCCAATTTTTTTGTAGCCTCAAATTGAAGATTTGCATGTGGAAGACATATGATTTCAAAAAGACGGTGCTACAGAAAAATTTGGTCTACAAGGTGATATCATAAAACATATTAAACAAAATGGTAAAATCCATTTAAGAGTTTTACTGATCTAAGTATGTAAGAATGGATGCTGAACATTACTTGTGTGGTACTGAAAAAAGGCTACAGGACTGCATTCCAAGATCAAAGCCAGGTGCTTCGGCAAAAACCTTCTTAAGCGGTTAGATTTAGCACGGGAACGTCTTGAAAAGTCGCTACACTTTTAGAAAAAAAAGTCCTCTGGAGCGAAATTCAACAGATTTTTTTTTTTATTGACAATTGTATTTTTTTTTTTCTCAACATATTATATGTGTGCTTACGCACAATTTACAACAGTAGTGGTACAGAGATATGATATAGAATAATATATCTTTCAACTGAATATTTTTTTTATATTAGTATTGAATTTATACTTTTGTTTTTAATTAAATTCGAAGGGACGAAAAAAAAAACCCAAAATTATAAATAAAATTAAAAATAAATAAATAAATAAATAAATATAAATAATAAATAATTGAACAAGTGAAACAAGTAAATAAGTAAACAAATAATTAATTAAATAAACAAATAAATAATTAAAAATAATAAAAAATATAAAAATAAATAAACAAAATAAATAATATGTATATAAATAAATAAATAAATAACAAAATTAAATAAATAATTAAGAAAGTAAATAAATAAATTAATTAACACAATTCGCTGTGAACATTGGCTGTCCTATGAACATCACCCATATGATGTTCACATGATCTGTATATAATTGATTAATTAAAGGATTTTCGGAGGATCACATCTTATCCTGAACTTTTCATTGAGTTCTTGGATTCTATTGAAGATCAACTCAACATTGGCTGTTCGATGAAGATTTGTTGTGGAATGATGCCATGGGAGATTAAGCATCATTTTTAGTATTTTATTTTGGGCTACTTGTAATTTTTCTAGATGATAAAATGCACAATTCCCCCAAACTTGACAACCAAAAAAATAGTTTGGAAAATTGTTTTATAAATTATTAGCTTATTTTCATTTGAGAGTAGGAATCTTCTATGACTCAACGGATACAATAATTCAATGGTAATACTAGATTTTTAAATTGTTCTTGCGATATGTTCCTTAAAAGTAAATTTTTGGTCCAGATAAATGCCAGATATCTTACAAAGGGCTCCCACGTTATAGATTGAAATAAGTTTTCAATATTTTCCAACGTTGTTCAAGCGTAAAGCGACCAAAAATATTTACCAATGATTTAAAAAAAAACAAAACAGTAGATGGCCCACCCTTTATGAGTATTAAACAGAACGATCGAGAAAGAAAATCCTCTGCTATGATGTTACTAGATATCGAAAAGCTTCGATATTATATGGCGGGATTGTCTGATTTCTAAAATATTAAATTCCAATCTTCCAGCGTATTTATGTAAATTAGTTTAAAGTTTTTTAAGAGTAAGATCAAACAAAAAAAAATGGAGCATGCCCGTGTCACAAAAAAAAAAAAAAAGGCAGGCCGAAAAATAATTGGTGCAAACAAATGCAAAAACACCAGAATTTGATTGGCCTCAGCGATGAAGTAATCCCAAACCGGGAAGCCTGCCGCTATTTTCTGAGGTCAAACTGGCGGACCCCACAAGCGGACCAGTAGGAATGCAGTTAAGTGGGAAGGTTATGGTCCTACACTTCTGACCATAACGACGCCGGAAAAGAAAGAAGAAAGAAGTTTAAAGTTTTTTATCTGGTGGTTGCTATAAATTCTATATTTACAATTGTGTCTCACATTTAATCCATTTCGATTTGTGTGTACCGCAAGGCTCTATTCTCAGTCCAACTTTATATTATATTTATACAACCGATTTTTCTAAATTATAAAGTTAAAGATGTGATTCAGTTATTTTTGCTGACGACATTGCAATATTTTCATCGCAAAATTCGCTCTGAACTTCTTAGGAATGCAATGATAATATAAATTAATTATTTCAATAAATAGAAAATAAAATTTAATAAAAATAAGCTGCTAACAATCTATATCAAGCGAAAAGTAAAACTTGCTTCCTCCACAGTGGCAGTTCAAGAATATGTAGAAAGATCGGCATCTATTTGCATATTCTGTTAAATTTGAATTTATAAACCGAAAATCCTCTCTTTCCTTGAAAAATTAAATCACAATGTCCACATGGTGTCTGTCCATGCCAGTTTGCTTTACGGTTGACAGGTGGAGGATCTCAGGAAAGTGCCCCCTTTTCAAATTACATGTTTTACAAAACAAATTGCTAAAAATGATCTTAAATTTGCCTTGCCATTACTTAACTTCTGAACTTTGCCTGAGAGCAAATGTTGAATGATTACTGATGGACCAATCAATATAAAAAAAAAAAGTCTGTAGAACTGCCTCATTTTATTCTATTGTTATAGGAACGTATAAAGCAAATATTCGTATTGATTTTGTAAACAAATAGATAATCGCCAATCGTACCAAAACACTTGTAACCTTTTAGACAGCTGAGAGCAGACTAAACATTCGACTTGACTGGCAATGAACCAATACTTTTTAGACATGTTCAATAACACATCAAAGAAAAATTCCGCCGATCAGATTAGCACAGCTAGCTAAATAGGGAAATTCCCATTATTTATTGAACGCACTTTGTTCGTTTTTAATCTGCACTCTGCCTCCATGGCAAATTTTGCATTCCTAATGCAGTCGACATGGAAGAAGTGTCATACAGAATCTTGCACTAGTACACGTTATTAAATTTGTCACGGTTTCTTGGCTATAATGATAGGTTTCACTATCGGCTAGTTCATTAGCAGAATTATCTACTCTTGGCTATTCTTGGAAATTTCCCTTCAAGGTTTCTAGGGAACCAAATTCATCAACCAGGTTAACGAAAGTGTACATCCAAATCGATTCACTTGTAAACTAACTTGAATACCTTGTGTAAATATTTTGCCACCGACTTATCTCCAAATACAGAAAACAAACAAAAGCACTAAATTATTACCTTCTCCGTCTGCATCCAAATATCAACACTTTAACTGTCCTCCCCCCTGATTCGGTCAATCTGTGTACCCAAGTCATAAAGCAACAAAAGTCAGAAGCTCGACCACGTCCGATGACTGTTACCATGTACACAAACCGACAACAAATTAGGTTCCACAACTTTATCACTCGATACTCTTGTTTTCTTCAATCGTGCATTCCGCACAGATTTATGGCTCCGACGATGAGCTCACCATGCCACGAAGGAATAAAGGAGTTTCGCATCATAAACAAGTTGATGTGTTTTATCGCCCTGCAGCGATCCTTTATGGGGCATTGGGCTTGGACAAGTGGACAACTTAAGTGGAATGTATTTCTGGATTGCTATTTATAGATTGATCTAAATATAGGCCCGACTTAGATAGTTGCACCATGCATCACATAGCATTATTTTCAGTCACGACGTCGTCGCGTGATTTTGATTTCTCAAAATAAAATTAAACCGGAACTGGCGCCATTACGAGTACTCGTAGAGCTGACATGGAAGTCTGATCGTAATTCAAACATTTCGTCATACGAATTGTTCCTTGTAGTGCGTTCCTCGAACACCCAAATGACTATTTCCAGATCAAATAAACAGTAAACTCGTAAACATTCATTAATTCAGTGACAAATTACACATTTGGTTCGGATTGTGTTTGCATTTCCCGACCCAAGTCTACTCGTAGTACGTTGGGTGCTAGTGAACATGAACCAGCGTAACCGTGGATAGCAGGAGTTTGCTTTCATTTTGCCGTGTTTTGATTTCCTTATTGGTTCCTAAATAATTAAGGTAATACGACAGATGTAAATAGTAGGTTAGTAGTTGGAAGAAAGACGTTTAATTCGAAATTACAAATTAAAGCCACTTTCAATGGAAATAATCAACTGATTCGCCGTCATGGGGGCGCTTAGGGGTAACCGGTATCGTAATGAAATTTCATGAAATGCAATATCGAGACATTCTGCGGGCTGCTAAATATACATACAATATGTGGACACTTGATTCTAAGCCAATGGATTATATTATAAATGATTTGGATACTAAAATACACCGTATTGTTCGGTTCTGTACTGAGTCTATTGTGGTGTCAGTCTAAATAAAACGATCTGCAAGATATAAACTGAACTTAGATTGACTTGAAAAGGTGATAATACTTGTCAAAAGTCAAAGATGTTGCATTCAGTAACCGAGCTCCTGTTATGATTTCACCCGGTTGAAACAAATCGTAATAACAATATCGCGCTGGTCACGCCAAATACACAACATTAGATTCGGTTCATATACATATGTTTGGCTTTGGACCATATTAATGGATGCACTCTTCTCGTCAGTCTTCGCGTGTGAAAAAACACGTCTTAAGCTCGAATATTTCTCATAGCTTGTTGAGTTATGGCCAATAGATCTAAGGGAAATTGTTGCGTTTGACATGGATTTGGCTACAGGAATGCCACCAACTCAGCGTCTTCAACCTTTTTAGCAATCCAACAAGCTTCTTGTCATCTACGTCGAAATCACTTTTGTACAGTTGAAACTTTTTGCGGCAATTTTTTTCATAAAATATAAAATATAATCATTCGGCGCGCCTTAACCGCAGATTCTTTCGAATTGAAGGCGAAAACCAACTTGGCTTAAAGGTCGATATTTTTACGCAGAAAAAAATGTAATGATGTTAAGTTGTTAATAGATGCCAAGCTTACCTTCCAATGGCAAATATGTAACGCTACCGCCATCTATTGGCAAGTGGCGGATTTCGTTCTGTCAATTAACATCTCGCTTGTGGATCTGCACTTAGATTTATGATTAATTAATGAGATTATCGATTTCATCGATTTATGAAATCAGGGTATGAATCCATCTTCCCTTTGTGGTATTATCCCATCGAGATTGATATTGGGCCACCGAGCGCTACCTTCCTTCTTCGTTCATTTTCCTTACCTCCCCGGCTTCGGTTGTCCTTAACAGTTTTCTCCGATAGATCCTTCTCATCTCCTCGGCGAGAATGTCAATGGAGATCATCACAGCCATGACATGGCAATCGTCCGGTAGCCGCTTATTGTCCTCAGGGCACAGAGCCAGTTTACCGATGATATATTCGACAAATTTCCTTCCTCTTAAGCGCTTCTGCCCAGACTGGTGCAGTATTATAAGGACCGCCTCCGTCTTATCGTCTGCCACTTCGAGGCCTGCAGATTCAAGCCATTGCTTTATCTGGGGGACTGCAGCGTTTATGACTGACTCAACATTGTGTGTATAGGATACCACGATAACTATGTCATCTGCAATTCCAATGATGTTCGTACCTTGGGGAGACCTTGGTCGTGGAACTCAATCATAAATTAGGTTCCAAAGGAGGGAACCGATCCCTGAGGAACCCCGGTGGAGATATAATGATTTTTGATCCCTACTTCCGTGATATACCTCAATTTTTTATTTTTAAGGTAATGGGACACTATTCTTAGCAGGTCGTAAGTCAATTACGCATGTGTCGCACTGCAAATGTTTTCATTGTGTTGCACAATGCCTCTATACAAGTGGTGATTTGTACGTCCATTTACACGACAAATTAGACAATTCTTCCGCCCAATTTTTCGATCCTTAAATTATGGAGAGAATTCAGTTCCTTGTTTGGAGGACGTCGTACATACCTTTTACCGTCCAAAAGCGTAATGTGTTGAATTTTTATTCATCTCTTAAAAGCACTTGTTTCCATAAATCACAGGGCTTTTCAGCGTGTTCAAATGTACGCGAATTGTTTTTTTTTTTTTTTTTCTAAATCATGGTTTCTTTCTAGTAATGCATCAACGTAACCCGTTTTCAAGTTTTCTTTTTAAAATTTCCATCTAAATGTCCCACTATTTCGATGTTAATCTGAAAAGTTTTGCTCACTTTTCTTCCTACTGATCTTTCTTTGGCTTGGTTTTCTTTTCTTTCCCTCTATATTCTCATTTTCTATATATTGGCAAATGGTATTGTGGACCCAAGTTTTTGAACACAAAAGGTCCTTAGCTATCGCCCGAATTAACTATTTTTCTTTCCAATATTTTGTGTCGATAATTCGGAGCTGTAACTTCTTTTTCGACTCATTCATAGAATATATGTATTAACCTTTTATTCTTTTATCAAAAGTTAATAAAAATTAAGTAAACAACTTGCCACATTTTTTTTTAAATTTTATTTACAATAAAACTAGACAAAATAAATACTGTCCCTAATTATATGATCAACTGCCACAAATTTTCTCTGGCTCCATTCGAAAGGTTTACTTTTCGAGATGAAACATGCGGTTACTGATTGACGAGGTATGTTCAAAAAATAAGGTGACTTTTTGCATTCGATTTTGCATGGTTTATTCTTTTTATATATTGGTATACATGTCCCCGAGAATTTGGCATTTTGGATAATAAGTCTGTTTTTCTCAGATATAAAGGTTAGATGAATTTTGGTGTGCTTGGAGGTTTTTTTGTATTAAAAAAAAATCTAAAACTAAATACTCAAATGTACTTGAAATGTTGACTGTGGTATTTGGCGTGTCTACTCAGAACAAAAAAAAAATGGTACAATATAAGCTCTTTAAAGAAGACCGCAAAGATGTTAATCCCAATGCCCGCCCTGGGTGCCTCAGTACACGAACAGCGCGTAACAACTTTGAAGCAGTGAAGAAGATTGTTATGGAGGTTCGTTAAATCACTGTCAGTGAAGTTGCTGAGGATATTGGCATATCTGTTGGCTCATGCCAAGATTTTTTTTCATATATTTTGGGAATGAAACGTGTCAGCGAAGTTTGCTCCAAAGTTGCCAAATTTTGTCCAAAAGAACCGTTGTGTGAGCATAGCTCAGGAGCTGTTGAATGACTCTAATGCGATTCAGATTCCCTGAGCAGGGTCATTACGGGTGACGAAAGCGATTAAAAGAGACCGAAGAATGTACCAAGTCCGGTCAAATGTGAAAGTCTTACTCATTATTTTCCTCGATTGCAATGGCGTGGTTCATCATGAGTTCTTGCGGTCAACAAGGAATATAACCTTGAAGTTATTTTCCGTTTACGTGGAGCAATGCGAAAAAACATCCGCAATTGTGGTAAAAATTCATCTTTGTTGCATCACGATAATGCACCTGTTTACTCACCTTTTTTAGCCAAGAACAATACCGTAGACATACCTCAGCCAACGAAGTTGATTCCCAGCCACCTTTTTATCTTACCAGAATTGAAAAAACAAATTAAAGGACGCGATTTTCCACGATTGAGGCAGAGCTTAGGGCTATTAGTTATGTGACCATCACCATATGTACTGTCCCTATGATAACCATGTCACCACCAACTATATTTTTCACTTAAAATGTTGAAGAGGTATTAATTTCTGTTGCCATTTTCTTAAAAGTGCTGTCGTGATTTCTTAAAATAATTTGTTTTAAAAAACTAATATTCTCTAAATAAAATTATACTTTATTCGTATTGTCTTATCTCACCCAAATTTTAAAATCGAGCGTTAATATTTAGTTTTGCTAAGCATGTACCTATTATAATATCCCAAGGAAGCCTACCTTACTAGAGTTAAAAAGGTTTTTTCCATTCGTATATCACTACCTCGAGTCTTCATAATACTGATTCCGTGGTTCTTAATAAAAAAATTCACTAAGTCAACATCTAAGCCTTTAACTTTACTCTCAAAAGAACAGGAAGTTTGAACTGGAGTAACGTTCTTCGATACAGATCGAAAATTGTATAATAAATGGGGTTAGTAAAAACTCTTGTAATCGATATCGTCCTACGGGTCAGGCGATAATATTTATTTTCTTCATTCCTAGAAAACCTTCTTTGGGTTTATACAAGTTGGAGTTGGAGGTGGAGATTCAGGGGAAACCTGTCATTGGTTATACCTATTTGCTCTCATATCAACTATCTTCATCTCCAATTTCTCTAAACATCAAACACTTCTCAATCATCTATTTTAGTTCTTACTATAAAATATTACTCTACTTAATACTCACACTTGATTCTTTCGTTCATTCCCTCATCGCTTTCCTTGTCAAAAATGTTAGTGACCCCTCAGTGTGACATCCGCTCACTCCAATACACTTAACAGCCTATTTTTCCACCTGCCATAATAGCCTCACGTTCTTGAGCCCACGTGACAAACATTTTCTCGCTCGCCGTTACCGCTACGGCAATTATAATCATTTAAAAATTTCCATCAAATTCTGAAAAGCTTACATAACTCCGACGTCAGGCATCGAAACGGCCAACTGACCCCCAATCGATCGGGACAACGCCCGGCCTTCTCCACCTCCGACAATCAACGAAGCAAAATAAAATAAAAAATAATTATACAATAATTCATCACGTCTTCCGTCGAATGTCACTGCGTTCCAGTCCTGTCTCCGTATTTTCTTTCGCTTATTTTGGAACATTTTTAACTTTTTTTTTGTTTGTTTCCGATTAAGTCCCTTGACAGATCCAACTGCAGCTACTTTATGTCACGCATATACAATATTTAAACCTCCCGTTGCAGCCTAACCAAAACAGAATCAAAAAAGAAAACAAACTAATGGTACAGGAAAACAAGAAAAGTAAAATTAATTTACAAGTAGGCATCCAACCCATCCCATGAGTGTCTCCCCCCTTCACCATGTCATTAGTTTCAATGCGAGAAGAGTTTTAAAAAAAAACTGTTCTGTAGCGGTTCTGCTGCAGTTGGACCCAATACCGGCACCCAGCAGCACCATCACCGCACCAGCTATATCACAATTTATCGCTTTCTCATCCAATGTGTCAGGAGAAGAACTGCACATTGCCAGGATTTATATGTCAGATTATTGTTGTCCATTGCCAAGTGGTCAGGAGAAGACCAAAAAAAAAGCACACAACTGTTCATTAAGGAAGTACCTTCTGCTGCATGGTACCAAAAGTCGGTCAATAAAATATGAAATGCAAAAAAAAAACAGAAACTCGTGTCAATGGAAAAACACTGACTTTGTTCCCCGGATACTTTACTAGCGGTCAGCGACCAACATCACGACTTTCTCTAGATAAAGGAGTTCCATGGGGATGCGGTGTGGAGTATGAATATAATTCAATCGGAGCTTGTAGGGTTTTTTTTTAATGAGTTTAAGTGGACCTCATTGATGTGCATTCGCGTACGACGGAACGGAAAAGTTCGACTAAATATTGAGGGTCATGATGGAATGGTCTATGATTGGTTCAATTAGTTAATTAACTTAATTATCGCACCGATATGACACAATGAGTTCTATTTGACGTGCGGTAATCGGACAAGACAGGTAGAAATAAAATTAATTTTTTTTTTTTAACTGAAACATATAATGCCTTGGGTTCTGGGCGACTGTGGGGTAACTTCCGACACGATCTGGCTGATAAACGTGAAAATAATGTTCGAAGGCATTTTAATATTCACATTAGTCCCCTGGAAAGAGCACATATTATTATGACCATGGTAGATGCCTCAATGACAGATCCAATACATTTCCAAGGTTCATCATATCAACGCGAGTTCAAAACGCCCAATTCATTAATGATGTGCAACCTTCGCAGGAATATATATTCTTTTTCCTATTTAGACCCGTTTTTGTTCTCACTGCAAACATTTCTTCGATAACTCGCTTGTTTTTGGCCATACAATGTCGATAAAATGTCGTCTATACGCAATTATATGCAAGCAATTGATCTATTATCGGTTCTGCTGATTCTATTCACCCCGACATATATGTACAAGGTAATCAAAAGTCAGTTTGATAAATGCAGATGACGCCCAGCCTCCCTGTGATGGGTGCATTCCTTTCATCTTTCGGTATTGGGTACCATCTCTTTTAGGTCATCATATTGCATAGCCTTCCTGGCAGTCTTTGGGTTTTCCACTCACTATTCTTTTTACTGTTTGTCCACTGTCCATTCGTTCGAAGCATCCTACCCATCTTAGTCTTTGTGATTTTATTACTCGTACAATGCTTGGGGCTGAATACAGTTCCTTGAGCTCCTGATCGTGTAGTATTTTCCACCATCACAGGTTTTCCCTAAGCTCTGGTTTTCCAAAGCTCGAAAACCCCCTTTTTAGTAACACGTAAACCGCTGTAAAATTGATAAAGAGGTGGTAAAGATCTAACATTAAGCATTTTATTTATAAAAGGCTTCTGACATTCATATATGAGTTTTACTTTTTTTTATTTTTTTTTATGGTAGCTTGTTGGTTGGCTCCTGTAAGGCAAGTTTTATTTGTTCATGAATTGGTTACCGCAAATTTTGGTTCTAGGCTTGTTGCAATAACAACTCTCGATATCCTTGATCGTTCACTTTTCGTGCTCACAGAGCACATGTCTTTTCTATGTAGAGGTTCATTAAAAGCATCTTATCTTGCCAGCATCTTCCTTCAAATACGTCGTCGAATCTAGAATTTCTCCTCGATGATCGTTAGAAACCCAATGGCATTCTGGCAGTATTGCTATTAGTCTTCGAAACACGCGGTAGATGGAAGCAATTCGAAAATATGTAATAGCTGTCTCGTAACTGTAACTTTTGGACATCAAACTTTTTAGCTTGTTTCTGAAATCCAAAGTGGATTATTCCAAATTCTGAAAAATATAATCAAGACAAAGACTTCAAAGGGTGGTTCCATGAATTATTTCTTTGCTGCTTGATTACTCAGTGTTCTATTTTTAATAGCTCACGCGTGGTTGGTGACATGAGTTAAAGTAAAAAAAGCTCAGTTAGCATTGCCATTTCATCATTTTCAAATATTTTTCGCCCACTTTGTACCAATTCAGGCGAATTAGTTAGTTGGATCGTGCAATTTGGCGCTTTTAGACAATTTTTTGTTATGGGGATATCGATAAGCCAGTCAGTGAAAGTCAATAAGACATCATTACACATGCTATTAGGGAAATACGAATATGGTCAAAAAAGTGACACGAAATTTCGTTCATCGTATGAACAAAATAGTTGTGGTCAACATTTACACGAAATAACTTTTAAAAAGTAAATGGTAATCATTAATTTATCAACTCAAATATTAATTTTTTTACTTTTTCGATTTTTTTGAATTTTGTTTTTTTTACAATTAAAAACCAAAAGCTTAAAAGATCACACACCGGTAGCTGACAGCCTATTCAATCCATCATCAAGGACAATAATTGTTCAAACCATGCATATTTAAAGGCAGAGCTGAAAAATATATTTCCACGAACGAGTTAAAAAGTCACCCCTTGCTACAGCCTCTCATTGTAGAAGCTCATCCAGTAAGATATGTATGTATGTAATTTTCAATCAGTTTGATGAGATTTTTCTGAGTTCATGAATGCAGCATACGCGTAAACTTTATCTTTAACATTACGTCAAGGGAAAAAGTCGAAGAGTGTTATAAGTTTCTTGCGTAATGGAGCCTTTGAATCAGGAACTTGTGGCGCTGTTGCTAGACACAAATTTACCAGGACCAGTTAAAAAAAAGAAAAACAATTTTGGGTGTGGTTCTTCGGAACCAGACCAGAGCCCGGTGAACTTAGTTTTTTGTTTAAAAAAAAAAAGACCGATAAGACCTATAAATCAGTCTAATAAGATAACATAATAAAGTAACATAATCAGTTCTTTACGCAATTTCGTGTTAACTAAAACTGGTCGAGAGTTGATATTTTTTTTTCCAAGACTGATGAGTATCTGTGTTGGGCAAAAAAACGCTTTTTCTTTTGCTTACTCTTCAATATAGTCTTAGCAACCTATGCTATGTATGTGCCCTGAATCTGCCGTTTCAGCTCTTCTTAATCTTTCGAGTCTTCGTAGCTCGTTATGAAGGAGCAGATCTCCAGCCAGTAGTCCATTGAGCTTATCATGCGGCTTACTAGAAGCTTCGGGATCGGCAGGCCCATTCTTGCGTCTGCGAAACGTCTGCAGTGGAATATTGCATGCTCTGCGTTTTCCTCTTCCTCTGGATATTCTTGGCAGAAGGGCAATCCCCGTGCGCTCTTTTTCCCCAAGCCTCGATTGTGGGGATCAGTTTGAGGGTCCATCTCCCTTTTGCCGTGTTATCCTACCTGACTTACCACAGTTCCACAGATGTTGGCCTTTCTTCTGCTTTTGTAAATCCTGTGCATCTCGTAGGTGAGGATATCGACAGGGACCATACCCGCTATAACACAGGCTGCTTCATCCGAGACTATCCGAAAACCGTCTCATTGCGCAAAGCCTGTATGCAGACGAGAGCTTTCCTTTTTTTCTCTTTCGTTGTAAGAGCTCCCGCCCAAACCGCCGCAGCAAACAGGAGTATTCAGCTCACCACTCTAGAAAGCAGAATCCACCTCGCATATCCCAGTCCACCGATGTTTGGCAGCATTCTGGAAAGCGCCGCCTGCATTTGTGACGTCTTCTTACTGCAATATTCGAAATGGGTCTTAAAGTAAAGTCGGTTGTCGAGCATTAAACTCAAGTATTTTAATACCTCTTTAGACCTGATTAAGTGGCTCCCAACCTGGAAGTTTATGTATTCCAAAGTCTTTCGGCTGGTTATTAAGAGAGTCGCCGTCTTGTGCTTAGCTAGTTCAAAGTCGGTGGACTCTAGCCAATATTTGATCCTGGTAATCGTTTCATCTGTTGCGGACTCTACCTTGTGGATGTGTTTCGCTAAAGTAATTACGCTACGCTACAATATTACAATATTTCTACGGTAATTCGAGAAATGGGGCCGTTTTTTTCACCACTTCAGCATGGAATTGGTCCAATAAATCAGCATAGTACTATCTCGTTACTCTAATGTAGGTTGGACGGAGGAAGTCCTCTATTTTGTGAATGCTCTTTCATTTCTGGTGCGTAGAGATGGACCCGTGTTTCGTCAATAGCGACAGACAGTCGCTACACATGAGCCGCCAGAGATTACAGCAACATCATTCGCATAGACCTGGGCATAGATTCCAGAGGCATTGAGAGCGTCGGGCAGAGAGTCGACCACCATGCACCATAACAGCGGAGTCAGGACGCCACCTTCCGGGTAGCCCCTGTTTACGCCAGATTTGACACATTGTTCGAGGCCTGCATCAGCGATAAATGTCCTGTGCTTTGATCCACAAAACCAGTGCTTCACCTACGCTATGCCGTCCAGCAGCGACGAAAATGCCCAGCACGTTCTCCTTCCTTTCGAGAATTCATTCAATTCTCCCAACAACGTTTTAAAGCGCAGTCTCGCAGAGAGTGGATGCATTCGAAGGACAACTTTGCGCATGTGCAACTCTACTAGTCTCTCCATGCTTTTCAGCAAGAAGGATGTTAGACTAATTGGTCTAAAACTCTTGGCCAGTGAGCAATTTTCCTTCCCTATTTTGGGAACAAAGACAATTTTTACCGCGCACCAAGGAATAGGTTTATAGGCAAGTGCCAAGCTAACAGTGAAAATTCTTTTCAGAGTAGGAAAGTCTTATACCTTTTTGCAGCATAACAGGGTATATCCCATCAGTACCTGGCGACCTGAAGCCATCGAAAGATGCCACAGCAAATTCAATAGCCTCAGTAGTTGCCCCGAGTGACGCAATATACCGGCTATGCCAAGTTGTTTTCGTCGTAGTTACCAATGAAGGAGTGTGCAACAACAAGCCCATGATAGTCTGATTTCTGGGAAAATGGGTCTTAAGCAGTAAACTGAGAGTTTCGATTTTTCTCGCTTGAGAACATTAACCAACTTGTTGGTCGCGCTCAGGGATTTGATCTCTTCGCAGAAGGACTTATAGAAATCATTCTTCGATTTACGAGTAAGCTTCTTATATTCCTTTTGCTTCGATCGATATTTATTCCAGTCATCTTCCTAGTTCGATTTAAGCGTTCCACCAGTGAACCAATTTCCTGCTGGGAGTTTTTTTGACAGGACATACGAGTTTGAAACAGCTGGTGATGGCGCTGCTCAGGCTATGAACGGCATCCTCCACCAATTGCTTTGTTCTGAGTTTAAAAAGGGCTTGAGTGAATTTCTCAAGCTCCTCTCTGAATCGTACCCAGTCGGTCTTTTTCGGATTCCGCTTGGGCTGCGAGAGAAAGATCCCACACTTCAAGTGGAATTCGATATACATGGTCTGACAACGTAGCATCTGGTAAGATTCTCCAATAATTAATGATGGCCTTCATATGCCTATTAGAGAGGGTTAGGTCAATCGCCTCCTGTCACAAAGGTTGGTTGAGAGCCAACATTGTTGATGATAAGATCAGACGACAGAGTGAAGTTGAAAAGATGGTCTCCTCTCCGGTTGCATTTGCTGCTGCCCCAAACAGTGTTTTCAATCTTTCTGGCTTCACAGTAGTTTGAAGCCGCTTTGGGACAGCTCAGCCAGTTTGAGGGTTGTTGGGACCTAAAACCGCTTTGCCTTCTGCGATCAGAGTCTGGCTGTCAGCATCACCGCTTCAGATGGCTTAATTAGACGGCCTGGCTACTCTATATCGAAAAGGGATGTTCACTATGTCATTATAAACGTCATGCATTTTGATTTCCTCACACACCTTCCTATCCATAAAGGAAATCGAATCACTGCTCGGTACAGCTCTTTCGTCATGGTTCGACTTTCAAAAGCTATCAAATTAGAATTACTCGATTACTCTGAAATCTTGACAGCAAATTTTTAAAAAATAACGTTCAATGATGGCACACACACTTTGGGTCAGTGGTGCCATCAGACAGCTCTGGTATACGTTAGGGATACGAATTTACGAACGTGGCAGTATACGTACATACAGAGAATCTCTCTAAAACCTAGAGATTCTGACTTCAAAGGTCCTTATAAAAAACAAATCACGAATGTAGATTTCCTGTAAACCTTGCCAAATGTTCCTCATGCAATTATACGTCAGATGACATCAGTCTGGAGTCGATATCATTGCTTGAGGCATGCAAGACGAAATATACAATTTTTACATAAGTTTTTTTCGATATTAAAACCAAACAGGTAATTATTTTTTTGGAAATCCAATCAGATATTCATATGCAACTGTACGTCAAATGGTGTTAACCCAGAATCGATATCAATATGTGTTCCTGAGATATACCGAGATGGAAAGGTTCACGAACTTATAAATAGACCTTATAAACACTCAATAATCAAATTTACTTGGAAATTTTAATTGACGCCTTATGTTGGGCTTTGTCAGGCATATCTAGTTCACTTCGAGTTTCAAAACCAAAAAAGCGAAGAGATCTGATCAAAATTTGATTACAATATCAATCAGCTCCGTTTCGATATTTTTAAGTTTCTACCAAACGGTGTCAAAGGAGAAAATCGTGAGAGTTCCTATTTTAGTCTTTTTGAATGGCTCTTAATGTTTTATTAAATTGATTTATTCATTCAATAACTGATGACTTAGATTTGGAATTCGCTTGAATCCGTCACCCCCTCTATCTTCAATAATTTCATCTGTTTACGTTAGGCAATCGGAAACCACAACTAAATACAACCGGTTAACACGCGACACCTCCACTTGGTTAGTCTGAAAATCATCGCACTTATTTGCGCATATCTCAATCCATATTTCCTCATTCGCAGACGAATCATTTACGCTCGACTCATCCATATCCAAATGCAAATCAAATGGGATTCCCTACCAATCTCATCTTGTCTTGCTGTTGACGCAACTAATTCAAAGTCCGACGTTTTGCACATATTTAAATGTGATTTGTAGACTCTATTTGTCGATGTTTTCGGCTTGTTTCCAAATTCATATTCAGAATTCGCATTTCCAAAAATAAATAAAAAATTCACAACCTTCACTGGTATGTCATTGGGGGAACGATGATTGCTTTGTACTTTTCCCTTCATACTAGGAATCCAATAAGATTAGATTGATAGTCATCGTGAAGCAGATATTTCTTGGGATGATATCTTGTGTGTTGGCGGAATCTCTTCGATCAATCATGTGGAGAAGTGTTACATATTGAATTGCATATGTGTCACTTAATTGTTCCTCGTAAGTTATCGCCGTACCGAGTGGGAGAAGTACAAAGATATTATACAAGAACAAGATGAGAACTATTAAATGCATATACTACTCGTAGATACCAGATGAGTCGAGACGAGCGCGAGGCGATAATTTGATTTCGCAATTAAGGACGGCGAGTCGTCGTCGGCCGATGGAACATCAATCGGTTGAACAACATCAATCATTAGTGTTCTTTGTCGAGGAAAGGGATTTAATTTTTTGTTGTTGTTGTTATGCGCAGAGGAAGGAAGAGTGATAAATTGTTCTGGCGGGTACCGACAGGGTTCATTGGACAACAACCCATTGTACAACGATGCTCAGATCAAGCAGGTAGCAAGAAAGATGGACATCAGTTGTGAAGGACTATGAACCAAAGTCATTCGTACTGAAAGGATTAAAAACCCGCAAAAGATGACAATGCCGTCCATGAATCAGCCGCTTCGGTGTCTTAGCATTAATCAATGTGATCCTTGCTTAAAGTCATCGGAATGCTTTTAATTTGTCAAAAAAGCGCGGTACTTGGTTGTTGTCCCAATATTATATCTTATAATTCGATGCAGCCACAGGGGGGTTCGGGTATTCGCTCTTTTTTTAACCAATGTACTACTTCCCTCGTAAAAATCAAAATTTTCCATGAATTTGGTATTGAATGTCATAAACAACAAACATTAGTCTGGTGTGGAGGCGGACCATCCACGCTTTAATGCCTAAAGGTAAATCGGATAAGCAGTGGAAGATTTTTTATTTACGAATGTATTGCTTTGGCACCATGAAGCCAGTTTCTATTTTAAAGAGGGCGGCTCCTGTTTCTTTTTTTTGTTTGTTTTTGTCGGGGGATCTAGTCATGGGTCGATCATGTAATCAATCAATCAATCAATGTAAAATAAAATTGAACATAGTAAGTACGTCAGATAAAGTGAAACTTAGTTTACTACTTTCGAACAAAACATTCCTTATGTCTTAAAAAAAAAAACGGAAGATAAGTGTAGTTCGAAAAGTCGCAAGTCATAGAAGAGACAAATACTATAATCTTAAGTGTATTGTATTATTGACATCCAAATCTTGAATTCATGCGAACGCTTTACTTGCGCTCTCAACCTACTTTCTTATTTCCCTTTTCCCAAATATTCTGTCTTACATACCTATAAGGTTCGGAGATAAATAGTAGCTCTAACTAGACTGCCTTATTAAAATCGAAAAGAAAGTACGTAACAACTTCTCCGTCCACACCTAGTGACAGGTCGGTGCAGTTTTTGGACTGGTGGTGTCATTGAGCAATAGTTTTTCGAAATAGAACGATCGATATAAATAAAATGTATTTTTTGCTTTAAATTGTTGCTATTAACATAGATGGGTGTTTATTTTCAGCAAAGCCCCACATACTTCTGGTTAAACATGGCAAATTTCCTCGACATTTGATTCTGCGAATAAAAATATTGAAGCTTTTCATAATTTTTTTTCGTTTTGTTTTCTATTGGTTTCCAATGACACCTCTTATTGGATGGTATATTAGTACATTCTAAGCATTTAGGTCCACAAATTGCATTCATTGATTTTGTCTTAATTTTTAAATTGAATAAACTGATTTTCTTGTGGGATATGACGGAAAATTGGTGGTATTGGTGCAATGGTAATCATAACTGACGGTTGAGCGAAAGGTCTGTAGTTCAAGTCCGTCCATAGTCAAGAACAATTCTTACACGGAAAAACTGTGCAACAACATCAGTTATGAATGAGAAATGATCAATATAGTGCTGAGGAAAGCATAACACTCGCAGTATAAGATCACTTCAAAATGCATACTCTGTGTGTGCATTTCTAATACAACACCTTGATGACATGAAAACAAAAAAAAGTTACCCTGAACTACAACCAACGCGACAAATTCAGTCGAATCTCGCGAATCCTATCTAGGACAACCACCCCCGGAGAGTAGTTAACGAACATCTTCGATACAAACCATCCGCACCCCGTCCAGGTTGTGTGACAAACACCATAAGAGCGCAACTCTTGAATCTGCGCATGTTATCTTCGAAGTATTGTCCAAGAGAAGAAAGTCTAACAATGTTAAATCTTACGATCTTTGTGGCCATTACAAATCAACTCTTCTGAAAATACCACGTTATGGCATTTATCTTTCAACGATAAGGCCCGATCTCATCCGTGCAGGGACGGGTTAAGAATATCCCTGCAGCGATACCTCTCGCTTGTCGTAAAAGGCGACTAAAACAAAGGTAAACAAAAATCACATCTAGGCAATTTAGAAAACACCAAGGTGAGCCTAGGGACACATATACCACCATTAAACTGCCCCACAAGTGTACATGCAAATCAGAGGGTTGACACGACTGGAGATCACCGGTGTTGTAAGAGTAAGATCAAACAAAAAATCTGGTGCATGTCCGTGTCACAAAAAAAATAAAAAAAGTCAGGCCGAAAAAACAATTGGTGCAAACAAATGCAAAAACACCAGCATTTGATTGGCCTCAGCGATGAAGTAATCCCAAACCGGGGAGCCTGCCGCTACTTTCTGAGGTCAAACCGGCGGACCCCACAAGCGGACCAGTAGGAATGCAGTTAAGGGGGAAGGTTATGATCCTACACTTCTGACCATAACAACGCCGGAAAAAGGAAAAAAAGAAGAAGAAGAAGATAAGGCCCGATCTATGGCACCTTATGCCGTTTTTTTTTTAATCAGATGTAGTTCAGGTTCTTGTCATCCAATTGAGGCTACAAAATGTCAGTTATTATGACCCTTCTGGAAATACCACGTTATGGTATTTATATTTTAACGACAAGCCCCGATCTATGGCACCTTATGCCGTTTTTTTGGAATCAGATGAAGTTCAGGTTCTTGTCATCCAATTGAGGTTACAAAATGTCAGTTATTATGACCCGATATCGTACGCCATTGACAGTCACTTTCGTTTCGGTTTCTTTTTCTCCAAATTAGTCAATTTTACTTGTATACGAAGCTATAAATTTTGCCAATATTTTGATCCTTTTCCAATTGCTCCAGCCCAATCAGTAGCGATGCGATGAGCTTGGGGATCTTTGGCTTTCAGTTCTTGTGTCGATTGGATCTTTTATGGATGCATGTCCGAGACTGCAAATTCGCCAAGTTGAGGAATAGACGAGTCTTCGGCCACGCTTTGAGCAACATCAGCAATAATTTCGCTTGACCGTGAATTTCGGCGCTGCACAGTGACTTCTCCGATCGGCAACCCAACTGCTTCCCCCAAATTTTTGCGAAGAATTTTTAAAATAAACTTAAAGAATTTTGACGCTTTGTTGAATGTTGTAGCACTCGAAGTTTGGTAGGCAGCCACTTAAAACATCAGAGCAATAAACTGTCAAAATTCGGATCTAGCTGTTGGGAAACTTATACATATTACTATGTCAACTAAAAAAATTGGGTCGCAGCCTAGTATTCAGATAAGGTATTATCTTGAAAGGAATTTTAAGAAAAAAAAAATTGACGAAAGACTTTATGAGCACCAAGATGCCTAGAATTTTAAACTTACTTTTAAAGGTTGCTGTAATGGGGTGTTTCGAGGCATCTTGAGTCTTTGAGATTTTAGAAAGATGCCTAAAAGTATGTGTTCGTGAACTTTTTACCGTCTCACATATCTTGTCAACAGATAAAGATATCGACTTCAGTCCGGCTAAATGCAGTGCATAGTTGTGTAACGAAAAGCTGGTAAGGTTTCCGTCGATTTTGATTTAGTGGGTTTTGTAGTCTTTCTGTAACAAAAAAAAGTTGGCTCGTATTAAATTATCGAGTTTCGAATGTTTTTGGAACCAAACGAGATGAGACGTGACTGAGACCTAAATGATCTTTCAAAATTATTTGAATTCAATCATACGACATGTCAACGATACGTCAAGGTCTCTAATGGCCATTCGACGTTTTTTGATCATTTGATATTTTTGCCCAACTGGAAACGCTTTCTGTATCTTCTTGGAATCGTTTCTATGACATTTTCTGTTTGTTTCCTATCATCTATTCACTAAAGTCCGTCGCTAACGGCCTCAACCTTTCCGCACAAACTGAATGCAACTTCTTCACTCAATAAAATCAGACATTGTAATATTCACCAAAGTTGCTTTACAAAATGTGAGCATAACTACAAAATCAATGGAGATAATGACATGAAATTTGACACTGACCAGCAAAATTTAAATTGGAAAGTTACCTTTCAATTTGATCACAAATCACGAATGATCATGAATCACAAGTCTGGACGTCGCTGTAGTAGGAGACACATCAATTAGCTCATACTGATGAGTGACTTAATAAAGCAGAGTCATTAAAACGTGTCATAACAGGTGATGAAACATGGATTTACGGATATAATGCCAAAGCCCAGTGGATACCTATTGCATCGGCAAGACCGAAAATGCTCAACAAGTACTGTCGAACGTGAAGGTAATGCTAACAGCATAATGCACCATGAGCTCCTGCCACAGGGTCAAACGATCAACGGGGAGTATTACCTTTCAAGTACAACGACGTTTGCATGACGCAATCCGAAAAATGATGCACCGCTATGCACCTGTTCACAATTCATTGCTTGTTCGTAAATATTTTCCAAACCAAAATCAACACTGTAATGTCGCCAAATAAAGTGAATGTTAAAGGGTCATCGTTGAGATCTGAAGAGTCTCGGAAGTGTTTCGGAGTTTGGGAGAAGGGCCGTGAATAATGTTTTATGAAAACTATATTGATGTTAGGCACATGTGAATAAATAAAATTCGAAAATCAAAAATTGTTACTTTTGGCTATGAAGGAACTAAATGAGTACTTAACTGATTTTTATTGTTTCGACAGAAGAATTTACACGATGACATGAAGACAGAAACCTCGCCAAACCAACTTAACTTCAATTTTGTTTTTCCTTACCTAGCTTCTACCCCAATGGGCTTAAAATTAACACGGCCGCATGAATTGACCTAAGACCTTCGAAATTAATTAAATACGCTGGAGATGAATAAAAAGTGAAGTAATATGGGCTCATCACAATTAACTATCCTCGAGCAGTGGAAAAACTGCTTAAACCAATCGAAAATGTATGATGTAGGGCTGGGAATCCTGAAGAAGGTGGCGAAACTGTTACAAGTATGCTTAAACAGAGGAGTTAAAGTACGAAACGCTATGAAGGAACTAGCACATTCGATAAGTGAAAGTTGAAAATAAGGAGACGACTTGTCCTCATACTCACTCGTTGTAGTTTACGCAAACGATTGGATAAAAAACCAAAAAATGGTAATTGACTGACGTGGATCGACCGAATCGCGTTCCTGACTGTGCTCAATAAACACTTTGAGAATTATATAATTAAAATAACAATTCAAAGCCTGCATATGGGCAATGCTTGCTTTTTCGCGATGAAGAAACTATTTAAAAAAACTCTTTTGTCCCGCAATGTCAAAATCCATATTTATGCAACTATTTTAATGCCAAGGACACTTCATGGATGTGAAACTTGACCTCTGACTAAGAAGGAAGAAAATATATGTCGGATCTTTGAAAACAAGATCTAAAGAGTATTTATGGTGGAAAACAGGACGAAGAATCAGGGGAATAGAGAAAGCTATACAATCAAGAACTCGAAGAACTTTATTCAACTCCAAGCATTGTCCAAGTTATCAATTAGCGAAGACTAAGATGAGAAGAATACGCAAAACGAACGTACAGTAGACGTACACTCAAGAGAATAATGAGTTGCAAACTTGAGAGAAAAAGACCACCAGGATGGGAGGAAAATATAAGAATGGACCTAGAAGAGATGGAACAGAACAACGAAACATGTAGGGAACGCACTTTTAGAAGCATTTAATTCCACTCTACAGTTTGTACCCCACCTAATTATGCTGAAATATAATGTGCTTGCGTTGCCATTTGAATTCTACTGCCGAAGACCAGGGACGTGAGTTTTGGACCGAATTAAAAAAGCCAAAAGTGTTACTAGTATGTGGAAGAAATACAAACTCCTGAATATAGACAGATCACAAACAATATTAACAGAAAAGTCAGGAATGTTAAAAGTATTTTTTTCGGGTCCATGTTTGAACCTAGTTTAAATAGCGCAATTTTGTGGATGAACATTAAGGAATTAGGTTTCGGAAAGCAAAAACCCCCTGTCCCTATGGAAGGTGGGATAGATCCTAATGACTTAAATGTAAAATGTGCAGCAGCTTCGATTGGCTCTGACGCGCAGTGCGATAGAGTTGCCGAAACACATACATAGATATATAATGAGACTGATGATGCAACAGCACCTGCCTCACGACAAGGGTTCTACTTCCAAAGAATATTTGAACTCCATGTTCTCAAAGCATTTCGTTCTATAAAATCAAAGGCAATCGGCTTGAATGGTATAAACTCGAGGTTTATAAAACTGATCATTCCTGCCTGCCAGTGATTACATCTTGGCCTACCATCCTAACTTACTCTATCTATTCGGCTGTATGGAAACAGCCTAAAATTATTTCAGTCTTGTAAAGCCTAAACCGTAGAAATAAAGAGTACCGGCCGATCTCTTTACTCTCGTTTATATCAAAAACTTCTGAGAAACTCATGAGCCAACATATCCATCACTATCACTATCTGAAGGAATTTGGTATAACATCCCCACACCAGTCTGGCTTTGGACCAGAACAAAGCTGTACCACGGCATTGTTAAATCTAGTCGACGACTTTCGATGTGAAATGGAAAAGGGCCCCTAACATCACTGGTACTGCTTGATTTCTCGAAAGCGTAGGACACCTTGCCGCACCAACTTTAACTACGCTTTAAACAATTTTAACTTTGACTTCACAGCGCTAAAACTACTTAGGAGCTACCTTAGCGGTCGTACCCAAGCAGTTAATGTTAATAATATTATATAATTTCTAATTTCATAGAAACCGAGACCGGCATTCCACAAGGATCTATAATGGGGCCGCTACTATTCACCCTATTTAACAATGACCCACAGTGCTAAAACACTGTAAAATACAAATGTACGCTGACGATGTCCAGCTGCATCTAAACTATCCATTGGAATTGGCAAAGAACGCAACTGAACGTTTCAACGCGGATCTTGCTTCCATTTTTTAATTCTCAAAAAATAACAAACTTACCTTAAATGCTACAGAAAGTCAGGCTATTATTATTATTAACTGATATACGAGTATGCTAGGTACTAAATGCCTACCCCGGCTCGTTGTAGTCGATTCAGTATTAGTCTACGGATCTACTGTTGAAAACATCGGGAGTCACTAGGATCACTGTTTCTAAGGTCTACGGGACGCTGCGATCATTAAACCAACTGTTGCTAGTTCTTTTATATGCTCACCCAATTTTCTGTGTCCTTGATTGCTCCATTCAAAGTAGCCGTCAACAATGCTGTATGATACGTTTACAACCTGCACAGAAGAGAACATATATCAGCTTATGTCCACGACATCCTTGGAATGAGCCTACAGAATTTCCTTGATTACATGACACTGACTTTTCTATTTAACCTTAAGAAAAACAAAAAAACTAGATTATTTTTTCCAAAGCCTTCAGTTTGCCGCCTCTATCAGAAGTGTAAGTTTTGTCACTCTAATTTTCGTTAGCTGACGATTTATCAGTTTTTATGACATTAGAGACGAAAACGAAAGACGAAAGATTGACCTGTTTAGCGACAGGCTGGACAAATGCTGTCCATACTCAGGACAGAAAAAATTTGTATGAGTACGAAAGTGGGTTTGTCCCATAGAAGGTTTGGCGCTCTCGAGTGCAGGCGAAGATAAAGTGCTGTCGGGAAGCGGACTGGAAAATGTGCAGCAAGCAGATTTGTTTCGTCTAAAAAGCTGACAGCTGGGAGGTCCCTAAATGAATAAATGGGAACTGAAAAGGAGGCAGAATTAATTGTTGTTCGTTATGAACAACCAAACGTTTTTTGTCAAGCTTGGGACCTTATAGCACTTTTGTTTCAACTTTTGATCACAGGAAAATTGGATTAGCCTCACTTCTGATTCGTTTAACCTTATTCCGCTTTGCCTCAGAGAAATCGGTTTTGAACGTCCGGAAACTTAACTCTTTTACCTTGATAGATAGCCTCTTCCAATCTCGAGTCGCACCACGGGTTTGCTTTTCGTTTGATAACCTTCATTCTATGATGATTGAAGGATCCCAGCAAAATATTGTAATATTTGAGATCGCATCAGTTATGGCATTCACGTCACTACCGGCGAAGCACAGGGACCAGTTAAGGACCTTAAAGAAGTTGTTAAATCAGCTCCATCAGGCCTTCTCTAGTTGAGCGGGGTGAGAAAAATTAGTTGATGCGACACAGTAATCTAACGACCTAAAAGGTGTCCATACGTCAATCGAATATTTGCCAGGGAGAGAGGTAAGAAATAAGTCTAAAGTGATCACCGAATGATCTGCAATGTCGGGTGTTCGTGTAGGATCATTTACTTGCTGGTTTAAAAAAAAATTCTAGAAGAAAATCTTGACTCAGTGGTTAAAGTTTCTGATGTCGATAACACGAGAATCGAGTCCCGACAGCAAGCAAGAAATAGAATTTCTTTGTGTTTCTCTTCAGCGGGGTGACAAGATCGCCTCTGGAACCTTTGTCTAGCAAAATCTTCTCGACCAACCTTCGGAGTCGGAAAAATAAACCAAACTCAACTCACATACATACGTGATCCAAAGAAATTTTCGATTTAACATCCCAAGGGCTGTACTGCGGATTATATATTTCTTGGCATCGCGACATAAGAGATATGTCTGGTTACTTTGCCAGCAGCGTTACTTGTTGTTACTTTCTCTTTTGGCACAAAGATGAGCATATCGCACGTCTATACAATTTAGCATTTTTATTAGAACTACACAGGAAGGGAAATCGGACGTGCAATGTGCGGTCGATCACTCAGTAATCCATTGATGTGACTAGTGACCCTTTAGGAGTAAGTATTACCTCGTCTTAGTTGCACTAGATAATGATCGTCACACCATTAGCCAAGTTGAATACATTTTTAATTAAAAATAATTTCCGTAATACCTTTACGTAATCGAGTTGAATTAGGAGCTTAATTCACTTATAGTCTATCTGGGACGGTTCTTTTTTTAAACTGGTAAGTGTTTAACGTTTAAAAGGAATTAGTTGAATCATCGAATCGTGCACTAGATCAAATTCTAAACCATTGGTTCGACTAAAATTGTTGACAAAAAAGTTGATCTGTAATTACAACAAACATATACAAGTCAATGAAAAAGTAATAAAGAGGTTTGCGTCTCCGATAATTTGACTGGCAATTTGTCTTAAGCTCCAGAGAGCATTACACTTCTTACCCTCTAGTATAGTGATTTATGGTTCCATGAAAACTAAATGTACAATAGTTATCTCAAGCCCTTCAACACATCCGGAGGCTTTCTCTTTGATATAGAATAACCAACCAATGACTAAGTTCGTCTGATTTGGGTCAATTAAACTTTTCGCATCGGCACTTAAGAATAGGTTTAATTCGTGTAAAAAAATGCACATTTTAGTGATTTTTTTTTTTTGATGAAACAGTTAAAATCTATTTATTAAAACCAATGGTACATTATAGTATGACATTTGAAGAATATTGTGTACAATTTTCATGGAGAAGTATTAAAAAATACGGCAATGGCAGCAATTATTCTGGAGCGTCTCGGAAAAAAAAGGGAAATTGCGGTGCCCCTCATAACTCGGTGCTGGATCATCTGAAATCAAAATTATATCGTTAGATAATCGCTTTCCTCAGGTAACGGTGAAATCACAAAAATGTGCCTTTTTCACACGAATTAACCTTATTCCCCCCTTAATATATTCAGTTTATTCAATCTAATTAAAAAATTATCATTCCAATATTTTACCTCCTCATTTCAGCCTCAAGAAGTTACTATGACATCTAAGAAATCAGATATAGGGGTTTTGTCAAATGAGCCTGTATTGGACCAGGATATCGAAACATTTTTACAGGGCATAAACTTTCCAACACCTTATGGGATCGATATTATCCAGTGGGATGAAGCATATTTCTTTGACAATCATTTTCCCAAAAAAAAAGTCGCTCGCCCCAGTCTGTTATCAATCAAGACCTCGTGCATGAAACTCTTAAGCTTTTACTGCGGGCAAAATGGTCTTTATCCGGACATCTTAAAAGATATCAAGACTTCAATTTTAGTCATCAGAGAGCCAGGAAGTATTACAAAATATTTGATGGAGGAATTTATGGACGAATCGACAGAGGCCTCCACTTCAGAAACAGAGACCAAACACAACGCCGAGCCTACAGTAGTGCTCAGTAACTGCATGGTAACTGACCTTGGGGCGAACTCTATGAACAAGTTTTGGTCCACCATGTACGGGGCTTTAAATAAGATGACCGAGCAAGGGCCTAATGAAAAGCCAGGCTTAATTGCATCCACTATACTTGGGTTTATATCACTTCATTGTCTTCAACTGATACAAAGAAGTCCAAAGGCTGTTCATAAATTCATGTCTAACCATCTAAATAGACGATTTCAAGAGCTTTATCGATATCCAGAATGGGTGATTCCTCTTTGTCCTCCCAGCTTCAAATCTATTGATAATTTGTTCAGAACTTTGCCGTCACATGTGATGACGTTAGAAATCCTGTCTCTAGCAATTGGTAAAAGCATCCTAGAATTCAATAAACCCTCCCCATCTAGATCTGCTTTAGAGGTGTTACATGGGGCCTGCCTAAGACATGTAAGAATGCATGGTTTAGCTCCTGTTAAATACTTTGAGGAAGCAGCTAGGAAGACAAACCTGGATTGTAAAGATTTTGCAGAACTCATCTGCACCACTTTGGTTAAAGAAAGCATTACTAATGTTTGTAAAATTCTAGAATTAGAGGGTACGCCTATCACTGTAAATATATTTGGGGTATCGCACAAATTAAACGGACAGCTATCATGGAGATACTGTCGTATCTATAACTCGTCTCATTACAACAGATTTACGACAAATTTGAACGTAAGGTTAATTGCCAGATGCGCTGCATACATAGCTGTATTTGACCCCTCAACAGAAATTCACAAAATGTTCGTGCTTCAGTCCCCGGGCAACAAAATAATGTTTGAAAAAGAGAAAATTCGGGCAATGGCGTATGCAGACATAAGAAGGCGTTCATTAGATCAACCAGCCCTCGAAGGAAGTATCCAGAATGGTCTATTCTGATTCCGTCCCTGCCCCTACCCTACCCTCTCCAATATCAACTGGTACGAATAAAGCCCAAACTCTACACCCCTCCCTCCCCCACCCCACCCCCAAATAACCAAGGTATTAGTATTAAGATCCATCATTTATTACGGGCAACCTGACAAGAAGGACAAAAAATTTAAAGGCACGAAAAGAATTTGCTTTAAGGAATCAAAAGGATTACTTTGTTTCGCTTGGACTGTAGGACTGTAAAATGTTGTTATGTACTGGTAGTAAGCTCATAAAAATTAAAAGCTTTGTATCCGTTGGAAAAACTATTGCAGAGTTGTGGAGATCAGTATGGAGAATTTCTCCAAAAAAAAGTATTCGGCGTACAACATTTCGAAATGCATGGTGATAAAGTAACGTTCCAAAAATGTTGTTACCAACACCTTAAAAAAGAAAATTAAAACATTATTTAACTCTCTAATCAACTCAAAACTTCCCATTTCATCGTCTTGCACATCTGCTCTGTCATTAATCAACTAGTCTTCATCTACCAAATTGTAAGACGAAAATATAGGTTGATGACTATATGTTACTATATTAAAGTGCAAATAAGTACATCCGTTCCTGAAGCTTACAAATACTTTCTACAATCCTCTAAAGATCGGCGAAAAGAAAACGAAATCGAATGGCGCGATGTAAAGACAAAAAGAAAATCTTAAAATTCTTTGAAAATCCATTAAATTCTGTTTACCAGCTTATGACTATCTGGCAACTCACCCACCGATCACGCTTATACCCAAACCAAAGAGAAAGTGCATCTGAGGCAATCGAAACAAAAAAAAAAAATGCGTTCGCATGATTTAAGAGAGATTTGCTCTTTGAAAGCTCTACGAAGTCAGAAAACTGACGAAAGAGAAATAAACCGGAGGGAGCTGAAGCCTAGTGGAAGCTTCTTAATGGAATTGATCTAGCGGCTTGAGCTAAATGTCATAACCTAATTCATTAGATACGATACTAGCCTGATATCCTAAACAAAATGCATCAGAGAGAGAGAGAGTAATTATGACCAATGACCAAGCTCAGCTTTAGTGCTTCTGTGCTTGCTAGAGTATCCACAGGTCTGCTCTCTGATCATAGAGCGTATAGAGTGTCGAGAATGGAGCATAGAGCATGTAACCTGAAGCATGGAGCGTGAAGCGACGAATGCACTGTGTACCTGTGGTTTTGCGAGCAACCAGCACAAAACGTCAACTGGTTTATAAGATACAGAAAAAAAGAAAAAAAAAAACAAAAAGCCAACCGACCGCCATCAGGCGCTTTTGTGTACCTTTGGCTTTACAAGTGAACAGTGAACGAAGAAACAAAACTCTTCGTAGTACGGGAAAAACTCTTTTTCGTTTGTTAGCTACTTTTATTTTTCTTATAGCGAAATGGGAGAGGAAACAAAATAAATACGAGTATATACCCCTAAGATACATATTCGGTTAAAATTTCTTTTGAGTTTCGTAAGTACCTCAGTCGACATCAAAAGCGCGTGGAACGTGGACGCCTATTGCTTTTCGTATGCGCTTTTTCTTCTTTCCGAATTAAGTCAAACGGTAGAGTTGGAGTATCTCTATCTTTTAATTGTCGGCCGGATGTTAACTTTTTTTTATTTTATTAAATCTCTGTTTCGGAACGCGAAATAAATTTACAAAAAAAATTAAAGTGCAAAAGACCAGTGATTGTATGATGGGAAAATGTAACTAAAATCTAAAATGTAATCTTAGCCGACAACCTATGTATCTTTTCTTGTATTTTTATTTTCTGTTCAACTGCAAGACACCTCTTCATTGTTTGGCTACAGTAGTTAAATGCAATGTTATTTTCGCAAAGTTGATGGAAAATTTTAAACAAAAATTATCAAAAACAAAAACAAAAATTAACTCAAGCCAGAGAAATTGGAAACTTCAGCAGCGAACGAAAGAAGCAAACGAGTGGAAACAAAATAGTTAAAACAAAAAAAAAAAAAAAAAAAAACTTGAAAGAAAAGAAAACAAAACGTTGAAATTGGTTAGCAATAGTAGTATTCGTTTCGTATTTGTTTCTCTGGATACTGACGCCCGCTCGTCAAGTGTAGCACAACCCAACCCATTCAACCGTTCGACCGTACCTACCGTCCGTCCGATTGCGTAAAAAAGCGATTTGATGAAAATTTAAAGAAAAAAATAAAAACGACATCAAGTGAAATAGTGAATGTGCAGCTCGTCGCTGCTATACCTATCCGTAGTGTGATGCTCTAGTTTCGGTTTAAGTTTCGGTTTTATTTTATTTTATTTCTCGATTTCAATCCAATTATGTTAAATAAATTCGAGTGATTGTTGTATATCGCATACTTGATTAGTCTGTCGTGTTTTAAATGATACCGCTGACTGCAGTCGGTACATGAGAGTGAAATTGTGGATGCAGCCGATACATCATCTTTACTCAAAAACTACAGCATAGTTTTGAAAACTAAAACTGGGATTCTAGGTAAGCCGAGAATGAAAATAAAGCGCTGAGGCCAAAGAAAGGAAGCCGAAGAAGATGTGAAAGACAGGCGAGAAAAAAGCAAACACAAATGACCACCGTCGTGTTGCTTTTTACTTTTCAATACTTAAGAACACGACCGTAGTTGAAGACAATTCATGTTGTATTCTTCTGTTTGTATCTTTCATTCTTCTTTTGTTTTCCTCTTCTTCGTCTTTTAGTTCCAAAGAACTTTCTATTTTTTTGCTTGATTCTTCACTTAACTTTTGTTAGTTTTATGTTGCAGTTTGCCGTTCTGTTCTGTCTGAGGAATTTCAATTTTGTCGGTTGTTTAACGCATTCTTTTAGTGCTGCAGAGCATACCAAAAAGGAATGCCATTTTGCGAATATGTTTAATTCATTGTTGATTTCGTTGACCGAGAATAACTGAAATTGAAAACAAACTGAAATTAATTCAAGTATTGGTTATTTGATCACCAGCTGATTGAAAGCAACTTGCCGATCAGGTCTGACCTGAAAGGATGCACTTTTCAATCAAAGATAAATAAATCCGATCATATATGTATGCTTATATTTTATATAAACAGATAGATTGTTGTCTGAACAAGCATTTCTGAAAATGTTAACGATCTGGTTACGATCGCGCTAATACGAGTACGATCGACAGCGGTAGGATTTGGATTTCGTTTGAATATAGACGAAATGAAAGAGAAATAAATTGTTACTGGAAACTTCAGTTCCTAAGAAGTTGGTTTTGTTAAAAAGCTTAAAATGTCGTACCTGTATGGGTACATACTTGTATATGCGACTTCAGGTTTCATTTGACGTAAATTAGATAGAAAGACGCTGAGCTATTAGTCATGATTTAGCAGTTTAAGAGAACAAAAAAACTTTATTTTGGACCAGTTGGCTATTTCGGGAAAGCATTTAACATTTGGTGATCATTTTCTGTTGATTATAGAGATCAGTCTGAAGATCATAAAAGGTTATAACATTGTTAAATCCCCAACATGATGGAATAATTTTACTGAGCACGATCTAATTTTCCTCTTTCGTCAAGTAATGATCAATGTTATTAAAATGCGATAAAATGGCGCAAAACTTACAAGAATCGTGGGTCGATATGATCTGTATGATCACTTTGTAATAGTACAATTCTGTTTAAAAAAATTAATGACACAATCCAAAAATCCAAATATGTATCTACATATTGGTATATCGATACCTTGAGAAATTTCCCACTTGCTTTTTTGAAAAAAAGATCTCATAAGATCGATTACGTACTACCTTAGACGGCGCTACGTTTCAGAGTGTGCCTGGACCTAAACCAAGAACCCTATTTTGCCCCCACGATCGCTAACCAGCTACTTTCAATGCCGCACGATCAGTTGGTGGAGGTCACTTTCCACCTAACTAGATGAGGACGTCCAACGCTGCATCAGATCGGAATCAAACATTCTTCGGGTGGCAAGAGTTATGTCCTTTCACTCTGCGTGGCTCAGCCTTTTAGACGTTGGATTACTCCAATTCATTGCTGTTGTGCAGACATATCATATTTTCTGGTCTTCTCCCCATTTTTATCTCGAATAGAGAAGAGATGACGACTGGAATGATAAAGGTTTTGTGAAGCGTTACTTCGAATTTTTGAGACATAGTTCTACTTCTCAATCGCCTACTACTGAGCGCAAGGAAGCAGCGTTTGGGTATAGTTATTCTGCGTCATCTCAGGACTGGAGTCGTTGCTTGTCACAATTTAGCCAAAATAGACGAAATCCTTGATTACATCAAAGTTGACGTTATGTCCAAGACGCCGGTGCTGCTTTATTCTGCTAGATAGCAGAATATATTCGGTTTATTTTCATTTACCCTCAGGTACTCTTGCGCCCTTCTACTTCAATACTCTAAAACACTTCATTGAAATCTTGCTGTGCCCTCCCAATCACGGCAATACCATCTGCGTATGCAAAAAATTGTGCAAGCTTGAAACAAATGGTGCCTCTTTTATTGACTAACAAGTCCCACAGGATTCTTTTTTTTTTTTAAGAATCACATCGTCCTGTCTAGATATGAATGAAACTCTCAATTGTCATGTCTTGCATCCTGACGAACTTAGCCTTAAAGCATGATATAGCTCTGTATGGCTCGTCTCTATGGTACAGTGTCCATGCGGTTTTGAAGTCGACGAAAAGGTGGAGTGTTTAGACCTGAAACTCGTGAGCCATTTCCTTATCATAAACATTTGGTCTATTGTGGATTTTCCTGGCCTGAAACCACACCAAGAGGAACCTATCAAATTGTTCATGAACAGTCTCAGACGTTCACACAGCACGGCAAAGAAAATCTTATACGTGGGTAGTCGGAAAATCTGTAGTTCAAGTCTGTCCATAGCCGAGAACAATTCCTATACGGAAAAACTGTGCAACAACAACAGTTGTGAATGAGAGATGATGAAAAAAAAAAATGCTGACGAAGGCATAACACTCGCAATATAAGATCATTTCACAATTCATACTCTATGCGTGCATTTCCTTAATGATATGGAAACAAAAAAAGCAACAAGCAACACCACAAATTCAGTCGAATCTCTCGAATCCTATCTAGGACAACGACCCCTGAAAGGTACTGAACGCACATCTTCGACACAAACCATCTGCACCCCGTCCAGGTTGTGTGACAAACACCATAAAAGCATAACTCTTGAACCTGCGTGGACCCTTTAAAAACAAAACAAAAAAAAAACGCGATGGTTAGGAAATAACTGAGGGGATTCATCGGCCAGAGAGATAAATCGTTGATCAATTTGGTTGGTTGTCAATTGATCAAGGCACCACCAGGTCCCCTTATTGACGTCAGGATGTAGGAATCATGTACTCACAAAGTCCATTCGTTTTCGGGCTTGATGTTATGTAGACTATGTTTTTATGCGTCTCATTCAAAAATCATCTTTGCTTAGCTTTTGGTTCAAAATGAGCTGAACGATTTCGTCCTCATATTGTGATACCGGGAGTATATTGGTTATCTTTCTTGGAGGTCACGAAAGTTATCCTAGGATCGGTCGCCTTTTTCTTTGTAGAGGTATGAATGCGTATAAACCTTATGTTTCCAATATGTTGTAGCCTGTGTAGGGTATGCACCAAGTAGGTCTTCTCATCTGAACCGTGGAAACCGCCGTTGATTCATATTAAATACTCTTTCGCCATCGATTAAGAAGCCAGGCAACTCGAACTCCCAGCCTCTCTCGTTTGCTACCCCCAATAACCTTACAAAAGGTCTGTCTGATAGTTGAGGTACTTGTCAGGCTTCCATAGTTGAAGATTTAGTGTCGGCGCTTATGTATTGAAGTATGTTGTTGCAATCTTCCCCTTTAACATTCCCATAGGGTCGATCGTTTCTCACAAAACTTAATTTTACAGTAATGCGATTCGGTGAGCCTAGTGATCGTGGCCATTTTCTGATCTTTTTTTTTATAAGGTAGTCGCTGTAATAGACTTTTAGATATCATATCTGATGTAGAAAAACAGCCAAAATAAATTTAAATCAACTAACAATAACTGGCCGCTGTTACACTGATCACTACCAAATGACATGCTCTTTCAATGGGGAGTGAAAACTTTGCAATGAGGAAATTTCGTCATGGAATCATCTGTACCATATATTATTGGCTAAATTATATTTATTATCGGCCAAAATTGAAGTTTTAGGTACAATATTGCACGATAAATGGTTAGGGGCTATTTTGTAATTAAAAATTTATTATTACTCCTGAGAGCTCCTCCCTTTATCCAATATAAGTTTGATTAGTTAAAACATTGGAATTTCGCACTAACTTTGAGCGATTTATCTTCACCAAATGAGCTCTGTTTAAGAATTTAACAGCATAATTTGACTGACTAATTAAAAATCTGAATTTGTTCATCTCTGTGATCTTCAATCCCCAAATAGCGGCATCATCAGTCCTGTTGATTTAAACTTATTAGAGTCTCCAGTGATAACTCGTGCTCGCGCGATCATTTTCAATGTAAGTAAATCAAAACAAAGACTTTATATATTTCTGTCAGTTACCGATCGATCTAACGATCACATGATTTGGTAACGTCAGCAAGAAATCGTAATTAAAATATATTAAAAAATGATTTCATATAAGGAATCACCGTAATTTAAACTTATAACCGTTAAATGTGCTTTATATCATGTTTACTTTTCGACGATCGTGTACGATCACTTTTAAAAGCTCCTCAGTTAAACAATCAATTGTATGTACTTCGCTTATAATATTTTGTTACTCAGATAATTTTGCTACCAAAGCTTAAGATGTTCATATCGCTTTTTATTTGACGTCAAATGTTACAAATCGTGGTAGTCGTCTCTAAATACATACGTGCCACATTTACTGTGATTAAGCTAACACCTGCGGTACCCTCCTGCTCTCATTCCATTGCACTGACGCATCGACGGCACTTAGTTTTATTTAATTAAAAACAAACAATAATACCATCATCTTTTAAACGTACATATATCCCTGGCCAGCTGCCTGGCAATAATGCAATTATAGGTTGTTATGCATCCTTCAACATGGTACACTAAAGGTCACATGACTTATCTATCTCCCGCTTTATAATGATCGCTCACTAACGTTGTATGGGAAAAGCTTCACACCTCATGCGAACAAAAGAAAAGCAAGAAAATAAAGGAAAAATGTTTTTCCTCTGTTATTTTCGCAGTAATTTAGGTCGATGGACAGAAATTTAACAAACGACAAAATGGGTTTACAGCCTTTGAAACAATGTACCATGTAGAAATCAACCCTCCTATGAGTTATAATCCAATAACTTTCTGTTTCTACTTTTCCCTCTCTCTCTCTAGATTGGATTTTGGTCATAGTTAAATGGGCAACAACAGAATCACAAACATTAATTAGATGAAAGTTCTTGATGATATGTTTGACTTAAAATTGTGCACTTCTAATGGATAGTGTAACATCACTGTGATAATTCATTGACATTCTGCCAAAAACTCACATTTAGACGCGGGGCTAATAGAATAACCTGAGAATATCTGAGAGATGATGGATATGATTTTGTCGATAAACTAACGATCTTCAGCCTTTAGATGGGTTTGTCGGTTGCTCGGAAAATGATTTTTGCATGTTTAGTTGACATTTTGAGGCGGAAAAGATCTATGATGACGATCACTTCCTAATAAGAAAAGGTTTATGGTGACAATGGTACTGTAGACAACATGAATACAGCATCATAGGATTATGCTACAGATCGATATCACGATCGGTGATGTTGAATTTCTGAAATGTGTTTGAGGATCACTGATCATTTCCATTTATCTGCTCAGGTTTACATGTGACAATGACCGCGGTACCAGTTATTTAAATCGGTCGAAAACTAAATGATTAAATAATCTTTTCCGATATAAAATAATCACTCGAAGCACTTCCTTGTTTTTCTTCGAACTTTGGCTATCACAATAGTCGGTGATCATCAGGGTCATAGAAGATCGTTTTTGGATTTTGTCGATCATTCTCAGTCCAATGGTCATCTGTGTATTTCTTGTTGATCAAATCAATAATTTTTATTAAGTGATCATGCAGAGCGTAGACGATCATCTGGTAAACTTCATAATACGATCACTGGTCGAAATGACCTTATCTCCCTTAAGGCTATAACAATCAGAAGTTTATAGGCAAGCAGAAGCAATTCATATGACCTGTAATATAATTGATCGATCGCTGATCGTCTTGATCGTGCTAATGTTGATTTGTCGTTATTTTGTAATTAGAAAATTAATCATTGTTACTTATGGTGTTGCTGCCTAATAAACTAATTGTTTATGACCGCCTCTAAGCAGCAGAAAGACCACTTAAAATCCACTCGCACCTGACACGGCAAGTGTCACAAGATCTCGCGCGTCACATCTGAAAATAGTTATTTGACTTCAGGCACGCCAAATAGTTTGTGATTTTTCCGCACTGTGCTCTTCGATAATTTTGTAAGAATCACGTAGCATAAAAGCATCTCATTCCAAGTGTTTAAGTCAAGATTGATTCATGCGGTGATTCACGATCGCGTTGTAGAATTTTGCAGTTAGAAGGTGCCCAGGTCATACAAGAAGCGTGTCAGTTGGTTGCATCTGCCTCGTTAGGCCTCCTCTATTCGTTAAATAATTTTCGAATGAATTTTTTATTCATAAAAATCCAATAAACCACGAACCAATGACCCCCGTCGAAGTATAATAATTTATCTTCGAATAAAAAGCCTCTGACCTTTGTGTCGTTGGTTACTATTGGCAACTGTCCGGACATGGCATCTCCGTGTTATTAAAATTCACTTTGCTTGTATATTGTATATCTGAGTCATAAAAGCAAATCCGATAGCAAGGGCACTAACGAAACGACTATGCTTAATGCGACTTTACTTGCGCCCTCCCGACCTAAACGACGGGATTAAGGAGCCCATGTCAAGCAGACAGCAAATAAACACACCTAACCCAAAATAAGAAACAACTCGTAAATGCCGAGTAGATAATGTGTTTTTCTGCAATCAAATACACAGGAGTGTCAAACGCATAAAACCTGCTCTACACGCCTCTCTATTTCGTTTTCTTGCTGCAGTTGTTTCGCTGCCTTTTAAAATGTGTCAAGCCGTCGAGTAAGGCTTGTCGCATGCATGCAACTGAAAGATCCTTCGTTGCCTTCTGAAGAAGTACTAGAATGCTCATAAACTTCTAATGCTCAACGGAACACTGCACATCGGTCTATCTATGTACGTGATGCCAGTGTACAGCAAAAATAAAAATAAAAAAAAACTTGAAGTTCAACAACAGTAAAGCAGTTGATGTGGAGTGAGAACGTTCGCGTTGTATTGAAATTCCGCTTAAGCGCGCCCCTGCACCTGGAAGGCGGCGAATGAAGGTTGGGAAATATATGATTACAAAACCTGACTGCATAGGTTGATAAACAAATAATAAACCGAGATCAAAACGAGCGGAGAGGTAAAGACCTCCGAAGAGAAAAAAAATAAAAAATTAAACGAACCCACACACCAATTCATTCTAGATTCAAATCCAAGTCCATATCCCATTCTAGTGAACTCATATTGCTGCGTAGCGTTTCATGTGTTAGAGGAAACTTTTGATTTTTCGCCTTTAACTGATATAAGAACCCCAGTATCCCGCTGCACGTGTATGTACCAGATGACTATGGGAATCTGTCGAGCCACGACGATTGTATGAGAAGAAAGGATAGGTTGATTGACCTGTTTGACAACCGCAACGTCGCTATAATCGTGGTACTCGTATTGGTAGCGCGTTCTGGTGCCCGATGACGACTATGACGTCGACGCGCATAGACATAGACAGAGACACCCTAAGCAAGCAATCAGCATGTACTTGGGTACTTGTGGCAACTTTTGTGTTGCTGAATAGTACTTACAGCTAGTGCTTACATGGAGTAAAGTTCCGACCCACTTTGGACCGGTTTTGTATGATTATAAGTCAAGGGGGAATTTTTTTTCCTCATTCGATGTCTTTTTTTTTCCTCTCTTTTTCTTAGCAACAATAGTGAATGGTGTGCGAGTTGGTGGTATAACTATGCTCGAGGGATAGATACAGATACACAGTCACAAGGCAGGCATACGACATGATCGACGGTGTGGGTAGTAAATGTAGTGTATATGAGGTAATTCGCTTTGCAGAGGAGTCGTCGGATGATATTTATGCAAAAAGATAAAGAAAATGTTTCAGTGATCTAAGAATACGAGTAGTTACGTCACTTTGTCTCTTACCTCGGCGGCACGTTGCGGACTGCTCGGCAGATGGTATTCATTTATAATTCGTTTGATTTGCATTAGATTGATCATCACATTTTATGGATCAAAGGATACACAGGTGGCCATAAATCGTTCTTGGAACATGTGCTCTAATTCGGGAACGATGATCGAATCGAGTCGATGGAATACGTCTTTGCTTTCAGGCCAACAGCCAAGTAGACTATGAATATTTGAATTCAATTAGGCATTTTAAAAACGTGGAGAAACAGCAACTCAATTTTTTTTAATATTGAGTGCTAATCGACCGCTTTTTTGCACACCTTCTTCCTCGAAATATAGCCAGAACCACTATCACTGCAAATCTTAAATGTAAAATTACATAATCCAATGACATATGTACATATTTATGCCAAAGTTGGCCCCTATTGGGGGATACTATTCCTATTGCAAACGGCGACAACTATCAGTTTTTTCTTCATGTTTCTGAAGCAGTAGAATAGAATGCTTTACTCAACCTGAATTTTGGCCATCCTACTCCAAACGGTCAAACACTAAAGCGATTAGGTGATCGCCTCCTAGAAAGACTTACCTAAAAATTTACCTTTGAATGTGCAGACTGTCTGTCAGCAAACCACGTCATAACGAGACCCACCTTTTCCTAAAGTCCAGCGACAAGTTTCGATTGATATTCTTCATGAGCGACGAGGAGTAATTTCCATCTTATCGAATAAAAATTTGGTCGGCTGGAGCACTGTCATCATTAGTGAAAACCCTATTTTTTTCCAGAACTCCAGGCTACTGCGCTTGGTGAGCAGTACAGTACCATGTCCAACGAATTTTTATTGCTGCAAATTCACGAATTAGGAAGATCACTCGATTTTGCTTCTCTGGACTGTCTATCAAAATAAGATACAGGAACTCTGAAAGGGAATAGCCGGCAGGAGTGAGAGAACTTATCGCCCGAAGTCCTCATCGAAGCCGTTGAAAATGCTCACTTGACAGAAACAAAAAAAAAAAAACTTTACGATCCAATCCACATTGAGTGAGCCTTTTCGGACCGGCCTGTATTATCTTAAGAATAAAGCATTTGATAAGCAATTACAAAATTCTTTCTAAAAAAAAATTTCGTAGAATTTGACATTCTAAATTGATATTCACTACTTAAGGCAACTCAATCTTGAATTGAAGTTAGAAAGAGATGGAAAGCCTGATTCTCAGAAAAATCGAAGCCAGGTATTCAGCTTCTCTAGTGGGGCTCATAATTTATTAAGCATATCTTGTCCGAAGTTGTATCTCATTAGTCGAGTCTACCGTGATCAAATACGATGTTCTTAAAGGGGCATTTTGGAAAAGAATTTTATATATTCGTATCGGCGATTCCCTCAATATCCAAAAATATTTTGGAACTCGAACTATAGATAGTTGAGATAACAGATAGATAACCGGTTTAGCTAGCAATGTACAGCTTCCAAACCTGTTTACCAATACAATAACGAAAAAATCGCGAATTAGAAAATCCCCGTTATTTGATCACATTTCGTATAATGTAAGTTTCTTTTTAGTTTTTTGTAGTCTGAAGTATATCATAAAGGATTTTAGTAAAAACAATGCTGTTTCATATTTTTTTTTTGCTTATTTGGTCCTCCACACTGATCTACCAAATATGGTTCAAACGAAGAGACTTCACATATTCTAAATTCAGCATTATTATGTTTTTAAAGTTGGAAAACACCTGGTAGTTCCCTCTGAATACTCATGGTAAAAATCAGTCAAAAAATCGTGAATTAGAAAATCCTTTTTCCAAGTAAACTTCCTTGTGTGTAACTTTTTATACCTTAGTCTGAAACATATTATAAAGGACTGTAGTAACAACAATATTCTCTTTCATATTTTTTTTTATCTGGTCTTCCTCACTGATCTGATGGCTCAAACAAAGGAACTCCATATATTCTAAATTCAGTATTATCAAGCCTTTAAAGTTGGTAAACACCTGGCAGATCGGTCTGAACACACAGTAAAGGGCCGTGTGGCTAAAAAATAATCAAAAAGTCGCTATGTTTCCTTGTATGCAATATATTGTTCGCCTCTGAATTTAGTCTGAAACATATCTTAGCTACAAAATCCACTTTGATAGTTTTTTTTTTTTTTTCTTCAGTGTCTTCTACACTGATCTGCCAAACCTTGATCAAACGAAGGGGGTTCGTGAATTCTAAATCTAACTTCATTAGCTTTTTAAAACTCGAAAACACCTGGTAGATCGGTCTAAGAACACAGTAACAGCCGTAATGGCTACAAATCTTCATATACAATATGTCGTATAAATCTCCCTATATATTACGAAATAGAATAAGTAGAGCAGCTGTATAAAATCGAGGTTCAATTACGCTTCCGTGTTAACGTCGAAGCTTATTTGAATCGTTTCAAAACAGAAAGATTTAAAGCAATATGTCTGTTGAAGTGCACTTCGAAAGTAAGCAAACACGTTTTTATTAAAATAAATCGGCCGACGGCCACAGGTATGTCAACAGCTTTTTAAGTAATCTATTGCAAAAAGATTACCGAAATCAGTGTTTAAATTCAACAATGCGTCGCCTGATTTAGTGCTTTACCTACTTCCATGACCCTGTACACGGATAAGTAACCCATTCACGATGAGGACGAATGTAGTGACTTTCCTATTCACAATATATTCAAATCATGTTTATTGTCTCCATACACCTTGTAACCCTTTTCAGAGGCAAGTTTCAACACTGTTGTTCTTAAAACTACTTTCAACCAGACGACCTTTACGATAGTTACGTACCTGCTGCCAATTAGAATATTTTTCGATCATCTCGAATTACTGTTCACTTTATTATTCACTGACTAGCACCTACATGCAATTCGAGGAAGCATTAATTCCACACTCGATAGCTTGGTAGAAGAACAACAAAAACAACTACACTTACTTAATATCGTTCATGGTGTGGAAACCTGTTTGTTTTTTTTTTCAGAAAGAAAGCTTAATGGTGATATAATTCACGAGCAGATAGAGACAAAACAAGTTTCCTGCCGTATCCACTTACACTCAACCGCTCCATCAGGTACGGCAAAGTTCCTAACCAAGAACCTTGGCCAACCAGCAATAAGAGCCTGCTACCTACCACGATTCAAGTCACCGTTGCCATTCCTCTGCCTTTGCCTTCACATCTCGGTTGTGCTGGTAATACAGAAGTATTTCGCTCTAAAGCCTACTATAGTGAAATGAATGCGGAAACTCTTTGTTTACAATCACTACTGCCTCCGATCGAGAGAGCAAAAGTGTCAACTACAATCCAATAAAATACACAACACAATTGAAAGACAATACAGCTAGCAGGCAATGAACTGCCAGGCGAGGCACCTCAACTCGAAGAACTCTATTCGCCAAGCCGACTACGGAGGAATGGAGGACAGTTGACTTAACCCAGTACCTAGCGATAAATTGCAATTACCGATTCACGACAATTTTGCTCACTATTCAGTCGGTGTAAATTTTTCTGTTTTATTTTCCTTCCACACATCGCTTCCTCGTCGATCCCCGGGAGGGTGCACTTCTCCATGATTGCTGAGGTATCTCGTTGTGCGATACCACGAACCAATGGAGCAATGGATCAGCAACAAATTCTATAGAAAGTTGTTTTGTTTTCATCCAATTGCCCCAAATGCAACTGTACACGACTGTCATAGATACTCTTCCTTCTTCGGCGTATTTGTTTTTCTTTTTTATTTTCATTTTTTTTGCGCGAAACCTCAATGCCAAATGAACAACATTTACATGTCAAATAAACGTCATACGACGCGTGTGCTAATGGAGAGTGAATGAAACGCACCGACAGGAGAAGCCCGTCACTCGATGGTTCCGTTGAATAGTAAAAATGATAATTGTACACTTATACACCACACGTCACTGTACGAGGTGACGGTAATGATCGATGGAACGAGGTCAAGCGGGAATGAGTCATTTACTAATGCGCGGAACTTGCTGAACTCCAAATGGAACTCCACATGTCCATAATCGAAAAATGTCGTTCGGTCATACTCTAGTTGATTTACAACGAGTACATCGACTGTAGTAGACACAGAAATATCTAAAATGTTTACATCGATGCGATTCTCTTTCATAGCACTTGGGTGTGTTTATTGTTGTATTTAATAGCTGTATGGTGAAAGCTTTCGTTCATTTGGGTGGCTCGGATTTTTGGGTTATTTCCGCATCATGGCGTTTTGCTCAACTAGTAAAAGCTGGTAAAAGATGTTAAAAAAATTGTATGCACCTGCAATCTGTCGAACTGAAATTGATGTCGAATGGAGGGAAAATAAGGCTTAATTCTTAGTGCCTTAGAGATTGGATTTGTGAAATCGTTACAATCGACCGATAATCGGTTATTAAGTTTCGTTAATTAAAAACAAATTGAATTTCATCTCACTAAAGGTAATGGGTCATTCAGCCAAAGAAGCATATCCAAATGCTAAGTCATAAGTCATGGTTAAATTCGTCACTAGAAAACTTTCTCAATTGCTCGGTGTCTTAAGGAGTACCATTCAAATATCTCTCGCAACTTTGGGCTTGGAGTCATTTACCATGCAACAACGCAATTTCGTTGTTCATTCCCACTCTCCCCTCCTTGGCATAACTGCAGGCTCCGTACTCTGAGAAACAAAAGAAACAAATGATGGGCAGCTCCTTCGCACTCAGTCTTCCAATAACTTGTTAATCAATTGGGGGCCTATTTGCACTTTACCGAGCTTAACAACTATCTTTATCAACTAACTTAATCGCGACGTCATCCAACTTTATAAATGATCTTATTTCTCTCTTTCAATTTGTCAACTATAAAAGAAAATCTGATAACTACCCATGACGGTGAAATCTCAAATAACCCCAACACTACTGCCAATTTTTTCACCACCCTTTTTAAACAATCTTTCGCATACAACTCTTTTGTACCTGATTTTCCTTACTTTAAATACGTTGCACATCTGTCAAAAACTTTCAGATTATCCCTTTCTTAAGGAGAACTTACTTTGTATCCCCTATACAAACAAAAATCTCTAAAATAAGATGTCAACTGTTATTGCATCATTGCCAAACTTTAACTGCAAATCTCTTATCTCCCCTCGACATCATGGTTTCCCTAAATGCAGGACTGCAACCACATCCAAGAATCTTGTCGAATTTGTGCTCCTTACCCTCTCAGCCTTAGAGTATTCAATAAAATTTCTCATAGACTAAAACTCTTCAAATTGTCTACCCTTGGCTTTGAACCATTTCATTGAGATAGGTTTCTTCTCATCTGGGAAGCCACAGTTCCCTGTTTCGATCTTCTTTTCTTTTCTTTCCTCTGGCGTCCTCCAAGGTAGCCACTTGGATCCGCTTCTTTTCACTCTGACCATTAACGACATAAAATGGGTATTAGTTCATTTCCCACTGTACGCCGACGCAATTAGATTCTTCAAGACCATTACCTCGGGCAAGAGTGTTTCCTTAACCAATCTGATCTCGACAGTTTTTCTATCTGATGCTCCAAAAACTGTTTAGAGCTTAACGCTATATCAACGTGCATTGCAAACATTTTTACACAAAAACGCATCAAATCCACAATCAACCCATTTACATACGGAATTTTCCAACCCCTACGTGACCCGATCCCTCTACAAAACCTTTGATCGCCTCTCTCTAGAATATACTTCGCAAGTGGGGTCTCCTTGCCGACAAACTTACGTTTCCAAAATCAAAAGAATCCAACCCATTTTTCTTTAAGGTCTGTTCTGGAACAATCCTTTGTGTCTTTACCTCCCTATTAAGTTCGCCATACACTAATCGACCTGAGTTCACTTCAACCAGGACGAAGATGCACCCTCTACATACGTCGTCTGTTTACGGGTACAATTGACAGACGACCTTTCACAAATCTATCTTCTTTAACACTAACCCTTGAAATTTAGGAAATCCTCATATTTTTTATGGTTCCAATGACCTTATCTCGAATGTCGATACGGATCAGGAGTTGTCATTATTTGCCCGTACTTTCTGGAAAATTAGGCTGGAGAGGCAGTTACAATGAATGGAGGGCGTTATGGCAATATACTGGTCTACTATTCCAGTCAAGCCTTCAGGCACTCAATTTATGGCGTAAAAATGTTGAAGACCGAATTATTTGAATTTGTGGAAAAGGGGGTTAGGCTCCGAGGTCAGCCCGATTGGCACCTTTTGACTTCCCTCTGCTGAATTCTTTGAGTAATCAGGAATACCCGTACCCTTTGGGAGTGGTCATGGTACAATGGTAATCATCACACCTTAATAACGTGGAAACAAAAACAGTTACTGTGAACTACAACCAACTCGACAAATTCAGTATAGTCTCTCAAATCCTATCTAGGACAACCACCCCCGGAGAGTAGTCAAACATCTTCGACATAAACCATCTGCACCCGGTTCAGGTGCTCTCATTTGTTGAATTGTCATTGAGAAAGTCAGAAAAATTCTGCGTTCTGACTGGACCGCTGTTTGTCCGCGGGATTCATTGATTGGATGCTGTGAATGTTCAATATAATTTGGATGTTCTGGAGAGATTGTGGGCCAAAATTCATCAAGTTCGAGCTGAGTACAAGGAAGTTGGCAGTTTGCTTTTGTCGAGAATGCGCTGTCGCACAAATCCCTAATTGTATGTGGATTTTGGCGAAAAAAAGCATCGAAACGCTCGATCACCCGCCATACATACGTCTGATTGCCATGCGATTTCTGTTGTTTCCTAAACTCAAATTAGCGTTGAGGTACCTGCCTTGCTACGAAAAGCATTATGCGTAAAAATGATGAAGGAAATGCAATGCAAACAGTCTCATCTGAAATCTTGTGACTGTGCCAATAATCCAGCGACGATTCAGAATCTCAAACACGACATCCAAGCACGGTTGTGTGCAAGAGAAGCTGTACTGGTCACATGAATAATGTTGTGTTCTATTCATAGTGCCATAGACCGAACTCCATTAACCACCAAAAATCAATATTGATTTCACGAAAAATGTGTGATTAATGCAACGAAACTTCCACACTAGCTGTTGGCTCACCCTACAAAACCACAATGCTTTGATTTGGCACTATCTCTTATTACCAAACGGACTGTGCCTAATTAAGGGAAAGTCATGTCCGGTTGCATGATAGTTAATCCCAAGGCTAAAACAGCACTGCCAATGCATTAATTTATTTCAAACAGAGCGTTCTGCATGAGTTCACCTAGCTCACTGGGATATTTACCGGAGGCGGTTATATTAACGCACATATCATCCTCTAATTAGTGAAGGCATGCCACCCCTATCGGGCGGTCAATTAACGTCAGCTTTATACTCACAATCTAACAATAGAACCCCGAAAGGTATAAATTACTGTGAATTATAAGAAGAATGAAAAAATACAAGATTTCATTTGTTGCAAAGGCTGATTTTTTTGCCGCTTGGTTTTTCAGTGCTCTATTATTGACAGCTCACGCGCGACTTGTCACGTGTGTCAATGTCAAACATACTCAGTTAACATTGCCATTTTATCATAGTGACCAAATTTCGCACCAATTTCATACTATCGGACTTATCTGTATGCATATAGTGCGTACCGAGGAAATACAGAGAAATTGGTATTGTGTTACTGGACTTGACATGGAAGATTTTACGCAAAGATCTTGTGGAAAACAGCTCGTGCATGAACTTAAGGTGGCAAAGTTCCTTTCCGGTTGAATGAGTATGTTAATAACAAAACGGCCAAATTTGGTCCAATGAACAACCTCAGGTAATATAAGAGCTGTCAAAGCACCCGGAAAAACTTAATGTGTCCGAAATCGTCCAGTAGCCGCTTACTGTCCTCAGAGCGCCGGTATACCGATTATAGTTTTCGGCAGATTTCCTTCCTCCTAAGCGCTTCTGCCCAGACTGGTGCAGCAAACAGCATGACTGAGCTCATCACTCTACTCAGCAGAATCCTCTTTGCATGTTCCAGCCCACCAACGTTTGGCAGTATTCTGGAGAGTGCCATTTGCAGTGTAGAGGCCTTTTTGCTCACATAGTCTGCTTGTGATTTAACCAGCAGTCTGTTGTCAAGCATCACTCCTAAGTATTCTGGTTGCCGACTCGAAAATCGATGTATTCTACGGTCTTCCTGCTTAATATAAAGACGGCTTCCGTCTTATAGTTTGCCAGTTCAAGGCCTGCAGATTCAAGCCACTGCTTAGCTGGGCGACTGCAACGTTTATGGCTGACTCAACTTCGTGTGTATGCAAATCCGATGATGTAAGTTCCTTGGGGAAACCTTCGTCATACATTAGGTTCCAAAGGAGGGGCCCAGCTCCGATCCCTGAGGAACCCTGGCGGGGATGTCATAATATTTGATGCCTTCTTCCGTGATATACCTCAAGTTTCTAGACACTATTCTTAGCAGGTTGTAAGGTCTTTCCATTCTTCCTAGCGACCTTCTTATCAGGGACCAGTCGACAGAATTCAACGCGTTTCTGATGTCTAGTGTCGCCCCTGCGCAGTATTTCTTTGACCCTCGCCTCCAAGATTGTCCTGCTATGGCTTCAGATGCAATATTGACTACTTTTTGAACTGCATCGACAGTAGAGCGTGCCTCTCTGAATCCATACTGGTGGTTTGTGAGGGCCCCCTTCTCCTCTGCTACAATCATGATCGACATGTAGTTCAAGCAATAGTGCGCTACATGCCACACAGTACGCAATCGTTGAATAAATTGACAAATGAGTTTGATGAGCAATTTATCTCTCGCTGTGGACCGGTAAATTGGCGGGCTTCATAGTGCGATTGGACGCCTTTTTTTTGTGGAAATATGTCAAACCACTCTTCTGTGCTGATAATCCAGCATCGATTGCAGTCTTGGAAAAAAAACTTTGCACGTTTTATTAGCAAGATACCAATAATTAGCACGAACAAATGATTCAAAATTGAACTATCTGTAAGGAAAAATTAAGTAGTTGCCGATGTTTACTCAAAAACATTTTTGAAAATGGCTAGTGTCGATTAATCAATTTAAACAAAAAATGTGTACACTCTTTAATTTTCTTGTAATTTCTTATAACAATTAAAAACCAAACGATTAAAAAAAAATTGCAGATTATTAGATGTTTTAGTGAACGTGTCTGAAAAGTGCCTTGCTCTGCTAGCCAAACCGGTTGTTTAATATGCTGTCAGCAGTCAAAAAAATTAATATGATCAGTCACTATTTATTTACTTACCAATTTAGGCAGAGAATTCGCATTAAACTTTGCTAGAAGATGATGCTGTGAGTTAAACTAAATTTTGCAGATGATTAAGCGCAATCCTTTGAGAGAGGAAAGCAGCCTTGACAACTAATAAAAACGCAGTAAAAGAGAGAGAAGTTGCTGATGGCTTTGGCATATGGCTCATACCATAAATTTTTTTCAAATGTTTTCGCACCAAAATTTGTTCCAAACTGCGGCTTTTGAACAACAAATTCAAAGAATTACAGACAGTAAAGTAATGGTCGTGGTGCAATGGTCATCATCATCGACTGTTGAGCGGAAGGTCTGTAGGTCAAGTATGTCCATTGCCAAGAACAATTGCTATACGGAAAAACTGTGAAACAACATCAGTTGTGAATGAGAGATGATCAAAAAAATGCTGACAAAGGCATAACACTCACAGCATAAGATCACTTAAAAATTCATACTCTGTGTGTGCGTTTCCAGTATAACACCTTAATGACATGGAAACAAAAAAAAATTACTGTGAACTACAACCAACGCGAAAAATTCAGTCGAATCTCTCAAGTCCTATCTAGGACAACAACCCCCGGAGAGTAATGAACGAACATCTTCGACACAAACCATCTGCACCCCGTCCATGTTGTGTGACAAACACCATAAGAACGTACACTCTTGAACCTGCACGAACCCTATAACAACAAAAACAAATAGAGGCAGAACTACTAATACGTGTCGGAACAAGTGAGGAAGCATGGATTTATGTACGTGATGTCGAAAGATTCAGCTCAATCATTGTGGATCACCAAGACCGAAAATTCTCCACAAATGCCATCGAATTTGGAGGTCATGCTCAGTGCGTTTTTCCATTTTAACGACATGAGTTGTTGTCATAAGGTCAAACCATCAAAAAGGAGTGCTCAGTTACAAGTGTTATATCGTTTTCGATAAACAATTCAAATAAAATGCTGCAAGAGCTAAATGTTATCATACAGATCGATCACGAGTGTAGAACGTCTGATTGTGGGTGGATAACAAATTCATAAAATTCTTTTCAAAAGCTGAAAATCCCGTTATACAGATAATGAACCAGACCGCTGATCTCACCTCCATGTTGTTTACTCTTCCAATCAATCTATCAGCTTAAAGTATCATTTCGAAAAGATTTCCCTACAAATTGAAAACCTCGCCGTGACTTTGATAAAATATGAGCTAACTGCCCAACCCGACAAAGGGTAACTGACTGGTGATTAATGCTACTCAGGCAGGTAATCGACCTCTTAGCTCAGATCGTGAATGAGACGCTAAGATCAAGGCCGACAACTTTCATTCATTAAGCATTCACAGTAGGCTGCAGAACGAGAAAGATGAAAAGTTCGATTGAGAAAATGCAATAGAGGGGTATGCAAACGATAGGTTATTCGTCCCTTTTCTTAAAACACCTGCGCTCGAATGTGGTCTTTTTTTGCCACATTTTCTGGAAGCCTTCTTCTCTTTGTCTCTCTTATCCCGTCGGTATGGACAGGTCAATGTCAACGTCTGCACTTGCTCATTTTATTTTCTTCATTCCCAAAACTAATACGAGAAGCGAAAAGTAAAAAGCGAAATTCATAAAGAAAAACCACAAAAAGGGTGAGAAAAAGTCAAAAGCCGCGATGGATTCCGACAATCCAGCGATTCGCTTAGCATCTTCCTCCATGCATCTCTTCCTTTTCGCTCTTCAATCACTCGAGCTCATTGACCATTTCTGACTTTAAAGGCGTATCCAATCTGCGAAAAAGATACGATTTCCTATATCCCGTCGAGATACAAGATGTATCTTAAGTTTATTAACAGTCACCATAGGACTAGCGTGAGTTGTGAATATTCCAGTACATACTCAACAGGGATAGGTGGGAGATCAGCTACAAAAGAGAGAAAAAAAAAACAACCGATTTGCCAAACACGCAAATCTAACGAACCGTATCGGATATTTATTAAATGCCCGATGCCGCAGATACTCTACACACGCAACAAAAGTGGACTCCGACTCAACGTAAGCCATAATATTCGGGATTACAGATACGAGCAAAGGCGGCTGGTTTTCAGTAATAATTGCCATAAAGACAGTTGAATGGTCGATTAACGAATAAAACGATACGAAAACGGTGGCGATACGATTTTATTCCGATACGTACGTTGCGATGCAAATCATGAAAGTTTTCGCATTCGCGCATCCATTCATCGGATGCAACGATAGTGCGACCTTTATGCGTCTTTATGCGTGGCGAACTATTCTTTCTTTTTTCGATTTTCATTAAATATTGATTTTCGACACGTCCGGTAGAGTGAAATGGCACGACAGACTGGTAGATGGAAAGATACTCGTACTAATGGTTTTTATGTTTATTTTTACATGAAATTCACTGCATGTAGTCACGAATGCCTACCGGTCGCACCACGGGGAAGTGAACAATTTTATATATTTGTCACTTTACTGTACTTGATGAGCGATAAATTGTATGGATACACTCGGTGCAGGCGTGTTTCAATTAAATTTCAGCTCGAGCTTGAATGCACTTTATAATATTGTATATTAGCGGTCATTTGCCCGGACGTCAGGGCAATACGGCACAATGAAGGGCGCGATGTTACTAAATTAATGATGAGATCGAGCTGTTGTATGAGCATCATTGTTATATGCAAATGGATATTGAGTTCTTGAACTAAAATCTCTAGGTCGCAGGCGGATTTAATCGATTTGAAGTGATATGAAACACGGCATAGTGCTGATCGGCTTACGATATCGCGAGGGCCATTCATATATGCGCAGGCGATTGCGTGGAGAATTCGATAAAATTTCCCATTCCGTTCGGTGGTAAAGGTCTGTCGGTTAAGGTGGTTCGCTTAAAGATCTTGGTATGCCAATTAGGACTTGAGATAAATGCCTGTCGAATAAGGCAACTGGGACAAGGAGATAGGAATATTATTTACGGACCTTTCTAGCTGTCATATTATTTTATATTTTTGTCTAGAAACTAAAAAGCTTTCTATATAATAGAAAATGTGAATAATGTTGTTTAGCTGACTTTTTCAAAAAAAAACTTAAATTACTGAGTCTTTCAAAAAACAGCTCTTGAATTACTGAGTCTTTCAATAGGGACGTTTAAACATCAAACTTTTCTGATTTGTCGATGTCTAAACGTCAGTCAAGGCTTACATCTTTATCGTGTTGAAGCTCGTGAATGAGCGAGGTTTCCTGAGTCGGTGGTCGCATCTTTAAGAGCGCTTAGTCCAATTTAACGTCCCATCAGACACGATGTACGTGGTATTCACTTGGTTATTTATGAAAAACATAAAGAATTCTGCCTCGCCCTTAATCCTTATGCTCATTTACAATGACATCCCAGCTGTCAGCTCTTTAGACAAAGCCAATCTGCTAGCCGCACATTTTACAGCCAGCTCAGCGCTTCCAAATTGCACTTCGTCTCCATCTGTACTTGACAGCGTAGAATCTTCCACTTTCGCACTCGTAAAGTTGCAAGAGTACTTACGTATCTCAACCTGCACAAATCCGCTGGCCCTGATGGTATAGCCCCAATACATCTGAAGAGGTGTTCTTCCATGCTGGCGAAACAACTGCGTAAACTTTTTCATCTTCCCTACTCTTTTGGTCTTTGTCCGAGGAGATGGAAAGCAGCATTTGTCCTAAAAAGGGCGAATCTTCGTCTTCCCCCTCCTATCGTCCCTTCTTTCTAAAACGGTCATGGAAACGCTGATAGATTGTCAGCTTATGAATTATCTTGAATCGCAGAAACTTCTTAATGACCGGCGATTTGATGGCATATCTCACCGAAAAACGGAATCAATTTTCACATAATTTCGATATTTCACAAGCTTTTGACAGAGTTTGGCATCTGGCTCTTTTGCCGAAAATGCGTGCTTATGGTATCGATGAGTCTCTTCTCCTATGGATTAGAAATTAACTTACGGACGGTTCAATTCAAGTTGTTTTGGACGGTTTTAAGTCTAATACTCAACAAACAAAAGCTGGTGTTCCTCAGGGCTCTGCTCTGTTACCTAATTTTTTAACCATCAATAATATACCATTATCCTTGAATGGCGCTTGTGTCGATGAAACCGAAAGACTTTCCATCCTTGGTAAATAAGTCGCCAAGAACGCTGCGAAATGTCTAGGATTCCTCAAACGATACAACAAATATTTCACCTCTTCTGATCTGGCTTCAATTTGCAAGGCCTACATCCGCCCAAAGCTCATATCTGGTCGCTCCCAAGACCTCTCTGCACCTGATAGATAGAAAACAAAAGCGAGCGATAAGACTCATAGGAGACAACAATATTACGAAGTCGATCGACTCACTCGAAAATCGTCGTAACGTTATTTGAATTTACATTATTTTAATAAAAAATTGTGAATTTAACCACAATACACGTCGCGCCCAGAATGCTCATCAGTTCCCCCTTAAGCCCTAAGTCTTCGGACGCACAGTAAAATTTAGAGACTCGCTTTGTAGCCGAACCACACGAATGTGAAATGCTCTTTCCAGCTCCACTTTTCCCACTCATTACAAACTACAAGCATTTGAAACCCAAGTGCACTGCTATCACCTTTCCCTCTCTCCCTGTATACCTCCGGCCCGTTCTGTGCCGTGACTTATTGACAATTAAGGTTATGACTACCCCTTGTGCGCACTTCAATTATAAAAAAAAAAAACTGATGTAGCTGTGCCAGAAAGATAACGCAGCGTTTGAATCAGTCTCAATCGGTTGATTCCAAGTCATTCACAGGAATTAGGAATCTCAGTCCAAGTTGTGGTGAATTTTATGTGAAGATCCTGACCTACACCCTTACAAGATCAAATTAACTCAAGAACTGAAGCCCCTTGATCATTTGAAGTACTGAAACCGATTGGGCTCTGCAAAAGTGACCAGAATTGGATGGACTTGACATCAGTGATAGGCGATTCCGACGAGATGGTGCCCCATGCTGTTAAAAAAAAAATTGATCTTCGATAATATTTCGGTTCTTCGGTATAACGCCGTTGTATTTCTTTTCATAGCGTTACGTTAAGTCGTTGGTTCATGCCAACAGACCAAGCTGATTTTTTTTTTTTTTTTATAATTCGTGCAGATGGTTTCTGTCGAAGATTTTCCTTCACTACTCTCCGGGGGTGGTTGTCCTAGATATGATTTGAGAGATTCGACTGAATTTGTGTTGGTTGTAGTTCACAGTAACTTTTTTTGTTTCCATGTCATTAAGGTGTTATATTGGAAATGCACACACAGAAGATGAATTTTGAAGTGATCTTATGCTGCGAGTGTTATGCCTTCGTCAGTACGTTTCGATCATCTCTCATTCACTACTGATGTTACACAGTTTCTTCGTTTAGGAATTTTACTTGACTACGGACGGACTTGAACTGGCAGACCTTCGGCTCAACATTCAGTGATGATTACCATTGCACCACGACCACCGGCTGAGTTTGAGGAGTTCAGGGACCATTTCGAACAAGAAACTGCCAATCTTTCGGCCGAAGCAAAACGTTCACCACGACCAAACAGTCGATCGCTACAAACGTGCTCACGGTAGCCGTATGAAAGAGGTCGAATTCCAATCTTAAACTAAACATTTGCACTACACCTGGAATAAGCTTTAGTCCGATATCTCATTGATTCTTTGTTTTATTTAAATACTAAATTTTTGTCCTTATTGAAAAACCCTTAATGAGAAATTTCTCAAGAGAACAAGTCAGAGTAGACGGTGATGTCAACACTCAGTAGTGGGACATTATGCAATGACCATTACCGGAAACTACTCCAACATCTATGTGGCGCCATCAAGTCGATTTCTAGTGATAGGGAAACCTATTTCTATTTTAAGTACTAAATTATTCATGCAACCAGGTTTCTTGTTACGCTACATTGGCTAATCATTTAATAAGACGCGGCTCAGTAAAAAAAAAAAAAAAAACAAACAGAAAACAAAACAACAATGTTCATTAACCTAATCCAATCACATTGAACTGATTGATCGCATTCTCGCTACCGTTTGATTAAAAAAACAAAAAAACCTATGACTTATGACTGAACTTATAACTAATTGGCATGAAGATGAAATTTCAGAAGGCGCCTAACAAATGTCTACTCGCTCGTCATATCTGTATCTGTTTTTTTACGCAATTCATTGAGACTGATGTGTCCGAGAAATGATGGTGAATGATGACAAGCGGCGACCATAAAGCAATCAACATCAATTGAAGAACAACAAAAACCTATTGAAGTTTTCGTTTGACATTCCAAGTTCAATTCAACGTTCAAATGGGAAACAATGGATTTCGAAGATTACGAAGACTAAGATGATGAAGTTGAGGTTTTAGACCCTCTCTGTGCCAAAGTGGCACGAGAGGAGATCGTGGTCATCTTGAAGTCCGGTGGATAGTAGACCAAGGTTCGAATCTACTCGAGATGAGAGTTTTATTGTCAAACAGTAACAAAGCCGAGTATGTATGTGCGTACATACATCTGTTCGAGTGAGATCTGGGGCATGGTTTGATTCGAGCTATTGGGAGCCACAAGGTTTTCAACTCTTGAAGACGTTAGTCTCAACATTTTTGCTACAATACAGATGAGTTGCCATACTGCCATCAAATCACGGATTTAAATGAAATTTGTGGTAATTTTCCAAAGGACTTATAGGTAAATAGCTAACCATTAAGAGCAAAATGTCATCGATTAAAGCGCCATTAATAAAGGGCATTAGGGAATGGTCGGTTAGAGATTTTTTTTTTCTTCTTTCTTTTTTTTTTTTTTTTTCCGCATTTGAAGGACTCTTAACAAAATGAACTGTTAACTTCATAATCCCCTATGAAGCTTATGAATAAGACTTATTTTCTCCCAAGGTTCTAACTATCATAAATAACATCAGTCGCGTTGCAGAAAGAATTTCACATTGGAGGGATTTTCAATCGCTTTTAGTCTCTCCTGCTAATCTTTAACAGACCAACAGGACCGCTAAATGTCAAGGTCACTATGGCAAATTTGTATGTCTTCATTCAACTTCATTTTAATGCAGTTTCAAGTGATTTTTATTACTACAAACTCGTATATGGTATGATTTAAGATGAGAACTTCTTGATTCAATGAGGGGTGTCTGGGAAGGACTTTTTAAATTTCTGCTTTCGGAATAGACGGTGGAAAAAATAAATTATGTACAACCTAAGTGGTTAAATGAAGTTTTGGCTTTATCTCTAAATAATAATAATATGTGAAACCCTCATTGAAATGTGATAGCTTGTGTTCCAGATATGTTCAAAAAATGATGGGAATTTTGCGGTCATATTAGTCTGAGACCGCCAGGACCTTCGCCGATTCAGTCTTCTCAAGCTCTTTCAAGACCCGATGCAATCCGCATAAACCATAGAACGCCATCATACACGCAGCCTCAATTGTACTCGGTTTCAAGCCACTACCTTCGAGGAACCCCTGGTTTGATGACGAGTTCAGACAGGCACATATAGAGAAACAGAAGGCAAACATGGCTACACTGTATCGACGGACGAAAGCTGCCCGCGAGCGAGAACGAACATGCCAAGGCTATAAAGCCAGAGCGGAAGCCTGCAGGGATGAACACGGACAACTGATAGTGGAGTCACAGTCGATGCTGAGACTGTGGAAAAACCACTTCTGCAAACTGTATAACGGCGATGATATTCAAAAGGCCGCCGTCAGCCAAAACGAACCATTCACAATGGACGAAGACGAAAGGGAATCCCGTCCACCCGACCTAGACGATAGCGATATCGAAACTTAAGTCTTATAAAGCTGCTGGAGCAGACGGATTCTCCACTGAACTACTTGAAGCAGCTGACGATGAGCTGGTTAGGAACATGCATCAACTCATCTGCAAGATATGGTCGGAAGTAAGCATGCCCGATGAGTGGAATCTCAACATCGTTTGCCCGGTCCATAAGAAAGGAGATCCCTATGACTGCGCCAAGTACAGAGGGATAAGTCTCCTGAACATTGCGTACAAGATCCTCTCTTCCGTATTGTGTAAGCGCCTCAAACCGTTCGTGGACAATCTGGTAGGTTCCCACCAGTGTGAATTTGAGGTCAACATGCACCACCTCTTTGTCGAGTTTAAAGCCGCATATGACAGTGTTTATAGAGACGAGCTATACAGAGCCGTGTCATGCTCATCATCCCTGCCAAACTCGTCAGACTGTGCAGGATGACTATGGAGAATTCTCGCTGCCCCATTAAGGTCGGATGTGAACTAAACGAGACCTTCCACATTAAAAAAGGATATAGATAGGGTGACGCATTGTCATGTGATTTCTTTAACATCATACTTGAAAAGATCGTGCGGGACTCTGCGGCCAATACGAGAGGTACGAACTTCTTCAAGTCTACACAATTGCTTGCCTACGCAGATGACTTCAACGTTATTGGACAGACAAAGCGAGACGTCAGCGAGGCGTTTGCAAGAACTGAAGCAGAAGCGGCTTAATTGTAAATGGGGACAAGACCAAATATATGCTTACATCAAAGAATGATGCGCAACACCAACTTCTTGGTCAGAACGTCACCTTGGGCAGCTATATTTTTGAAGTAGTCAAGGACTTCGTCTACCTTGGCTCTATAGTGACAAGCAGCAATTCCAATTTTACAATACTCGACTTATTCTTCGCCCCCACATAAAAGTGAAATATCACGTTGACCCCTTATGGTCATCGTTACGAAAGCAATGGAGCTTCCCAAGTCAAGGAAGTCGCCAAAACGTCCGCCTCTCCCGCTTAAATAACACAAACAAATCACGAAAAACAAAGCTAAAACCAACCTTAAGTGCAATAATGCCGGTCCAGCATGTCTTGAAGCACCCCGTTTTGCCAGTTTACGGCGACTCAGGCATGTCATGCTTCCTGAACACATAAACTGCCGATTAACACAACAACCAAGGATTGACATTTTGCGAAAAAGACTTTCACAAACTTCAAGAAAAACGAAGAAGCCATTTGAGTGAATCTGGATGCACAATACCGGCACCACGGCTTCTTGCCTTCCCAAAAAAGCATACAAATAAATCCAAAATCCAATAGCACCGCACAACGATGTGCCGCCATTTCTCGAAACCGCCAGATATCGTTTTAATGCATTCATTTGTGCAGCACAATGCCGAGTAGTCGCGGCCTATACAACTGTTTAAATATTTATGCTAATTTCTATATGGAAATTTGGGGGAAAACATCGCAACAGTAGCACAACTGATCAAACAAAACTCAAAAAAAAAAAACAAACAAGCAAAATATAGCGGTATTGTAACATTGCTCCGAAAAGATTATACAATTGCCCCCGCCATACACTCGCTCGCGTCAATGTGCACAAGCCCATTGGTACCCAAGTTAAGTACCCAAGTACATCAAATGGAACAAACTTCCACGCCACCCCGGAGCAATGACAAAACGTTTAGATACAAACTGACAGTCATACGAATGCTTTGCTTTTTTCGCGCACTCAACAAACCTTTGGCGACGAAAAAAAGTGGCCTGAAAGAGCCGGATAGTGATGATGACGAGCAAGACAACAGCGGTGATGATGACGATGATGATGATGATGATGGCTTGTCAGGGCATTACATAACTTCTCATGCTTCACGCTTCGTGGTTAGGCAGTTTTTTTCTCCTTTTTTGTCATCTTTTTCACGTTCCTCCTTTGCCAAGCCGTTTCGCTCTTACTTTTTGTGCTTTTGATCTCTTTCGGTAAATGTTTGACATTTTTCACTACTCTTGCTACTTTACTACTTGTGTTTTCGTTTTATATGAGAAATGTTCAAAATTAGGCTAAACGGTTCCGAATTTAATGACATACACGTGCGCGTGTGCCTCCGTAGTGCAATGACACGAAATGTTTTATCGTAGTATCTCGTCGTCGTCATCTGTTGGCAAACAGTTAATTGTCGAAATGAAAATTCGATTTCATGAGGATTAGATTTCTGACTACGAACTGGAACAGAAGGCGCATTTTAACGGACTATTGTTTGACGTTTATTTTATAAAAAGTGTTCTAAAATTATGACTGAAATTAAGTCGAAGTCTGGTACGACATTCGCCGTATTTGGACAAGTGCGGCATTAATGCTATTGTAGCAGTATTTTTAAATGATTCATTGATTGAATGACAGTTTATAGAGCTAAAGATACGTAAATGCACATGATTTATCAGGCGGTGGTACGCCTATATTGACGTCAATACGAGGGAATAAAGAAATATTTATTTAATTCCTGCAACTATTTATATCGTATCGAATCAACTATACCTGCAAAAGATACAAAGAACGTTCAACACACATCCAACCATCACATTCTAAAGTTCCTACTTTATCCGCATCACTATTGTCCCCATCATCGTCACCATAAGTCGCGACAGCAAAAGTGCAACTTTCACGATGTCACTGTTTGTAGATCGCCCGCGAGATGGCCGCCTTTCAACTTTACGCTGTGCCACTCATACTGTTGTACATGTGCGCACAAACCATAACCATTCATCTTCGTCTCATCCACGCTCGTTGATACATGCAACGACAATACAACTGCATTGCCTACGACTGCTAGTCGCAGTCGTCACTATTCCATTGCACATAAACCAAGTGCTGAAAGGTATAATACGGTAAAGATGTTTAAACGGAATAATGAATGAATGAAAAGATAAATAGATACACCACAAACCGTACACATTCACGTCTTCGTCCATTCCGCCCGCGTATCACACGGCCCGTTCGCGTTCGATTGAAATGAATTATTCCAGTAATCGAGTTACATACATTCAAACATGTCTCGAAATATTACGGCAATTGCATATAATTTGCTTGAAAATTAATGATTCGAACGAACTGCTATAGCTGTCGATTGAAATTGTGTTCATATATTTCTTTTGATATCTTTTTATTCGATTTTTTCCTTTTTCGTGCAGATTTTTTTTCCATCTGTCCGGATAATTTACCATTTCACTATTCGCCACCATGCACTTTAAGAGGTCTGTAATGAAAGCAAATCGTCATTATGGGCTGACATACGTGCATCACGCAACACTGAAAGAGTAGATCTATACCATACTATATCCCATGTAACTCTGAATCGAAACGGCAGGTACAACAGTTGACTTAGGTTAAATGTCAATCACCTCTTGCGTGTGAATCCGGACATACTGATAAGTTGGTTAAATGCGATCGAAATTATCAGATACTAAGTTATGTAAACAAATATTTCTCTTTCGCTCCATGTGCGAACATCATGCCATCAGTGGTAGTGGCCATTGCATGTCATAATTGAAAAAGAAATCATTAAAATTACACCGACTATTCGACGTATTCGACGAAATAAGATAAACAATCGAATAGAGTGTTTAAGGAAGTTGAATTGATGGGAAAAAAGTTGATTAGTTCGATATCATGTACATATAAAGGAGAGAAATATTACCGTTATTACTGCAGTTTTTCCAATTTTGTTTGTTTTTAATTATTCCTACGGCTTATTTTCTTTCGTTTGCCACTACTTTTATCTTTCTCTATGCATGTGCAACGTGACGTGACGTGACGTGATATCGCGTGATCTAGGTGTCGATCATTTTTAAAACTCGTCAATAACATGCGAGTATATCCGTTTATGGTTTTAACTTTTTTTTTGCATAGGGATAGTAGGATTTACCTGTTGGTAAATATCTATAGTGAAGAATCAAGCAAATAATAATGGAAGTTCACCTTCATTGCTCTTATTTAGTAATCTAATATCAAATCTCAAATTTTGCCTTTCAGACATTACGTTTAATAAAACAAGACAAACAACTCTTGCCATTATCTACGTAGTAAGAAATGCAAGTTAACTAGATATCTTAGCCATATTTACCTTCAACACAGTAAACTGTAACTGAAAAAAACAACCAAAATGACGACGATGCCTGTAGTCTGGTGTACTGATCCAAACTCAGTTAATAACAAACCAACTGCATTCGCCCTGCACGGTATTCAGTTGCAAGGCAACGTTACAGAGAAACAAGTACTCGCCTTACGCGAACTAGTTAATGCCGCTGCCGAAGGTCGCCTCATCCTGCCCTCTGATGGAACATTCGTTCTACTTGACAGTGGAATCAGCATCGAAAGCTCCATCGTTAAAACCACCCCCGATGGAACGCCGCCAATTACACAACCAGACAATAGTGACAAAGAAAACATTTCAATGCCAGATCAATTACAAAGACTTTCCACACCCCCTCATAGAGGAAACAAAAACACTTATATCCTTATGCCAGTGACACCGAGTAGCAACAATATTATCGATCAAACTCCTTCCACGAAAGCGCCCAAACCCCCGGAAACATTTCTCGAACCCAAATATTCCACGGACGATTGCGAGGCGAGTAACGATATAATCGCCAAACCCGATGACATCCTCTACGAGTTCCTATGCTGTGCCAAGTGCATGAACGATGCCTATTCCAAATGTCCGACATCCTCAAGTGCGACGGTAAATAAAGTGAATTCGGCGATTCTTCAACGCTACCTGAAAACCTGCAACCGATCGTGCAACCGACTGACCTCTAAAGGCGAACACGAACTCGATCCGATTTACACAATTGCCAACAAGTATACCAAACAGCGCCACAGACGCCACTTCAACATTGCCATAGCACGCAACAAACAGAAATTTAATCGAAATTTCCACTTAAAATTCCCTATTCAAAGCGGCAAACTGTTTCATCATCAAAGTAATCAGCAGTCAAGTGTCAGCAGTGACACCGCTAGCGCAAATATGATCACCAACACTACCGCAGCCGTCAAATTGATACCGGAATTTCCGATCTACGCAACTGTCAATAAGCAAAGTAAGAGACACGATCAGAAGAATCTGCAACCGATTGCCGAGATGCCATGCCAAAACTGTGTCGATAAAATCTTCGCCATCAACGAGGATGCGACAGCGATGATTGAAACCACCAGCGATAGTAGCAATGGAGGTGGAGAACTTATCTGTGATAACAATGAGACTGTTAATCCAAATAGCATACAACCAGATTTGATAATATTCGATGACGACGATGACGATAACGTTGTGCCAGTTCCTGCTAGCGAGGAACATATCCTTTCTGAAAGCATCAATCGCCTAGTCACCATCGATGAAGAGGAAAAACCAACGACGAGTAATTTACCCCGCAGCAACGGCTCTAGTCGCAAAACGAGTTTCGACTCAACATGCACGATCAGTTCCATGGACTCGGGTTTTATCGAAATGCAAAATCGAATTGATCAACAACAACAGCAGCAACAAAACCATCACCAACCCTTGTCCAGTACAGTGTTCGATACTCGAACCAATGATAAATCATTAGATCCCTCTGACTCAAGTGAAGATAAAGGTGAAAAAATCGCCCGGCTTAACTATAAGGAATGTCTGACCCAGTCCCGCAATCGCCGGAAATCCTATGAAGAATTCAAAGCAATCTTCGCCAATTCATCCGCATCGTCGAACACCTGTCACGCAAACAACCCCAGAGATACTGAGAAGCTAGAAAAACCGATCTCACGTCGACGATCATATCAGGAATTCCGATCGATGTTCACCTCCGATCCGGCAGTGATCCCCACTAAGAATCATCAACTCGAATCGATTCTCGAGCAAAGCAAATGCCCGATCACAACAAATTCCAGCTCCGACAAGGAGAACGATCACGATCAAGACCACGATCGCGATCCCAGCCACGAACAGTCAGTCCAATCGACGCAAATCGCCACATCCGCTTCGGACAAGAAAAATGGAAAACTCTCGAAAGAAACCGAAACCACAATATTGCGAAAGAATTCCGATTTCCTTTCCAAGATTCTCGATCATAATTTGATATCGACCGAGAAAGAAAAGGCACGCATTCGTCGGAAGTCATATGAGGAGTTCAAAAAACTGGTCAGGGAATGTGAGAACTTTGATGGTACCGCATCACCATCTACACCATCGGCTTCTGATCAATCCTCCGCATCACCATTCAAGAGGCAAAACTCCCGCCACAAGAAAACCGCATCGTTTCTCATGCGTAGAAACTCAACCAAGGAGATCGATCGGACCACAGATGTTCACAATCTAAAATCAATTATCTCCAAGATGGATTCGGACATTGAAACCGCTACAAAGCTTTCCAAATCCGAGTCATACAAGAGGAACTTCAAAATCTACGATAAACTGATCTACGGTACGATTTATGATATCATTCAGCGGAAGAATGACATTTACAACTTGACATATCAGAAATATGACAAGTACATGACTTACGGGACGATCTACGAGATCTTGCATCGTAAAACCTCACAGTCAGATTTATTTGAGCGTAAGAGCTTGTCGGCGATCTCCGAGAAGAGTTCTAAGAAGAAGGAAGAGAAGAGATCGATTGGCATGATTTACGATATCATTCAGCGACACCAAAGGCAGCAGCAGGATGAGGGTGCGGACATTCAGGCGGCCGAGACAATCGGAGCTGTAACAACTGGCAAGCGGTATGGAACAATTTACGACATAATCCGTGAAGGCGAAGTCATCGATAAACAGCCAAAATCAAACACAAAACTTTTGAAAAATCGATTTTCAGTAAGCAAAATCGATGAATCGTCGAACAATACGACTGTAACCGCCGTCGATAGTTCCGCGCCGACTGAAGCGACACCCTTACCAAACGAGTATTCTGAGCCGAAGACAGCAAAAGCCAAGAAGCCGACAAAAATGCGACGGTTCTCGAACATCCTTGCCTATAAGTCATCAGCGATACCAATTGCGACCACGACAACTGCAGTTATTGAAGAAACACCAAAATCCGAGGCCATTCACGATGAAGTCAAGACTGATATCATTGCCAGTGTAAATATGCTTCCATTGGACAGCGATGAACTATATTCCCGCATCAATAAGGATCGGTTTGGTCTGGCGCGGCGCGGTCAGATTTTTAAATCGAATTCGTTGGATACTATCTCGACTGCGGCGACCCTATCACCACCGGGCTCTCCAATAGCCTTCAATCGACTTCACTGGAAGTTTTTAAATTCGAATCAAAAGAAATTATCGAAAAAGTTATCGATCGATAACAGCGAATTGAGCCCGATTAATCGCCAACACATTCACCAGCAACTACAACAGCAGTATTGCTCCAATGGACACATGCAAAGTCTGCTGGGCGACAAGCCCGATGATAGCTCGATGACAATCCATGCTGGTATCGGTATCAGTGGTAATATCGTTTCCAGTGCAACACCAAAACATCCACAATTTGAAAGTGATTGCGATTGTTCGTCCGCCAACACCGGCAATCAACAGCAATCATTAGGCAACACACAGCTATCGATAACGAAAGCACACCAACACCACCAACAGCAGCCCTTCCTATTCAGCGTGCATCACCACCATCATCATCATCACAACAATTGTGTTGGTAACAATTGTAACTGCATGACAGTCACCAATGGTGGCATTACCACCAGCAACAACAGTCTTATGTTAATCGATTACCCCAACGTTTCTAATTCGAAATCCGATAAGAAATTCAAGCAAAATTCATATTTCCCGAATGACTCATCACCGACAGTAGCTAATCTTGCAATAGGAACATCACCACAAGCTGCTTCTCCTGCTCCTCCCGTCACACATCCTCCTGCCTCTTCGACTTCGTGTACATGCCAATGTGCGAATCCCACGGGCAGCAACAGTAGCTCGGCAAATGCTACTGTTGCTGCTGCTGCTTCCACTGTTGCTAACGGTAGCAATGATAAAGCGGCGAAAAAAGGCAAATCGCGACGACTTTCGGAATTTACGCGAGGCGAATTCTTAAATGAAAAATCGTAAGTGAATTTTTTTTCTGTTTTTTTTCTGTTTCTTTAGTATTTTTCGTTTTCAACTCGCAAGCGTTGAGAGGCAACGTTTAATTGTGGGTTGATAGACACAATGAGAAACAGTGAATGCTGTAGTAACGGTGAGCTTGAGCCGTTCGAGCGCAAAAGAATTGAGCGTGCGACTTGTAGATATGTATGCGTACAATGATCTTGTTACCAAAGCAAATGGAATGTGGTTAACGCCAGGTTTGAGATACAAGAGACGAGACATTTGCTTTTCAACTTGTTGTCATTTCTTCGTTTATGTATGATGTGACATTTCGATGAATGGCATTCTTTTCGCACTTGGGTGACTGTTCTTTCTTTTAGCATTTCTTAGATAAAGCTGGCCCACCTATAAAAAGGTATTGACGTGATTTTTAATGCAGGTGGTTCCGGTCAAATTTTGAGATAAAAAAAAAATTTATAAGACTCATCGTCCGAATGTTTTATGCTATGCCTTAAGTGAACTCTAGAAGTTGACCCACTCCATAAACTAAGCCAGAGGTAGGTAGGTAAATGTAACTTTTCAAGATTATAAGAAAGCCAAAATTCCTACTCTAAATCAACTCAGTTACGTTCCTTTCCACTGTCCTACTGCCTGCTTGCTCCTTCGTTCAAATAAACAAATTTCATAACATAACCCCAAACCAAAGGTCCAATGGTTAAATTCTACGATTCCGAGGACCAATAGAAATAGCACGTCTCTTTGTGTGCATTTCCGATATAACAGCTTAATGTCATGGAAACAAAGTTACTGTGAACTACAACCAACTCGACAAATTCAATCGAATCTCTCGAATCATATCTAGGACAACCACCTCCGGAGTGAAGTGAAGAAACATCTTCGACACAAACCATTTGCACCCCGTCCAGGTTGTGTGACAAACACCATAAGAGCGTAACTCTTAAACTTGTGCGAACCCTATAAAAAAAAAATGCTAAGCTCTTTGTGCAAAGTGTGTTGCTAAGTGGGTATATACTCAATATACCAAATGCCTGTGATCGACCCGAAATGGACAAACTTGGGTTTGTCGCACTCTCAACTTCGGTGTTCGATGTTTTCAACTGAGCTTGCCACACAAACACTTGTTAGAGTCTTCACAACGCTAATCTATCCGAAGTGTTCAAATATATCGATCAAATTCACATGTGCAAGAAGGTGCTTGATGATGTGCAGAAGCGCACTATAAAGCGTCTCTGCGGTACTTTTACCATTTGGCACTAGCGTATTCCTTCCATGTTTCGCTGTTCTGTTCCATCTCTTCTAGGTTCATCCTTATATTGTTCTCCCTTTTACGGTGCAGTCTTCCTGGCGTAATTTTTCCTTCAGGTTTTACATTCAACATTCGTTTAACTGTTTGTCCATTTACTTACGTCTTACTCTTCGCGATTTTATTACTTGTAAAATGCTTGGGGCTGAATAGAGTTGCTCAAGTTCTTGATTGTGTAGTTTTTTTTTCAATCGCTTGATTCTTCTTCCTGTTTTCCACCATAGATTCTCCTCAAGATCTTGTTTTCAAAAGCTCGAAATCTATTTTCCTCCTTTTTAGTCAGAGACCAAGGTCTTTAAGTCGTTTTTCGCAGTTAATATGGTTTCCCGATATTCGAATTCGTTTACTTTCCTAGGGACCAAATATTTGTTTTGCTTTTAATGACCTACTTCCTTGCCTGCCATTACTAGAATCACTGCGTTTCTCGTAGGTGTTTACCTAATACCTCCCAGATGGTCCAGATCAGCATCGTAAGCTAGGACGGGTAACTCCCATTTATATTCTGAAAGCTGTCGTATAGTGAAAATCTGATCATTCGTAAAGCGGTTTCTCCTAAAGCCATATTGGTAGACTGGTAGGCAGTCTCTTTATGAGGATATTAGACAAAACCTTGTGACAATTCTCGGTAATTGTTACCTTGTGTTCGGTAACGGGAATGATGACCGACTGTTTCCATTCCTCAAAGATAGTTTCACTGTGCCACATACACCAGCCATAAATCACCTCAAAAGTCATACTCTGTGTGTGCATTTTCCATATAACACCTTAATGACATGGAAACAAAAGAGTTACTGTGAACTACAACCAACGGAAATTCAGTCGAATCTCTTAAATCTTATCTAGGACCACCACCCCCGGAGAGTAGTGAACGAACATCTTCGACACACACCATCTGCAGGTCGTAATCCAACCTGAGGTTGACTGGCCTATCATCAATCGCTTTATGGATCTCATTCACTTCAAAGACTCAATAATTCAGTGATGAGAGGAGCAGGCTATTCCCCCTAAAACTGACCAAAACTTGTAATCCAAAAAGTTGAGGTCCGGACTGCCAGCTGGCCAATCATCCGATCACATGGAGTCGGGTACACCTTTTTTTAACCCACCTTTTGTGGGTTGGAGCAGAATTAGTTTGAAATGATCAGTGCTTGTTTGCGAACATTGTTCGGCTTAGAGAGTTAACGACATCCTCCAAAACAGTGGTTTAGTAAACTTCCGCCAAAGTCTTGACTCCTTTTTCACAAGAATGAAGGTTGGTTATGCCATCCTGACTCACTCACCACCAAAACATTCCATTTGCATTTTTGTAGACTATAGAGCCTGCACGGCTTTGATGGCTTCTGTAGTCTTTATAGTGCGTTGGTGACGGTTTTGACGGTCACGTATTTCACAAATGATTTCAAGCAATCGCAAGGTCAGAAGATATCACGTGATTCCAGTGTCGATGGATTGCTTCTTTTACTTCCTCGATAGTTGGCAGTTCTATCATAATTTTTGATTTGTGCTAACAGCTCCATAAAAAATATGAATGATACGTCCTGTTAGATGATTCTTTATGTGGTCAAAGGAATGCCTAATCGCTTCCAAAATAAGGCGTGATCTAATAATCTTGCTGTAATCATATCAGATGAGGTTTTTTCTAGACCTGCCTACAATTATTGTTAATTTGCTAGAAGTCTAGCGAAATTGAGACGCGATTCTAAGCTGCCTACAGAGAGGGGGACCATACAATTATATGCTTATTTGTGCATATGCACTGTCCAAGTAGGCAAAACAATTACACGTTCATCTCCAGAACGTGCCAAAATATGAGAACCTTCTACTTCATTATATTATATAGTATTAGTAGCCATTTTTATGACTTTTATTCAACCTAACCTTAAGTAAAAAGCACTTATCGGCCACAAGCCGCCTAGTAATATTTATGCAGAGCTTGTGTGGATCATATTTCTCTTTAAATAGGCTATCAAAAATTGTAATCTATGTAAGACCTATATCTTGAGGCTAGAGCCATAGACTTTAAGTGCTAAGCTTAGAAATTCAGTTTCGTACCGCACACAAAACGAACCTAACTCACGAACAGGTTACGTCGTTACCAATCACCTACTATTCCTAAACGCTGACTCAGAAACAATCACGCTCGTTGAAAAAAGTATTCGAAAGCAAAGAAAAATTGCGTGAAAACATCCGCCATCAACGCCATCATCTCGAAGTTAATTTGCATTGCTAACTTGTCTTCAGGAATGTCTTCTAAAGTTTCAATTTTAAATGAAAACGAGACCTAATTTAGTTTGATTTTTTGTTTTAGCTAAACCACACTTTCTTAATGTCATTTACAAGGTGCAAGTCGCTTATGAAAGTTTAACATCTCATCAATCAAATATCGCATTTCGCCTCATCGATCAAGTCATAGGAAAATCCTTCAAATGAACCAGGTTTCTTGCTCAAGGCACACGAACTATGTTGTAATGCAAAAAACATCCAAGTGTCACACTAATCGGAATGGGCTTCAATCATTTTTATAGATATATATGTATAGATGAACAGTGGTGTGAAGAAGAACGCTTAAATATGCATTCGCATTTGTCTCTACTGTGTACTCTGCTCTATGGGAACAATAGCAGACTATCAAACAGATTAAGTGATTCAGTTTTAAATAGTAATTCAACGAGATACCACAAGGATGCGCCGTTAGGCCTGTTCTAGGCTACATTGTATTTCAAGCACATTCTATTGCGCTTCTATCATCCTGGCTCGCTGCCATTTACGCGATCAAACTGGGTCAAGTCCCGACACAATTCTTCGTAATTCCGCAAAAAAAAAAAGTTTAGCTCACCTCATCCATAAAAGGCGACCGCACGGTAAAATCCCCTGTCACCCAAGGCGACTCGCGACTCATAACGCGAAGTACACTCGTAGTCGAAACAAACAAAGCCAAGCAGCCATTCAACTAATACTTAATAATTACTCAAATTAATCATCTGAATTTTCAATCCGAATACTCATTCATCAAATATTTATTCTCAACCGAAAGGCTTCCCAACGTCGCGTCTGCCGCCTCGACGAAATCTCATTCAAGCGTATTTACTTACGCACTTCAAAGCCATGCGTCGACGAATTAATTAACTATTCAGTCATAGTCCGACTAGATTAATTGATGAAAACAAAGTATCTACGAGTATGAGCATTCTTAGCACGCTTCCGACTTCACGTATCCGAATGATACCTAATTTCGGTGAGGCTTTACTTCTGTGTTACTCTCTCCTCGAAGCCGCCTAAAGCTGATTTAACGGAAATTTCTTTTCTTTTTTCGCGGCACCATGATAGACGGTTTCTTTTATTTATCTTTTCTCTTCACTTCCTCCTCCTCCTTTCTGTTTGTCTTGAATTTCGCAGTAGTTCAAGGTCACGCGGTGTATTTCATTATGTTACGTCTGATAGAAGAGAGATGAGATACGTAGGCCTAACAGCTTAAAGAGTCGCTTCTGTCTAACGATAGCGTTACTGCCCGAAAACAACAATAACATGGTAATGATCATCGATAGATACCCAACACCGGTGAAACGAGATGAGTAAGAGATACCTACGTAGAAGAGATCTCTTACCTACCAGCGTAGCGGCGCGACGTGGTGTAAAAGCCACATATCATCCGGCTCGATGCTGTTAGACTTTGGTCGACACTATGGTATGTGCTTGGCACGAGTAGATACTTATGTATAGACGTTAAGTGTATATCTTTTAAGAGAATAAAATCCACATCGAGAATTCGGTTAGACACAAAGCGTGCGAATACGCAATGAGGATATAAAGATACTTATGTAATACCTGTGGCTTTTCCATTTTCTGTATTTCTTCCACGCAGATATTGGGTTACTTGGTTACTAAATTACCAAACCAAGAAGCTCGTGATTACTGACTTCTGTTCTGTTGAGTAATTCCACATCGTCAGACCGTTAATTCTCGTTATCATTTTACTTCGGCTCAGATTCACATTGATCAGTGGATGGTATGGGGTAAGGAAACGTACGTTTTGTCCTTGAAACACCATCTATGGCGAATTAAAAGGGCCATCACCATCATGTCAAGCGGACGTCATCGGATTGTGTCAAAAAAAAATTGTTCGCCCCGCAATCGTCATTACGTCACGATCACGATCACTTATGAATTCAAAACATCGCCTCAAATTTAAATTGTCTCACAATTATCCGCTACAATCGAACAATTGCATGACGGAAAAGCAATACCAAGAAGGAAAAAAAACAATTATTATTGCCAATCTACAGCAGTCACTGAAGGATTTAATTGATCTATACGATCTTCTCCGCTATCAACATGATCAATGGCGTTAGGCCAACACATCGAGATCATTTTGGACTTGCACTCAAACTGACAAAACAAAAGAAAAAAAAGGGTATAAAAGGTGATTACGAAACGAATGGTCGGTATAAAGCACAATACAATAGTCATACCTCGGTCATGTGTATGGTACAAGCAATTGGTCGAGATACAAAGAGAACACGTGAGGCAAGCAGTGCCACTATTGCCACTATGCTCTTGTTGGTTAGGGTCTCCTGTCTTTTGGTCGCTTGTACTCGTATGGTGTATCTCGACCGTAATCACACACCTGTTTAACATTCAGCGGAAAAACTTTAGCAATCATTAAATAGAAGTGCACCAGACTACGATTTCTAAAGCAATACTCTTTTATTGTTTTTTTTTTCTGCTTGTCTTTCGTCTCTCTTGTGTTCGAAGACATTACGTAAAACAGAGTATGTATCTGTATAAGTATGAATATGTTCGAGTGAATTTCTGAATCGACTTCAATGTCATCGACATTTGCACGTCTCCGGGGATACGTGGGTGTGGCGTGGAACCTTTTCACCAGAACAGAGCAGTTCAAGTGCAAGTACAGTACTCATATCCACTGATATCCATAGAGTACAGCGAAGTATCGTGGGTTTTAAATTTTATTTTGTCGTTTGTGTCGATTATTCGGATGAGTCATCACGCGCCGCAGTCACCTGATCAGTGACATTAACTCGAATAGATTGTAGTGAAATGCTAAGGCACCATTATCATCCAACACAATGGGAGATTGAATATATCCATTTGTATCAATCACGTATGGAAACAAGTTTTTTTTTGCTTTTGCCTCTTTCCAATAAACATTTCGACAGATTTATAATGTGTTTTGATTTTACTGCATTTCTGGGAAAGATTCACAATCCATTCGCGACCGCCCATGGAGCAGAAAAAATAGGTTTTATGGAATGCCTCAAGGTTGCTTGCTGTTTACTTATACTTTTTTTTTTGTTTAATTCTTATTTATCTCATCTTTTACGACTAGGACTGATTTATACTAATGAGTGCAATTATTGCTATTTTTATGACTTGCAAAAAGGCTGAATTGAAAAGATTTCACACTACCCCTAGTATGCCTCTGGACATTGGTATTCTGAGTTTTATGGTCCTATAAGCCCTTTACCTTTAAATAAGCACGAGTGTCGAATCAGTTAAATCCATAGTAACGATCTCAGTACGCTGATATCTGAGGGCGGTACGTTTAGAATAAAACAACTCGTTTTACTGAACGTGACTTAGTTCCCTTCTATGTGGATGCAATTAGTCATTGTTAAGACTGAGACAACCAATTGTATGCATTTGCATTCGAAAATGTTTTAGATGTGTGGGCAAGTGTTAGAAATAATTTGCGATATAGAAAAAGTATCACGTACTAATTGCAGTGTAAGAAAATACGGATTTCAATGGAATTATAGAGTTCAAGTATGGAGTAGTGCTCGTAGGCAATTTCCAGAGAAAATTTCATGGATACTAAAAATTCTTCATTCTAATCTGGTTGGTTTTTTCTTGGTTAAAATATTTCCTTTTACTCATCGAAGATCCTAATGATAACACTGACAATTCGGTAGAGACCTCAAAAGCACGATTAACTGCGAATTATAACCCAAGTAAAATTTGTCGTACAAATTAACTTCGATAGTACCATACGAGGAGGCTTTATTAGCTGCATGAGTTGTATGAGCCCACAAAAATCCCGCCAAAAATGTTGGGAAAATATTTCCAAATAAACCAACAAAACAAACAGCCACAGCCTTCAGGTAGTTTAAGCACCATCCAATGATATGATCTTTTACTTAACACATCATTCAATAAACTCGTAAGACAACTTTTAAGCACAATTCGACTGTATTCGTAAAGAGAGTCTCCTTCAATCCATTGACTATCTTCTGTTTAACGATTTATTTTTGACCTCAAAATACCCTTCGAATTCGGCAATCACTTCTTCATTGAAGCCGGTAGTCTTTTTCTGCGGTATTCAGGTAGTAGGGGAATACGGTGGATGGAGAATCAAATCAAATTGCAATTCGTGCCATTGTTGAAAGAGCACTTTTTCTTCTTCATTTTGGGTCGTTTTCGCATTTTTTTTCTTAAAACACATCTATAACGCCATGTAATATTCGCTATTGATGGTTTTTCCTTTTCTAAGGTAATCGATGAGATGAGAAGTTTAAAGCTTTACTAGCCGATATTTGCGTTTTAGGACGTTTTGAACGTTTTTCATCCTTTACCACTGGTGAGGGTGGTGCAATGGTAATCATCACCGACTATTGAGCCGAAGGTCTGCAATTCAAGTCCGTCCATAGTCAAGAACAATTCGTAAACCGAAAAACTGTGCAACAACATCAGTTGCGAATGAGAGATGATCAGAAAGTGCTGACGAAGACATAACACTCGCAGCATAAGATCACTTCAAAATTCATACTCTGTCTGTGCATTTCGAATATAACACCTTAATAACATGGAAACAAAAGAGTTACTGTGAACTACAACAAACGCAAATTCAGTCGAATCTCTCAAATCCTATCTAGGACAACCACCCCCGGAGAGTAATGAACGAACATCTTCGACACAAACCATCTGCACCCCGTCTAATTTGTGACAATCACCATAAGAGCGTACACTCTTGAACCTGCACGAATTATAAAAATAATAAAAAACTCAGTTGACTGATTAGACTTTGGTGTTGATGATCCGTGGTTCATCCATTGTCACATACAGCATGAAAAAGTTATTTTTACTCCGCTGAAACAGCTGCAAATGGTGAATTGTCGACGCGTTGGTTTTAACCGACTAGTGGGCAAACACTATATGCAAAGTTCTTGGTTTCTCATGCACAAATGGTCAGGCAAAATGGTGAATACGACTCAGCGTCATCGACGTTTGTACGGTCGCATGTAAGATCAGTAAACCACTCTCTACCAATAGTTTCGATAGAGTAAAATCCGAACAACCCTAATCAAGCAAGTGCATGGTTTGAACAGTATTTTCTCCCATTAAAAAGCAACGCTCTATCAACATATGAAATTCAAATAGCGCCAGTAAATCCACTGTGAATCAAACTTCAGATTGTCAAAAAGGTTAACATAAATCGTTTGAAGATGGGCACTTTCTAAAATTAGATGATTAGGTCACTAGTGGCGCCTACCTACCTATGGTTCTTTCATCGTGACATTCAGCCAGAGCCATTTTTAAGTCTTGGAAATAATTCTGAAACACTCCCTTTCGGGATAGCATTAAGGTCTCAGCGATGCCCTTTTAACCATTACATATGTACAGGGTGGGCCAGGTACAAGTTTCCTTTTAAAAATTCATTAAAATGAACAAAATTAACATTTTTTCCGTATATTATGGCTTTATTAGTAAGAACGTCCCCAATTTTCCAAGACCCTGTTGATGGTTTCGGGTTATAGCTCACGGATTGTTTCGATGATATTGGCCTTAAGTACTTGAATCTTTCCGGACTGTTGGCATAACATCTGTCCTTCACGGTTCCCAAAAAAAAAAAAGTCCAAACGGGTCAAATTGCAGCTCCGAGGCGGTCAATTGACATCGCCAAGACGGCTGATAACACGATTTGGGAATTTGATGCGCAAAAGATCGATTGTGGCATGAGCTGTGTGGCATGGCGCTATCCTGCGTGAACCAGACGTCGTCCAAATCCATTTTAGTAAAAAACAGTCGGTTAACATGTAACGGCCACCGTTACCGAAACGTTGTTCCCAGCCTCATTTTCGAAGAAAAATGGTCCAATAATGCCAGCACTCCACAATCCGCACCGAACTGTCATTCACTGTGGATGCATTGGCTTCTCGACACAGCAGCCACATTCTCATCTGTGACGACTAGGACCATGAGTGATGTCCACTAGCATACCAGTTTCACGAACTTTTTGCACAAATTTGCGTACAGAAGTCGCGGTGGGTGCCTCATTTTGGGCAAAACTTCTTTTTAAAAAAAATCACTATTTGGGCTACACAGTGCTTACTTTGGAAATAAGTTTTCAATATTTCCCAACGTTGTTCAAGCGTTTCCACCTGCATTCTACTTGTATTGCGTCAATAAGCGAAGATGTTGAAAATAATAAATACAAGGGTAGTCTGAAAAGTTGCTGACCTAATAAAGATACGAGCACAAGAAATTTTTTTTTATTTTATTTCTATTTTTCTACATAGTCTCCTTGTAACTCTACACGTTTAAGCGAGACTCCAGAGCAACGCCCTTCCAGACGTGCTCGGGATGTAGAGTAACGGGCGATGCTCCCATCTCTTTTTTCAAAAACAAAAATTTAATGACAGCTCGTTACTCAATTTTGTCCATTTTCACAAAAACATTTACATCGACCCACTCAAACGATTGTCAAATAAAAACTACGCTTCCAAAATGGCTGGAATTTTGGTGAGTACCTGTCAAAAGATGTACAACTACATTCACTAGCTTTTATTAACGAGTGCTGTTATCTTCACGTTGAGGTCAGAAACTTTTCAGACCATCCTCGCATTGCTTCAGGTTAGGATCAAAAACGACAGTTTCGCTTATTGACATACCCATTCAAGCAGAAATCAGCTCCGTCGACGGGAGTGTCATGGTTGAGCATCACTTCCATTCGGAGGCCAAAGGGCCCATTGTGATTCCTTTTATTTGAGGAGTACACATACAATTAACCTGTCCTATCACGTGGTGGCTGAAACCACTGCGTACTGGATCCCGCTTTCCATTTCCGGAGCATTGCTTCGATGGGACAGTGTCCTGTGATCATTCCGACGAGCATACGGATAGAGTTTCGGTCCAGCGCCAAGAGCTTCTTTGTTTTTTCCGATATTGAACTCCACGATGATCTTGTCGTGTGGCTGTCGTTTCTTTTAAGCCAAAATGAGTTGGCTTCTTTTATAATTGTGTCATTTATGATCCGGTATAATGCACTGATCGGTGGTTGCAGTGACGTGTCCGCTTGGCTGATGTCCATTTCAGACCTTTGCCTGGCCAATTCGTCCGCTCTTTCGTTCCCTGCGATTGAGCTGTAGCTCGGGATCCAGCAGAGTTTGACTTTGTGGTGTCTGTTGGACTGCGGTGAGTCGTGACATTTCATGACAGCCTTTGATCTCGTCATACAGGATACTATTGACTTCAGTCTCCCCCCGATGGTGGGATATCGGTTACTTGTAAGCTGCTTTCTCTATTGCTAGGATTTCTGCTTGGAAGACAAATCAGGGAGTCGAAATGATTCCTATTTGTGCCGGATTTCAGAACCCGCGTTTGATAGCCACTCGTCCCTGTCGGGGAACATTGCACTTTTCGACACAATCGGGTAGGTAGCATGATATCCAATGGCGAGCGATTTTGTCACTAGGGCTTTAATTGCTTGCTCGGTGAAGTTGTTGAAGAGTGCGAAGAAACATTTTTCATATAGCGCGAATTTCTATAGTAAAATACAATAATTTGTGACCTCTTTAAATGGCAATGCTAACTTAGTACAGTACATCACTCTCTTATATATGCTTACGCAAATTACACGGTTTTGTGAGTAATAGTCTGGTCTGATTCCTCTGTTGTTTTGTCAATAAACATGTATGATGTGTTCCGGTAAACATGTATTTGCACATTGCTATTCAAACTGGTTGCTTAGTCTGCGGTCTATTTGAAATAACTTTTCTTTTACATTTCTTCACGGTTCGATATCTATAGAGTTCGAATTTGTCGTTTTTGGGAAATGGTCGAAGATGTGTGTGTATGTATACACACTTATTTTCATACATGTATGTCCCGCATACATATTAGGAAGAAATTAAGAAATGAACTCTAAACGTCGACACGTAATTATGTACTGAAGAGCTGATTAAATTTTTATTAATTGTACGCTAATATACGCTCTAATCTTCAAGTTATCAAATGCAGGTATCCATTTTGTTTTTTTACTTGCGTCACGCAAATAGTGATGCACTTGCGGGTAGCATAAAGTTATCCAATACGTGGGTCTGGATTTGACGTCCTTGTTTCAATCACATATTTCAAACTGAATTGTCATCCGAGATTATATAAGTTAAGTTTAAGGTTTACCATTTTAAAATATGGATCAATTGACAATCGCTAAATGTGTGCAAAATGTGAGAATTTACTTTAAAAATAGTGATTATGTAGTGAGTACGTTTCGCGCATAGCGAACAGAATCTGGTCAACATAATCATCTATCTGAGCGAACTATGGGCAAAATTGTTTAAAAAAAGAGACAGGCTCTGCTATAGAAGTCTCAAGATCTATGTATATTATTGAAATGAAATTCAGCAGAAAATATGGCCGCCGTTAGTGAAAGTGTTGAAGAAGATCGAAATCCATCAATTTCACAGCGGTTACAGCATTTGGGTAGCCGGAGATATGAATGTGGATTTGTCGCTGTTGAATTTCTTGTTCAGGTTTACTAAAGACCGTGTTCACAATCCTCACATTGATAACAATTTAACGCTTTGAAAACTAATTCATTCGTCATTCGTCAAATTATGGCCGAGTTTTTGCCCGATACGTATCGGAAAATCACTGAACATTACCTTGTCAGAATCGAGCCTTGCCAGAAAATATGTGTGTAAAATATTTCAATTTCTTCTTTTTAGTGAAGTTCGCGCAGGTGCAAGAGTTACGCTCTTATGGTGTTTGTCACACATCCTGGATGGGCTGCAGATGGTTTGTGACGGAAATATTCATTCAATACTCTCCGAGGGTGGTTGTCCTAGATAGGATACCAGAGATTCGACTGAATTTGTCGCGTTGGTTGTAGTTCACAGTAACTTTTTTTTGTTTCCGCCTCATTAAGGTGTTATATTGGAAATGCACACTCGGAGTAATCTTATACTGTGAGTGTTATGCCTTCTCATATTCCATTTATAATAGCAAAATCGAAACTGTATTAAAATAAAAATTTTATCGAAGTCTAAATGGTAAATTTGATTTACATATTTAAATTTACTTTGGGAAACGGAAATTGGATAACCACGTACATTGATCGTATTCTATGGCAAGAACTCATGATACTCCATATTCGAACGCACTGGTGGAGTTTTTAAACGAAACTTCGAATGGAAAAGAGCTCCTTCTTTCAGCCTCGATCAAATACAATTTGAGAAATTTTACCCACAGACTGTGCTAAGGACGATGTTAGACTTGGTTTCCAGCGTTAAATAAATATTTTCAATAACGAAAAATGAGTTCTATTGCCTACTTCTCCCCCCGTTTAACTATGAATCCAATTGCTCTTTCGATCTATCTGCAGAAAAGTCGATCAACTTTGAAAGTTATAAAAATCATCTAAAAATAGCCAGTACATATCGCTAGCCCCAGTCCCCATATTCATTGACATTTTAACGATCAGTCAGATAACAATTTGCGACCGTATAATCTCGAGCATCCTATATCCATAAAAAGTCACCCATTGCCCATTACTACTCGACGATCCGCACACCAATAGCCATAACATACATTTCTTCACACTGCAAACACGCATTTGCGCTACACTGCAACTCCACTCGTCAGATTCATCAGGAATCTGCCCAAGTGTGTATCCAACAACCAATTAAATTTCTTTTCCATTGAAATTCCAATCAAATACCAGGTATTGCCTCGTCTTCCTCGCTCTGCTGTGTCTTCTACACTCGGCCGGTTAATTGTGGAGTCGCCCCGAGAGCCCGAGAGTTTTGTTAAGATGTTTTGTTAAGATGTTTTGTTAAGATGTTTGCTTAAGCTCTGTATAGGATGGCCCGTGCTGATGCCATCTGCATCAAGATAACTGTCTGTTTATTTGAATATTGGTATGATTGCTCTCCGGCTAGGACGATAGTAAGAACCAGTGACCACCGATCGCTGGCCACTGATCAAAGTCGATCGAGTAATGTATGTATGGTTCAGTATTTAATAGATGCAAATCTTATTTCGAACATGAGCGTGAGTGAGACAAAGAAGTAGCGAAGTGAATTCAATTTCCAATTCCACTCGAGGCGATGGCTTAATTAAATTTCTTTTGTTGGCGCCAGCGTTAAATGCTTTATGTCCCACATATCCTGTCTGCCTTGTCTGTATAATGACACCAGGTTGAAGCGGTCCACCTCCTCTGTATTTTTGTTTTCGTTTTATTTTGTATTTTTGAGTGAAAAGTAATAATTGCTTCCGACATAGCAGCACAGTTTCATGCACTAGAAATCTTCATAGCCATTAGTGGATGAGAAGCAAGCTCGTAGTGCGCTATTCGTCCGACTTATCGGACACACAAAATACTGAATGAGTCGTAAAATGGGACGTATACTCGATTATGGATGGGGCTTGGACGCTATGGAACCATCATGAGTGGATCTTGATGTTTATGAGCTGTCTAATCACTGGAGTGGCATACGAGATTGCTTTTGATTGTCAGGTTGTTATTAGTTTCAACGTGGATTATAATGCCTGTGGGATGCTGCTTAGGCTTCTTAGATTACCTGGAATATAATTTGCTGCTTTTGCTACGAGTTTATGATTATTATTGATGTTTAAATGGGTACGGTCATTAGCAGCGGAATTTTGATGACAATTTTTGATGGTTTACTACATTTCTTCGCCTAGCTTTTAGTGAATAATAGGAAAGTCTTATGTCACAATCTCTCTTCAGATCTTGGACCACTTAATGCTTTCAATCAGGGCATTCTTCGAGCCAAAGATTTTCCTTAAGAACGCGCAATATGCATTCTTAAAACACATAAAAACGACACAAATATGTTATATCGATGTTATGTATGAGCATTCCTCAGTCTCCGTTATTACACTATCGACCTTCGGGCCCATCACTATCTAATCGATTACCGAAACTTTCCATAAATCCATCTTAAAAATCCCTCTGTCCAATAGCGTAATCATGCAAATATTATGCATGCATTTAGATCGTCCGTCAGTGTCAATGAGCTCATTTATTCAGACATCACCCATACATAAAATCGATTAAATTATCGATAATTAAGCAAAATCATTAGCAAATATCAAGCTCATACTCATAATCAGTCGAATGTCATCTGGCGTCAACTTTGAGGAAGTTTCTCAAGGTATTTCGTTTTTTTCTTTCCGATTTAATGATAGATTGTTGTGTTATCGAAGTTATCGATTAATAATTTTCAAAAAACAGTATGAATTTCCTTTGCAATTCGTTGCATGACACCGATTGAACAATTTAAAATGTAGGTCATTCCATGTGGAACATGTCTTGATTGTTCTGAATTCACCGAGGAAATTTCTTTGAATATAATCGGATATCGATTACTCAGCGTTTGATTAACTGTGGTCGTTATTTTGTTTTCTTCTTTTGTGAATCTTTTATACCTCCTCATGAGGGGTACCTAATTGAGTTGCCAAAAGCTGAATTTATGGCTCACATTGTTATCGATATCGATTTATGGAAGGCGCTGTCTTTATACGACTGTTGTCTTTGGCACGATGTAACAAAGAGAAAAAATGTAAATCTTCAAATGTAGGTTAGCAAGACCACAGGCAGGCGAACAATAAACGCTAAACGGCAAAGTGCAAATGGCGTCTGTCACGCCGGCTAAACTGTTTATCGACATTACATAATGTTTATACTTGGGTTTCGGTGTTTGTTTTTACTTCGTTTTTTGGCTTTGCATAATTTTTTTCTTGCTCATCAAGCGCTTTTGTGAAAAAAATGCTGAAAATTGACTTTTTGTTTTCTTTCGCTTTGAAGTTTAGTTGCTGTGTTGATATTTATTCTGGCGAAAGTTTTCCGCCACATGTGCGCGTTTTTGTTTGAACGACAATTTGCTGTTTGCTGATCGTTAAACTTCCTCTTTAGTGAGGACTGAATGAATGGTTAGGGGTTTACGATGATAAATCTGAAAAGGCACAAAAAAACTGCGGATATACGAGGGGGGGAGGTAAAGACTTGTCAGTTGCATCATGTTATCGGGATCAGGTTCATGGGCTCGGTGAAAAGGCGGACATTTTGAGTGATGTAATATGTATAAGTTTGAGATTCATTATCAGTTTCGATAACATTTACTGATTCCCGACCCGTTGAAGCCTCATATGCACTTGTTTTTAAAAGTAGTCTCCTCGAACTTTAGCCTCGTAAACCAACACATTTAAGTATCAAATTATAGCCCCAACGATAAACTTTCTCAAGAGCCTTTCACTTAAATCAGCCTTGATCCGTGCTTCGTTTGGTAAAAACAAATCCATCAAATAACCCTCACGATACGGATGTTTCGTGCCACCAACTGCACTCAAGCCTGATTAAGCCACTCGAATACCTCGTATCGTCCATAAAACTATAAATAAACTCCTAATTAACTCTCCCAATAAGTTTGGATCAATTTTTGTTGCATTCCGACATTTCATTTCATTGCCTTAACCACTCGGTCATCGTTCAAGCCGGCCAATTACAACAAGGCGGCTTTGGAGATCGCAGAGCAATCTTGTCGTTTTGGTTTCCATTCATGCAACTTGTTTGAAGTGATATTTTGTTTATCCATTTGTTTGCTTGTTAGTTTATGACTTTTACGATCGCTAAATGGCATGCAGTTGAAATAAAAATAGATTTTCTGTGGCAACAGCAAATTGTCTCTTAAAATTGTTATATGGCCGTAAGCCGAAAGTTGGATGATTCCATAAAAAGCCATTTACTGTTTTGTTTCGACAATCTCGACGTGATCGTGTCAGTTGTCGTTACCGTTAATTTAAAAATAGAAAAAATATGGGAATTTCCACGGCACACGGTGTGCAACAGTTTTGGATGATGGTCTTGTTGCTTGGTCGGCTGTGATTTGGCCAGGACCAGTCTATTCTTGGTTTGCGAAGAAGGAGTGGTAATCAGCGTGTGGAGATTGTATCTAATTAGATGTAATGGATATGGTGTTGTGTGGTGTGATGTGTCGAAGTGGGCCATTGGTGGTATGCTACTCTCTCGACACCCGACAATGAGGCGCCTCCGACGCCAAATTAGAGTGAAAGTTTAATATGCGGATTGATTCGATAATGATTATTCCATTTTCTTCTTCCTTTTCGCTCGCGTTTTCTTTCTGCATTATTCCGATTTCTTGTGATTTCAGTTTCATTTCGATGTGAGGCAATAATTAAAAATGAATTTAATGGAATATTAGGCTGTAAAGAATCCCGTAACGTGCACGGTGATCCCAATGTCAGGCGATGCGAATTTCAATGTCAAGCTAATGAACTGGAGAGCTTATGGTATTAGCATCCGAAAGTTGTTGAGTAATGCGAGAGCTACAATTGAAAGACAATGCTGTACAGAGTACCCTCTGATGGTCAGTTTATGATCTTATAAGTGGTTTCATCGCTTCGATGCCTTGGCCTGCATTCTGCAAATTGGTTTATGAACTTCTTGTTGTGGTTTAGATCCAGTTGTCTACTAGACAATCCTGGTATAAGTAACACCATCCCGCGAACATTTTCTGATTTTGTCGCATGATTTAGTTGCCACACGAAGGTTATTATTAAATCACTGATCGTTTCTGGTACCGATCTTTGGAAAAGTATTTAGCTCACCCAGTAATGTGGGTCTAGTCTCATTTGTGTTTGCGAAACGAAGCCCCTTAAACCTTGGACTCAATGTCATATTCGTAAAATCTTGTTTCATCATCTTGTTTTTGACAGGTTTCAGTAGTTCTGCGTCGTAATTGACTTAATGTACCGTCTACTTAGGAACTGCGCTGTTTTGTTTGCAATTCAACGGTTCTGCCACATTATTCATTCGAAAGACATCCGAGAATATGTTATGTCATGTGCTAATAAATACGCCAATATCTTCAGCGACTTGTCTGATTGTGATCTTTCGATCGTCGATAATGTTTTCGTTCATATTTACATCATTTTAGGACCCAGAGGCTTCAACGTGTTCACCGAAATCTCTTGTACCAGTTGTAAGGACAAAATATTAAACTTTCCTAAATTTTTTATAGCAAACTCGAATGCATAACTGGATGCATACATTGATCATTTGGCAAACAAATAAATAATTGCCGATCGCACAACAACAAATGCAACTTTTGACTACTAACGGCACACGAAACAACCAGTTTGGTTGGCAATTACTTCTTAAACATATTTACCAATACAACAACGATAAACTCACGTGAATCTAGGAGATATGACGGGAAACTTTATTGCCGATTAAAGTAAAGGTTTCATACCTACTACCACAAAGGACTTCGGCCAATTGGTGTCTCGTCGTTTCTATTAAAAACCTTGGAAAGACTCCTTGACTTAAACCTCAGAGGACTTATCAGCCCACACAACATATGCAAAACTCCACACGCCTACCTTAAATGCAGATCAGTGGAAAGTGCACGGCATAGTGCTGTTCGTGAAATTTAGAGCTCATTGAATATAAAAGAACTCAAAATGGCAGCCTTCCTCGATACAGAGGGAGCCTTCAACAACGTAAATATAAAGGCCATAATAACAGCTCTAGAGGAGTAACAAGTATCTAGCAGAATCATCAATGCAGACATTGGACCACTTCTATAAGGAAAGTGACACCCAGAGGCACAGCACAGGGTGGAGTTCTCTCTCCCCTACTGTGGCTTCTTACAGTTAACAAAATCATTAAAATCATCATGGAGAAAGGCAAAAAGATCATAGCATATGCAGATGACGTAGTTATCTTGATCAAAGGTGAATGCCAACTATCAGCGAACTAATGGAATCTGCGTTGAAGGAACTCCCCTCGTGGGCAAGACAAAATCGTCTGAGATTAAACCCCCCAGAAAACCGAGCTGGTTTTGTTCATCAGGACAAGGAAAATCCCGATATTTCCGCCCCCAAAGTTAGACGGTACTTCACTCAAACTCAAAACGGAAGCCAAGTATTTAAGCATCATGGGGAGCGCCGTGGCGCAGTGGATAGTGTGTCGGCCGCTGACGCAAGATGAGCGAGTTCGGATCCCGATAACACCAACGCCATCGAATGATTATTTCGCGGCTTCCCTCCTCGGCGGGGTACTGGCAAAACCTCCCGTTGTACACTTGCCATGAAAACGCTTCTTGGCTCTCGCCGTTCGGAATCGGCATAAAGCTTTAGGTTCCGTTCACTTGTGTGAAAAACAAATAGCACACAGCATAAGTGAATAAAAAGAAGATTGGTTTTGGCTCCACATGAGCTCTAACGCCATCTAAGGTGTCTGTCTGGTAGTACAATGGACACAGTATTTGTGTCTGAGTGCTCCAACAAATAGCAGAAGCCTCCAACAAAAAAAAAAAAAAAAAAAAACTTTCCTGGAAAGGAAATTGGAGGGAATGATGAAAAAAGGATTGAAGGCAAAAGATGAGCCTTGCAACCGTACATCATTTATTGAATGTACACAGCAATCATCAGAGCCATTACAACTTATGGGCCCCTGGTCTGGTGGACTGCAGCACGAAAAGCTATATGAGCATGCTCAACAAAGTACAAAGGTCAGCCGCTGTTTGTACAACGTGAGCCATGAGAAGCACGCCGCAAGCAGGGTTGGACATGATACTTCATCTCCTTCCGCTGGATCTATTCATAAAAGGCTGCGCTGCAAAGAGCAAGCCAAATAAGGACATGCGGCCACAGCTAAATCGATCATAAATTACACAATAATAAAAGAAGCCAATTCTTCTTGCCTTACAAGAAACGACAATCACACGACAAGATCATCGTGGCCAGAGCTTAATATCGGCAAAACAAAGAAGCTCTTGGCGCTAGACCGAAACTCAATCCGTATGGTTATCGGTGTGATCACAGGACACTGTCCTATCGGAGCAATCGGAAATGGAACTCGGGATCCAGCGATCTATGCCGGAGCTGCGGCGATGAGGAAGAAACCGAGACAATCCAACATGTGCATTGCCACTGCCCAGCTCCCCAGAATCGGCGCCTAGCTTTAATGGGCTATAGATTCTTCACACAGATTGCTTACGTAGCAAACGCAGATATATCGGATCTTCTAAAATTCATAAAAAGGACGGGGTGGTTTCAGCTACCACGTTATAGGACAAGTAAATTATGTGTGTACTCCACAAATGAAGGGAATCACAATGGGGCCTTTGGCCTCCGAGTGGAAGTGATGTTCAACCATCACACTCTCCTTCCTTAACCTAAAGGGTGTTTTTTTTAGAGTTCTACAAATTCAATATGAAATAAAATACTTAAAGCTAATGTTAATGTCTATTATATTAGCCTTATTTAATACATTATTGTATGCCATTAGTGTTTAAATATGATTTCAGGCATAGGCTCACCACGGCTAGCTCGAATGAAGCGCAATCGTGAAGTCAAATTTTCGACAACTTTGTCGAGCAACTGCGACCGTATAACAACATTTTTTTTTATAATTCGTGCAGGTTCAAGAGTCTACGCTCTTATGGTGTTTGTCACACAACCTGGATGGGGTGCAGATGGTTTGTGTCGAAGATATTCGTTCACTACTCCCCGGGGGTGGTTGTCCTACATAGGATTTCAGAGATTCAACTGAATTTGTCGAGTTGGTTGTAATTCACATTAATTATTTTTATTGTTTCTATGTCACTAAGACATTATATTGGAAATGCACACACAGAGTATGAATTTTGAAGTGATCTTATGCTGCGAGTGTTCGTCGGCACTTTTCGATCATCTCTCATTAACAACTGATGTTGCACAGTGTTGCCGTTTAGGAATTGTTCTTAACTATGGACGCACTTGAACTACAGACCTTCGGGTCAATTGGTTGGTGATGATAACCATTGCATTACGACCACGACCACAGCAATAACACGGCAAATGTTCACTTCGAAATCGTCCGACCTCCCTGATTTATCGGCATAGAGTAGTGACTTCACGTACCCCCAAAGAAGGTAATTTAAAGGTTTGAGATTACAGGATCGTGGAGGCCAGTTCACAGGTCCATTACGCGAAATTATGCGATGAGGAAATGTTTCCCGAAATAAATTGATAGTGTCGCGGGCCGTGTGACGTCATCATGTTTCTATAACGCTCTTCATTGACGGTAACATTCTTGCCGGCATCTTCCTTAAAGAAATATTGGCCGATGATGTCATCATCCCCTAAAGCACACCAAACAGGGATTTTTAATCGTTGTAAGGGTATCTCGACAAGGGCTTCTGGGTTTTCGCCCCTCCAAATTCAGCAATTTTGCTTGATTACATATCCATTTAACCAATAATGGGCCTCATCGGAAAAACAAAATTGTCGTTAAAATGAGGATCAGGCTGAATCATGTTTCCGGCCCATTCGGTCATGCGGTTTCAACTCTTACACAAGCTATATCTTATAAGTTTTAGAGCCAAGATCTTCCATAAAGTGGATGGGCATAGCTCCAATTGATGTGCACGATGGCGAATCGACTCATTCGAATTCTCCTCAACACTATCCAATGACGCCGCCTGCCCAAAACCACACCAAACTGTAAGTTTCTCCTGAAGCAATGAAGACCTAATTCTGTTCTGGACTATTTTCTCACCAGATACGAGAATTTTGTTTGTCTAGTAAGCTCTTCAATCAAATACGTGCTCCTTCGCTGAAAACGATTTTTATGCCAAAAATTGGATAAATTCCCAACTGTTTCAGAGCCCATCCAACAAAGGTATGACGAGCTCAGTTCTAGAGGTCTTTTCATTTATTTCGCATGCTTGCCCAGGTCTTTTCCCAAAATCGCGAAGTTGCAGGCAGAAAAGGCCAAGTCGACATGCACGACAAGGAATCGAGGTGATTGGACCTTCAATCACACTTTTAGAAACACATTCCTGCATTGCTCGATCAGCAATCGATCCGCTTTTGCCGAATATCGCTCTCCTATCTTGTTTGCTCTCTTGGACGATAATTTCGTTGTTCGTAGAAAATTTGGCGAGCAGAATACGATTTTTTTATAATAAATTTTAACAATATTGACATGTTTTACCGCTTCATGGTCACATGGTAACTATGATAGAGCACAAACGTGAAAGGAAGACAATTTTGCCACTTGAAACGTCAGAGCAATAAACTCTCAAAGTTCGGACACAGCTATTGAACAACCCATTATGATCCTTGAGCTCTCGTTTTGTCTCGTCGTATGTTGTCGCTGAAGTTTCACATAAACTCTCTTTCTTTGAATCCTTCCCAATAGACTCTCTTTATAACATAAGAAGCGGTAGGGAACCGATCCCCACAATCCATTCTCATAATCCCTTACTACTCCCGATCCGAAGAAGTTTGCTTAATCGTTCCAGAAGCTTATCCCAAGTCTCTATTTAAATTCCCTAAATAACCAATTAGCCAAATTGTAGGTGGAGTCGCCTAAAAAACCTTTTCCAAACGAGCTCGGCAACCACTTCCTCCTCGAACTTTATTTATACTGCAAAACAAAATTCTCTCAGAACAGACCGCCTGTCAATATTTATCCAATCTACCGGTTGCAATATCAATAAAGCTTCTATTTAAAGATCCGACACCATAAGAGCTGAGACTTGTTAAGTACTCGTCTAGCTTACCACAGCCCAAGGCAAAGAAGTTGAAGAGATAACTTAACTTTGTTAATTTCATGCATAATTCATAACGCAAATTGCTAACAATCGAAACAAAACAAAACCCTCGATGTTTTGTTGTTGCTTCTGCTTAAATCCAAATGTCTTTTTGACCAGGCTCTCCGACAAGTGTTTAGATTCACTACTCTCCGCCATTACTTACGTGTGTATGCGGGCATTTGGCACATTAAGTTTGATTTCAATTTTTGACATCATTCCAAAATGAATTTTGAAATAGATACAATAAGTGCTTGCAGTAGTTTAAAACGTCGATGGCATCAGATGAATAGATAGATTACATCGTCTGCAAAACCAGTTTGTATCAAATGACGCAGTTCTTCCGGGAGATTTTCTTTCGATCTTGTCCGGTGGAAAAACAATTCGATTTGTTATTCCATCCGAGCTCGTTTAGAGATCATTTAATAAGCGATTCTAACGCCCACCTGAGTCTTGTTGAATGTACGATAGGTGGCATATGTCAGGCGAAATCTTAATCCGATTAGTTGGCGATAATTCGGATGACTGCACTTGAATGGATGGTGGTGTTGTTGCAAGTGCGCGATAGACCGGTTCGTCGACGATACAGACGGATTGGGATAGAAGTGCGTTTTAGTCGAGTCAATAAATTTGGAGTTAAGTGATATGACATGTTGAGCAAGGGGTTTTAAGAAGGGGAAGCCCCACTTGGAGGAATGAAGCTAATGTGTCCCGGGGCGACAATAAAATTCAAGGCCGGTGCGAGCATAAATTTGTTTTTATATAGTTATTGCAAAAAAATTACAAACGTGATAGGCAGAGAGATCATGGACATTTGAATGTGTCGCTAAGCTCGTTAAAGCCTCGTGAGTTTTTTAGTCTCATGGAAAATTGCTTCAAAACTTTAAACTTCTTCAAAGTACATCCCTTGAGCATCGACACACTTTTACCATGGACTTTCCTACGCCTCGAAGGCTACCTAGTATGGAGAGGATATTGGCTTCTTAGATGGCATTTACGGTTCCATGGAAGATTTTATTTTTGAAGAAGTTTCCTTACGCCGTTTTGCGTTAAACATGGTCGTGATGCACTTTCCATTTCCCAAATGGTGTGCCCCGTCAACTTTTCAATGCCAAATCGATCGGCAAATTCGACACTTCACGCGCACGTTGCAGGTTATCATAGGTTCTCGACGTCGATGGCTGTCAAACCTAAACGAATGCCCGTAGGAGACTGATGCTTGGAGCGTTTTGAAGGTCCTGTTTACTTAGAATTCCATTAAAAATAAGGAATATTCATTATTTAACGAACCCACCTAAGTAGGACGTTGGTTTCGTTACGCAGTCAGAATTAACAAAGCGCTTCACGTAGATGATTCCCCTGCAAGCAGAGTAAACAAGAGCATCCTCCTTTAACGACCGAGCAAGTTCTTAGATATTTTTAGAGACCCCCAACTGAACGTGGGAAAGTTCCAACGCCACTCACCTTCGATACTCCTTTTCCTTTCATCACTTCTCCATCTCATCTCCAATCCCACTAGCTAGCCACAATTCTAAGTAGATTTTTTTGTTTGCCTTGTTCTGCATTAAATTCAAGTTCTTTTTTTGTTCGGATACATGGGACGAAAGAAAATAGTTTCAATCCCCTGCCATGAGCTGGTCAATGAATACGTCAAAGCAATTGTAAACGTTCAAGTTTTTCATGCATCGGGAGTGTTTGATCCTTGTTACGGCGTCTGGATTCATTTGTAGATAAACACAACGATTAGACAAGGGTATGAATCTATAGAAGTTGAATATGTGCAGATGTCATCTTGTAGCTGGGAAGATGAAGGATTCGATGGCATGCCTGTCTGGCGCCGTCAAATCATTTTTAATTCATGAGGAAGTGAACTTGTTTTAATTTGTTCTTCTTTGGCTTCTTGGATGTTCTTGTTGGTCGAAGCTGTTTTGCTGTTTTTTATATACTGATCTAGCCTTACTTATTATGCTCTAAATGATAGACAACTAAGGAAATTGTTTATTTTTCTTTTGTGTTTCTTGCCTTGCCCCTTTGAAGTTGCTTAACAATATTCTACTCGTATGTGACCCCTTACATCTCTACACGTATTATATGTAAAAGTTATTGGTCACCAAAAACTAAATGGAAATCAATGTTATAAATATATTTGCAGCAAACCTTCCGCCTAAAAGTTTCTGTAAATCATTCTTCATTACTATTTGGCCAATCATTAAAAAAAATTACTCTGAAAATACATAAAAACGACAATCTTACCGAAAAGGATCTATGTACACAAATTCACGAACTCATTCAATAATGCGTGGTTGCAGAAGTTGCTTGAACCTTTCTGAATAAAAAAATGTCCTCGAAGGACATTCAAAGGTAACTCTTCTCCTTCGATGGCGACCACCAAAAATTGGTTTAACCTGTTTCAACGTGGTCGCACGTCGGTTGTTGATGAGCCACGTCCAGGGGCCATAAAAACGGCTACCACGGAGGATAACTTGACAAAAATCCACTATCTCGTATTGGCAGACCGCCGATTGAAGGTGCTCGAGATAGCTGAGACAGTAGGCATTTCAAAAGATCGCATGGGTCCTGCATGAAATTTTGGGCATGAAAAAGCTGTCGGCGCGATGGGTGCCGCGTTTGCTCATTCCGGACAACAAGCGCAACCGTGAGACCATTTCAGAGTAGTGTTTGACGCTGTTTAAGCGCAATCCAAAGGAGTTTCTGCGTCGTTTCGTGACAGTCGACGAAACATGGTACACACCAGAGACCAAGGAACAGTCGAAACAGTGGATTTCACCCGGCGAACGTGCTCCAAAGAAGGCGAAGACTGTCTCATCGGCCGGAAAGGTGATGGCCACCGTTTTATGGGATTCACAAGGTGTGATCCACATCGACTACCTGGAGAAGGGCAAAACGGTTACAGGTCTGTACTTTGCCAAATGATTGGGCCGATTCGACGCCGAATTAAAGAAAAAACGGTCCCACTTGGCGAAGAAAAAAGTGCTCTTCCACCATGATAACGCACCGGCTCACACCTCCGCCTTCGCCACGGCCAAATTGTTCGAACTGCTGCCCCATCCACCGTATTCTCCAGATTTGGCCCCGTGCGACTTCTTTTTGTTTCCAAAGTTGAAAAAGTCACTCGCCGGGCAGAGATTTCAGTCGAATGAGAAGGTCATCGCCGCCACGGAGGCCTACTTTGCAGACCTCGAGAAAACGTATTTTACAGACGGGTTAAAGAAGTTGGAGCATCGCTGGGTCAAGTGTATCGAGCTAAAAGGAGACTATTGAAAAATAAATCGCCATTTCTCCAAAATTTTTGCTTTTCTTTTGTAGGCTAAGTACTTAACGGACCACCATCCAGGAACTGTCTTGACACCAGTTACATGTACATTCTCTCCCATTTCCAAAAACGCTGCTCTAAAGAAGGGGACGCTTTACAGTGTATTTCTTTCATCATATTTAAATCAATATAGCGTTGTAGGCGATCCTAAAACTTATCGAAGCATGTCTGGAATTCGAGGGCCTTGAAGATGTCGGTAGAAGCCTTCTATATGGTAAGAATCGTACTGCAGGTATTCCCTATCAACGCCTGTTTGAATTTAGGAAACCGCCAGAAGTTGTACGGCGCTAGATCAGGCGAGCATGGCAGGTAGTTAAGCCTTGTAATGTTTTTTTTTCGGCCAATACCTCGTGTACAATTAGGGCTTTGATCGACGGTGCAGTGTCATGCAAAAACAAAGCAATTTTGTCAAATTCCTTATACAAGGTGGCGCAAAATTAATCATCCAATGATTTTGAGTGCTGGAAATCTTTATTTGGCTTTTTACAATTTGTTCTGTTAAGTGAGAAAGATGATATCCGTCAAGTGGCTGCAGCCAGTGTTGATAAATGTGTACCGGCTTTAGCGCATTTTCCATGACTTTCTACAAGATTTCCAGTGATGACTATATTTTGTGACCGAATATGCCGTTGAAACAAATACATTTAATTGTTTTCAGTCTTATAAATATGTGATTTCTTAAACGTTGGGTTTTTAATTGTCAAAAAAAGACACCAGAAAATTTCAAGAGTGTATAAAATTAATTTGACTTGATAAATCAATACTTGCCATTTACTTTTTAAAGATTATTGCACGTAACTGTTGACCATGATTACCTTTAAAGTGGTCCATACGGGGTGTTCCAATTTTAAGTCACTTTTGCAAACTTATAGGCTGGTATTTCGCTGATAACACTCGTAATGTTGTCTTGCATGGATGCAATTAACCCTGGATTATCGGAATTGACGTATCCGTGTAAAAAAAGTCTGTATGCTTCAAATCATACGATCTTGTCAGCCTTATCTAGCTGTTCAGAGATAAAATATTCACCGAATTCATATCTCGTTTGGTCTAGCGATTCGCGTGCTGTGTGACATGTAGCGCTGCCTAGCTGGAACCACATTTCGACCAGGTTCAGCTCGTGCTTTTAAGGCAATAAAACGTTCAAAATCATTGAATAATAGGGGTAACCTTAGTTAGTAGTCGCTGACGACACTTTTTCGATAAAAAAGCGGATGTTCCTTCAGCTTTTCTGTGGGCTTTTGTAAGGCCCACTCAGCGAAAATTCAGTGCTATGGCAAGTTGTTCGACTTCAGTTTTTGCACGAAAAACTGTAAGATTTTAGAGCAATATCCTTGCGGAAAATCTTCCATGTAGTCGAGTAACAAATCCCAACTGCTGCGAATGGCGACGAATGGACATATCACGCTCAATAACGCTGGCGGATACAGCCGTAATATTTTTCTCAGTGCGCACTCTACGCATATGAGTAAGTAGCTTGTAAACCAATAGCATAAAATTGGTGCAATATTTTGTCACCTACTTTGGTCAGGTCGATTATAATGACCGAAGAATGGTCGAAGTGCGCGAAAAACAATACAATTGACAATAAAATTTAATATTTTGTAAGTGATGTTCGGATACAATGTTGAAATCAGAATGGAACGGCAATGCTGACTGATCATATGTGAGTTTGACACGTGTCACGAATCACGCGTGAGTTGTCAAAAATAGAACGCTGAAAAACCAAACAGCAAAAAAATCATCAAATATTGGAATATTTTAATTTTGCAGATATTCGTTAATTCTTAAAATTCGCGGCGAGCATGATGGCATATGGCATAAATTTCTTCCTATAATATTATCTTTATTAGGCAGAACATTTCCAGATGTCAAGCCTTAACCATGGTCTTCGGAATCAACTCCGAAAAACCAACATTTTCCTTTTGCCATCGTAAAATCGATTAAAAAAATACTTAAATTTAATCAATAAATTAAATGGTTACTAGCAACTAATCGATAATACCGTTTATATCCAATTACCCTAACAAATTGCAGTAAATACTAAACACACTTTACAATCTCTCCGAATGTCACTGCACGCAAAACATAAAATCCAAAAACAAATCTGAAATTCGCACACATTTTTCGTGAAAAGTCGCTGCGCAGCGAACCTCTAAACTGCCAGTTGAATTTGAGCTAAATTTATAAGCAAACTAGTATCAGCTTGTATTTTTTGTTTACAAGCTCCGAACAAGTTGGAAGACGCAGTGGGAGACGTAGTTGCGGCGCACCATACGCCGAGGATAAGTTTGATTAATGCAGACGACTAAATGACTTGACTCCTGGTTTTCCGGCCATATTACCGTGGAGTCCATACCCAGAGGCAGTGCAGAGAAAAATATATAAAATAAAAACGATGACGGCGATGACAAACTCTAACGCACAAACGGCATCAAGTACAAGAGTGTAATCAATAACAACGTCGTTGTCGATGCTGCCGCTTGAGTTTGCAACAGTGTATGCCATTACCATCGCCACCATCGTCATCATCATCGCCATCACCGTCGTATCGTCATCATCATCGTGAATATAGTCATCTGCCATGCTGAGCCGTCGAGTCATTGGAATCTATCTAGTTTCGATTGCGACTGCTTGTTAGTGCGACCAAGCCGGGTCTCTAAAAATAGACTCAATCTTCGTGCGTCGTCGATTCGCATGTGGATAGACGCGGCCAATTAATTCCAAATAATTTGTTCAGTTTTGTTGTGATACTTGCAGATGATTGATTAGCAATTAGATTGGGTGGGCAATAGCTCAGCCACATTCGCTTACCCCAGGCACATCGAAGTTATTTTTAGACCATCTAGACCATCAGGGGCAGGATGCACGCGGACAAGTGTATGTTTCAAACGAGTTTTTATCTAAAGAGATTCATCCTCCTCGGGCTAGAGTGTTGCTAATGACACGATACTCGGCCGGCTGTAGTCGGTTTTCTCTTCCGAATAATAACCCTGCGATCTAAGTCTATTTTCGGAATCTAGTTCATAATTCAGGAGACGTCACGTTCAGACTATGTAATCAGTGAATGCTCTTCTATATTAGCCAGTCGGGTAGGCATCTTCCGTCAAGGGAGAGCGGATAATTTCTAGAGCGAGACCAATTGTTTTCTATACGGGGTTAGGCAGGTTGGATAATCGCTTTTATAAAATCGAAGTAACACAAGAGCAGAACGTGTAATCGCGGTAACTAAAAAACTAAAAAAAAAAATGGAAAATATGCTTAGCTTACGTAAATGAACTCGTTAATGTAAGGAAAATGATTTTTTTTTTCTATGGGAAATCGTTGGTATGCGAGGTTAGAAGAGGTGGCAACAGCGGTAAGCTGCACACGGCTTTGCGCGTTAAAAGTAAAAGTTGCAGTAAACCGCTTGAATTGTTTTCTGCGATGACTTCGGTAATTGGTAGATTAGTGGAATGGTAGATTGCCGGATTATTGAATTGGAATGGATTTGGATTTTTGATGTGGAAGTGGATGCACCTCAACTGGGATTTGAAATGTCAAATGCCATGACAAGCTGGCGTTTGGGGACTTGCCTATAAATAATCCATTCACATTTTCATTTTTATGAGTTTGTAAACGTGGTTTGGTCGAAACATCGTGCTCGTTAGCAACAAGCCTTAATTACGTTTCAAATACAATATATACTTTCAAGTCACTTCTAGCGGCTAACCCTAGAACTAAGATACTTTTATCAGTTTTTTAAGATTTTCCTTAAACTTTTGCCTGAAATTAAATTGGTTGAATTTTCTCCATGGACACCACCGGTTTATTTTCTCTTTCGCGCCAATCAAACTGTCACGCTCTTTAATACCCAACTTGTCCGTCCCTGAATGGTCATTCATTCTCCAGTATAAATATAAAAAAAACGACGCATTCACCACTCCATTTAAAGCTACTATTCCAACAGTATCTAACACAGTCCAGTTAAAACGTCTCCATTCTTCCACATATCCCTCTATAGTCCACATACCCATATGCATAGCTCAAACCTATTCGATATCGTCCCCTAATGACCGCGACCGAAGCCTTCGTTCCCTGCATCCAATCGATGAATGAACCTCTCCTTCTCCCATTCATGTCAACACCTCTCTGATGACAAGTGTACACTCACGAGTGTACAGCTATGCGCTCGCGCACATGAATGTTCGAGATTAATTCGAACGTAGCGTCTAACCGATTTGTGTCACTAAACTTTGCACGACGATAACATGCGCCGTTAAGCTAATTTCAAACCTTTTTTTTTTTTTCTCATTCGTCTTTCGCTGCAGTTTCTACTTCTGCATTGGAATTGCTCGTAGTGGAAGCATACCAATAGATAACTATCATAGCAGGTGCCTATGAACTCGAAGACCAGACGGTAGACTGACCATGGCGCCATTAGACAACCTGGTACGGCGACTTACGCACGCATCTGCACCTATAGTACTATGCAGAAGTATATGGAGGGATAAGAAGGCGTCTAGTTCGTTTCTATTTTCGTGCAAAATTGTTTATTTTGCTTGCAAGTGGCATTCGTTGGACATCACGAAGGCATCACGAGCGTAACGCGTAACTGGGCGCTGAAGAAATATTGACAAAACAGTCTGCCGAGTAACTGGTTTGATTTGAAGACTCTTAATTACTGTTAAATGGTCAACATGATCAAGTTGGACGTTGTTTTTGGTTTTTTGATTTGTTTGCCTTTTTACTTGTCATCTGCTTTGCTGATGTGGTGGACATGTTCGCTGTCAAGGAGAAACGCATCAAGAAATTATCCTTCCTGTTTAAATAGTACAAATCAATCATGTCAGTTTATGATAATCCAAAAAGGAAAGGGATCGAAAATCGTTGTTTTTTTAAGCAACCTATGAAGAAAGAAAAGTAAAAATATTTGCATGAAGAGCTGTATGCGATTTAAAAACCACATTCGCAACATTTTGTCATAATCATTGTACATATAAAAGTAGGCTTAAGAAATTCTTAACACAAATACTAGAAAATATTTACAATCAGAGAAAAATGCATGAAGCGCTGCATGCAGAATCGCGTATTTTCTATCTAAAATGGAATTTGTTTTTGAGATTTTTTAGCAACTATAATTTGAGCATAATTGACAGAAATTCAGTTAGTCTCAGAAAGCTTCGGATGAATCTATGAACCCTGCATACAATCTTCTTTAAAAAAAAATAGACAAAAATTGGAGATTTGTCATGATCATTGTATACACAAAAGGAGTCTTAAAAAAATCCTAACACAAATACTAGAAAACACTTGCAATCAGAAAAAAAATGCATGCAGCGCTGCATGCAGAATTGCTTATCTTCCATCTTAAATTAAATTTGGTTTTTGGAGATTCTAGATAACCATATTTTGAGCATAATTGACAGAAATTCATTTAGTCTCACAAACCTTCGGATAAATCCCCCGTCTCTGAATATTTTATCGCCTGTGAATCAGGGTATCGCGTGCACCCAAATGTGTAATTGTGTTTGACAAGTTTTCACGCGATCTGTAATTAAGTACAAGCAATCACGAGGACGTTTATACCTTCTATATCGGTGTTCATGTTCAGCTAAGTTACATAACGTCTGACACAAGTTTGTCATTTAAGAATAGTCGGCTAAGACTTGCATACATTGTTTTCAGACTCGTTAAATATGCGGCATAAACACGGCGTATGATCTACGTTGTTTTCAAGATGATATCTTCCGGCATCGTAAAAGAAGTCGTAAATCTTTCCCTGTGCAAAACCTATAAAGTATCTTGAATTATTGCAAAAAGCTGTGAACAACTGTCAAGTTACTGTCATTATTAATGGCAATTATCTAATTTTAAATGTAATCAAAAATAAATAATTGCCTGTAATTTTCCCCCATTTGCTGTTAGCTGGAAGATCGATTAGTCTGTCGACTGGAGAACATTGTCAATATGGCTTTGTGTCAGACCTTTCGCCCATAGTTGGTGTATAAGTCGTAAAGAACTTTTTCAATTGTCTGGGGGAATAGATAAATCTACGTTACGTGTACGTATCAATTGTATTTGAAGACTTTTTGAGTTATAGCGTTTAGTACTTCGCGTAGAGACTGATGGCCAGGGGAGGCATATAGTGTCCCAAGCTATTCTAGACGCTTCCCATTTATGAGCGTTAAATTAGGAAAACAAGTCGTAGGAGGAAAGTCCATAAACGATTTTTATGACTGGCTATAAAACGATGAATTTTCATTTTAAAATTAACAAAATCTGTCTCCACTGCGTGTTCGAGCGATAAGAGTGTGACATTTTGCGACTTCAAATTAGAGGCTCAGAGATTGTCTTTAGTCTGTTTCTCAAAAAGACAGCTTGCCGCTAATTGATTTTATCCACAACACCTATATCTGGTTTTCTTACTTCCGTTACACTTAGGTACGCCCAGACTATCGAATTCGATTTGTACCAAAAGCCTAGACGTAACCTTAGCTTTCATATATGTAGCTGGGTTATTAGACACAAATTGACTTGTAAGACCCCATCTAATAGTTTTAGTTGAATAACTCCTTTAAAATTGTAACCGTTTAAAGAGTTTTCGCCAATTATCAGATATTAACATATCATGCTCCTGTCTTGCATGCGTGCGTATTATTTAACACCTCTTCACAACTAATGCAGGCTGGCCTGGCTTAAGGCTGCTTACGCAGCGTTTATCGATAATTACGAACGTAATTTCCTTTTCAGAGTAATTAACGAAAACACTGTTCAACGCATTTTGTTGACTCTATTTCGAGTTTTATTAGAAAGAAAATGATAAATTAATGTTTATGCTTACCTTTAACTAATGTGCGGAAAATTTTGTTTCGTTTCAGATGGTATTTCCGGAAAATCAAACGCATCGAGGCTGAGAAGAAATTGCTGCTGCCCGAAAACGAGCATGGCGCTTTCCTGATCAGAGATTCCGAAAGTCGACACAATGACTATTCCTTGTCAGGTAAGCTTATAGCTATATAAGTTATTAGATCGATCTGAACAAGTCCAGTGGGATTCACTAGGAAACAAGTTCACAATCAATAGCTTATTCTCCCTCTATCTATATAATATAGGATTATCCATTTTATGGTTCCGAAAGTAAATTTAAGTAAATCACATTGGTGATTCAGATTCCGATAAAATTATTATTTCAATATATTGCTTGGATGTTACCATTACGAGTTGAATATAATATCATTAAAACATCCGCACAGGTGTTCTTGTAAGACTCGATTCTAAGAAACTAATTTTCGATGACTTTTCGACACATATCGGGCAATAACTCGGTCATAACCTGACCAATATTCGTTTTGGAAGAGTCAAGAGTTTGTGGATTGTTTGCAAAATCGAACGACAAAAAATCACACGATCCCGGTGATCAGGTCACATCACCAAAAGCTAAATAAACAAAATATGTTTTCATAAAGTCACACCTTCAGCGATTGTTTAATGAACCATATTGTATAATGGCCAAAATTTAACTAAGCATATACAGTCTCGGATGACGGTTCGGTTTGATATATGAAATTGAATCAGGGTTGTAAACACCGGACCATGAATTGGACAACCCTGACCCCCCCGCCCCCCTCCCTCTTTTTTACTCAACTTTCACGTTAACCAAAACCACGCATACGGAAGTTCTAGACTTTCGAACCTACATAAAAGACGAACCCAATGATTTGTAGTTACGAATACAATGAGCAGAGCGCCGCGCAATGCAAGCAGTAAACTCAGGATTCAGGACTTTTGATTCCCATGCCAGAGCCTCCAGTCAGTAAAGGAATAAACGAACTTCTTGGAACCAGAGGTCTATCTCTGGCGTAAATTGGACCAATATTTTGACGACACTGACTCATGTAGATAACATTCCCCTGCATCTGAGAAGTAAAGGCACAAGGGTGCTAGATTTGGTTGTTGTGCTAGCCTTTAATTGGTGAATGGACCACTGACTCGCAAAAACAGAACTAACTAACCTTTTATTAGAAGAGCCAAACCAAACCTGCTCTTTATCTTTCTTTGCAAAAGCACTATAACCTAAGAATTATGAACCTACTCATAATCATTTTACACACTACATAGCTACCTTCAAAACTAGGATCTAGAATCTAGGATCTGGTTGGAAAAACATTACGGTCACTCCAAAATTCTTGGTAAAGTACTCAAGGAAGTTGAGAAAAGTGAAATTTCGAGAAGAAGTTCTTTATCTCAATTTCCTATTTGAAGAAAGGTGAAAATCAATCAAATAAGACCAATGTGTCCCAGTCAGAAGTTCTGGTCATCAGAATGTTTGCTGAATGGTTTGGTATGCCAGCATACCATGGTAGCAGCGTCTTCTCTAGGTGATAGCTGCCGTGATAGTAAAAGAGTGCATAGCCTACACCCACGATCAAAATCTCCACATAGGGGGTGGGCCAAATACAAGTTTCTTTTTAAAAAATTCAATAAAATTAACAAAATTAAATTTTTTCCATGTATTATGGCTTTATTAGTAAGACCAAAAATGTCCATTAATTATGAAATAGAACGTCGTTTAAGTGGCTGCCTCAGCTGGCTTCAGTGTAGCGCATTCTGTCACCCCGATTTTCCAAGACCTTGTTGATGATTTTAGCTGTAGCTGACGGATTGGTTGGATGATATTGGCCTTAAGTGCTTGAATCGTTTCCGGATTGTTGGCATAATATCGGTCCTTCAAGGTTCCCCACAGAAAAAAGTCCAAAGGGATTGAAGGCGGCTAATTGACGTCGCCAAGACGGCTGATAACTCGATTTGGGAATTTGGTGTGCAAAAGATCGATTGTGGCATGGGCTGTGTGGCATGTCGCGCCATCCTGCATGAACCATAAGTCACCCAAATCCATGTTTTCAATTTAAGTAAAAAAAAGTCTGTTAACATGGCTCTGTAACGCCCACCGTTGACCGAAACGTTTTTTCCCAGCTTCATGTTCGAAAAAAAAAAGAAAAAAAACCACTCCACAATCTGCATCAACTGTCACTCTATGATGCATTGACTTCTCGACAATAACACGGGTTTTGCGACAATTTTGTTTGTTAACGTAGCCGCCGAGATAAAAATGCGCCGTTTTCACCCAATGTCGTTGTCCAATTCAAGCTGCTCTAAGGCCCAAACTGCGAAGCGATAACGAAGCGGACGGTCGCGCGTCTTCAATTGCTGAGTCAATCGGACCATGTAAGCGAATAATCCGAGATCTTTGTGCAGAATTCTACTCAGGCTAGTGCGTGAAATGTTGAGCTGTTGAGATCGATGGCGAGTTGATATTCGTGAGTTTAGTCTCACACTCTCCGCCACAACAGCCACATTCTCATCTTTGAGCACCGTACGATGACGGTGACCATGGGTGTTTCACGAACTTTTTGCACAAACTTCCTTACAGCAGTCGTGTTGGGTGCTTCATTTCGGCCGAAACTTTTTTTTCAAAAAACGCACTGTTTGGGCTCCACCCACTCACTTTGGAAATAAGTTTTAATATTTCCCAACGTTGTTCAAGCGTAAAGCGACTCATTTCGTTCCGCGAAGGTATGATATTGACTTTCTGTCAAACTGTCAGTGTCAAAATAACCCATGATTTAAAGAAAAACACTAGATGGCCCGTCCTTTACTTGCCTCCTAACTGAAAAAGAATGAGAAGAACCCAGGACAGTCAGAGATTCTAAGGCAATTCGGCATAAGCATGAACTAATCTTCTTCAATGTTTGAATGATCTACTCGCGATCACCATGCACAGCTGATCAAATGCCTGAACTCGATCAAATTTATGTTTACCATACCGTTTTTAGATTTCGAGGTCTTTATGAACTCAAAAACGGTGTAACAGTTCTAAACCGATTTTTCCCAAATATGCCCCTAAAAATCATGTGCTCTTTTCAGGGTTTGGAAATGGTTCTTTGCAACACAGCACATCAGAGGCCATGTCTTGGCTGGCATGTTTACCATATACCCATTGCCCATGTACGCTTCATTTAGGATTTTTCTACAACTTGAAGATGATGAAAATTCGTCTCTTGTGATCGCAGTATCTCGACGCCGAATTTTACTCGACAAAATATTTTCTGCATGCAAGGCCTAGAGGAATATCTGATGTCTATGACACTGTGATTAATAACGCTAGCATTGTTTGATAAAGTGCTATATCTTCCGCTGGCATCCCCCAAGGCAGTCACTTAGGTCCAGTTCTTTTCGTTCTTACCATAAACGATACTGAAATGGTGATTAAATGTTCCCACATCTCACTATATGCCGACGAAACCAAGTTCTTCAGGACCATTTCCTACGGTCATGACTCTTCCCTTATTCAATCAGATCTTAATAGTTTTCCCATCTGGTGTTCCAAAAATTGCTGGGAGCTTAACATTTCGAAATACCAATCAATCACTTTTTCACGTAAACGATTCAAACCTCCTCCCCGTCTCTACTTCCTCAATAATGAACCCATCTCCTCTGGTCATTCGCGATATTGGCATATTATTATATGTCACCAAGAGCTAAATTATCGCGCATACATCGATGAGATAATCCTTAAAGCAAATTCTGCACTCGGTTTCGTGAAGCGATGGTGTAAAGAATTCTCTAACCTTTACGTTACCCGATCTCTCTATCTTTGTTCAGCCCCGTCTTGAATACGCCTCTCAAGTGTGATCTTACCAACAAAACCACATTTCATATGTTATTAATAAATTTAGTCTAATTAAGGCTACCTATTTCTAAGTCTAGGAAACTTAACTTTAAGCTCGCTCTCTGAGCCATTGAAGCCGCTGGGAAAATACTTGTTTGTATAATTTCATGTACTCAGGTCCAGGTGTATTGTAAAATCCAAGGTGTCCTCTGCCACTATCCTTCAAAGGCGCGAATCTCTGTCAACATGCTAACATTCATCTTGGATCACATAGAACATCCTAGACTACCAAATGCCTGAATAAAACTATGGAGCAGATCACCGTCATACTACAATCTAGTTGAATGCCACCTTTTCCGAGCGAAAATCCTGAAACCCACCGATCTATTGTTTGGTATAAGGTAGTAGAACATACGTGGGCAATTTTCACTACAAACGTTTTACTTACTGAAGGTCCTGTAGAAGATTATGAATAAGACTCCACTCTGGAATCACCTTCAGGTCTATCAATATTTTTTTTTTATTAACTCTTGAGTCGACTCAAATCTGGTCCAACGAAATGATAAATTGAGCTTCAGAAATAGAAAAAAGTCGCGGGGTGTCATGTGTGGAGAATACAATGCAAACTCGATCTTGGTAACGTTTTCGATCTTAAGCCGTTCACAACGATGAATTTGTGAGATGGAGCACTATTGTGGTGCAAAATCCAAGGGTTGTCCTGTCACAATTCCGATCTTTTTCAGAGGATACTCTCCCTTAAACGCTTTATATAATTATTCACTGTTTATCCATTTAAAGAACCTCCGAGTGATCAACAACGCGAATATCGAAAAAAAAAACATTGAGCAACACCTTAACTTTTGAACGATTTTGGTGTGGGTTTTTTTCAGTTTTGATGTCTCCAAGTGTTGCCATCTGACATGTCTGCACCAATTATCTTGCAGTGATCTTCGAAGGAAATCCAGGTCTTTTGGAGCCAGTCGTACTGCGACGCATCTCACGCTCAAAACGTTGAGAGAGGGATAGTTCTTGGGAAAGCTCTCTTAAGTTATAGTCACGAGTTTTGAGCACCATTTTCCTCACTAAGTTGATGTTTTCTCCAGTAACTAGCCATGCAGCCCGTTTCGGATGAAGCAAGTTTTCAACAACTTCGCGGCTCTCTTGAGTACCACACAATTGTTCTTGTTCTTAATTTTACAGTGCCCCCGTAGGCTTTTTCCAACATTTTCAATGCGACAGCACAAAAAATGACCACTGACAACGAACGACGAGTAGTTCCCAAACTCAGAGTCGAAAACCTTTAACGTGGGCCGTTTGAATGATTCAGTCCCGATCCGATTGCCGTAATAAAATTAACCATCCCAAAATCTCTAATTACCAGTTAGACATAATTGGTATACTTCAGAACATTCAGAATGAGCCAAGGGCATGCTATGAAATGTACTTTCAGTATAGCTTTTAAGCTTGCATTGGTCAGGGTTCTGTTGATCATATTCTCTAAAAACTTTCTGTTGCTTGAAAAGAGTCAGAAGACGGAAGATTAATGTAGGTTGGTAGTGTTGTAGAGGGATACAGTGCAGATGGCTAAGCCTAAGATAAGACATTCCGTCGATTCTCAAGGAATTTTTCATCCTCCACGCTTGATACAAGCAGAATATTATATGGATTGTATATGGCCACCAAAAACCCTAGCTGATTATTTATCTATAAATTAACTATAATTTCTTCTGCCTGTTAGAGGTAAGTAAGTATTGTAATTATGCAAACAATTCTTCAAAACAATAAAACGTAATAACGTTTGGGAAATTCCCTTCAATTGTTATTGATGAAAATATTTTTTCCATAAAGTACGTGATCACTTCTACGTTCAGTTGACATTTGTTTTTTCTTTTACGGGGTGCAGGTGGTTTGTGTCGAAGATTTTTGTTCACTATTCTCCGGGGGTAGTTGTCCTAGATATGATTCGAGAGATTCGATTGAATTTGTCGCGTGGGTTGTAGTTCACAGTAACTTATTTTTATTTCCATGTTATTCAGGTGTTGTATTGGAAATTAATTTTTGAAGTGATTTTATATTGCGAGTGTTGTGCCTTCGTCATCATTTTTTTATCATCCCTCATCCACAACTAATGTTCTTGCACAATTTTTCCGTATGGGAATTGTTCTTGGCTTTGGACAGACATAAGCTGCAGACCTTCTGCTCAACAGTCGGTGATGATTACCATTGCACCACAACCACCCCCGCAAGTTGACAACCGCCGAAATCAAGTGTTAACCTGGTCCAAAATCCCCCTATTTAGCATCCTTGCTATAGTACTTATTTGTATAGCGCCCTTTAACTAACAACCTCTTAATGGTTCTACTGATTTTAATTTGCCCTTCCATTTCAAACTCAATTAAGTCACCAACATTTCTAACAATGTTCTAACCGAAAAGTGACAAACAATTCTATAATTCGTCATTAAGCTTTAAAATGTTAGCGATTGTACTCGTAATACCGCTAATTGCGCCAAACCCAATATGGGGCCATCATATGACGTCCCCCCTGTTATTACGTCTAAGTGCGCATATAGACATTTGTCACTCAATAAACAATTCTCGCTAAATAGATATAAATTACTCGTTGACAGTTAAAGGGGATATACAATAATTCTGTTTTTGCTTTACACCTTTTATTTTAGTGCGAGACGGCGACACTGTGAAGCATTACCGCATTAGGCAACTGGACGAAGGGGGATTCTTCATTGCCCGACGAACGACATTCAGGTACGATACAACCCCGCAACCAACCATATATCCCTCTTTGGTTCAACAGGGTGGTATACTGACTACTGTTTTGTTTATTCATTCCAGGACTCTCCAAGAACTCGTCGAACACTACTCAGATGATTCCGACGGATTGTGTGTCAATCTGTGCAAACCATGCGTACAGGTAAGTCCAACACTTTCCATCACCATCTCCTTCCATCACTATTCGCATTCATCACTACATTTAGTTATTTCCATTCATCGAATTCGGATTTAAAGTTTTTCAATAAAATGACAAAAACCATTTAACACTTCGTTTTTCATTTGAATGTTTTTTTTTTTTTTTTTGTTTTCGGTTTCCTTCTGTTCTTATTCCATGACACAATTAATAAGAAAATCATATTGACAAGTGATTCTTATTCTGCGTTTTCTTTTTTTCCGTCTTTTTTCTCCTCTTCACGTTTTTTTCTTCATTTTACTTTTTTGTTAAATTTTTTTTATAATTTGCGTTATAGTCGAACCAATTCGTGGGTATATTCGAGGTAGGATTTATTGACAATATTCTTCTGTAACAAAAGTACAAAATACTTTTTCTAATCTTGACTTTTTCTTTTTGTAAAACTTTTTAGTTTGCCCACCATTTCTTTTTTGGAATTATTGTTTCTTTATATCTGTTATTGTACCTTAAGCTAGACCGAAGATGTATTGCAATTAGTAGTGTTGCTTGCCCTTAGGAGGCGCTAGACCTAGATATGTTATATCAAGTTTCAGGGCACCAAAAACTGCGTTTTTGTACATCTAATAATAAGTGATCATAAGAAGTCACCTTATCGGTTTCGTCGTCTATTAATCAATTTCCTGAAAACATGTATTTCTGAATTCCTAATTCTAAATAGGTTTGCAAACCAGGTTTAACCTTTTATACAGAATTCTCCAAGCAGCTATTGATTTTGGGCTCCGATAGTCTCGTGATGGTCTTAAATTTTCCATCCCGCCCCTTTTCTTGCTTAATATAGCATCAACAAATCGAAAAGACTTTAAGACACTAATGTCACTAGTTATCCATAGTTTTGTACCATCCAAGTATTTATGGAGTTCAACAGAAATGTGGTCTATAACACAAAGCCTTTTCGCACAAGTGTAGGATCAATCTCCAGATTTACTTTTACGGTCCAAGTCAAGGACTCAGTGTGTTTAATTCAGCCATTCTCAAACAAAAAAAAATCTAGTAAGAGATGTGTTCAAAAAATTTCGTAAATTTTGTCCTTTCATGGTTTACCATCATTCCGTTTCACATATCATGTTAAACGAGTAACCAATCATCATCTATTATTTTGAAATTGAATCGTCGATTAATTATTTGTTTAGGAAAAGGGTCGAAAAATGTGCATTAAATTTTGTTATAAAAATGAACTTAAGTGTCAGTGCCTATGACCTCTGTGTTTTGGATACGCCTTCTTAAATAATGACAGTGAAATCAGCCACACAGTTGCGGTTGCGATTACACGCTTCCGTGGCGTCAGGACGAGTTTGGACCCGATGCTAAGTCCCTAGAAAAGATGGCTTCAGATCCGGACAGAGGTCGGGTGATGAAGTCTTCATGGAGCATGCGTCAAACATTAGGAAGCATGCATCTGTCTTTCAAGAAAATATTTTTTTCTCCTAATAGCCATGCATTATATAGTGAAGCAACAGTCTAAGGGAAGGAACATCTGCAACGGCCCGGCTGCATTCAAATTTGTGCTATTTAGCCCTGCGACTGTTTTTATAGTAAACAGGTGGTTGAGCTCAGGATCTCGGTCCCAGCTAACTGTGGAATCCCGGAAAATGAAAACTCATAAGTTGCCCAAAATGGACTCATTAGACGAAAAGATTACTCTAAAGTCGAACCTGCTTCAGGTCTACCTATATCCTTAATCTGTTCTTCCGACAATGACTAGGTACCTCTGACGCATAGACGCAGATAACGAAACTGTCCTCGGTATAGGCTGTAGTGGCAAATAAGCGTATAAACATAAGTGAAACGAGCATTTCATCTGTGACTGACGCGCCCTCGTTCGGACGTGCTGAATACCTTTGCACTACATCCTGAGGCTCACATTTGCTTTCGGGAGTCTATGAATAACACAAGGGTTTACAAGTGATATAGGCGTTTATAAGAAGACCTTTAAGACATGACAACCAATGAAAAGGTGAACAGAGTGAAGGTCAGCTGATCACCATCAGAGGAGTCGTAAAGATGTTGCCATTTGTTCACAATAAATAGCACAGGCATACGAGGGTGGTCCGATAAGTACTTAGCCTACAAAAGAAAAACAAAAATTTTGTAGAAATGTCGATTTATTTTTCAATATAGTCTCCTTTTAGCTCGATACACTTGACCCAGCGATGCTCCAACTTCTTTAACCCGTCTGAAAAATACGTTTTCTCGAGGTCTGCAAAGTAGTCCTCCGTGGCGCCGATGACCTCCTCATTCGACTGAAATTTTTGCCTGGCGAGTGACTTTTTCAAGTTTGGAAACAAAAATAAGTCGCACGGGGCCAAATCTGGAGAATACAGTGGATGGGGCAGCAGTTCGTAGCCCAAATCGACCAATTTGGCCGTGGCGAGGGCGGAGGTGTGAGCCGGTGCGTTATCATGGTGGAAGAGCACTATTTTCTTCGCCAAGTGGGGCCATTTTTTCTTCAATTCGGCGTCGAATCGGCCCAATAGTACAGCATAGTACAGCCCTGTGACCGTTTTGCCCTTCTCCAGGTAGTCGATGTGGATCACCGCCTTCTTCGGAACACGTTCGCCGGGTGAAGTCCACTGTTTCGACTGTTCCTTGGTCTCTGGTGTGTACCAGTGGATCCATGTTTCCTTCGTATTGCGCTTAAACAGAGTCAAACACTGCACTGAAGTGGTCTCACGGTTGGGGTTGTTGTCCGGAGTGAGCAAACGCGACACCCATCGCGCCGACAGCTTTCTCATGCCCAAAATTTCGTGCAGGATATGACCCACGCGATCTTTTGAAATGCCTACTGTCTCAGCTATCTCGCGCACCTTCAATCGGCGGTCTGCCAATACGAGATCGTGAATTTTTGTCACTCCGTGGTATCCGTTTTCGGGGCACCTGGACGTGGCTCATCAAAAACCGACGTGCGACCACGTTGAAACTCGTTAAACTAATTTTTGATGGTCGCCATCGAAGGAGAAGAGTCACCGTACACAGCATCCAAACACTCTTTGATTTCGCTGCGCGATTTCCCTTCCAAAAACAAGAATCGAATCACCAACCGATATTGCTCTTTTTCCATTTTTCTAAAATCCGCGGACACTCCCGCTTCCACACGCGGTCAAAACAAAACTACGAGTCCGATCCGGCTGAAATTTCGACAGTGGCCGTGTTGGCTATCAGTAAGATCTCTCTGTAATTAAGTCAGATTAGAATGATGGTGGGTCTTACATAAATCCAATGTGATGTTACAAAAAGAAATGTTCTTATTCGGTTGCCCCATAAGTTTGAAGAAACCTTGACAGGCCAGCAGATTCTAGCATTGCCATTTAAGAGGTATTTCCTTGTACCTTACTTTACGTCGAAGATCTTTCGCATAAAATATTAGCTTTACAGCTTTATTGGGGGATAAATAGGCAGCCATGATAGATCAGCTTTTCTGGCGTATGTAGAACCCACATTTATCAGACAAATAACTTACCCATGTGTACACCCATATTATTTCCAGATGCCTGAGAGGGTTTCCTATATATTCCAACTCTATTGCTAACATCTATACCCTAGTTCTCAAATGCCTGTAAGCTATATGAATTCGTCGTTTCTTTCCCCCAAAAATTGGTCTACGAACCGACCCAATTTTAGGCTACGAAGAATCGGAAGTGCTGCTCATCCAGTCATACGTCCATCGATTGGAACAGGTAGTAGGAATAATGTCGATTTAGGACATCCCATTTCAGTGTATCGAGATGGGTTTTAACTAACTGAGCCACATGTTACTAAGCGCTATCGCCCTACAAAATCATTTTTTCGTGTCTTGGGTCGTATTGTGGACGTTTCCCTTTTAATGGTCGACTCAAACTCAGTATTGATATTCGGTAGCAGAAACCCGGTTGCAGCAACTCATAATGCAGGTAAACCATGGTGAGCTGGCCGCTACCGCTGGGTAGCATTTCGCTTCGATATGGATTGTTTTTTCTTTGCTTCTGCTATCTGTTGAAGCACTCAGACACAAATACTGGTCCATTGTACTACCAGACAGACACCTTGTCTTTATTGTATTTTCCCCGTTGTCCGGAGAAAAGTGAGGAGGAGCTTCAGTGATGTAGAGCTAAGAGATTCAGCACCCACCACGTCGGCCTCAAGGGTGCGCCACCGTGTGCGAGCGAAGGCGGGACAGTCGCAGAGAAAGTGTTCTGCTGTGTCATCCTCCTCGTAACATGCAGGACAGGTAGGCGTCTCACTGATGCCAAGCACGTAGAGATACTTGGCAAAAGTGTAATGGCCCGAAACGACGCTCGCAAGCCTTCTGCAATCATTTTTCCTTAAGGATAAGAAGAGTGTTGCGGACTTCTTGCAAACATCAGGGCGTACGTGCTCTGTCATCCTCCATCCTGGACATTCCCTCCATCTACGTCCGCATTAAAGACCCAGTCGTTGATGTCAGATTTGACCGTGGAAGCAGGTAGACCTAAGGCGGTTCAGGTCCCGAGAAACTCTCCTCTGAGACCCTTCTAGCGAGTTCATCGAAGATCTCGTTTCCTGAGCCTAAGTGAATTTAGTCTTCCGATTTTGTGGTCCATAGCTAAGAACAATTCTTATACGGAAAAACTGTGCAACAACATCAGTTCTGAATGAGAGATGATCAAAAAGTGCTAACGAAAGCATAACACTCGCAGTATAAGATCACTTCAAAATTCATACTCTGTGTGTGCGTTTCCAATATAACACCTTAATGACAAGGAAAACAAAAGACTTACTGTGAACTACAACCAACGCAAATTCAGTCAAATCTCTCAAATCCTATCTGGGACAACCACCCCCGGAGAGCAGTGAACGAACATCTTCGACACAAACCATCTGCACCCCGTCCAAGTTGTGTGACAAACACCATAAGAGCGTACACTCTTTAACCTGCATGAGTTATAAAAAAAGATGGAACTTTTTTTTTCAATCCGGGCCGCTGTTTGCCTTTCACGAAATCTGCAATTTAGTAACGTTAAACCCACAAATTATATTATCGTTCGACGCTCCTTAGCCGGCGATATTTTCGAATTGAAGAAAAAAATTGGACGCCTGATTGTCCATAAGTCGTCATTTTTACGTACAAAAAAATAGGTGACGCCGATGAAAATTCGGGCATGTAATGATGAGGAGTCCAAGATTATCATATTAAGTTTCTGATCTGACATTTCTGACCAGCGTGTATCGCTAGCGCCAACTACCTTACACCTGATCCATATAAACCAGGAATCAATCGCTTTCGACTTAAGATATGCTAGAATGGCTTCAAGGCCATGGATGTTATAATATACAGGGTGCCTCAGCACGGAGTTAGAATTCAGCTATAAAACGTGAGGGAGGGGCGCAGTTCACTGATTTTTCGTGCGGGTTCACGAGTTGTGGTGTAAGAGTAGTTGGGCGTGCTATAATGTGCGAATCATCGCTTCTTATGAGGTTCTTTAGGGAAGAGAGTCGTGCATTACAGACCCGCGCCAGTTTTGTTGAAGTTTACAAGAAATTATTCACATGGTTCATATGTGAAAAAAAGGGCTAAATTTTGAGGTTTTTTTAAATCAATTTAAAATTCCTTCATTACAAGAACTATGTGGATCAAGTACCCCAAGAAAAGGAAAATGTTCAGCTTTGCACCTCAGGCTCCTCAATATATCACGAAGTTTCAGAGAAAATATTCAAGCCTACAAGACCTAAACCCTATTCTCTGAACAGGCTTAAAAGCCGCTGTTAATCGTTGTTCGAGTAAAGCTATTAAACTCTCAGCGAACTTGCCTTGCCACATGACGACTTTAAGGTAAACGAATAAAAAACCCTCACATCTGAATCATAGCAGATTATTCACCAACTCCATCGCTGCCATAAAGTCGGCTTCCAACCCCTTGACCCTCGTAAACATCGTTCGTAAATATTTAAACTCTTGACCAATCGCAACTCTCTTCTGTTTAATATATCCATTAACAATTAAACACATCGTCTCTTTCGATTTTCGTTCCTGCGTCAATTTCTAATGAAGCTAATTGCTTGGGTTGGGACAACCCACAGCCAGGTGGTCGGCAATTACTCAGCGACAAAACGGAATGTGGCTACGAATTCTTTAGGGGTTTCGCGGTGTGTTTCTCGCTCTAGTTATGAGTCATGCGGAAAGTAATAGATCTAGATAATGTTACCTTTTGTTTTTTATGGTGCTGAGGCTATGAGCTTCGTACTTTGTGCTTCGAATGGTTATGGGGTTGCTGAACCCCGTTGATCCGTTGATCTTTAATAATTCACAGAAACACCGGTGGTGATTGCACTTCGTTTCCTACTTTAGCCATTTGGATAAGAGATTGGTTTTCAGGGTTTTGAACTTAGGTTTCCCCGTCGGGTGGTCCACATGCAAGCACTGCGTCATGGAAACCATGTGATGGCCACACTGATTGCGTATTCAACCGGTTCACTTAAACCCGAAAAAATTAGACACAAAAGCACAAAACGTAAAAATCCGGCACCAATTGAAGGTCGACATTGTTAAGGATGTCACTGAACCCGACTTAAGCCGATGCAATTGCCCATAATGCCAACAATGGCAGTAGCATCTGTAGTGGTTTGGTCTGATTACGGGTGCATTTCATAAGTGCAGTTGGGCAAGTTGAATGGACATTTGCCTTGATGCCATAGATCTATCGGAAGGCCAGTGTGTAGCTTGACTTTGTTTGCCGTATCTAGTGGAAAATCTGATTGAAAAGCGATTGACAAATAGAGTTCTGTTGACATTGAAATAATTAATTCGATTGTGATGTCATCTCATTACTGGGAACAGACAGACGGACATCGGATGAGGTACGTCCGTCGAGCTTTTGCGCCTGATGAATTGATTCATGTGGGCTGGGAGAGCTGACGAGACGGACGGGATTGAATTGAATCGCATGCAAATAGAAAATATTGAGAAGCGAGATACGTGTTTCTATGCGCGGCTGGTCGTGTTGCTTCGGGGGGGAACCAAATAGATTTGAAGTGAAGCCCGGAAATGTGGGTAATTAGTATATGGTCATGGAAATGAAAGCGAGACATGGAGACAGGTGTATGGCAAAGTACTGAATTGCATTGAGTCATAACTAATGCGATCGAAAGTGAGTTGGAACTAATGTTGAGTATCGCATTCGTTCCTGTTACTGCTCGATTTCGTCTTGACATTAGTCAGATTGGGCGCATGAAAATCAGTTCTTGGGAAGATTTTAGAGCGAAGGGAACAAAAATGCTCAAAAGACAGATGTGAGGGAGTATCAAGTAATTGATCCCTTTGCGAGCGAGGAAATTTTGAGCATCCGTTTGCAGGGGATGTGGTCATATTACTAAGTTTGATCAAGAAATAAGGTGACTTTTTCTTTTTCGCCAAAAATATTTCTTTATTGATCAATGTTTATTTTGTCCCTCCAAGGTAATGCCCCTTAGACATAATACACTTGAGCCACAGCTACTGAGGCAATTTATTATTTTTGGCAACGATAAGTGATCAAGTGTCTTATCGTGGTGCAGTTTTTCAGCGTTAATTTCTTTTCCAACAAATCCGAACGTTTTCTTCGTATTACTTCACGCAAACGGCAACATTTCTTATTGGTCATTTGACCTTCCAGGAAGAACCACGCCATTGTAATCGAGGAAAACAAATTTTGACTCTTCTGGCCGCTTCCACTGGGGTTTGGTTTCGACGTCATAACCATTTACCCACGTTTCGTCACCAGTGACGATCCCTTGCGGTAAATCTTGATCGTTATTCCCGATATTCAACAGCTCCCGAGCGATGCTCATGCGACGATTTTTTGGTCAAAATTTAACAATTTCGGAACAAACTCCGCTGAAACACGTTTCATGCCCAAAATATCTGACAACATTTTTACGACGTGAGCCAAACGGTATGCCAATATCCTTACCACCTTCTCTGATAGTGATTTGACGATTCTGCATAACAATTTTCTTCGCAGCTTCTTTTTCATCCGGTCTTGGCATGAAAATTAATTTCTCAAAAACTATTCCTTAAAACAGCTTCGTTTAGAAACAAGATGAAAGAAGAGGTTTCTGCCTTTACAAAAAAGTATATCACGGCATTGTGGATGTAACTGTTGATTTTTAATAATTTTTTTCCAAATTAAGTAAATTTTTTAGAAAATTGCCCCTCCCGGCTAAACGGGGGGCAATAGACCCCTCCCTCCCATACGATTTTTTTCTTGTCTTGACCAGACCTACACGCTCTAGCTTTTTGGCACACTGCTCGTGGGACACCCTGTATATTATTTCGTGCAAATGTTGACCACGATTACGTTTTAGGTGGTCAATATCGAGAGTCCAATTGTGAATCACTTTTTCTAGCACATTGGGTAATATCTTGCTGATAACACCTATAACTTTGTATTTCAGGACCGCATTTTATGCTAGTTTATCGGCATAGTGATTTGGTTTATACCCAAAAAAAATAATTTAAACTGGTCAAATTGCATGATGGCCGATTCACCAGTCCAAAGGAAATGATAAATTATCCACCGAACTCATTTCTCATTTGGTACATCGGCTCACTGTGCTACATGCTGTGTGGCATGTTTCGTTGGAACCACATGTCGACCAGGTTCAGCTCACCTATTTTGGGAAAAACAAAATACGAAATCATTGAACGATAGCGGGCGCTGTTGACGTTAATGTTGTCCTCATGGTCAATAATTCCGCCCGACCAAAAACAGCACCAGAGAGTGCATTTTTCTGGGTGCTCTTGTTTTGCTTGAGATTGCGCATCGGACGAGTTTTGTTATTAACTAAGGCCTCGTCGCTGAGGACAAATTTTCGATTAAAAAGTGGATCTTCCTCCAGCTTTTCTAAGGCCCACTCATCGAAAATTCAACTCTCCGGCGGGCCGTTCGCCTTCAGTTCTTGCACTAGCTGTATTTTGCTAGATTTCAGACCAAGATCATGTTGTAAAATCTTTCATATAGTTGAGTTACACAATCCCAATTACTGCGAACGGCGATGAACGCACAAATCAAGGTCTTCGTTAACACCGGTGGATACATCAGTAATATTTTCCACTCTATGCTTGCGGGTAGGTGGCTTGATACTTAATGGCGTAGAATTGGTGCGTTTGGTCACTATGTCAAGAACTATTCCTTTACGGAAAAAACTGTGCAACCACATCAGTTGTGAATGAGAGATGATCAAAAACTGCTGACGAAGGCATAACATTCACAGTATATGGTCACCTCAAAATGCATACTTTGTGTGTGCATGTCTAATATAACACCTTAATAACATGGAAACCAAAAAGTTACTGAGAACTACAACCAACGCCACAAATCCAGTCAAATCTCTCAAATCATATCTGGGACAACCACCCCCGGAGAGTAGTGAACATCTTAGACGCACACCATCTGCACCCCGTCCAGGTTATGTGACAAACACCATAAGAGCATATGCTCTTGAACTTGCACGAATTATAAAAAAAAAATCTCAGTAGGTTGATTGAAGTGATTGAAGTACTCGAACAACAATTTTCACAGAGTTAGAATTTCGACAGTAAAATGGAATAATTTCGTTGTTCGGATGTTAATGTTTCCATAATGAAATGGCAATATTAACTGAACATATTTGACTTTGACCCATGGTAAATGAGTTACCTATTTTCTTTCGGGAAGTGTGTTGTTTCAGACACTAATTTCAAAATATCTCGCCTTGCCAGAAATCTGATTGTTCTGTTGGCATTTGGTCACGTTCGTTCACCTTGGGCGATTTTTTTTTTTTCGAGACCATTAGGGTATGTGCATGAATGCATTACATCACCAGTCACTCTTCTAACGTTCCAGAACTAATGAATGTCGCTATGCCTATCAAGAGCTAGGTCACGAAGTCGTCTGTTCATGCCACATCCGGATGTGATTAACCAACGGAAAACTTCCTGCTTAACAATCTTCCAGCCGCGTTTTTCGGTGTCCGGATCAGTGACACATTTTGAAAGCAGCACCAAACCCAAATCACGTCCGTTTAATAGGTGTAGATGCCTATCCATCATGAAAATGACTCTTCCCAGCAACCTCCCCATCAATATTCCCTTTTTTTCTACTCCTGTGCATCGATGTCGTTTGTGTGCCAAAAAAGTCTTTTGAGTGATGAGTATTTCGCTCTCTCTCCTTGCTTGTTTGAATGTAGGTCACTCTCGCCACCCCCTGGTATGTGCAAGCGAATTGTTATGCCTTGCACATGGCCCACCATTTCTTGTAATCCGATAGTGTTGAAAATAAGTCCGATTCCATTAAGTTCCATCCAAAAAACGAAACCGAACCCATTTTCCCGACACTAAAACATTTCTACTTTCCTTCAGTCGTCCCGTTTTGCACACCCCACAATCCCATAATCGATTGCGTGTTGTGTTTATTTGTACGTCAACTCCTCATCAGAAACTGAATGATGCAACGAATCCTTTATAATTCACAGATTGAGAAACCCGTCACCGAAGGCTTATCGCATCGAACCCGCGATCAATGGGAAATCGATAGAACCTCCTTGAAATTCGTACGCAAACTTGGCTCCGGACAATTTGGCGAGGTATGGGAGGGATTATGGAACAACACCACACCGGTGGCTATTAAGACATTGAAATCTGGTATGTAACACATTCGAGAGGATTGAGTATGATTGATGGCATGTATTTGCTCCTTGGTTTTAGGCACAATGGACCCTAAAGACTTTTTGGCTGAAGCTCAAATTATGAAGAAACTACGGCACGTTAAATTGATTCAACTGTATGCTGTCTGTACAGTGGAGGAGCCAATTTACATTATAACCGAACTCATGAAGCACGGATCGCTGCTGGAATATTTGCAGGGTATGTAGGATAGCTTATGGCAGTCAAGGGGTTGGTGTGACGTGAAATGTGGTTTTAGGTAAAGGACGAAGCTTGAAGATGCCGACTCTGATCGATATGGCCGCTCAGATAGCTGCCGGTATGGCGTATTTGGAACAGCAGAATTATATTCATCGGGACTTGGCTGCTCGTAACGTGCTAGTGGGCGACAGTAACATTGTGAAAATTGCTGACTTTGGATTAGCGCGGTAAGGAAATGGTCTACAATAGTAGCAAATTGATGTAGGTGGATTTCTGTAGCATATACTAACGTCTCTTTTCTCTCTCAACTTTCAGACTTATCAAAGAAGACGAATATGAAGCTCGTGTCGGCGCTCGTTTCCCAATCAAATGGACTGCCCCCGAAGCTGCTAATTACAGCAAATTCTCAATCAAATCGGACGTGTGGAGTTTCGGCATTCTACTAACTGAACTTGTTACTTATGGACGTATTCCATATCCAGGTATATAAGCTCTTTATTACTTTTATTCTCAGTCCACTAAGGTCTAATTGATTTCCAGGTATGACAAATGCTGAAGTATTAACCCAAGTCGAGCATGGCTATCGAATGCCGAATCCAGCCAATTGCGAACCACGTCTATACGAGATCATGCTCGAATGCTGGCACAAAGACCCAATGCGACGGCCCACATTCGAAACATTACAATGGAAACTCGAAGACTTCTACACATTGGATCAGAGTGATTACAAAGAGGCACAGGCCTACTGATAAGAACAATAACACGATAATACAAATAACAAATAATTCTGTAGTTTCTCAATTACGTTTTCCAATCAATCCAAGCAATCCAATCAAAACACACAGTGCACCCACATACACGCCGACATCCCACTGTTTAGATATTTATTACAATAGCGAACGTAACGTGTTCCGTGTTCCCTTACTTCGCTCTCTTGCGGATGTTCTTTTTTTTTTCATTATTTAAGATACAAAAGTGAATGTATAACGATTAAATTTGCTTTGATTTGTTTATCTGTTTTATGTTAAGGAAGCGGGCTAAATATATTTATATTTCTTTTAAATTCTATCTAATCTCCCGTAACGATTGGTGTACCTTCTTTATTTCAAGCACAACCGACCATACTTGTTTGTTCCTACGGAGCGACGGTGTTTGTTTGAAGCAGAGCAGTATTAGGTCGAGATTGAAATTAATATCAGAGACTAACTTCACTGCCATTTTATCGACTTGCCTCGTTTACCCCTGCATATTAGACGTGAGTGAAGGTTTTTAGGGCAATAAGCGTTTGAATCGACGACGTGGTTTGAGTATCTTTCTGGGGTCGATGAAATTTTAGAATTTTTCCCTCTTACTATGGGTGCTTAAGCTAAACGTTTCTAACTGACTCTCTGTTACTCTGATCTAGCAAGTCCATTCTAATTTAAATGGCCATCCCGGTTCCCCCTGAATCTGCTTTTGTACAATGCTAACCCATGACCACGCGGTCTTTTTTGTAAAACATGCTCGTAACCAAATAGAGAAGCTTCTGCTTTTCCTACACGCTCAATTCAAAATCTTCCCTCTCAGCCCATATACGATATAGGTCTTCCAACAGCATTTAATTTAGCGACTTCCGCCACACTTAACTATTCCTCAGTGAGATACGTTACGCACAACAAATCGAACAACAACATAATGCCTTCCACATCACCTCACACGAATAACATCTTACCGCGCTCGTTTTAACGTTCAAAACACTTTTACTTTCCATTTCGTTCAAATGCGCCCAATCATACTAAATCGCGACTATTCCAAGTAATATCTTACCTTCTTCAAATCAACGTTTTCTCCAACGAACAACAACGCAGAAAACAACACCAAAACTAATATAATTTATTTTAAAATCTTTTTTTTCTATTATTTTATTCGCACTTGTTTCTCTTAAATTAAATCAATGGCTAAGGCTGATTTTTAAAAAATAAAAATAAACAATTATCTTCCTAAGATGAATAAAAGAAAAATACATAAAATAATTTAAATCTATGTATGTATCTACGTTTAAAAAGAAAAGATTTAAAAAACAAATAGGTTTTTGAAAAGCGCACACATAATATGTAGAAACCAATTAACAAACGTTAGGCGATTATTATAATAGTTTTGCTAATAAATATATTTTTAGTACATTAAATATTTACAAAGAAAAATGATTTTTTTGTTTTTTGAATATAACATCGATTGTTTTGTGCAAATTTGAATTTTGAAAACGAAGATAAGCTATCCAAAAAGCAAATGTAAATTGTACAAATTGCGCAAAGCCAATGAGAAATAAAAGAACGACACAAAAATACCATATTCTCTGCAATTGTTCATTTATTAATTATAATTATTGTCCTTACAGACACATATATAGTATATGTAACAAGCGAGCAACAAACAAAGCAGGTCCATCAAGACAGGCGAAACGAAATAATCGATTTATGATATTAGAACGTTACAAGTTAAGTTTGACTGCATTTCCCCTATTTTTCGTTTGCCTCTTCTATTTTATTTCCTCGGAATCGATACATAAATATTTCCTCGTATTTCCTTTTATTTAGTATTTATATTTAACGACAAGCAAAATGTATTTAGTTAATATTAAAAATAAATAAAAGGAGAGCAGCTTATATTAACTGAATGAGACGAGAACTTATTTGTAAGATAAGAATTTAGATTTTATTTTATTTAAAAATTATTCGTTCTGTTTTGGACTTAACCGTGTTTTCTTGTTGTTTGAAAGACACGCATTTGGTGGCATATTATACCATAAATGATACAAAATTCGTTTACCAAATTAAATTTCTTTAATTTAACGTCATCGTGAGAGGAAATACATTTATTAATATTACATTAATTAATTTTACTGATAATTAAAATAAATTAATGAGAAATTAATTAAATGAATAGAGAAACAATAAATGAAGAATTATAAATGAACGTAGAATGTATTATCTAAGATCCATTTAGAGTATATTGTAATCTTTTAATTATATATTTTCATTTTGTATTTTTTAATTAAATAAAAGTAAAATTATTAAATATCAGAAAATTGGTTTGAATTTTAATTTTGAATTTTATTTTCAAGCACAAGCTAGCGCATAAAGTGTATAATTTTTTTAGTTGTGTGAAAGTGTAGTTTAAAGAACTACAACCTAAATTAAATCGATATAAATATACAGACAACAGTTAGTTTATAATAGATCAGAAAAGAAAAAACAAAAAAAAAAGCACCCAGGCGAGCCAACCCTAGATCTTCTCTTCTTAGATGGCGCTACAGTCCGGTGTGAACCTAGGCCTCAATCAACAAGCATCTCCAGCTGGCACGATCTTTTGCCAGTTGTTTCCAGTGTTTCACTCCCAGTTGGTTGAGGTCCCCTTTCATCTGTGTGCCACCTTAGATTCGGTCGTGCTCTGCTCTGTCGTCCTTCAGGGTTGGTTTCGAAGACTCTCCAGGCCGGAACTGCGCTGTCCATTCGCTCTACATAGCCTAGCCATCTTAGACGTTGATCCGGAGACATCTTACTTGGTCGATGTACAGTTCGTCGTTGTATCTTCTTGTCCAATCTTCGTTTATAAAGGATTTTCCAATGGGGACTTGACAGCTTTGAATTTAATTTGTGAACGCACCCTTTTACTAATCATCGAACTGTCATTGTCAATTTATTCAGAAAACTCAACATTTTCATCATGGTAAAGTACACGAACGAGCAACGTCTGCATATTCTAAAAATTTTCTACCGAAATTCGGATTCGGTGACCGCAACTTTAAGAGCGTTAACTCCAATTTTCGGTCGTGATTCTCGCCCTAGTAGACAAGCAATAACAAGCGTAGTGCAAAAATTTGAGTCTACATATTCGTTGTTTGTATGATGTTGTCGTGTCAGTGAGATACCGGTTTGTTCGAAGTGTCGAAAATATCGCTGCCGTTCAGGCGTCCGTAGCAAACGATCCAAATCAGTCAATTCCACGGCGTTCTCAAGAATTGGGCATCGCTCAGACCACATTATGGCGTATTTTGCGTAAGGATCTTGGTTTACACCCATACAAGATCAAGCTGACTCAAGAATTGAAGCCGATGGACCATTTGAAGCGTCGTGCGTTCTCCGATTGGGCTCTGGAGAAGATGCGCCAAGATGATGAATTTCATCGCAAAATCATCTTCAGTGACGAAGCTCATTTTTGGCTCGATGGGTTCGTCAATAAGCAAAATATGCGTTATTGGTCGGGTGAAAATCCACATGTGCTTCATGAATCACCACTTCATCCACAAAAAATAACTGTTTGGTGCGGTTTGCATGCCGGCGGCGTTATTGGGCCATATTTTTTCGTCGATGATAACGATCGTCACGTTACTGTGAATGGCCAGCGTTATCGCGCCATGATTACCGATTATTTTTGGCCCGAATTGGAAGATATGGACTTGGACAACATGTGGTTTCAACAGGATGGTGCCACAAGCCACACAGCACACGTTACAATCGATTTATTGAAGAGTAAGTTTGATGAGCGTGTTATCTCAAGAAATGGGCCAGTCGATTGGCCGCCTCGTTCGTGCGATTTAACGCCTCTAGACTATTTTCTTTGGGGCTACGTTAAGTCATTGGTTTATGCCAACAAGCCGACGATGTTGGAAGAGCTCAGAGTCAACATTGAACGCGAAATAGCGGCCCTTTCGGCCGAAATGTGTGGCCGAGTCATCGAAAATTGGGTCCAACGAATCGACCACTGCAAACGTGCTCGCGGTGGCCATATGATCGAAGTCGAATTCCATTCATAAATGTTTTGATTGTACTTCAAGCCGATAATAAAGTTTTCGAAATATCTCAAATGGTTTGCGTTTTATTTAAAAAAAAAAGTTGTCAAGTCCTTTTTGGAAAACCCTATATAAACGGGACCATAGATTGAACCCAGAATTTTCCTCTCGAAGCGACCAATGGCATTCTCATCCGTTTTCGTTAAGGTCCTAGCCTCTGCGCCGTAAAGGAGGACCGGCATAATCAGTGATTTACGAGTGTGGTCCGATAAGTACTTAGCCTCACCGCCAGATGGCGCCAGTATCACAAGAGCAATTTACTATCGTGTAGTACATTCTAGTAGACGGCTGCTGTCGAAATTTCAGCCGGATCGGACTCGTAGTTTAGTTTTAACCGCGTGTGGAAGCGAGAGTGTCCGCGGATTTTAGAAAAATGGAAAAAGAGCAATATCGGTCGGTGATTCGATTCTTGTTTTTGGAAGGGAAATCGCGCAGCGAAATCAAAGAGCGTTTGGATGCTGTGTACGGTGACTCTTCTCCTTGGATGGCGACCATCAAAAATTGGTTTAACGAGTTTCAACGTAGTCGCACGTCGATTTTTTGATGAGCCACGTCCAGGTGCTCCGAAAACGGCTACCACGGAGGATAACGTGACAAAAATCCACGATCTCATATTGGCAGACCGCAGATTGAAGGTGCGCGAGATAGCTGAGACAGTAGGCATTTCAAAAGATCGCGTGGGTCATATCCTGCATGAAATTTTGGGCATGAGAAAGCTGTTGGCGTGATGGGTGCCGCGTTTGCTCACTCCGGACAACAACCTCCGTTTATATAAGAAATCAGAGGTTTTACCGAATAATACATGTTATCCAGAACATTGGAAAATAGCGGGGAGCAACTTCCGGATGGAAATTATTCGTATGCTCGAGAGAGCTTGCTGCAGAGCTTGCCTGAATTTGTATCGAATTCTCGTACAAAAAATTCTTTAGCAATGACAATTTTCTATGAATGAACTCGATGAATGGCATGAACTCGAACTCATGGTAATTTAGACCTCGAGCGTCAGTGCCAGATCTTTTGCTCGTTAGCCTGCGTCGTCTCCTTTTCACGTCGTACCCCTTTTGACCCGAAATAACTCGTGCCCGACTTAGCCTAAGGTAGATAAAGGTAGATTTAGGGACGAGAAATTCTTAAGTATTTCTGTGAAATTAATTAAAGAACTCTCTTTTAACGTTTTTATAGTTAAAGAAAATGTAACCTTAAATAAATTCCTTAGCTTTAATTTTAAATTTAGTTTAATTTTAATTAAAATTTAAAATTGCCACGTTACTAAATCAGAGACATCTACTCGTAAAGTTGTTAGTTGCAAAGTGTAGCTTAGAGTGTAATTAGACGTAGGCTAGTTAGAATACATAATTCAATTAAGTTTATTTTCAAGCGATATTCGGAACTTGGCTGTAAGTGTAATTGAAAATAATTGAAAATCACTATGAAAAGAAAGAAAGAAAAAATACAAAAAAAGAATGAAGACAGACGTCAAAGACAGGAAGGGCAGGAAAAAAGGGGCTTTTTGAGGTAAGTTAAGAGGGATCCTTTTAAAATTCCAAGGGAACTAAAAATGTCGATGATATGTGCTTGAAACTTTGCACAGGAATAATTTCTACAGCAGGATTGCACGACAATAACTCATACATAAGCACTAAGTACAACATCTTAAGAAAGCAATTCGCCAAACAATACTTTCTAAGGCAGATGACTACTCTCAAACGAGAATTTTTTTGAAAGGTTATTTTTTTTATTCTTAATATCCTATATACAGACGAAGGTAAGTTTAATCTCCATGGATCGGGTGGTAAGCCGTTTCTAAGCCAAATGCAAGAAACTGTTAAGCCCAGAGGAGGCTCTGCACTGGAGTAGGGCAATTTACATTTTATAGACGATGAAATGGATAGATTTGTCTACCTCAACATATTAAAGTCAGTCAACTCACTTAAATGTTATTGAATATTTATGGCTTGCGAGGACACGCCTAATATGCTCAAGGAGACCTTATTACAAGTATGGAACTCAATAGAACACCAGTCCTGCCAACAATTATGTGGAATGCGCTTCTATTCCCCGCGAAGGGCTAACTTGAGTGTGCCGTTGTTAATTTTTTTACAGCCAGCCATAGCCTCCAAACTGCTTTAAACAGAAAAACCTAATCGGAAGAATTCGATAGCCAGGGAATGAAATGCGAAACATTTTGCCGCAGCCATTCTTGGTGTGATCGGGCTTAACGCCGCGTCTCCACGAGACATAAATATGTTAGACTAAATGTCAGACACTTAATTTGACATTTGATCTTTTGCAAGTACATGGGCAAATTATGTCATGACATTTCATTCCGTGAGTTTAGGTTGGACTAGAAGGTGCCCTTCATATTAATTTAGTTATGCGTACAAAAATGGCTATGATTCTTATTCATAGCAAAATACTATTTCTTATAAAAAAATAATTGCTATTATACAAATCGAAAAATTAGAAGTGGAAGAAATTGCTAGAAAAAAACATCGTTTTTGGGTGAATCGTTTTTTGGAATTAAGGGAGGTTCACGAGTTAGATCAGCATTTGCTAAAAGATATATTGTGGGATGGAGATAATGAATACAAGAACTTTAGGATGTCAATTTACAAATTTACGGTGATTCTAAATCTGGTAAGCATTCCTTTTATGTACTTTTTTCCAGTTTTCATTTCACAGATTGAACCTGCTATAGTAAAAAGGCATACGGTAATGAGGTATGCCATAACACCAAGAGTAAGACTTGCAATAACGTTGAGGTATATTGCCACTGGAGACTCTTACAGATCGCTAGAATTTTTATCAAGAATATCCAGGAAAACAATTATTAAATTTGTTGCATATATGAAAGTATAAACGCTAACACCATTTACAGGATACCTAATAATTATTTGTTTTCATTTTGTAGACTCCTCAGACGACGAGTGAGTGGCGTAGCAGCTGATTTTGATATGTTTTGGGACTTTCCACATACGATTGGGTCAATCGATGGAAAACATATTGAAATAACAGCTCCACCACATTCTGGATCAGATTTTTAGCATTGTTCTGCTAGCCGCACATACTCGTAGCAGATTTATCTACATCGACGTTAGAGGAAATGGAAGAGCATCCGATGTAATAATATTTAAAAATTCAACTTTATACAAAGAACTAAATGCAAGTCGGCTTAACATCCCCCCCTCCAGAGCCAGTAAGGGGGCAAGAGGTACTCACTCCATACTTTTTTGTTGGCGACGATATATTTGGTCTTGACAAGCACTTCATGAAAGGCTTCGGCAGAAGTGGAAAGCTATCCACCCCCTAAGAAATTTTTAACTATAGACTCAGTCGTACCCGACTAACCGTTGAAATGGCATTTGGTCGATTGGCATCAAGATTTAGGATTTTTCAACGTCCAATCGAACTTGCCTTGGGAACTTGTGGCGCCTTAGTGAAAACTTGTTGTGTTCTTCACAATTACTTTTCGCCAGAAATAAAGGGTGTTTTTTATAGAGGTATAAAACTTTGAAATGGAATAACATAAAGATGGTTTTTTTAAATTGACATAAAATTGACTTTATTCGAAAGATAATCCTCTAACATTATAATTTAAATATAACTTCTGGCATATGACCGCCCAAAACAAGATTGCCGTTGATCCCAATTTTCATAAGCGAATTTTGTTTAGCGATGAAGCTCACTTTTGGTTGAATGGATACGTCAATAAACAAAACTGCCGTATTTGGAGTGATGATAATCCTCAAGTGTATGTTGAGGCATTGAGACATCCACAAAAACTGACTGTTTGGTGTGCTTTATGGGTTGGTCCGTACTTCTTTAAAAACGATGCTGGCCAGAACGTTACAGTCAATGGTGACCGCTATAGAGCCATTGTTACCGCCGATTCTTCTATATGCTTGTTAATTTTATAAATACATATAATAGGAAAGCACATTCTGTCATTATACGAGTAATCTTAAGTATTATTTGAGTTCATGTCACCCTGTATCAATATCATGTCACTTATAACATCGTTCTAACAGTACCTATGTAGAATAAAGAGAATTTAAGGGTAGGATATAGGCGATTGGTGAACAAATGAGGCAGTCGAAGAGTTTGTAGTGCGGAAGAAAGACAACAATTTTAAAGCCAAACGTAGTGCATACTTATTGACTTTGAATAAACAAATATATGTACCTAGCTGTTAAAAGTGTCTTTTATTTGGACTGCTTCGACTCCAACAGCCATGATTACTGACTTTTTCTTTCTTCAGTTGAACAACCATGATGTGCAGGAGCTGTGGTTTCAACAAGATGGCGCAACATGTCACACAGCTCGTTCCACAATTGAACGAAATTGGACCTCCAGATTAGACTACGTCCGAGTCAGCCGTGGCGGTCAAAAATTATATTTAAATTATAATGTTAGAGGATTATCTTTCGAATAAAGTCAATTTCATGTCAATTTAAAAAAAATCATCTTTGTTTTATTCCATTTCAAAGTTCTATACCTCTATAAAAAACACGCTTTACAAAGAACTGAGGACAAACGGCTTTTGACACAGGAAAGTTCTGGCTACAAATTTGCCAACAGGATCCATGATAATTTGGTCAGATACTGTCTGACGGATGGCGAGAGTAGTGAACGAACATCTTCGACACAAACCATCTGCACCCCGTCCAGGTTGTGTGACAAACATCATAAGAGTGTTACTCTTGAACCTGCACGAATTATAAAAAAAAAAAAAAAAAAAAAAACTTAACGCGTCGTCATATTTACATTTTTTTGAATTTGGTTTACGCTACCTCAGGGAAGAATGGGACTCTACCGAGGTCAGTATGGTCGGAGAGTCTTCTCAAAATGTTGGCTGCATCGAGGAACTCAAACTCATTAAAATAAAAAAGATGAAAGTAGTACACCTCATCCGCATCTTAGTCCGACTTCTTAGAAGCCTCAACTTTTTTTTTCTCGTTCACATAAGTATATGGAACGCAAACTTTTAATTTTTTTCTTAACGTCGTCGAAACTTTTTTTAAAATGGCTCACCCAAGCGGTTACTTTGGTAGTTCCAAAGGCACTCATGTTTTTTAAGTAAATTAATTAAATGAATAACCTCATTCTGCGATACATGCCACTCCGCCATTTTTCTTTTGTGTTTCACAATATAAAGTCCGACTTGATGTCCGAAGGCGATGTTTGGAAAAAATGTCCGACATCTATGTATGTCCATCCGAATGTCTGGTCCGAAAACTACCAGTCTAAACGAGACTTATTTATGTCATGATAGAAATCTTAACACCGCTGATGTCTCGTGGAGACGGGGTGCAATGGAAAGGTGCAGAGTGCTGTTAGAACGTCAAGGGTCGCGCGTATTTGTTTTAACGCCACAGCTTAAAAATACGAACGGAGACCTACCATCAGAAGTCACTGCAACCCAAACTATAATGACAGCGCTGGTTTCCTAGGAGCCATTCGTGGTCAAAATTATCGTACGACCTCTTTGGCAAGTAAACTCGCTTATGGACATCTTGCTCAGAGAAGCACTCAGAGAAGACGGTGTTTATCAATTGACACTTGCAAATGGATCGATTCCTTTGCTCTGTCCAGTCTAACTTTTTTTTGTTCAGATCAGTGAGATCGTGCACTTTTAGAAATTTAAAGGCTTTGAGTCCGAGCTAATTTTTCAAAATGTGTTACATCGTGTCCCTGATTATGCTTAGCTCAGAAACCATTTTTCTTCCGCTACGCCTAGAATTTCGTTGATTTTGGCCTTCACATTAGGAATTATTTTTGACAGAGTAGTTGCCTTTTTTTAGATCACCTCAATAGCGTTCTAAAATGCTGCCCGTTTCGTGGAAACACGACACGGTGGGATACACACCATATCACGTAAACATTTTATTCTTACAATTTCAAATGTTCCATCTCAAGAAAAATAGTGGGTTGTAATTTTCGTACCAAAGAAGGGCAGTAGCACTATTACGAGTATACTCGTATACGCTTGTTGACAATTTAAATGAACTAACGGTTGTCAAAGTTTCAATGCGCTGTCATTCGCAGTTTGGCAGACACACATTAATGTAGTATAGTATGTAACAATCTCATAGCAGGTTAGGATGATTTTTTTGCTATTTAGTTGTTCACTGTTCTTTTTTGACAGTTCATGCGTGTTTCGTGACATGATGTGTCAAAGTCAAACATTTTAGTTAGCATTGCCATTTTATAATGGAAGGTCTTAAATTCGAACGAACTAAATTGAATGTTGTTATCAATATTCGTGCTCTGTGAAAAATATTTTTCATACACTTCGATCATTTTACGAGCAAGCTGAGCAAATTACGCCCCAATTTCACGCCTTTACCAATATGCGTGGATTGCGTGCAGAGGAAAATATTATCACCGTATCCGATAGTTTTGAGGAAAAGCGTGATTTGTCCATCCGTCGGCGTCGAAGCAATTGGAACTGGGTTACTCGGCTTAATGGAAGATTTTACGGATTCTGGTCTTATAAAATGCAAGCCTTAAGAAAGCTAGTGGATGATTCGCTTTTTATTTGAAAAATCGTCTTCAGCGACGGAGCTTACGACGGAGCTTATTTCTGCTTGAATGGATATGTCAATAGACTAAACTGACGTACTTGGTTCGATGAGCAACATCAGGCAATACAAGATAAGCCAATGTGATCTTAAAAATGCATTATGTTGTGCGATTTATGGTCCGGCATCATTGGCCCATCATTATCATTCTATGATTCTGAACTTTTTTTTGGGCAAAATGCATGGGTTAAGCCTGGTCGGTTGGTGGTTTCAGCAAGAGTTCGGTAAGCTATTTATTGCTCGTCTTAGACTGGTTAATTAGCTGGATCACTATGCCGATAAGCCGACGTTAATTACAGCCGTGGAAGATAGCATCACACGTGTTATTAGTGAGATACCAGCTAATATGTTTGAAAAAGCGAATAAAAATGTAACTCTCCGAATGAACTACTTAAAACATAACCTGAGTTAACAGAATAAACAAAATAACCTTTAAAAAGTAAATGGCAAGCACAGATTTATCAACTCACATAAATATTTTACACACTTTTGATCTTTTCTGTGCTTTCCCTAACAATAAAAAACCAAACGCTTAAAAAATTATATAATGATTTCATTTTTTTTTTCTGATTCACATATGTATTTAACTTAGCTAGCAATCATCTCAGTTAGTTTCTGTGGATATCAGCTTTTATTTAATTACTGCTTAGTAAAAAATCTTTATGGGATTCCGAACACAGTATTTCTGTACCATGCGCCCTTAATGGCTTAGCCAAAGTAATGTTAGTCTTATTTTAAAATTAGATCTAGGTGATACGATAAGTCATAAAATCCAAAGCTATCAATGAATTGCAAGATCTGCTAAATATGAAAAGTCGTGCACGTCCATTACGCCAATTTCAGACAAAAGTCGCTTATCAATGTTCGATCACGCAATCCATTCACTGAAACGATCGGCCCAATGATACCTCCAGCCCAACAGCCATCTGTCACCATTGTGGTTGGTGATGTTGTCCCACTATTTTTCCCGAAGATTTTTAGTTTTTTTAAGTCAGCAATAGATGTCGTTGTGCGTGGTTTAAACTGGAGCTTAAAGGCATGTGGCCAGGATCTACAATATATGCAAAATTCGGTACATAGTAGTCGCGGATAGCCACAATTCCTGTGATTCCTCTCTTTTCAGTCACACTCACAACCTTTGACCCATCTGGAGTACTCACATCACTAATATGCTAATCAAAAGTCATTGCTATGATAGTTAGGTGCTAGCACTTCAAGAAAAGCGCGTGTCATTTTTAAATGACACTTCTTGTTGGATGGACCTTTACCCAAAAGTAGGCAAAATTCCAATGTGGAAAAAAATTAAAGATTGTCATATGAATACGCTGCAGCTTCCATTTATTGATCCCCATTTTCTCTTAGCTTTTAACAAATATTCTTTCAACCTTTCGGTCGGGTATAATAACACGGTTGAATGAACGGCATCTTTGCCACTTGAGCCTCATAGAACTTGTCACGAATTTTCAATTGAACTTGATTATCAACTTTCTTCAAATCCTCCCTAATGTATCCCATTGCAATACTTCCACCAAGACTTGGACTCGGACAACCGCTGGTTATAATACCGACAGCAGTTTCGTTATGATATACTTCAATTCCGGCTCTAGCTGGTGGTCCCTTGGACATTTTGAAGCCAACGCGCCGGCGATCGACGCCATTTTTTAGCTGCTCATTGATCCGCTCGGCTCCGGGGAAGTTTGCTTCAACACGACGGCGTTTTGCTGTAATACAATTGTATATCAATCGATCTGAGTGAAATCCAAATGTCTGTATGGTCTTACCGACTAACCAAGCCAAGGTGGCTTCGATGGGCGATGTTTCAGAGTCAATATCTGAGCCATAAAGACAAAGGCCAGCTTCTAATCTATACAAAGGAAAAACAAGAGTCATCTTATCTGATTTCAGAAGTACAGAGTTAGTTACCTCAGAGTATCACGTGCACCAAGACCGGCCATCTTAACGCCTTCTACCCCCAGCAAAGCTTCCGTCACATGCTTGATTTTTTGTGATGGAACTGATATCTCAAAGCCATCCTCACCCGTATAGCCGCATCTTGTTATGCGGCACCCATCAACACCGGCAATCTCAGCGAGTGTTGTTGACATAAAATATAACGTTTCTAAGCTCGTTGTGGTCAGTGTCTTTAAAGCTGACGCACTAGTGGGACCTTGTAGGGCAATGAGTGACCGATCACTCGGCGATAAGAACTCGATCGAAACGTCTCGCTTATCAGCTGTATGTTTGCTCTGCACATCAAGCATGATCAAGTAGGTGAGCTTAAAAAACACATATTTTTCAACTTACCACTGCTTCAGTCATGGTAGCCATGTCCTGCTTTCTCATCGCAGCGTTGGACACCACGTACAACAGATCGTCGTTGATTTTCGATACGATCAGGTCGTCGAGGATGTTCCCCTTTTCGTTTGTGAAGACAGTCAATGTCCCGGTGTTGGGTGCCAGACTTCGAATGTCTGCCGTACAAATAGACTCGAAGCATGCGATAGCGTCCTTGCCACGTACGAATGTTTGCAGCATATGTGAGACGTCAAAGATCGAGGCGTGCTTACGTGTATGCACGTGAGATGCTGCAATCCCTTGATCGGAGTATTGCACCGGCAATAGGTATCCACCAAAGTTAACAATTTTCCCACCCCTGTGCACATGGAAGTTGTAGAGTGCAGTCTTTTCGGCAGTCGGTGCTGCAGTCGATGCAGCACGAGATAGCTGAACAACATTTCGAGCGAATCGCGACATTTTAGACCATAAAAACTAACAAAACACACTAAAAGCACTCCGCTAACCGCACCGAATGTTGTTTAATCTCAAGCAGAAGTCAATCGACTGGAAATTATGTGATTGCTGTGCTCGATCAAAGAAGCAAAAAGCTCTCTGCGTTGTTGATGGTAGTCGGCTTTATCGCTGTAATTTTCACTTATGACGTGATTACATTACATTACAGTATATTTCAATTGAGTGGAAATTAAGCGTACGAGTCACTCCAATGAGCGAATTGAGGAGCTTTAGACAATGATGGGAGATAATCAAGTGACACTTGGCTTTCGGGGTATATTCGTATCTTCCAGTAGTCAGCGGTGGTTGTCGATCGCTGTTTCTTAATTTTTTTGATGATTTCTAATTTGAATAAGCTCGATGTCAAACACAAAATAAGTTCCCATACATACATACCTCACCCTATGTACGTCTTATTGTGACCCAAATAGCACTGCTATACTCTTACAATTTCTGTTTGACATGAATCTATGTTAATAGAGGCTTCTGAGCATAACTACTTGGGAACTCTATATTTGGAGCTCATGCCGATAAGAAGCAGCACACGATGGTCCCGAGTTCTTGGAGCAAGTGAGTATTTAGCCACGGAAGCTGGGAGTCGCGTTTAATCTTATCGAATGCAATTCCGCGCTCAAAAACAACTAACAGCCTCGGACGAGGATAAGACCCCAATGCTAGCCAAAACTATGGCTCGTCTTGCTGACAACATACGAATTCCTCGTTGGAATTGCAATTCTTTTAGGCGACCCACGTATCGACCCAATTTTCAGATTTTTCAAAAGATCGGAAGTGCTGGCTATGTTGAGGCTGACCGAACTAAAGGCACGATGGATAAGGGCAAACCTCTGGGTAAAGCAATTAACAGGGTTAGGTCGGCGGAGGTATCTCTTACCGAAGCCCATGCGATCCTCTCGTCTACGGCGTCGACGTCGGCGGCTAGGAAAGGCTACTAGGAGGCACAAATATGCTAGCACTTTTACATGCGATAACACTTCACCTCTTACTGGTGGGGACAACTTCCCAATAAGAACGTGCCAGGTTTCCAAACTGGTGGAGCTGGAAATGTTCAGAGTCCTGCTATGGTAGCAGCTATCGCCGAAAAAGGCGCCTGACAGACAAAATCTGACCGCAGAAGGAAAAGCGGTTTCGGATCTCAACAAATAATAATAATAATAATAATAATAAAATTCTTTATTTCATAGAAAACACAAAGTAAAAATATATGATCAAATAATTACAAAGATTTTAAATTTCAATTGCTTCAACAAAATAAATACATATATAAATAAAAAGGTTAATATACATGTTATTCTATGAAATAATTAGGGACATTCAAATGCCATAAAGACATGTGGCGAATGTTCCATCAGTTCACATTAAAGAGTTCAAAACAATATATTGATGTGTATAGTAGTCAACAGGAATGAAGAAAATGATTGTACATATATTCGTGAATAAAAAAGCAAGAATGCGAACAACAAATTCAGAGATCCAAAAAAATTTCCTGGTTAACAAAAGTTAGATAAACTATGCACCAAGAAAGTTATCTATTATACAATGGTCATATTGAAAGAGCCAAGATTTAATATTTCTTAAAAATACAGATTTCACTCTCTCGCATCTGAGACCTTCCGGTAAGACATTAAACAAACGAGGCGCAGTGACGTAATAGAAGTGAGAAAAGTGTGATTTTTTTATTGTAGGTACTATAACATAGTTTCTATTGTTGACACGTAAGTTATATTCTTCATGGAATCTAACTGCATAATATCCAGATTTGTCAAAAAATATAGCTAGGACTTTGTAAAAATATAAGTGCCTTAATGGAAGAATTCTTAGATTCCTGAACAACTCAAAACTAGGAGTTTTTCGGCCAACCTTACACATGATGCGAATTGCATGTTTTTGTTTAATAAGTAGAGGCTCTATTTTATTGAAGTGTGTACCACCCCAACATGACAGTCCATACTGCAACTTAGACTTAAACAAACCGTTGTACACTAACCTTAAGACTGACTTATTACAATAAAGACTAAGGTGATAAAGTTGTCTCACAACTTTGTCCAGATATTTCTTCAAGTAAGTGGTGTGGTCCTTCCAATTGAGCTTAGTATCCAGACTGATACCAAGGTATTTGAAGCTAGAAACACGTTCAATATCGAAGCAACCATTTGAGCAGTTTTCATTTTCATTAAATGATTGGACACTATTTAAAGGAAATCTGGAACAACTGGCCGAGTGATATTGGAGGACCATATCATTACTTATTGAGCCTATAAGATTAAATAACATGAATTTAGTTTTGTTACTTATTACTAATTTATGCAGTTGAAACCATTTCCGCAATATATCTAAGTCATTATTCATGTCAGTATATACATTGAAGTAACACTTGTTTGAATAACTTAGAGCCGTATCATCAGCAAATGCTGTAATTTTGCCTTTGAATGATTGAAGGAATAACGAATTTACAAATATTAGAAATAATATAGGACCCAACACTGAACCCTGCGGGACACCTAAATTTATCGTATTCTCAGAGCTTAGAATATTGCTAATCTTTACCTTTTGCTTACGATTTATTAAGTAGGACGTGAACCAGTCATGTACAAAGCCTCTGAAACCAGCATTATACAACTTCTCCAGTAGCAATGAGTGACCCACCATGTCGAACGCCTTAGTTATGTCGATGAATAAAGTAGCAGGAACTTCAGAGTTGTTTAAACTAGTGTAAATTTCGCCACATAACTTTAACAAAGCATCCTCTGTTGATCTACCACTGCGAAAACCGAACTGAAAGTCACTAAAATACTTGTACTTATTTAGGAAGGACAACATTCTAGACTTAATGCCTTTCTCCAAAACCTTTGAAAATACTGATAGAAGGGATATTGGGCGGTAGTTGTTCAAAGCTGTTGTGTCCCCCTTCTTATGCAGTGGGACTACTACAGCCATCTTGAGTATGTCAGGAAACACCCCTTTCTGAACACTAAGATTGAAAATATGACACAAAACATCTGTAAGATAGAGCGATATCCTTTTAAGAATCCTGCTAGAAATCATGTCAAAAGATGAAGAATTAGAATTTCTTAGTGAAAGAATTATTTTATGCACTTCATAGGAAGTAAATTTATCGAAGAAAAAACTTTCACGTTGAAAATGTTCCTGTTTAATTAAATGCTCGAGATGACATGAAGAGCAAGCGTTCGCTGTCGGATCATTACCAGTTGTAATATTCGAAAAATGGTCATTAAATAAATTAGCAACCTCTAGAGGCTCCGATACAGTGGCATTATTATTATTTATAACTATATCCAAGTTGGATGTATTTCTATTTAAAATTTCATTTACAACTTGCCACTCTTTTTTAGTGTTTCCAGCACTTTCAAAAAGTCTTCTATCAAAATAAGTATCTCTACAAAGAGTAATTTCATGTTTCAGTTGACGGCATAATTTATCGTAATAACATTTTAGCCTTATATTGTCAGGATGTTTAAGAAGACGTGTGCATAATTTATGTTTCTTTTTTATTTTCCTTAAAAGGGGCAGCGTCATCCACTGCTTAAGACATTTTAATTTATTAGTGGTTTTATTTAATTTCAAACTGCAATTCGATATATGGGACTGAAGTTTCCTAATAAATAAATCAAATGCGATAGAAGGCTCGCTCACACTGTAGACATCATCCCAAAACTCAAAAGCCAAGGCTGATTTAAGGCTAGTAAAATCAATTTTTTCAAATGTATTGACATCAAATAGCTTTGTTCTGTAAACATCAGAATCAAGTTGGATACTCGTTAAAAAATGATCAGATATTTTTAGATCGAGTACAGCAGTCTTGTAACGGATTGAATTGTTCCTATGAAGTCTAATGAAGATATGATCTAAACATGAATTAGAATATAGGCCTACCCGGGTAGGTTGGTTTAACAGAGTTTCAAAACCGTACGAGGACATGACTGATAAGAAAGAATCTACATCAGGAGAATCAGCTAAAAGATTAACATTAAAATCACCTAGAAGCACTATATTTTTACATGATTGATTATCCAAAAACCGAGAAAATTCTTCCAAAAAGACAGTTATTGCAAACGAATGTAGTCTATAAATACCAATAAAACTGTAGCTCACACCAGATATTTTGCAATCTAAGCGAATTATATCAACACTATTAAATACGTAGTTAAATACTTCACAAGATATATCACTTCTACAAAACACTGCTACCCCCCCAGAACAATAAGTATGATTACAATTAGCAAAAAAATTGAAGTTGGGTATACAAAAATTAGATACTTCATAATCGTAAATCCAAATCTCCGAAAGAAAGATAAGGTCCGGTAAATGGTCTAATGAAGCGAGATGGGAAAAAAAGGTGTCAAAGTTCTTTCTAAGACTTCGGATATTTTGATGAATAACCGAGAAGCCTGAGAGTGAATCTATGTTTGGATGATCAATACAAAAACATTTAATAACATCAGAAGAAGAACTAAAATTATCATTATCAGACATAATTAATATACAAATTTAGATAAATCTTCAAAACTACTAATTTTAATAACCTTATCTCCGTCCATCCTTCTGACAAGTACATTTGAATTCCTAATCCAAACATATTTTAATTTGTTTTCTTTTCTCAGCTCTCTTGCCTTATCCCATAGCGAACGTGTATAGCTCGTGAGACAATCATTTATGTAAATTCTGCTGTGTTTGTTGTTATTACTGCTGTTGCTGCTGCTACTGGATTTTTTATTGAAGACAGTGGAGGATAGCTTGATTTTTTGCTCACGCAGTTTCTTCATTATTTTTTCTTTCCGCGCGAGAGATGTAAAGTGAATGCATGCGATGTTCAGAGGTGCACTGTTTTTTACATTCTTCTTTTCTCTGCGGTTTTTAATGTAGCAGAATTCAATTTCGCTGGTATTCATACTCTCACCAATACCATCTATTATCAGCTGCATTACCTTCTCTTTGACATTATCCACTGTTAGGTCGGGGATACCAACAATGTCGACAGCTCGCTGCTTTTCTCTTTGCTCCAGGATGTTCAGCTTCATTTCAATATTATTTAATTTTTTAGTTAGAGTGGCATTATCATCTTCGAGAGAACGGATTCGAGCGAGGGCATCCATATTCAGCTTCTGGAGTTTAATTATTTCTCCATAGAGCATGTTGTTGGTAATTTTTTGCTCCCGTGAGTCATTCATATTGGAGATATTATTCGCGCTGGAGAAGGGCGAATTAAGAGAATTGGTTAAACTTTCAGTTGGGACAGCATTTGAACAACTAATCTCTTGCAGTATGGTGTTGTGGTCACTTGCAGAGGGAACTTTGGTAGAATTGGCTTCAAGAGTCCGAACCGGAATAATAGCGGAATTGTCAGCAATTATAGATTTTCTTCTTTGATTGACACAATTAACACACTTGTACCCTTGGCTACTCTTAATCAAGAAGTCAATGTCTCTTTTATCCAATTTGGCGCACTTTGCATGATGATACTGTTTACAACTCGCGCATTGGATTTTTAAATCATTTCTTTCGATTTTTGAATTGCACAAATCGCACTTCATGTTTGTATTAGCTTTTAAATTCACAAGAAACTTTTAATTACAATATAAATAAATTGTTAACTTAAAATTTGCACTATTAGGCTTAGTCTGTAGACATACGTAGACATACGTCTTATAATACGTCTTATCAACACATCTTCTTCCTTTGTACTTGGGATTTATTATGACAACCCTTAACTGGCAAGGCTGTCCCAGAGCGGCGTCCGAAGCTCGAACCGAAAAAGGTAAGAGCGTTCCCAAACGGAAGACGGCCACCAGGGACAGCCTTGCTGGGGTGGGAGAATGTAATATCCCTCCTACGACGTGGCTGCGGGTAATCGAAGTAATAAGGCAGATGCGGCGATCGACACAGATCAAAGCAAAACCTGAAGACGAAGAGAACAAAACGTCGAAAGCGGGCACTTTACATAACAAAACCCCTTCCTCCGCAAAGGAGATGACCTTAATAAGTTGATAGACTATCTACTGACAGTGACAGTAGAATGATCAGCGTAGGTTGCAAACACTGGGAGGAGGTCTGCTGTGATGAATGACACCTTCTTGCTGAGCTGTTTTCTAAAGCGGACATCTGCCTGGATCAGAAGCATAGTACCAAAAATTCTCCTTTGGGAACTACTACCTATCAGGCCTTCTCAAATGAACGCGCACCATTTGCTAGATTTCGGGAGAACCTGGAAACAAGTTAGATGTGCTGACACGATGGCGTGCGTAAAATGCGGAATTTGACACAGGGGCCTGGAATGTCAATTCCTACAAAGGGAGTAAGGGGTCTCTGGAAAAACAAGGCTTCACTCTTCTTCACTTGTTTTTTTGTTTTTTTTTAGGGATCGCGGAGGTTAAAGTGTTACACTTTTATTGTGCTTGTCACAAAATCTGGACGAGGCAGTTGGTTAGTGTCGAAGATGTTCGTTCACTATTTCCCGGGGGTTGTTGTCCTAGATAGGATTCGAGAGATTCGACTGAATTTGTTGAGTTGGTTATAGTTCACAGTAACTTTTTGGGTGCTATATTGGAAATGCAAACAGAGTATGGATTTTGAAGCAATCGAGTGTTATGCGAGTGTTATTCACAACTGATGTTGTTACAGTATTTTGGTATAGCAACAGTTGTTGGCTATGGACAGACTTGAACTGCAGACCTTCCACTGAACAGTCGGTGATGATTACCATTGTACCATGACCATTGTAGGAATGGATAATGGCACTATCGGGACTCTGAAATCTGTGTACGATTCATCTCTACTTTGGCCTTAGTGAGGTTCTATTCAATTTTGATGTCAGGTAATCGAATGGAACGTGCTCTACATCCTAAATCTTTGATTTTTACTCCGATCAATCTACAGCATTGCATGGCTGCTACCGCTCTTCTCAGTGGGCGGGGGTCCAGCGCTTTCCAGAGTTTTCTTTCAACGCGAAAACGGCCGACTGCACTTTCGTGAATATTTTTCGGAAAATATGCTGCTCTATTTCAATCAGGGATATACGCAATCTTAATAGCAATGAACTAGCACAAGCGGAAGGGAAAAAGAATATGCGTTTGGATGATAGCAAGTCTGTACTCAAAGCTGTTTCCAACCAAAATTAGTATATGGCCTCAAGACCTTTTTGAACAAAGCCGGAAGAGCAATTTCAATATTCACGCTTACATATCGGGTCCGCCAAATAATTTTTTTTTTTTGAAAATGCTATAAAAAAAACTGCTGAATATTTTCTCAAATTTCTTTTTTTATTTGAAAGTACAATCCTTCCGGTTAATAATGGAAAATAATTTCATTCAAATGGCTGCCTCGGCTGGCCATGTAGTAGCCTACACGATCGGTCCAATTTTTAAGCACATTATCGATTGTGTGCAGCTGTATTTCACCAATGGCTTCACGAATATTGTCTTTTAAAGCGTCAATTGTCTCTGGCTTGTCGGCGTAACACTTATCTTTGACGGCACCCCACAAATAATAGTCCAACGGTGTCAAATCGCAGCTCCGAGGTGGCCAAACGACATCAGCTCTGCGGCTGATAATGCGATCTTCAAAAACAGGGCGCAAAACATCGAGTGTAGCTTCGGCTGTGTGGCACGTAGCGCCGTCCTGTTGAAACCAAATGTTGCCAATATCCTCCTCTTCAATTTTTGTGAACAAAAATTCGTTCAACATGGCCCGATAACGATCGCCATTGACTGTAACGGCCACTCCTTGCTCATTTTCAAAGAAAAATGGCCCAATTATGCCTCTGGACGAATCCGACATGAGCTAAGTGTTACCATTCACGAAATAAGCACTACTTGAAAAAAAAAAACGTTAGATGGCGGACCCTTTATATGGGTCCCAGGTCACTATGAGAGCCCAAGAAAAGAGATCTCTGATGAAATCGCCTGAATGAGCTCCGAGGAGGGTTCCTCAGTACCAGAACCTGCTTTAGGTCTACATGCTTCGACGCTCAATTCCTATATCAACAATTGGGTATTTAATAAAAACAATCGTAGATGGAAGGAATATCCGGGATGCAGGATGACTAAACGCGTACGCCTTGATGTCTGCAAGAAGTCCGCAACATCTTTCTTATCCTGAAGGAGAATTGATTGCAACAGACTTGCGGGCGTCAATACGGCCCATTACACTTTTGCATCTCCGCATGCTTGGCATCAGTGAGACGCCCAGATGTACAGTATGTTGCGAGGAGGATGACATAGCTGAACACTTTTTCTCCGACTGTCCCGCTTTCGCTCGTCGCGCATGGTGGTACACCATTGCAGCCGACGTGGTTTGTGGCGAATTTCTTAGCTCTAACATCACTGAAGCTCCTCCTCACTTTTCTCCGGACAACGGAGAAAATACAATAAAGAATGGTGTGTGTCTGGTAGTTTTTTTTTTGTTTTATTAGTTCATGCAGATTCAAGACACAATCTGGACGGGGTGCACATGGTTTGTGCCAAAGATGTTCATTCATTACTTTTCGGGGGTGGCTGTCCTAGATAGGAATCGAGAGATTCGGCTCAATTTGTCGCGTTGGTTGTAAATAGTTCACAGTACCTTTTTTGTTTCCATGTCATTAAGGCGTTATATTGGAAATGCACACACAAAGTATGAATTTTAAAGTGATTTTATACTGCGAGTGTTATGCCTTCGCCGCATTTTTTTGATCACCTCTCTTTCACAACTGATGTTGTTGCACAGTATTTTGGTATAGAAATTGTTCTTGGCTATGGACAGACTTGAAATTTTGATTCTGACACAGGCCAAGCTTTATTCCTTTTCAAAATTAACCTTTTTTTGAGCCCACCCAAAGCTCTCCCTAAGCTAAACCTCGAGTACCCCGATATAAAAGCAATAACACAATACAAGACAAGTAGAGAAATGCATTTAATCCTTGAACTGACCGCAGTCAAATGTAACATTTTCGACTGAATGAAGTAATCAAACTCAAAGTAAAGAAATTTGTTTCATTTTTTTTATGCGATTAAGTTTTACAAACAATTTTACAAATGTGTTGAAACTTGTTGTTTCTTTAATATGTTGTTGATTTTCTCTTTTGATATACATACATAGTTTCCCGAAAAATCATTTAATTCTATCATATGTATCTTTTCCGACAATCTATTGAGCAGTTGTTTCACACTTTCTATATTATATTGTAAATATATAATCATTTCAATCTGAAATTTTAATATTCGATGCAATCACTAATAGGATACACGATCAATAGGACAGAAATATTAATTTACAAACACAACAATGGCTTTCATTATATATCTAACATCGCTTATAAAATATTTATACTTCTTTTGGTAACAAATAATATATATTTATTTGTATTTTTTTTTAACCTACATTCTAGTTTAAAACAATGATATATAGAGCAGCCGGGTGCCCTTTCTCTATATGTATTCATCTATCGTTTCACGTTTTGTATAAATAAATTGATTTTTTCATCTCTTGATTCTTTTGTGTCAATACAAAATGGTTGTGTATATATATTTAACATTTACTATATTTGCTAGTTTATATATAAATTTATTAATTTTTTATTTGGTTGACTTCGGCTTTGAATGCGTTGCGAGATGGGAGAAGGTTTAAGGGTATCTTTGAGATATGTAGATATGTATACTCAAAAGTTCAGTAAATCTTTTTAGTTATTAAAGCAATTGTGTAATTAAGTTATTTTAAAATACTTAAATATATTGTTTTATAGTTGAAAGAAGTTTTGTTGCTTTTACTTTATTTATAAAAAAGAGAACACAATTGATAGTATAATATTATAGCTCAAGGAAGAAAGAGTAAAATTCAAATGAATTAGTATTGCTATAGCTTTTATCGGTTTTTGTTTAATTAATTTTTTTTATTATTTATTCTAGTTTTAAAAAATAACACTTTGTATTGTCAAAAATTATCATCATAATTTGTGGTTTTATTCATAAACAATTTTACCTTGCTGTTATTAATATAAAAATATTTATTTGATTTTTTGTTTAGTATTAATTTATTTTTGGCTTCGATTTTAAAATAATTTAAGACGAAGGAAATGTTGTGCTTATTTTTAATTGAGCTTAAGAGTAAGTACTAGTTAAGGAAAATGAATCAAAAAAATTTGCTGTATATACGAGAATATTTGAATGAAAAACTACGAAGGCTAATAGGAAGAATTCTTGGAACATTAATTTCTGTCTTTGGCAAGTGTGCCTTAAAATTTGTTCTTGTTAGGTCCAAAGTTGGGTAGAAAATACCACTTTTAGTAGCAATGAGATATATACTCAAGCATTCTGTTCGGTCTAAATCTGAAGGCGTACACATCTCGTACGCGAGCTTAAGTTTCACAAGCTAGACAGTCATAAAATGATCTACGTCTTTCTCACTATTACCATACTAGTCCTTCTGACTGCTGTAGTACTTTCGACTTTCCAGCGTTTGGTAACGTACTCTCGGGGCTGACTTCGATTACTATACGCATGGAGACTACACAAAATTCTATTTTCCATAAACAAGGTCTACAGTCTACTATGCAATAGGTTTTATATATTGTTTGTACTTTTTTTTTTTGAAACCGGATTCGTACTAAAGCACTTCTTTGGACTGCTATTTGCTTAATTGGAGTGTAAAGAAATCAACAAGAGTCCAAAAGCCAATTAAAAAACGTAGCTATATGCCAGTTGAACTTATTCCATACACGAGTAGGCATAGTATCCAGGAATCAATATGGTTTTGCATAAGAAGATGGGTAAGTTGTCCCTATATTTCGGAAGATGAGAGCAGACCTGAAAAGCTGGTTGATATTTTTGGTTCGTTAGGGTAATGGCAACAGACCCTGAATGACTACAAGCAGATTGACGGTGTCATTTTGATGTAAAAATGGTTATCGTGCAAGAGGTTCGATAGAATCGATTTTTAAAAGCATAATTCTTTAGGTGGTAAAGGCTTACAGGAATCTTACGGGTTGTAGTCCACAATTTTCATGTCCTTTTGACGCAAGTCTAAGGCTTGTGGAATCGGAGATGTTACAATCGTATAGTAGTCAAATTACGAATAAATTGAAAAAAATGTGTGCCAAAATGTGCAATGGATTAAGGCAAGTAGAATAGGGCGATTGTCTCCTTTTAGGCAAAAGTTTGTTGTTTGAGAAACAGCACCAGTAGGGGATCGTTAGCTGAAAGTCGAGACTTAAGATATAATATCGCTTGAAAGACGTATGTGCGGTATGATCACTAAGTACCGGGAATTTAAAATTCGAATGAAATGCTTTTGACCGATTTGGTTATTATTTGTTTTTTAATTGCTAGACCCTATAGTGACGTCCGTGTCTAACTTGAGTAGAATCAGATGATTAGTATTTGTTAGCTTGAAATTTTGTGCTGATTCATTGAAAATGTTGCAAAAAGCCTTTGGGAGTCTGCTTCATCAAAAACCAGAGCATACGTGAAGTCGTGAAGTGGTTGAAGGCCTTTGCCTGGGCGCCCTCCCACATCAAATACCGATGAAAACGTTAAAATTGTGAAGACAACTCTGCTTGAAAATCATCATGTGAGAGTTCGAAATTTTGCTAGTGAGCATAGCATACGGAACCGTTCAGTACCTTGTTGTAAATATTTCGGGTAAGCGACGCGTTCTTTAGGCTTGTGCCTAAAGAGCTGAACTTCATGCAAACAGACCATCGAAAGAAAGTTGCTGATTTAAGAAGCCCAAAGTGATCCAAACTTCATGAAACGGATCATTTCAGGAAACGAGACATGGATCGCGCAAACAATCCAATAATCATCTGAATGGCGCCTCGAGAGGGAGCCGCTACCGAAAACACCCCGCCAAAGGCTTACCGTTCCGGTCAACTAGAAGCTTTACCTTGGTGTTTTAGAGCGTTTAAGAGACATTTCACAATTCCACTGAAGGAATCTGATATTGAGAAAACCGCATTCTCTATCAACCATGGCAAATACGAATTCACTCGGTTGCCATTTAGACTAAAAAACGCTCCATCGGTTTTCCAGAGAGCCTTGGATGTCATCCTACTCGAGTGCATTGGAAAATCATGTTATGTGTATATCGACAACATCATCGTTTTTAGCGAAGACGAAGTCCAACATGCTAAACACATAGAGCAGATTTTTGACATCCTAAACAACGCCAACATGAAGGTCCAACTGGAAAAATGCGATTTCTTCAAGCCAGAGGTGGAATACCTCGGATACCTCATTTCTCATGAAGGCATAAAGACCAATCCAGCGAAGGTCGGATCCATCGTAAACTTCGCCATTCCAAAAACCCTCAAGGAACTAATATCATTCCTGGGCCTATCAGGTTACTACCGTCGCTTCGTCAAGGACTACGCGAAGCTCGCAAAACCACTCACAGCCCTTCTTAGAGGAGAGGAAGGCCAGTCTTCCAAAATGCCCATAAGGTTAGATGAAGCGGCAGTTGAATATTTTAATAAAATCAAAAATTCATTCGTTTCCAGGGATATAGTTTTAGCATACACCGACTATAATAAACCATTCCATCTCCGCACGAAAACAACACAGAAACAAATCATCCCACGCAAGAATGGCTGGATAAACAGTGACCTACATACGTACGTAGGTTGTTTCGGGGATGGGGCTGGGGGACTTTCAAAACTGATGATAGATCTGTTTCAATCACATGTTTTTTACATCTCACTGATTGATGCTGCCGTACTATATCCTAACGCACTAGGTAATCAATATCCTGCCTGCTTTGCTGGACATCTAGTAGAACGCTCTCATTTGTTTGGTCTTTCCTTTACTTTCCAATATTTGAATGACTTGACATTGCCCATTTATGCTCAGCAGTATATCTCCAATGTGAGACAGACATTGAATAGTATTATCTGTGATGCAGAGGGAGGTGATCAGGAAAATAGTGGGAAAATGCTTGCCATAACCAGAAATTTGTTGCAGATTGCTCATTTTTCTAGATCGACACTGTTTATCATCAAAGCATCCTTTTCAAACTGAGAAGGATTTTGTGATCAAATTTTGCTCATCAAGGCGGTTTTCAGGGACATAAGGATATATAGAAGTTACTTTTCAACCAAGAATTCAACAGAGGTCTATCTGCTTTTGCTCAGCGGTTAGAAGAGCTGGAAAACACATTGTACAACACAAAAATGGCAGACTTCGCTATGAAAGCAGGAAAATTATCTGCAGATGCAGCTTCCACGAGGTTGAATTTGAACAGCAGTGATTCTCACTTAAGAAGTCTCGTCGGAAGTCCAATGGAAAACGTCGGCTAGCGGCAAATGCCAAAGGAGGTAGGTGACCTTTCGTCACCTCCGAGGTGCGTAATTTAAAATTAAATTAAATAAAATAATTAAACAGTGATGATTGTAAATCCCTTCTCATCTCGGTCGCACCGTACGACGGCAAAGATCCTTGGATCAGCTCGAGATCATCGCTCAAAATCAACGCTGGACTGAAATGCAAAAAGGAGAAGTGTTGGCCGCGAATTTAAGAGGCGATGCATTGTCTGTGCTAGGAGCACTACCACATGGACATCCACCAAGTTACCCAGTGCTAAGAACGTGGCTCCGACGATCGCGTTTCGATAAAACCCAAACGTCCTTAGAAGTGGGGGAGGAAACGCTAAAACCATCAATTTCGTGAAACTAATAACCGCCAACATACGAGGGCAAACGTTGGTGGAGCAAGACGGAGAGCCCTCAACAATAACAACAAGCAACAAGTCCAAGAAGAAACAGAAGAACAAACTGCTGGCTATAGGTGCTTTCTCACTGGGTTCAACTAGTTTACTCGTCGACGGGTTGGTGAATGATCGGAAATTTAGTCTGCTGATTGACACATGCGCTGCGGTATCTCTCTTAAATAGCGCATTGGTCAAGCCGAACACCTTGAAGAATACAACATACCGCGTAAGAGGAATTACGGGGACAGAAATCGAGTCAAAAGGTGGAAGTGAAACAACTGTTGAATTCCAAGGCCTCTTGTTCCACCATGAATTTTTAGTTTAGGACGTCGATATAGCATGTATTCTTGGCATCGATTTCCTTCGAGGGAAAGGCTTTTCATCGAAGGAGAGGCCTGTACCACTTCGAGTACGTGGAGAAAATCATCGAGTTTGCGCAGCGGAAAAGCAGACTCTTCCTGCCAATTCAGAAGTTTTGCTTGAGGGAATACTGCCTAATACTAAAATCGACGTAAAGGAGTTAATGGTTGAACCATGTGGAGTATCGCAGCTACCATCTTCTGTGCATTTATCTATAACCCTGGTGGATAAAGCCCGGAGTACTGTGTAGGTACGTGTCTTCAATTCTAGTTCTGAACCAATCACCATCTAACGAGATACGGTTATTGGCGAAATCCAAGAAGTCGAAGTGGTTGACCTTGCAGCAGTGTCACTCAAGAGAACCGGATCACATTCGAGATATTGTACAGCAGGCGGAACCAGGACATATTCTCCAAGGGACCCTGTGATTTCGTACTTCGCTAACAAAACATAGAATCGACACTGGATCACAACAGTCGATCAAATTGCCATCCAGGCGCATACCACTTGCCAAAAGGGAGGAGGTAGTGAACTTATCCGAGACATGGAGGAGGGGGAAGTAATCAAGAAGTCGTCTAGTCCCTGGTCAGCCCCAATCGTCTTAATAACGAAAAAGGATGGTACGGCAAGATTTTGCGTCGACTACCGTAGGCTAAACAGCGACCAAGAAGGATTCCTAGCCTCTCCCACGAATGGACGACATACTCGGTAGCTTCTCTAGAGCTCGTTGGTTTTCCACCATAGACTTACAGAGTGGGTTTTGGCAGGTGGAAATTGAAGACGGGTACGGGCTTGGGGCAGTTTAGGGTAATGCCTTTTTGTCTCTGCAACGCCCCAGATACGTTTGAACGTCTCATGGATCGAGTGTTTTACGGCCTCTCTTGGGATGTTGCCTTATTTACATTGACGACATCATCGTGCATGGTAAAACCTTTGAGGAACATTTGGAAAACTTAGGGGGTGTTTCAGCGATTACAAAAGGCTAATTTGAAATTATGTCCACAAAAATGATTTTTCTTTAAGCAAGGCTTACGCCATTTGGGACATATTGTGTCGCGTAAAGGCATCAGGACTGACCCATCTAAAGCAGACGCTATAGAAGGTTGGAGCACTCCACGGTCTAAACGAGATATACGCAGATTCTTGCTCCTACTGCCGTAAGTTTATACAGGGATTCGCAACAATCGCCAAACCATTATCCCAGTTCACCCAGAGAAGCACAAATTTCTTTGGGCCGAAGCAGAAGAAGCTGCCTTCCAGCAACTCAAGGCAAAACTTGCGGCATCCCCTATTCTGTCGTATCCCAATCCAGAGGCAACATTTTGGACACGGATGCCAGCAACTGCGGAATTGGAGCAGTCTTAAGCCAAATTAAGGACGGAAACGAAGTGGTTGTGGAATACTTCAGTGCAAGTTTAAGCCGAGCTGAAACAAATTACTGTGTAACACGAAAAGAGCTTTTGGCGGTAGTGGTGAGCGTTAAACATTTCCATCACTATCTATATGGACGCAGCTTTATTATTCGGACTGATCACGCAGCACTGAGGTGGCTTTTAAATTTCAAGCAGCCGGAGGGACAGCTCGCCAGGTGGCTCGATCTCTTGCAGCAGTACGACATGGAGATACACCACCGTCCCAGCTCCCGTCATCTCAATGCAGATGCGCTTTTCAGACGAAGTTGTGGAGATTGTAGACATTGTCAAACTGCTGAGGCCAAGGATCGCGGGGGGACGAGCGACTATTAGCTAAAGTCTTTGCTGTCGAAATTCTTGGAGCTAACATAGAGAAGTTGCAAGACGAGGATTCATGCTTATCGCTAGTTAAATCCTGGGTGAAGAATAAGGTTAAACCGACAAGAGAAGATGTGCTCGCTGAGGGACGCGAAGTAAAAAGCTATTGGAGCCAGTTTGGGAGCTTAACTATGGAGGATAGGGTGCTGGTAAAGCTTTGAAAGAAAACCAATCAAATCACGAAAAGCAGTTGGTGACACCTCGTACTTTAATGCCAAGGGTGTTGCAAAATCTGCACATGGGATTAACCGGTGGACATCTGGGGCGTACCAAGACGCTGGCGAAAGTAAAAGACAGATTTTACTGGATTGGTCAGACTGTCGACGTTTTCAACTGGGCCTTTGCCGAAAACATCGCGGATTAATCGATACATAGTTGTGCTGATGGATTATTTTACTAAGTGCCCTGAGGCATTCGCCCTTCCGGATCAAAAAGCCGAGCTGGTGGCATCGAAACTCGTGGAAGAAGTATTCAGTCGTTTTGGAATCCCCCATGTCCTGCACTCTGACCAGGGTCGCAATTTTGAGTCAACAATTTTCCAACATAGTACGAAGTATCTTGGCATCGAGAAAACCCGAACGACACCCTTACACCCGCAATCAGATGGAGTGGTTGAACGCTTCAACCGAACCCTCCTGGATTACCTGGCTAAGTTTGTAAAAAACAATCAAACTAATTGGGATGAAGTACTTCCATTGGCACTTATGGTATATCGTTCCTCGCTACGTGAATCTACTAAATATACGCCTGCTATGCTTAATCTTGGCAGAGAAATTCGTCTGCCAGCAGATTTAATTTTCATCTCGAACTTCTCCGCAACAACCAGTCAACTTCTTCGTCAACAACTTACAGCACAAAATGTTCTTAGTGAATAAAGTAGCACGAGAAAACTTGAGACTACCTTCTGAAGCCTTGAAGAACAGGTACGATTTACGCTCTAAGCCAGTCTCTTTTGTTACAGGTGATAAAGTTTGGCTATATAACCCGAAGCAAAAGGTGGGCTTATGCCCTAAGCTGTAAAGTGACTGGGAAGGGCCTTACATCGTCCAGAAAAAGTTAAACGACCTAATCTATCGCATTCAGGGGACCAGTACAGGGAAGAGACGGGTAATACATGTTAACCGCCTTGCGCACTTTAAAGAAGAATGTACATTGGTCGGAGCGGCGATGTTTTAAGGGCGGGGTAGTGTAACGAAAATTAAATTTGGCAGCACTTCAAATAAATGACAAAAAAGAGAAAACAACATTTTACCTGTCGGGAACCAGGGCACAAAAAGAAGATGTAAATACAATAAGTGGCGAGATGATGTCCCGTTTCTTTGAAAGAAGCGGTGATTTGTCTTTTTGGGGGACACTCTTCTTTTGGCAACCACCGACGCATGAATGAAATTTACAATTAATAAAGCTTGTATCAAAAACTTAATTTTTAATTCTTTCCCTTTCGTCACAATACTTATCTTCATAATTTTTCATTTGTCCTGTCAGACTTAAAAAAGGTCTATGAATCTGGGTTGAGTTATTTTCGAATTAGCTCAATATTGTCAACCAAGGATCGAAAAGAGATACAGGACAAAGCCTCACTTCTCAGATCAAAATTTGGTCCTTGGATAAACTATCATGTAGCCTTAAAAGCCACACCGCTTCACACTCCGAAATGGGGTCAAGGGGCACTACCATTATTGAAGTATCATTTTGGATTTACCACTGATCAGTATTCGTCAGACCCTCTGATTTACAGGGTTGTTCTAAACCTACCTTCCTGGGTCAACACTCCATATTTCAGATGACAAATAAGCGCTCAACAAGAGATGGGAGCTAAATAGGACCCAGTTCTCCTCGTCGGAATGGTGGAACAGCTAGTTTACAACCGAATATAGTCTCCTCTGACTACCAGCTGATACAGATAAGGCTTTGGGTTGAAACATGTCCTTAAAAATGCATTTTCTACATTCTCGTTTGGACTACTTTTCCGATATTTTAGGCGCGGTCACCGTTGAACATGGTGAGAGATTTCATCAGAATATTTCTATAATAAAAAGATCAGAGCGAGTGAAGTCCACGTATGCTAGCGGATTACTGTTGGACACTACAGCGAGACGTCCCTGATGCAAGAGACCGAAGAAAGTCATAAGTTGGCATTGGTATTAATCCGATAAACATAACTTCATTTTGTGAAGTTGTTTTTTCTTAGTCAAAATTTTTCAGGTTACATCTAAAAGGTGTTTTGCTATTGTTGACCAATTTTAGTTGCTCACAGCTTTCCCCAAATTGCAGATATCCTACCATAACAAGGTCGAGCCTAAAATTATTGAAGGACGAATTATTCTAGCACGTCGCACACTAGACAAGTTTTATAAGCCCGTGTTGTACAAGGCATGCTAAAAATATAAAAATTTAAAACAAAACAAATTTGGAAACTGGAAAAAAAGAAAGATTTACTACCCGGCACCATAGGTATTCTGTAAGCCTAAATATTATTTCAAGACTTAAATGAATAAAAGCCTTAAGCACTAGCCATAAGCACGACTCAAATAGTTAGCCTTCAGCTCGATTTAATTATTCAATAAATATTTTCAACAATATGCTAAAAATGTTTAAAACTCCCTCACATATATTCTAGCTCTAATCGAAATAGAAAATAAGAACAGATTCCCCTAGCAGGCCAGCGTAAGCACCAACATTCCCATTACTACAAAAAATCCGGGTATTTCCCTGCCACAGACACGAACGCGGACATTAAGCACAATAAATTGTTTTGTTACCATCGTACAGGGTGCGACATTGTATGTAAACCTGACCCCCCGTCCATTTAACCCCTGTGAAAATAAAGTAAATGAATCTGTTGCTCAAAGTCGATTGCTATGCAATTAGGATACATTGTGCCTCATTTCATTACATCCTTACTCCTTTCTACAGCTTAAAAATTAAAACAAAAATTAAACATTCCTCCTTAGTCTAACATTCGTTCGTGTACTGCGTGTTCCCATGCAATAATCAGGACAAAAAAAAAAACAAGTACATTGACCTATCACCCTCTACGTATGCACGTTCGTATACAATAACAAATAGTAAAAGATACAAATATTTACAAATCTACAAAACACTCTCGAATCATAATCCAACATTATCGTTCCACTTGACAATCAGCACATGGTCTCGTTATAGGGCGGATCCTTCTCCGACTCGGTGCTGCTCTTTATGTTCGATGACAACTTGGCAATCTCGTCCTGCACCAGATTCGTGCTAATCGTCGGAATTGGCATTTGCGCGTCTGAATGTTGCTCGTCCTTGGACTCCTCCGTGCTTGAGCTACTCTCCTTTAGGATATTCATACCAAGTTTTGAGGTTGTTGGTGGTTTAAGTGAACTTTTGCCCGCTAGTAGTGCAGTCTTCTGTATGGATAGATCGGCACCCGATGCGATCGTCAGTGTGGACTTGACGTCACCTGTTCGCAGGCCGGACAATGGTGTTGGTTCGGTTTTGTCCGACTCGGAAACAGTCCGATGAGGTGATAGCTTACCTTGGTCCATGCTAAATTGTTTCTTCAGCGTAACTGAACGTGGCGGTGGCAGCGGATAATCTGTTAAAGTGACCGTTTTACCTTTATTGTAGTCGGCAGCTCCCATCGACGCTGTCCGCAATGGCTGATGACGGCTTTCAATAATTGTATTGATTTGAAGACTATCGCCGGCGTCCAGCGACAATTCGTTGGCTAACGATGGCGTGTCGATGTTATAGGATCCGGTCATTGAGGTGGTGGTATCGTTCGAACTTTGTTTAATGAATTTATACGGATGTATGGAGTAGTCAGTATCGGTGCTAGAGTTTTTCTGCAAACTTTCGCTGGATTTTTTGAAGAGACGTGCCCCACTGGCACTCACTATTCCGCCGAAGCTATCGTACTGTGTCGTGGTTAGGTAGTCACGCGAGCCGGGTGCGATGGACGATGATTGATATGTTTGATCGGTTGAAGAATTTCTGGTCCACATGCGTTCGTTTTTGACAAGGAATGCTGAACCGATTGTACCACCACCCGTGGCACTGGTGCCGGTTCCACCGCCGGCGCCTACCTTGGAGGGAGACAATTCGATGGCCGTCTCTCGTCGTAGTGGATGTCGATGGCCGTATTCCGTGGGCATGCCCTGGGGAGTAGATTCATTAGTCAACTTCAAAAATGAAAATCGTAATTAAAAGTAGTTTTTGCTTGTTTTTTTTTCGTCTACTATCTTTCAATGATTGGAGCTCAAGGGATTGCGAAATCATAAAAAATGAGTTTGTTGACTTTTCTTGAAAAGTAGATTTAGATAAATTGCTCTCGGGACGGTGGATTCTTTGTTTTTCTCATCGTTTCAATTAGACGAAAGTAAATTCAATCAAAAGTCGAATGTAAATGGCGTCTGACAGATTTACTTTATGCGAACAAATTAAGAGAGATTGGATAAAGAGGCAAGGTAGATGGGTTGGAAGAAGTTTATCTATTGTATAATTAGGGATCCCGTTTGGATTCGCCTAAGTAAATAGACGTTTAATTTCGCTATGAAATCGGGTGGGAGTATACTATCCTTCATCCTTCAAGGGATTTCGGGATGCAAAGTTTTGTTTTCCTTTCAATACCCCTTATATTAACAAATGTGCTTACAATTAGTGCATAACACTAATTGTTCAACAGAAAAATAAAAAAAAAACACGACATACACAGTCACCTAAATACCTACAGCGTGCGCCATCCCATATGGGTCGATGTACATTTCGAATAACTTCAAGAGTTCTCAACCGATATTAGAAATTCAAAAACTTTTATTCAACCTAGACTCTTACAATTTATTCTGATTAATTTTTGAAAACAATATCAATTAAGTGACCGCCTTTATTGCCGATGTAAAAATGGGCTCGTTTTCGCGCATTCTTCATGACATTTTCGAGCATTTCGGTCGAAATTTCTGGGATTTCCGCACGAATGTTTTATTTGAGCTGTTCTATTGTCTTCGGGCCGTTAGCATACACCTTGCTTTTCAAGTATCCCCAAAAAAAAAATAGTGGAGGAGTCAGATCCGGCGATCTCTGAGGCCAATCAATATCGCCCTTTTTTGACACCAATCTTCCAGGGAGCCTCTTACGCAAAAGGTTAATTGCTTTGTCCGCAGTATGGCATGTCGCGCCGTCTTGTTGAAACCAAAAGTGAAATAAGCATTTTTTACGCATTTCTGGGACCACATAATGGGCCAACATCCACCGATATCGATCGCCATCCACTGTATCATCAACTTTGAAGAAATACGGTCCAATGATGGTTTTAGCGCATACACCGGCCCAAACAGTTAGTTTTTGATCATAAAGCGGCTCTTCGTGAATAATGTGAGGATTTTCGGTGCCCCAGAAGCGACAATTTTGTTTATTAACTGAGCCAGAGAGCGTAAAATGTGCCCCATCGGTCATCAAAATTTGCTGCCAGAGCTCCGGCTCAGCATTAATCATTGCAACGAAATTTTGTGCATATGCCAAGCGCCGTGGCTCATCTTGTGGCAAAATCGTTTGAGTTATCTGCACTTTGTATGGAAATAAGTGAAGATCATCCTTTAAAATTCTCCGCAAAGTGGTCCCACTGATGTTTAACTGCTGCGAGCGGCGCCGATATGACAAACTTGGGTCTTCTTGAACACTGGCCTTCACAGAGTTTGAACGCCGCGGACGTGGCCTAGGTTGCTCACGAGGGCTTGCCACAGAACCAAATTGAAAAAAATTCGAGGCCCAACGACAAATTGCATCTTTTTTGGGCGCAACACGACCACGATATTTTGTACGATACGCACGTTGAGTTAACACAATCGGGCGTTCATTATTATTGAACATTGAAACTATTTCCGCGCTTTCTTTTGGTGTGAAGCGATTCATGGTTAAAATTGAACTGAATTGACGTTTCCAAAATGCTATGACATATGAAAATCGATTGACAATTGTTGAAGTTATTCGAAGTTTGCATCGACCCATATGAGATGGCGCACTCTGTACAACAACGAGTCGTAGGAATTGTAGGTTGATTAGTTTTAAACGATTCTTATAAGACAGTAAATTATAGGTATTAGTCCAGAGAACACCTTCAACGGCAAAATGGGTGAACCTATTTTGAAGGCCTTCGATACGTACAGTGTAGATTCCGGACTAGATGGACCCAATCTGATTGGGAACGGAGTATAAATAAACTGCGTAAGCAAAATATAACGGTCTAGCGCCTTCATTCTAATCCTCCGCCACCCCATACCGCTAAAGTTTCTAACACCAAACGCTCTCATACAAATACGACACAGCGCAGTGACATAGACCTTAACCATGCTCCCGAAAACCGGCTAAAACAATCCTCCGACAATCCTTAAGATCCTCAAAACAATCGTTTATACACTAACTTTATACATTTTCTTACTCTGAACCCAACTCCTTCCCCCATTTTTCACAGAATCACTGTTCCCTCCCAGGATCAAACTTACCAAAAACCTTGCCGAAAATAACCCAGAAAACCGATACATCATGTCACATTTGAGAGACAGAAGAATCTACCAAACCTTGTGTTCTATCTTGCCTAACTTCACGTAAGTCTGCATTGCCGGCAAACCAAACCCAACGTTATGATACCGATCCAGCAAGAGAGTCTCCCCACTGACCCTCACGAAATGAAAAAAAAAAACCTTTATTCGCAACTAACGATCTCTCTATTACCAGAATATCAGAGGACTGCGCAGCAAAGCTTTAACTTTACAAGCGCCGGAAGCTCTACGAAGGTGGTCCGATAAGTACTTAGCCTACAAAAGAGAAACAAAAATTTTGGAGAAATGGCGATTTATTTTTCAATATAGTCTCCTTTTAGCTGGACCCAGCGATGCTCCAACTTCTTTAACCCGTCTGAAAAATACGTTTTCTCGAGGTCTGCAAAATAGGCCTCCGTGGCGGCGATGACCTCCTCATTCGACTGAAATTTCTGCCCGGCGAGTGACTTTTTCAAGTTTGGAAACAAAAAGAAGTCGCACGAGGCCAAATCTGGAGAATACGGTCGATGGGGCAGCAGTTCGTAGCCCAATTCGGCCGCTTTCTCTTCAATTCGGCATCGAATAGGCCCAATAATACAGCCCTGTGACCGTTTTGCCCTTCTCCAGGTAGTCGATGTGGATCACATCTTGTGAATCCCAGAAAAAGGTGGCCATCACCTCTCCGACTGATGGGACAGTCTTCGCCTTCTTCGGAACACATTCGCCGGGTGAAGTCCACTGTTTCGACTATTCCTCTGGTGTGACCAGTGGATCCATGTTTCGTCGACTGTCACGAAACGACGCAGAAACTCCTTCAGATTGCGCTTAAACAGCGTCAAACACTGCTCTGAAGTGTTCTCACGGTCACCGTACACAACATCCAAACGCTCTTTGATTTCGCTGCGCGATTTCCCTTCCAAAAACAAGAATCGAATCACCGACCGATATTGCTCTTTTTCCATTTTTCTAAAATCCACGGACACTCCCGCTTCCACACGCAGTCAAAACAAAACTACGAGTCCGATCCGGCTGAAATTATGTACTAGAATGTACTACACGATAGTAAGTTGCTCTTGCGATACTGGCGCCATCTGGCGGTGAGGCTACGTACCACCCTCGTACTTTGCCTATTGTAATATTCGTCCCTCACAAGCCTCCTAAGGGTTCCATATTTAATTTCATTAACCCCAACCATCATCTATGGTAATCTCAACCGGGAGTTTGAGCATTGAGCCCGGGGAAGTCCGCGAGGGATAAAACTACAATATTTTGAACGGCCTGAATGCACGCAGTGTGGATGTCGCAAGGGGGCGATCAGACTTGACTAGCCTATTCATTGAAAAATGCAATCTTAGAGAAAAGGGGCCTAACGAAGGTAGAAGGATTTCGTAACGTGAGAATTGAAAAAAAAAAACTCCTTTGACTACCATAGAGGGCGGCATTGGAACGTTTGATAATGTTGTCGACGTGAAAGTAGTTGTAGACAGCACCTAAGTCAACCAAGACGTTGACAGGGGAACAGCTTTATGACAGATAACTTTAACCTTGATGGTTTTTCTTAAAACTGAAAAATGAACCTGTTTAGGTGGGACTGGCGAGAACAGAAATCAGCTTGAGTTCATGGTGACATAATCGACATCATTTATTGTTAAAATAAATATCAAATGGCCGATATGGCTACCCTCTGGAGGTGACATTAGTTGAAGACATATGCTTATATGCTTGTACTACCACAATGTCAGAGAATTACGCACCAAAACCTCTGCAGTGCCCCTTAATTTCCAAAACCTACCCTGCCTTAACTGAAACCAATCTATGCTCCAGCATTGGAGACAGCAAGTTATTTACCTCACATTTCATTCTGTTTCGGGCAGATGGACACGACAACTCTGCCGATCCAGATGAGTTCTGTTAGCAATCAGCAGCCGCTATGATCCCTTGCCGAATGTCGAATCCCGCTGACTTCAACTTCACTAGTACCTCGATAAGTCTCCCTAAGCGGAAACTTGATCTTGCCTGCTGTTACTTAAGACCCTCATAGCCCACACATTGCTACCAACTCACCGTTGATTTCGTCGACTCTGTGGCGATTTCAATCTTCCACACCAGAAATGGGTTCAATCCTATGATGACACCCATTTTATTGCCGCTAACCCTTCCTCAGGTAAAGAAATCCTTTTCACGGATCATCTATTCTATCACCAATAACATGGACAGACAAGTACCCCAAGTAACCATTTTCTCTTAGAACCCCTTCATCCATCTTGATCGGTAACTCTTTCACTCGAGACTCAATTCACTATTCGTCCCTTCGAAAGTATGTACTGTTTCAATTTCCGGAAAATCTACTCAACAATGTTCATTTTGACTTTCTTCTCAACCCTAACTCCTCAACTCCTTAAATGAAACCCTTGCGCTATTTTACACCAAAATCCTCTGCATTCTTTCAGTCCCATACTCACCGAAAAAGAACTACACTTTATCTCCGCCCTGGTATAGCAAGGAACTACGCTCTTTGTGCAATAAAAGAAACAAAAATTGGCACGCCTATCTTAGTCCTCCTCTGCATCTGACCTTTCTGATTACATGCAGTCGTACACTAAATTTACACAACTAAGTGAATCGCTCTACCTCCGATACCTGAACCGAATGCAATCATCCCTTATCTGAAAGACTGCCCCCAAACGTTTCTTGTTTCACATAATTCCTGGCCTAATCACCGAAAAAATACGCAACCTAAAGGATGACTACTCTCCTGGCCCCGAATGTCTGCCTGCAATGGTTTTAAAAAAGTGCGCGAACCATTTTATTTTACCCCTTACCGCTTTATTTCAAAACTTTGTCTCTCAAGGACTCTTTCCTCAGATTTGGAAATATGCTTATATCATTCCAGTCCACAAAAAAAGGTCTGAAAAATTATGAGCCCAACTATCGTGCTCTTATGCATACCCAACGTTTTCGATGTACTATTCTTCCTAAGCAGCATGGGTTCTTAAAAGGTCGATCGACAACCACTAATCTAATCGAGTTTGTTTCACAACTTTTGTGTGCACTCAAAGCCGGCCAAGAAGTAGACATTGTTGCCACTGACTTCAGCAAAGCCTGTGACAAAATACCTCACCAAATTATTCTCCCCAAACTCACTGCCCTCTGTTTCTCTCCCGGTTTTATCTCATGGATCAAATCTTATCTAGAAGATCGTCAATATAACGTTATTTTCAGTTTTTCTAACTCTGATCCAATTAATGTTACCTCCGGAGTCCCACAAGGTGGTCATCTCGGCCCATTGATATTGGCAGCGTTAATTCAAACTCTCAGCCTATCCATATATGCCGATAATATGAAAATATTTAAACACATATCTTCCCTTGTTGACTCGTGCTCTCTCCAATCAGACCTTAACAGGTGCTCTACTTGGTGTCAAAAAAATCATCGCGAGCTCAATGTAAACAAATGCCAAGCCATCACTTACTCCCACAAGCGCTCTTCCTCACCACCCAGAACTTAGATTATGCGTAATGAAACCGTCCCCCTGTCAACTTCTTGGTTGATCTAGGGGTCATTTGTGACCGTCAACTTAACCTTTGCCTCCATATTAACAACATTATCAAACGTGCTAACTCTGCCCTCGGTTTCGTAAAACGTTGGTCAAAAGAATTCTCGAATCCTTATGTTACGAAATCATTATACATTACTTTGGTGAGGCCCCTTCTCGAATATGTACGTCTGGTCCCCCTCTTACGAATACCACACTACGCGTATTATGGCCATTCAATGTAGGTTTAGTCGTTTTGACCTTCGTGGCCTTCCCTGGACTGATCCCCTTTATTTACCACCTTGTACGGATCGCCTACAATTAACCAACCACCGACCCCGTAAAGAACGACGCGATATGGCAGATATTCTCTTTATTCATGACCTTCTCAGTGGTAACATTGATAGTCCCTTAGCATCAACCTACCAATGGAATGCTGCGCAAAGCTAACACCAATCTTTTCGACCTTCACATCAAAAAGTCCAGTCTTAGAATTGCCCCATATCACAACCCGTTACCCTCTCCTTAATCATTTCCACCCTGTCAACTAGTTAATAAGTTAAGGCTTGTATCAAGCTAATAAAATGCCCCTGTGAGGGGTGTCAATTCAGTTAAGAGGAAATAGAAGATCTAAACATAACTCGTAATGACGATCTGCTAGAAAGAATTTTGTTTACAGAAGAAAACCGCAGAGGAAACCAAAGGCAGCGAATTTAAGAAGCCTGGTCACTGAAGACTTGTTGTACATCAATGTCTCTGCAGCAGAAATGTCTTTTATTAATGTCATCAGCAAATTCAAATTGTTCGAAAAGACAAACATAACAATGAAATTAAGGGAGATAATGATATGGAATTTGACACAAACGTCAATGACAATACTCGTAGGTCGTAACCGTTTAATTTGGAAAATCATCTTTTAATTTGATCAGTGATCATGGAAAAGTGAAACTTCACCATCACGAACAGTTGATATCATCAATAGTTGAAATAAGTGTCTATGGGCCGACATGGCTACCTTGCGGGACTCCGGAGGTGACACTAAGTGGATCAGAAATAGATAAAAAAAATAACGAAATACCGTCAAACTTCTAGGTTGGGGTAAACCAAAAGCAGTCAATTTAAGTAGTATGATTTGAAGCGACATTTTGTGGAGGGCTTTGCCTAGTGCATACAAGGTTGGCGATCATTACGTTAGTGGTTGTCGATCAATCTTTGGATTGATGATGGTTTAGGGGAAATATGGACTTGCAGTGAAAGAATATTGTAAAACTCTCGAAAAGTTTGGGTATGCATTACAGTTTGACAATAGTGCCACAATTGGACACTTAATTTTTTCGTGCTTTTTATGGATTGGGATGATCTCAGCGTAGCTGAATAAACAGTCCCTGTGAAAGGGCGGTTTAAGGCCGTGAGTGTGCGGATCAGATGGTTTGTGCATTTTTTTAAAACTACCACGAGAAGTTGGGACGGATGAATAGCCATCCTTCAAGTTCCATATTTTCTTCACGCTAGAGACGCCTGCCTGGCAGTGTTTCATATAACGAAAATGGCTTGAAGGAAGTGATCAGTGAACGATTGCCTGAAGAAAATATATAAAAAGTTGGCGACTTTTTTAGGGTTATTGAAAGAAGTATTGAGAAAATTAAAGATAGAGGAGTAGTCAACCGACTTTTTTGAGTCGGTCAGAAAATATACATAGGTTTAAATGGCTGCACAGAGGGAATGGGGTTGATTATAACCTGCGGGTTATCATACAATGCATTTAAATGGACGCGATTCAGAAGGATTTCGAAGTTCAGATTGGAAAACTGTTTTTTTAACTTTCTCATTGCTCAACTTTTCCCACGCATTACATTCCACAAACACCTAAGACCAATGGGCATCGGTACCTCCTTTCCCTCTCTCCTTCTGTACCTTCGGTCCGTGCTGTGTCTTGACATTTAAGAGTAATCATAGCGAGCACGCGTCAATTATAAAAAAACTTAAAAGCTTAGACATCATACGAGCGACTACCAGCGTACCTTCAGGCGGCGACAGCTTTGAGAAAAGAAATGGAAGCTATTCTTAGATATTAATAAGTCGTATTACGACACAAAGTTTGCTTTGTACACTTTAATAGAACGAATGGACAGTGGACAAACAGATCAAAAAATAATGAATGGAAAATACGGGGGAAAAAGACTGCCAGGCTGGTCGCGCCATAGATGGGAGGAAAATATGAGGATGAAAAAATGAGAACGGATGGAACCGAATAGCGAAACATGGAAGGAATACAGACACACTCGTGGTAGGGAGTCTTAGCGAAGGCTTGTCTATTTACAATTTAATGCACGGGTGAAGAAAGCATTTCTCTGAATTGTTTATTCCCGGTCAAGAAGACCTAAATTCTCGGAAGCGGCGAAATAGGTGGACCGATTGGATTTCTCCGAATATTGAAATGAAATGGTAAGAGAATAAGAGACATGCTGATTGTTTGATTGGATTGATTATCGCTCTTTTTTAAAATAGAGAAAAAAAAGGGGAGATGGAGAAAGAATTACATCACTTTGAAGACCTCCTAGGAAAATTTACATTTAAATTTTGAAGACGTATGTACATTAAAGCTTTCTCTAATCTTGGTTTCGTCACAGAGGAGGAAATAATAAATTTCTCACGTTAACAATTATTCTTTAGCGTGAAAGAGCTTTGAAATTAATTGATTTGCTTGAGGTACAGGGTGCGCCATCTCATATGGGTCGATGTAAACTTCGAATAACATAAACTATTGTCAACCGATTTTCATATGTCATAGCATTTTGGAAGCGTCAATTCAGTACAATTTTACCATGAATCGCTTCACACCAAAAGAAAAAAAGGAAATAGTTTCAATGTTCATTAAAAATGAACACTGTGCTAACTCAACGTGCGTATCGTGCAAAATATCGTGATCGTGTTGCGCCCAAAAAAGATACAATTCGTCGTTGGGTTCAATTTGGCTCTGTGGCAAGCCCTTGTGAGCAACCTAGGCCACATCCGCGGCGTTCAAACTCATCTATTCAGTCTGTGAAGGCCAGTATTCAAGTAGACCCAAGTTTGTCATATCGGCGCCGTTCGCAGCAGTTAGGCATCAGTGTGACCACTTTGCTGAGAATTTTAAAGGATGATCTTCACTTATTTCATACAAAGTGTAGATAACTCAAATAATTTTGCCACAAGATGAGCCACGGCACTTGGCATACACACAAAATGTCGTTGCAATAATTAATGCTGAGCCGGAGTTCTAGTTGCAAATTTTGATACCCATGAGGCACATTTTACGCTCACTGGTTCAGTTAATAAACAAAATTGTCGGTTTTGGGGAACCGAAAATCCTCACATAATTCGCGAAGAGCCTCTATATGATCCAAAAGTTACTGTTTGGGCCGGTGTATGCGCTAAAACCATCATTGAACCGTATTTCTTCAAAGTTGGCGATACAGTGGATGGCGATCGATATCAGTGGATGTGGGCCCATTATGTGGTCCCAGAAATGCGTTAAAAGGGCTTATTTCACTTTTGGTTTCAACAAGACGGCGCGACATGCCATACTGCGGACAAAACAATGAACCTTTTGCATAAGGAGTTCCCTGGAAGATTGGTGTCAAAAAAAGGCGATATTTTTTCGACTTTTTTCTTTGGGGATACTTGAAAAGCAAGGTGTACTAGGTTGGTTCGATAAGTACTTAGCCTCACCGCCAGATGGCGCCAGTAGATATCGCAAGAACAACTTACTATCGTGTAGTACATTCTATTAGATGGCTAGTGTCGTAATTTCAGCCGGATCGGAGTCGTAGTTTTGTTTTGACCGCGTGTGGAAACGCGAGTGTCCTTGGATTTTAGAAAAATCGAAAAAGAGCAATATCGGTCGGTGATTCGATTCTTGTTTTTGGAAGGGAAATCGCGCAGCGAAATCAAAGAGCGTTTGGATGCTGTTCACGGTGACCCTTCTCCTTCGATGGCGACCATCAAAAATTGGTTTAATGAGTTTCAACGTGGTCGCACGTCGGTTTTTGATGAGCCACGTCCAGGTGCCCCGAAAACGGCTACCACGGAGAAAGTGCGCGAGATAGCTGAGACACAGTAGACATTTCAAAAGATCGCGTGGGTCATTTCCTGCATGAAATTTTGGGCATGAGAAAGCTGTCGGCGCGATGGGTACCGCGTTTGCTCGCTCCGCACAACAAGCGCAACCGTGAGACCACTTCAGAGCAGTGTTTGACGCTGTTTAAGCGCAATCCGAAGGAGTTTCTACATCGTTTCATGACGGTCGACGAAACATGGTTCCACTGGTATACACCAGAGACCAAGGAACAGTCGAAACAGTGGACTTCACCCGGCGAACGTGCTCCAAAGAAGGCGAGGACTGTCCCATCGGCCGGAAAGGTGATGGCCACCGTTTTCTGGGATTCACAAGGTGTGATCCACATCGACTACCTGGAGAAGGGCAAAACGGTCACAGGCCTGTACTATGCCAAATCATTGGGCCGATTCGACGCCGAATTGAGGGAAAAACGGCCCCACTTGGCGAAGAAAAAAGTGCTCTTCCACCATGATAACGCACCGGCTCACACCTCCGCCCTCGCCACGGTCAAATTGGTCGAATTGGGCTACCAACTGCTGCCCCATCCACCGTATTCTCCAGATTTGGCCCCGTGCGACTTCTTTTTGTTTCCAAACTAGAAAAAGTCACTCGCCAGGCATAAATTTCAGTCGAATAAGTAGGTCATCGCCGCCACGGAGGCCTACTTTGCAGACCTCGAGAAAACGTATTCTTCAGACCGACTAAAGAAGTTGGAGCATCGCTGGGTCAAGTGTATCGAGCTAAAAGGAGACTATATTGAAAAATAAATCGACATTTCTCCAAAATTTTTGTTTTTCTTTTGTAGGCTAAGTACTTATCGGACCACCCTCGTAAGGTTGGTTAGGAAGAGGTCTCTGAGCTGTCATAATACCATGTTCGGAAACGACTTTAGCCTTCTGGGTTTTGTGGCGAAATGTAACCACTCCATAGTAGGCATTCTATTGTCTGAGTATGGGGCTCTCCTTCGAGATTGTTTATGTCTTAATTTTCCAAGAAACAGACTATGACCGTGATCATTACCTCAAATGCAGCAAAGGTATGAATGCGTGGAAAAGGAAAACAGTCAAAGTGCTTTATTCGTAAGAGACCGTTGGGTAGACCCTATCAAAAGCGGATAAAGAGGGCCTTGGTCGCTTTGAGAAGAAAATACTGATTTTTATCCTTAATTCCGTTTGTATTGCCAGAGAGTGGGAAAGGATATTCAAACAGAGTATCGGCCTATTTAAGCCTCTTTGGATCTAGGGCCAAACATAGAGGGGCAATAGCACAACTGCGGCTCAAACGGTTATTCTTACAGCGGGGGACACAGTCATAAGGTGAAAACGACTTCAACCAACTTGTGGTGTGGGACTAGAGCTTGTTTTACCTTGACTTACTTATTCCGCTTCGTCGACATGAAGCACAAAACCCCTGGCCTTTCAAAGGCAAATGGTTAAACACTTAAGTAAAATGAATAAATTAATAAATCTTCACTCTTTTGTAATCAGCCCTAACCACTCTAAACTGAAAGCCTTCCACGAAGGCATGAATAACAATTCAAGAAATGACATTGTCTCTCATCGCCAACATCCTTCAACTCATCAGAACAATCCTAAATGGGTTTCTCGCAATAATCATAATGTAGAAACGAAGATTATGAAATTCCATTTCTCAGCGTCGTCGCCATCGCCATAACCCATGGGCCCCTAGATGACTTGATTAAATCAACAGTCGCTTTCGAATTTCCATCGAAAAGACAACCTTGTCGAGTACGTCATCGTCACCATGGCTAGGATCGGCGCCACAAGAACATGCAGACGACACACCGGGGCGTTACTTAATTTCCTTTTCTTATTCAGAAAATAATTTATTCACCAATTCAATTATGGAAAATAGTAAGTAGTCTGTAGTCGTTGCTATTGGAAGAGCTTTGTCAACTCAATGTGGTTTTCTTACCTCAGTCGAATCATCGGTGTCGTCAACAGAAGCACGCGCTTGAAACAGTCCCTCCAGCATTCTATAATCGTTCTCCTCACACTCCTTCAGGTGTTGTTTCTCTAGCAGAGCCGCTATCTCGGCCTTCGACATTTCGTACTTGGGACGATCCGATTGACCTACTGCAATCGCATGGTTGGACGGGTTCGAGTAGTGACAGAAGTTACATGAAAAGGTCGAGATAATATTAGTGCTTGTTCGAAATGTAGTAACAATGGTTCTGGATACATACCCTTTCCGGGAAGTGATGTGGTAGGTGATGTCATCAGGTGACAAACACTCTCCAGCTCGTCCGTAATTGACGTGTACTCCGTATGTAGCTTAAGGAGGATGTTTCGTGAGGGTTTCGCATGCAACAATGATTTTCCTAAAAAAAAAAATTAAGAAAACGGATGGAAAGGACGACGGGATAATGGATTTGGATGTCTTACCAGCTTCCTTTTCGCTGTCTGGTTCGGATTGAGTCAAGCTCAGCTGTCGTCGTGACATTGTTATTTGATTGAGGCTGATGTGGGAACGGTTCAATTGGTCGTATGCGGAGGTAGTTTCGGAGTTACGGCGACACAGGGACACCGTTCGCTGTCGCATGGCTCGGTGTTTAGCGGCTGAAAAATTTAAGCTCATGAATTATATTGTTTTCGATAAGTCGGTCAAGTTTACTTCTTCTTTCAAGGATGATTTTAAAACCTTTTTATAAATGAGTGCTTATCCTTAGATCCGTGAAATATCCTGTGATACGAAATCGTTTTACCCAAAGAACCCTTTGAACTCAGTGTACCTTACGTCGAAATTCGACAACTGACGGAGGATAAGAGGAAAGATTTCGCCAGATCGGATAAAAAGACGATTATTGTGCAGGTATTTTCCTACTCGCGGTCAACAAGGCTTTTAAGGCAGTTCATCACCGTTAAAGAGGAGCAAGGGAGACACCAAGAAAGACATTCCGAAGCGAGTAGCTTGAAATAGTATTCAATAGGTAGACAGCTATGTGATGATACGAAGGTAAGTTAGCTGAGGAAACAGGGTTGGAATATAGTTTGGGGAGTGAGCAGGCACTTAAAGGACGGATTGATAGGGTATATTGAGGAGCAGTAGGTACATACTAGGTTTGTTCAATAAATAAGGTGACAAGTTCGATTAACCCCAAAGGAAATACATTCAAAATTGACAAAAGGTTATGGGGACTCTGCTCCTTCGATGTCAACATCATGGTCGACGGCCGGCGGAGCTTCCAAAGCCAGGATTAAGAGAGGTAGAATTTGCTTTGTGTGTGGTGATTTGCTCTGTGTTTGGAAGTGAATCATCCACTTAAACCTGTTGTCATATGGCCAGACTCAGCCTTATAGTCTTTATAGTCCTCGGTGTTTTCGCCAATAAGGGAAACAGGTTCCACGAGACAGCGATTATGAAACTGCCGTCATCGCAATGGAAACAAATTATCGAACGAAATGGTTCGATGTTGGTCTAAATCTCTAAATGCTTGTGGTAATAAAATTATATTTTTTAACACGAAGTAACTTTTTAGGCAAGACCATTTTGCCTCCTTTTTTATTTAAACTTTCGATCAAATTGTAATTAATATCAATGAATAATTCTGACCTGACTTAAACTACAATATATTCTGTCAAAAAACCTAATGGGAATTTCTGATTTTTTTAAAAAGGGTTTCAATTATTCGCCCTAATCAATCAATCAATATTACCCTGGTTACCAATCCTCCAATACCTTCTCCCATCCCAATATCGCTTCTTAAATTTGATTTTTGGAATAACATTTAGCCTATCTAGCGACGGGCATTTAATCTCATCTATGCTTTCAATTAATAGTCCTTTTTAATTAGAGAGAAAGACGAAGTCTTGGGAAGCGGCTTTTGATGAACAAGGGTACAGTTTAGTTGCAGAACTATAGGGTTTTTCAATAAGGACATATCAATTTTATTTTTAAATAAAACACAGACTAATTAAGATATCGAGCTGGAATTTACTCCACGGCAAGTATACATGTTTAATTTTAGAACAAAAGTCAATCCTGTTCACATGACCACAGCGAGCAGGTTTTCAGGGCTTGATTCAATAGAGCCAACTTTCCAACACTCTTTCACACATATTGCCCGAAACGTTGGCAATTCCGCGCTCAATATTGTGAGGGAGCTCCCCCAAAATATTCACTTTGGTTTTTTAGCGTAAACAAATGATAATGTAATTCCATAAACAGAAATTCAATAGTGTCAAATCGCATGAGAGAATTCCAATCGAACGGACCATTACTCGAAATTACACGATTATCAACCTTTACTCAGTAGTATGGCAGATGGTAAGATCTTATTGGAACCATTTATCACTGATATCAACTCCATTTTGGCCAAAAATAATCTTCCAACATGACGCGATAGCGAACTCCATTGACCGTAACACGGCGATTATTTTCATTCGCGAACAAGTAAAGAGCTTTTCAATAAGGGCGGTTAGATGTTGAAATGGAATCAAACAACCTGTGTGTGAGGTATTAACATCATTCATTTTTTATTTGAAAGGCCCATGTATGCCATTATGTATGGAATATGATATCGTTCAAATGCCTACCTCGGCGGCACGGACCCGAGTGATTCAATTTGATTCTTCGGTATAGATCCGGCTGAGCTTGAGCGATGGCCTGTTTTATTTTTACCCTAAGGGCATCAGTCGATTGTGGTTATTTGGCATATACTGGCTTCAGGAAAAACCACAAGAAAAATCTAGTGGGGTCAAATCGCATGGCCTTGGTGGCAGATTAACGTCACCTCTGCGAGAGATAACCTTAGCATTATAATCGTTAATGCAGAATATCAACCGTGGCGTCCCCGCTGTGTGGCACGTAGCGCCGTCCTACTGGGACCACATGTCGTCTAGGTCCATATGGTTCAATTTGGGTCACTTTTGACGGTGGTCGCCTCACTAACTTAAGTTATTGAAAAAGTACGGATAAATGACGCCACCAAACAGTAACTTTTTGAGGATGCATTGTCACCTGGTGAACCTTGTGTGGGTTGGTGTTGTCTCATATACGGCAATGTTGCTTGTTAGAGAGATATTCATCAAAAAATGCGTCTCGTCGCTAAAGATGATTTTTGGTCCAAAATTAGGGTCCTCTTCCAAACACTCCTAAGCCCAGTCAGCAATAAACGGCGTTACCTATGGTCACCAACTTTGAACTCCTGAGTCAGTTGGATTTGTACGGATATAGGCCCAAGTGCCGACGCAAAATTCGCCAAGTTGAAGTCTACGAAATGCCTAGTTCTTGTGCACGGCAAGGAATCGACTGCCTTGGATTCTGCTATACACTTTCATGATGTTCGCGGCCGATCTTGCGTTCCTTAAACGTACGAATACTGGCTCACTGATTACGGATCAGTCGTAGTTGGCCGCCAAACGTTTAAAAGTCAATTGTGAAGGGCCACCACTACTAGCGCAAAATGGGCCCAACGTTTGCACTCATTTTGATAGTAAAGTTTTATCATTTGGACGTGCTATTCAATCGTGTAACTCACCATGGTGGTTGGGCATCAGTACATGAATAATAAACAACATATTTGACTGATGTCACCAAAACAACATAGCTGCATCAGGCCAAAGGAAAAAGTTCATCTGTATTCGCCCCGAATTAAGTAGCGTTCTCATTGTTCTGTGAATAAGTATGCGATTAAAACGTTCAATATGTCAGTCTATCGAAAAATCGTTGTGGAGCAAAGTGACTATCAAGTTTTAAGCCGGCAGACCTGGTCAAGAAACATTCGAAACGAAGAAAAACGTTTACGGTGACCTATGTCTATCCCATGCGCCAATATTGCGCTGATTTGTCAGATTTCAGGCTGGTCGTAAAGGTGGACACCTTTAAGACGACAAATGCTGACCGAAGCCGAAAACGTCGAGAAATGAAGAAAAAATTGAGACAATCCGAAAAATTCTGCGCTCTGACGAATGAGTGCCGCGAGACTTAGTGAGAAGGTGTGGTCCTGTGTGGTCCATCGTATTCTTACCAAGGTTTGGGAGAGAAAGATTTGCGCGATTTGTTCTACATTCTTTCACAGAGGAGCAACAATACATGAGAGTGAGTTATTGTAGGGTATGAACAAGCGCCTTGCATTCGTATCATGTATCGTAGCTAGCGATGAAACGTGGTGCTTCCAATACGAGCCAATCACCAAAAGGCAGATCACGACGTAGAAGCCATCAGATGAGACGAAGGAGAACAAAGTGTGGATGCGGAAGAGTGGAACCAAAACGATGCTCACTGTTTTCTTCGATTCCAATGGCATTATCCATAAGGAATTCGTTTCACAAGGTGAATGCTCAATATTATTTGGGTATTCTGGAGAGATTGTCTCTCCTTATATAAAAAATCTTATAATAAAAGAAATGTACTGCAAAGCAGCTTATAAACTTATGAAGATTATGTAATACATTGTGTACGGTCCAAATTGTGCATGTCTAATAAGTTCCACCTTGATGACATGGAAACCAAAAAATTACTGAGAACTACAACCAACGCGACAAATTCAGTCGAATCTCTCAAAAAATCATATCTAGGACAACCACTCCCGGAGAGAAGTGAACGAACATCTTCGACACAATCCATCTGCACCCCGTCCAGGTTGTGTGACAAACACCATAAGAGTGTACACTCTTGAACCTGCACGAATTATAAAAAAAAATCAGACATAAATCTACATTTACACAAGTGGATCATTGAACAAAAAAACCAATTCTGGAATAGACAGGAGGGTATTAAATACTCAAAAACGTTCATCAAACTGAAGTACAATCCCAAACGTGCCAAAAAGTCCTAGAACCGACCTAAGAGTGAGGCACTAACAGGACACGGAGCATGCAACTGCCACCTTTACAAAATGGGTCTCAGCAGCACAGAAATTTGTAGGCGATGTGGGTAGGCTAAGGAAACTATGGAACATATAAAGACCGTCTGCCTTGCCCGGGAAAGATTCAAAATGACAAGCCACACAACCATAACAGGGAAAGACTTCCAGGAAATCGCATCTATAGAAGCTGTGAAGTGATCAAGGAAGGGGGTACAATCGATTTTTATGGTCGCAGTACTAGAGTCTTCGTGTGACACACCCCAAGTTCTTCAATTCAATTCAATAGACCACAGCACGCAATTTTTAAAAATGTCCAAACATTACTCGTTCGTGAACTTTACCCTGATAAAAACCTAATCCTTGACTGACGTTTTGGCATTAACAGCTTTTAAAAAATGTTTAAGGGTGAATCCCCCTCATTGAAAAACCCTATATTTACGAACATGCAGTGAAATCTGATGAGAATCATTATCGTTATACAAAACCCAAAAATTGTTACGACCCGAATCCAAGTGTTTTTGCTTTTTTTTTTTTCTTTTTTGGGTTATAAGTTGTTCACGTAAACGGCGCTGCGTTAGTGGGCGACATTCCTCACCCATTACTGCACACTGCAAGAACTCATGCTAGACTTCGATTTTAAATGCTAAACTAGGAACACGGTGAACATGACCTCCACAGTCGACAGTACTTGTCAATCTTTTTAGGTTATGACCTACTTTAACAGTTCTGCCTTAATTAACTTCCATTCGCCGCTGAGTTTGTATAAAATTCCACAGTTTTGGTAGAAATGACCGAGAACATTTCACGGCAATTAATACGCAAACACCGACAACAACTTTTTTTGTTCAGTTTTTTATAACTTTTTACAATAGACTCATTGAGCAGGATGCGAGGCAAAATCAAAAATAAGGCAATGTGGCTCAACGATTGTTGTGTAGGCTTCACATGCAGATAGCGCGGGATGCGATACCTGCAACAGCCCAATTTTCCCTTACGAGCTACAGACAACCCTTTGTAGTAAACTTATTTGAAAAAAAGCTTTTCGAAATTCGCCGTTCAGAATCGGTACACTAGGTCGAGACGATTGAGACTGAGAGAAGCTTGGTTCTAATCCTCCACGGGCTATGTTGCTAGTTATAAAAAAAAGACTCACCAAAAGCTATACACAATATTTCTTAAACTTACCACTTCCATTCGTGTAGCAAAATTGAATGCGAATTCTCTGACCTATTTTGTAAATAATTGTCCACGTAACTTCCTTGATAACCGACAGTACATTACACAACCCATCTGGCTTACAATTTACAAATACCTTTTGAGCATGTTTACCACGCGAATAAAGAGCAATACATACGGTTTGGATGGTGAAATAACAAAATTCTCTTTACTTTTTGAACACAACTCCGAATACGAGAAGGGCTAAAAGGCGCTAAAAGACCCCAAGACCAATATTTCTAGGAAACAAAGTTCTATTATCTCCCAAAAGCTGCCTGCTGTTGTTACCTAATATTTACAAAAAAAAAAGATGTCCGGCAGGGCCAGCCTTCCTTCCAAACCCCTTTTTTGGATTCAATCTCATTTCGTGCTGCGTTACTCAAAATACTTATATTTCATCTACTTACAGTCTATTGCGTTCTTATCTTCTATCTGGAATGTCGTTGAAATGATGAAATCTGCGATATAAATGTTAGGACCAATGCCAAACTGGCCAAAAAGAAAAGAGAAAGAGAGAACCAAGTTATTTTTCATTATAAGTAATGCCTTTAGAACACAGAGACATAGCGATAGACACTGACTCATTGATATAGATCCTGACAGAGCGAGAGAGATAGATAGAGAAGAAGAAATCGGATAGAAGGAAGAGCCATCGAGACACTTAAAGCTTTTCGCAAATCATTTCTCTCCCAAGTTCATATACAACTTTTCACTCTTCTCAGCGTAGCTCAGCTATCCATTTTTACGACACACGACAACAAATAGACTTTGACTGATGGCATACTCCAGGCACACCTCATCACCATAAAAGAACACTTGTACCACTCTTACCTTCAAAACTCAATTCCGGTGCTGTTTCATCCGAATCGCCGACCAACGTATGGTCATCATCATTGCCTAACGGCGTCAGAGTGTCTTTACTCTCCGTACTGGCACCCGTATCCTGTCGTACCGTAACATATGGTGTACGTTTCACAGTCTCACATGTCGATGGACGTTGCGACAAGGCCGCTGGGTATACATCCGAGTCCTCCGATTGAACCGATGTCTTTCGAACCACCTCGTTTAATGCCTCCCTCGACTTCTCAACCTCATCCGGCTCTTCCGGCACTGGAACGACTTCGAAATGCGTTCCGTCATCGAAGATATAGGCATCCGGGCGCACTTCTGTCAACGATCTATTGAACTTCCTTCGATTTGTCACCTGCAACGAGAATCAATAAATTGCCTATAGCCTGCCTCTTGTCCTATGTTATCAAGCCTTACCTGCAAATTATTCATGTTCTCGGTTTCCGACAGCGCTCGCAGGCGTTGCATATCGCCATGGACAACCGGCACGGCAATGTTTCCATTCGAGTGATGAAAATCGTCTTGGGTTATTGTGTGAGTGGACATGAATCGATGAATGACCGCCAGGTGAGATAGTATCTGCTCGGTGGACTCCTCCATCTTTCGCAATCGGAACTCGATGTTCTAAAAACAAAAAGGAAGACAACTGAAATGCAATCAATTATAAAAATGCTCTGCGGGGATTTCTCTGAGGAGTAGAAGCGAACTGTATGTTCCACGACTGTGGGAAGAAGTTTCAAAGTTATTTTGTTCGTTTTTTGTGCGTGTGTGGGATTATTCCACAAGCAAAGCTGAAATTTTTTAAAATTTCCAGACACGGTACTTAGAGTTTGAAAAGTTGAGACGATGGATACGTTTGATGGGTTTTTCCTTTAGGAATCCCGAGCGCGGTTGGTGGATAAATAATTGATCGTACTCTGGTGATTGATGTGGTTGAAACGCCATGACATTCGCGTCATGCCGATGGTTACTTTCCAAGATTTAATCTTCATTGTGCTGACAAAAAATAGGTTGTGTTTGGGTGTTGATAATTTAAGGAAATCGTTCAAGTGGATAAAAAACAGCATGAGATATGGAGATTACATAAATGTATACAGCTTAGGGACGGAAAGACGATTCGGAACGGTAGTTATGGAGCGAATGGTTTCTTATAATCTTAAATTTGTCAGTCGAGATATAGAGTAAGCAGCAAAAAAGACAGAAGCAAATAGACATAAACGATAAAAATGGACATTCAAGAAGCCTTGGAGATGAAATATATTTTAATCTTCTGTTGCCATTTGAAGAGCACACCTCTTGAAGGTGTGGTTATTCTCCCTGTGCTATAGAATCCTGGTCTTATGTCTAAATCATTATGTCTAAAGATATGTACGGTGCGCTGACATTGTGTGAATTACATTCATTTAAACAACATGATGAATGAATTCAATAATGGTCAACGTTAGTCAACACGCGAATTACGTGCCTTACTACCCACTCCACAACCCAGTCGATCTACCGAGCTACCTACCAACAGTGGACCAAGCCAACCATCACCCAGCACAACCACACAACCCAGCCGATCAACCTAGCAACAGTAGATCAAGCCAACCGAAATGTTACACAGCAACAGCGGGTTGAATTGTGCAAAACAAGCGACGGCTTGTAAACAAGTCGGCGGACAGTAAGAGCGGTCCAGATTGCGAAAAACAAGCTAACGATGGTTTTTAAACAAGCGACAGTTTTACGAAGGTTCAACGATAACACATCGGGAAGATTTGGGCATTCTAGTTCGGACTGTCTCCGAGTTAACCAGAAGCAAAAGAAGTCATCATTAAACGAAAGATAGAAAAAAGCTTAAAAAATAAAAATTCGAAAAAAAAATAAAATAAAGTTTTTGCTAGCTCCCACCACATAACTATAACTCGCGCCAACACCACCGCTTGTCCTATAATGCTAACCATTCCATCAAGCCAATTTTTCATTTAATGAGAGTGCTGTTTCGAAAGTCCGCATTGCACCGATCGGAACAAGTAGTAATCAGAAGGGGGAAAATCTGGCGAAAATGTTGGCGAACAATATTGCACGATTTTTTAAGTTTTTATTTTTTTATTTATTCTTTATTTCGCATACAATTTCACAAAGGCTCGTTACCACACGTTTTACAATTCAGAGATATGATAATTTATATCTTTCATATGTAATATTATTATACAATTGTAGAGATTGAAATTGTTTACATGTGAGTTGGATTTTTTGAAGGGCAACTGCGAGAAAAAGCTCTCCAATTTTAAAGCAAAAAGAAAAATTATAATATGTAATAATAATAATAATAAAATAAATAAATAATAAATGAATAAATAAGCAATGAAAAAAAATCAAGAAAAGGACAAGTTAATGAGTAAATAAACAAATACATTAAAAGGTTATAAATACATATATACTCGTATATGTATCTATATACACATAATAAATAACAAACAGAATAGCATATAAATAGACAAATAAATAAATATAAAGATAAATAAATAAATAAATTAATTAATAAACAAAAAAATGTAAATAAAAACAGGGTGTCCCACGAGCAGTGTGCCAAAAGCTAGAGCGTGTGGGTCTGGTCAAGACAAGAAAAAAATCGTATGGGAGGGGGGGGGGGTCTATTCCCGCCCGTTTAGCCGGAAGGGGCAATTTTCTAAAAAAATTACTTAATTTGGAAAAAAAATTATTAAAAGTCAACAGTTGTTGTCCACAATGCCGTGATATACTTTTTTGTAAAGCCAGAAACCTCTTCTTTCATCTTGTTTTTAAACGAAGCTGTTTTGTGGAATAGTTTTTGAGAAATTAATTTTCAAACTCAAAATTTTGAAAAAAAAATTTCGAACTATTTTTTTTTCAAAATTGTATGTAATTAAGTACTAATTTTTTTTCAAAAATTCAATTCTCTTATTAGGTTTTAGTTAAAAACAGAAAACCGGATGCAAAAATGTCTTGTAGTTTTTGAGAAATTAAAAAAAAACCCGAACATTTTTTTTCTAAGAAAAACCTTTTTTTTGGTTTTTTTAAGGCCAATATTATCCAAGCCATGCGTGAGCTACAGCCCGAAACCATCAAGAAGGTCTTGAAAAATTGGGGTGACAAAATGCGCTACTACGAAGCCAGCCGAGGCAGCGACTTGAACGACGTCGTATTTCATAATTAATAGGAATGTTTGTTCTTATTGATAAAGCCATAATACATACATGGAGAAAATTTAATTTTGTTCATTTTATTGCATTTTTTAAAAAAGACTTGTAGTTCGCCCACACTGTATTCCAGCACCAAACTAATAAGAAATGGTGGTAAGGCGTCTCCTTGTATTAATCCCTTGCTTATTTCGAATGCTTCAAATAAGTCGTTTCGTACTTTAGCTCGCCCTTTTCCTTTGGTTAATCTTGGATTAGACTCACCGACTTTCGGGATTCCCAACCTTATACTGACATTCGATCAGTTTATAGAGCCATACGTGTTTTTTAAACCTTCTTTTCTTAAAGGTGTCGCAAACTTAAAATCTGGTTACTCATTGAGCGGTTCCTCCTTTGCAGTTAGGTCTTTAAACACCAGCTTGGACGCACCTAAATTCGTGCTATCTACATCTTGCTGTATTTCAATTTATTGTCAAAAACTTAAGTCTGTGGTAGGGCAGGATATTTGTTAATTATGGCACTTGATAGTCTACATATCAGTATAATATGTGAGGGAATAAGTCTTGCTCTACAGCGTTTATCTGCTTTTTACGCAGACTTACTCGGTATTATTCCACCATTCGACATATAGATGATGATAGAGCTCATAATGGCAGTACAATACATAACAAGAAAATGACTTTAAGTTTTAAACCCGAGATTAACCCGTATATACGACGACAGGACTACAGTGCCTTAGAATGGATTTGTCGTATGGTCTGTACGACGGTCTGAAGTGTGTTAACAGTTGAAAACAAGTTCACATGTTACCCAGAGAAGGTTGTATTCCAACCTTAACGTGTCCCCTAATCAAAGCATTCCAGGTTATCTGGGGCGGAGAGATTTGGAGTCGGTACCAAAGGGCACTTGATGTGGGATTGCGTTGTTCCAAGGCTCTAACCTGCCTTAAGCTAAGGCACTTTTCATATTTTACTCGTACATGTTGGCATTCCTAATGAATATGCACGACGACATGAAAACCCATTAACTGGTAGCGTAAGAGGACTTCTTCCTGCTTCGGCATGCATCACAAAAAATACTGAATATATCCACCATCCCCAAATAATTTCACATTCCGTGCAAATATTTCTGCAGATATCATTACTCCGAATTCATTGCATCCCATTCATCGAATTTAATTCCAGTCCGGTAAAACCTGTTTGCCGCACTCCAACCGACCTACGAGGATCTATGTATATGCAGATCCTCTTAATTCTACTTGTTTATGAATTCTTGTTAAAATGCGAAGAATCCTGTTTGTATCTGCAACTGAATTTGAGTTTATTGTTGCTTTCCTTTTTTTAACATTTTGCTTGTATGATGGTCCTCAACACACGGGCAATTGCATCCGAAATTGGGATTAATAGCAAGCCAATGATGTCATATTGGGAGACAGACATAAGCGTATTCGTACTAATTGTATCTGCAGATTGTACTACATACACACAAACATGAATCGAAGGACAATTGATAGTAGTTGTATGTACCCGTTGTTGAATTCGAAATTGCATGGTGCTTTCGGTCGCACAAAGGATTTTCGTGGAATTTCGGGCTTTGAATAGTGATTGTATCGGGAATGCCGCTGCATCGGTCCAATACGCCAATTTTATTCATTGGATTTTCATTTAAACAAGTAAATTCATAGCTCTGATTCGGGGCTTTAGGGTATGTGCTTGAATATGGATGAATGGTGCTTTGATAAAAGGATTACAATAATATGCTTTTGTGCCTCCTACTAATTGGGCAGATTTATTTCGTTTTTGGGATAGATATCAAATCATACAAACAGCCGGTTTCGGGAAACATAGTGTTCACTCGATTAATAATTCGCGCTGGTCGGTCGTTGTTTGAGACTTGGAAGCTTATCATAAATCGAACATGAATCGAACGAGATTTTCTTAAGTACCAAATCAAAGCCTTTAATAATACATGCTCATCGATGTTAAAACACATGGCAAACCGTTTACAGGGGCCAGCATATAATCCAATTACGATGGGTGATGAGACGTACAATCGTTGTTTCAGTAAAATGGGAAACGGCTACACCGAGACTTTCGCTATCAACAGGCAAAACATTTAAGCAAAGTGACTTGTTATCATGATATACATATGTATCTCTATCATCCTGCAGAACATTGTACGAAACTTCGACTTGAAAACAAGAGTTATGTAAAACACCTTACAATTTTGCTCAAGTTTGAAGACGATCAAGAGATTTGAGGAAGTAGAAGCTTCAAAAAGAATTCGAAATTGAACGAATGTGAGACTAAGTATATGTTTACCACCAAAGAGAACAAATTCTTTCGACGAACTGGCTGAGACAGAAACCACCAATATCGACTCCACAGCATTAGTTTGAGGGTGTCAATCGATATTTCTGTCAATTTAGAAGCCATTTTTGTGTCAACTAATCTATTAAAAAGTTTAAGATCACACTTTTAAAAGTCGTTGCAAATTACAATAACAATTTGGTACTTGTGCCATAAGTCAAGTTTACAGCGAATTTTAAAGATAGACCTTCATTTGCATGCCTAAAAAACATAAATTGGACCACAATTGAAGCTTATAGACCTTTTAAAACGTTTCCGATTCGTTAATTGGGTGTTGAATCGCAAAAACAATTTATCATCGATTTTGATCTTTTCCAATGAATGACATTTTGGGTGGATGAGTACACATAATCATATACACAATTGTCGTATTTGGGGACAGAAAAGTCCACGCAATTGAGTATTTTTCTCCCAAAATCTAATGAATTGGGTCCGGACTAGCTCTAGTGTTAACAGCATAACGCTAGCGCTCACAAAAGCCCTCAAGAAATCGATTCCTTGCGTTCGAAATTTGAAAAACGCATTATATCGTATATAAAGGGTGGGCCAAGTACAAATTTCTGTTTAAAAATGCAATAAAATGAACAAAATAATTATGTTCCGTGTATTATGGCCTTATTAGTAAGATGAAAATGCGCCTCGTCAGAAAAAATGATTTTTCGCTCAAAATTGTTGTCCAATTCAAGCTGCTCCAAGGCCCAACCTGCGAAGCGATAACGAAGCGGCTGGTCTCGCGCCTTCAATTGTTGAGTCAATTGGACCTGTAAGCGAATAATCCAAGATTTTTGTGCAGAATTCTCCTCAGGCTAGTACGTAAAATGTTGAGCTGTTGAGATCGATGGTGAGTTGATGATCGTGAATTGAGTCTCACACTCTCGACTCAGCAGCCACATTCTCATCTGTGCGCACCGTCTGACGACGGGGACCATGAATGTTATCCACTACTGAGTTCGCCATCTCATATGGGTCGATGTAAACTTATACTATAACTTCAACAATTGTCAACCGATTTTCATATGTCATAGCATTTTAGAACCGTCATTTCAGTTTTAACCATGAATCGCTTCACCCTAAAAGAACGAGAGAAAATAGTTTCAATGTTCATTAAAAGTGAACGCTCGATTGTGCTAACCCAACGTGCGTATCGTGCAAAATATCGTGATCGTTTTGCGCCCAAAAAAGGTACAATTCGTCGTTGGGTTCAATTTGGCTCTGTGGCAAGCCCTTGTGAGCAACCTAGGCCACGCCACGTCCGCGGCGTTCAAACTCATCTATTCAGTCTGTGAAGTCCAGTGTTCAAGAAGACCCAAGTTTGTCTATCGGCGCCGTTCGCAGCAGTTAGACATCAGTGGACCCACTTTGCGAAGAATTTGAAAGGATGATCTTCACTTATTTCCATACAAAGTGCAGATAACTCAAAGAATTTTGCCACAAGATGAGCCACGGCGCTTGTCATACGCACAAAATGTGCGTTGCAATGATTAATGCTGAGCCGGAGTTCTGGCAGCAAATTTTGATGACCGATGAGGCACATTTTACACTCTCTGGCTCAGTTAATAATCAAAACTGTCGCTTCTGGGTCACCGAAAATCCTCACATTATTCACAAAGAGCAGCTATATGATCAAAAAGTTACTGTTTGGGTCGGTGTATGCGCTAAAACCATCATTGGACCGTATTTCTTCAAAGTTGGCGAAAATGTGGATGGCGATCGATATCGGTGGATGTTGGCCCATTATGTAGTCCCCGAAAGGCGTAAAAAAGGCTTATTTCACTTTTGGTTTCAACAGGACGGCGCGACATGCCATACTGCGAACAAAACACTGAACCTTTTGCGTAAGAAGTTCCCTGGAAGATTGGTGTCAAAAAAGGGCGATATTGACTGGCCTCCGAAACCGGATTTGACTCCTCCACACTTTTTTCTATGGGGATACATGAAAAGCAAGATGTACACTAAGGGCCCGAAGACAATAGAACAGCTCAAAAGAAACATTAGTGCGGAAATCGCAAAAATTTCGACCGAAAAGCTCAAAAATGTCATGGAGAATGCGCGAAAAAGAGCCCATTTTTGCATCGGCAATAAAGGTGGTCATTTAATTAATATTGTTTTCAAAAATTAATCAAAATAAATTGTAAAGGTCTAAATTAAATAAAAGTTTTTTAATTTCCAAAATCGCTTGAGAAATGTTGAAGTTATTCGAAATTTACATCGACCAATATGAGATGGCGCACCCTTTAGCATACCAGTCTCACGAACTCTTGCATAAACTTGCGTACAGCAGTCACGATGGGTGCTTCATTTCGGCCAAAACTTCTTTTTAAAAAAACGCACTGTTTGGGCTACACAGCACTCACTTTGGAAATACATTTTCAATATTTACCAACGTTGTTCAAGCGTAAAACGACTCATTTCGTTTCGCGGAGGTATGATACTGACTTTCTGTCAAGATTTCGAGCGGGAAGCAGCTGTCAGTGTCAAAGTAACCTATGATTTGAAAAAAAACACTAGATAGTCAACCCTTTACTCGAGGAACTATATTCAGCCCCGAGAGCAGGCTAATATGGGGAGGACAAGTAAAACGAATGGACAGAGGACAAAAGAATAATGAGTGGAAATCGCTAGAATAACGACCGCCAAAAATGGCGGGACGTAGATGGGAGGACAATATAAGGATGGACTTAGAAGGAATGGCACAGAACAATAAAACATGGAAGGAATACATTCATGACAGGGAAGCTTATCGAAGGCTTGTCAACGAGGCTCTGAACTTTTGAATGTCCGGTAATAGTAATTAAAATAACTGCACAGTTCCGAAGGCATTGAGGATGTCTCCCAGTTGCTAGCCTCTTTGTTGGCTTAATGCCAGCCTTAAAAAAAGAAAAAATAACTTCAACAATATAAACTTAAAAAATAACTTAAAACTGAATAACTATAAGCAAGCAAAATATTAAGCAGGATGAGAGCACTTCAAAGACAGGGTTTGGTGAGATGCAGATCGAAAAGTGCGGAGTTCGCTTTGTGCAGTATAATGGGCATTGGTAGCTGCAGTACCTACGTTTGATGGGAGTCAATGCGGAAGAAGGGCATGTACCGATGGTGTTAAAGGGAATCATTTGAAGCAGTGAGGTTGTCAACATTACCGGTAAGTAGGACATGAAAAAAAAGGTATATCTGTAAGCCGAGGGCGGAATTGGCATGTTGGATAACGTTGTCGATGTGAAGGCGAGAGTTCAATCAGAACGTTGAAAGGAGGAACAAAACGGAAGTTAATGATAATTTGACATTTGCTTACTGCACGAGCTGTTTTTTTTAAATTTTTTGACACCAAAATGTGAACCTGTTTAGGTTGCTTCTTGTGTCGAATTGCTTCCGCGATTGGACAATTATTTTGGCTCTAAATATTTGGAGCTTGCAAAAAATTTGACGAATAGGTCACGAATTTTTATATTTCTTTTTTCAACAACTTCGGCACATTTTTGAAGGGTCTGGTGCTCTATATAAAGGTTAGGTTAGGTTAAGGAAGGAGAGTATGATGGTTAAACACCACTTCCACTCGGAAGCCAGAGGGCCCATTCTGATTCCCCTCATTTGTGGAGTACATATTCAATTAACCTGTGGCTGAAACCACCCCGTGCCCTTTATGAATTTTAGAAGATCCGCTATATTTGCATTTACTACGTCCGCAATCTCTGTGAAGAATCTATGGCGCAGCGAAGATAGGCGCCGATCCTGGAGAGCTGGGCAGTGACAAGGAAGATGTTGGGTCATCTCAGTTTCTTCTTCACTGCCGCAGCTCCGACAGAGATCGCTGGATCCCGAGTTTCATTTCCGGAGCATTGCTCCGATGGGACAGTTTCTTGTGATCACTCCGACGAGCATACGGATCGAGTTTCGGTTCAGCGCCAAGAGCTTCTTTTTTTCTTGCCACGATGATCTTGTCGCTTGGCTGTCGTTTCTTGTGAGCCAAGGCGAGTTGGCTTCTTTAATTATTGTTTTATTTATGATCCGGTATAATGAAAGGTGGTTGCAGTGACGTGACCGCTAAGCTGATGTCCATTTCAGACCCTTGGCTGGCCAATTCGTCCGCTCTTTCGTCCCCTGTGATTGAGCTGTGGTCCGGGACCCAGCAGAGTTTAACTTTGTGGTGTCTGATGAACTTCAGTGAGTCGCGACATTTCACGACAGCCTTTGATCTCGTTTTACAGGATCCTATTGACTTCAGTGCAGCCTGGCTGTCTACAAAGATGGTGATATCCGATGGTGGGATATCGGTTACTTGTAGGTGTTTGGCTGCTTTCTCTATTGCTAGGATTTCTGCTTGGAAGACGCTGCACAAATCAGGGAGTCTAAATGATTCCTTCTTGTGCAGGGTGTCAGAGTAGAACAGGCTCCAGTGCCTGTGCCCATCTTCGTGCCGACGGTGAAGAGGATAATCTTGTGGTCGTTGATCACGGCGTTTGATAGCCACTCGTCTCTGTCGGGGAAAAGGATTGGTATTATGAAAGAGAAGTCATTGTGGAGGGAAATAGAGCTGCGAGGTCTATTAAACCATATTTCTTTCCCAGCTCATCTAAGCATGTCCATAGTTGGCTGGTTTCCACAAATTGGACTCCCATAGTCTCAGAGCGCTTTCTGCAGCGCAGCCTTTTATGAATAAATCCAGAGGAAGGAGATGAAGTATCATGTCCAACCCTGCTTGCGGCGTGCTTCTTATAGTTCCCGTTGTACAAACAGCGGCTGACATTTGCTTTTTGAAGCATCGCTGGCAAAATATAATCTGGCCCCGGGGATTAAAAGGTTTGAACGAACTTATTGCCCATGATGCTTTATCCTTTGTAATAATTTCGTTTATTACTTCTTCAGTTGTGTGAACCGTTGTCCCGAAGGGGACTCTGATTTCAGGGGTGGAATCGGCTAAGGTGATAAGTGATAGTCACTTTGGTGACAGTCATTTATGACTATCATCATCTTTCGGTATCGGGTAAGATTATCAGAAAAAAATTCAGAAAAGGAGCAACACTTGCTTTTTCGGAGTTGATGACAGATAAAAGTTGTCAAATTATCCAAGAAAAAAATTCAAAAATTAAAAACAGAGCAATTGAAATTGAATTTGTTGCAAAATCATTGCTTTGTTTTATTTATAATAGAGTATCTCTAACCGCATCACACATTTTTGGCTTCTCTGTTTCATGGTTGGAGGTCTTCTTGCATATTGGATTGGTGGATAAGATTGGTAGGTTGTTGGGGTAGGTCACTTTCATTCAACGGCATCTGCAATTCACAGCAAATCTTGTGCAGCGCAACACAAACATGAATCTAAAAAAACAAAACAAGACCTCTTCATCGCTTAAACATAATTCGAAACACGAAAACCTATATTTTTTGTTTTTAATAATAGAAAAAAACACAAAACGAAGTCACTTCAAACACAAAACATATGAAAGTGATAGCTAAATAGCTATCACCAGAAAACTGTCACAAAAATGTGACAATCAAAGTGACTATCACCTTACACGATACCGAAAACGAGAATGTGACTGTCACTTATCACAAATCACCTTAGCCGATACCGCCCCAGGTTTTACAACCTGGGAAGTGAGTTGACAGTCAGCAGTTCTAGGGATTTTTGACTGGATCCTGTCTATACGGTGATTATTACAATATACAAAAGTCACAGAATGACAGCGTTGCTGCTTGAATCGTTAAAGCAATACACCATCAAAGTTTGGACATAGCTATTGAAAAACCGTTTATAGTCGCTGAACTCAATCAATATTTGGCAGCTGAATCAAAATAGTCTATCCGACATTAGAAAACAAGGCAGTAACTACTCAGATCTTTTGAACGCAATAGAGTCAATCATAGATATGGTCAGCAAGGTAACGATATAAACGATAGGGGCAAAAGGCTCAGGATCAATTCACGACAAGTCTTCCGTTTATCGGTTTTTAAATTAGAAGTTCGCTGCTCCGATGGTATCATTAAGGAACCTGAGACTGCCTTGCTATATTGAGCGCAATGGAAGAGCATCTCTAAAAAAAAAAAAAACACTTCGAGCACCATAACGAAGAAAAGCAGTACGAACCACAGTCCAGCTAATATCTTGAAGGAAGTCAACAATGCATGTGAGGTTGTAGGCAGCATCGTGTCTTGATGGTAGGGATGCTCATTCAAAAAATACATCGATGTTTTATTCGATGTATTACATCGAAACCTTACATCGATGTTTTCGATGCATCGAATGAAAAATGAAAAAAAAAGTTTTTAATATAATTGAGTTTTATTCAAAATAAGATTAGAAAGAAAAGAAATTTTACTTTTTTTTTTAAGCTTTGCATGAATAAAATTTTATTAACGCGCTTTCCTTGAATCCTATTACGCTGCTGATTTAAAACCTGTGAGGCTTTTGAAAAAAACATTTCTGATGGACCTGAACTGGCTACCAAAGTCAAATATTTGTATGCAATTTTGTAAAGTTTTGGGAATTGTTGTTTATAATCGGACCATATTTCTAAAGAATTTTCACTGAGACGACCAACAGGTGTCCTTAAGTAAACGGAAAGCTCATCACAAACACTTTCTTCATTTTTGTTTGACTTCCAGTTCCGGTGAATTAGTTTGTGATGGTCACCCCAAAGGCTGAAGTCTTCTGATATCTGTCAGAACCGTCTGAATAAGATTCAATTTGCTTTTCGTTTAGCAGGTCCTCCGTCATCATATCTTTGATTTTTTGAATAGCTTGTGCACAAGCTATCGGGTCTTCAAAATGCAGTTTTTTGAACCGCGGATCTAACAAGGTGGCGATAGCTAATGAAGAAACTTGTTCAATAAGGCCCATTCGTTTCATAATTTCTAAGAGGATTAGTTTGCGTACTTGTAAAACAATAGTCTCATCGATCACAAGGGCTTTAAGTTTTGAAAGCATACAGTGAACTAACGGAATCACCTTGCTACTAGTGCAATATTTGCTCCCAGATATTTCCTTTGTTGCAGCTTCAAGTGGACGTAAAATGTTAAGTAGCGATGACGAAATGTCCAATTCCAGGCCAGTCAACATGGGAGGTGCAGTTTTGTGGGAGATGAGTATATCGCTCACAGCACTTTTGAGCTCTAAAAACCTCTGAACCATGTAATATGTACCTACTATTCCAGCGTGTTGATACGTCTTGTATTAATTTTGTTTCAGCACTTACTGACTTCCGCAATTCATCGCTTGCCACACAGCTTTGCTTGAAGAAGGTAACGATGAATTTTATTTTTGATAGTATATCTTGCAATTCAGAAATTTGCAGAATATTTTGAGCAACAAGATTCAATGTATGGGCGAAACATGGGATGTGCTTCTTTTTTCCAAATGCAATTTCAACAGCTTTCACCATATTCGCAGCATTATCAGTTACAACTGCCGAGACTTTGCTTGTTCCAAATCCCCAATCGCAGCAGGTTTTATTAAGCATTTGTGCTATATATTCCGATGTATGTCTTTCATCAAGTTGATATACTCCTAATGTCACTGATTGAAACTTCGTGCCTAGCCCAAAATGAGCTGTGATGCCTAAAAAGCTGCGCATTTGCATGTCTGACCAAATAACACTAGTTAAAGTGAGGTGTTCAACACTGGTTAGTTGCAATTTCAATCATGTTGACAAAACATCATACAGCCACCGTGTTACAGTTGCTCTGCTAGTATTTTATAATGAGGAGAAGTAACTTTAAGCAAATATTTGAAACCTTCATTTTCTACCACGGAAAAAGGCTGATTGTCCTTGCATATAAGATACAAAATAGCATTGTTAATTTTTCTCGCTCTGTCACCAGAAGAAGTATGTATATGAGTTTATTTCTTCAAAAGTTTTCTTAATTGACCCCTGCTGAACCTTAAGACGCTTTAAAGGTAAATCTGAGTCACAATCATTGTTGATATTCAGATCTGTTGGTGGCTCTTGGGGGGCATAAGATGTAGATGGCCCTTGATTGACGGTGCTCGTGCTTTCAACTCCAATGACTTCCACTTCGCCCTCGTTGTCGATTTCTCTTATTGATGAATTTGGACATGACAAACCGGAATACATTTTTTTCATATTTTTAGTTGTAATTAGTTCTAAATTAAGAGATTTGTGGATGTTCTTTATGTGTCCCATTAAATTGGTAGTGTTTCCTGCAGTTCGTAAAGTTTTCTGGCATATTTTACACTGAGCTGTTTTATCATAATTTTTTTAAAAATATTTCCAAGCCTCGCTTTTTTTCTTTGGTGCCATAATAAAAGAACTGTGAAACAAAAAATTGGTTTTTTTTTTTTTTTTACAAAATTGAGTCGGGACACTAACGTTTTTATAAAAAACATACAAACCTAGTATTCAATTAATTGGAAATCAAAATCAACACAAAAACTATAACGATGTAGTGCTAAATAATACGTATCCGTGCGTGCCATTAAATGAAGTGATTTCTTACATAGGACAGAACTCAGGCTCCAGACATACTGAGAATATGAAATGTTTTTTTTTTATTTGTAGAAGTTAACTTTTTCTCTCTTCTTTTCTTGGGAACTCATTAGCATAAGCACAACAACAAACAACCACAACCACAAACATCGATATGACGCATGACCAGAGATTAAATAAAGAAGATCAAGATGTTAAACCAACATCTACATAACTTCTCCTTCTTCAAGTTCTTCCTATATAACTTGACTCTTGACAGCGTATGCACATCGTGATCTGCTTCGAATTGAGGTTCAGATTTTATTTCATCCCTTATTGAAGTCCGTAAATAAGGTTTATATAAGGGACATTCCTTGTGAGCGTATTTATACCTGATATACGGTTTATCTAAGCTGTATCGTATTGTATTGTAGAGTGAAAGAGAAAAGAGCATATGAAAATGAATGCTTGCTTCATTCGATGCATCGAATGAAATACATCGATACATCGTTAAACATCGAAAGTGTTCGATACATCGGATTGATTCGATACATCGAATAGTAAACATCGATGTTTTTAATGCATCGATGTTTTTTGAGCAACCCTACTCGATGGTATTACGAATTTGTTTATTGAGTGAACCATTTTACTGCAAGCATACTCCCGAAGACGGAGAGCTGAATACTTGAGTAGTGCCTTGATCCGCCATGATTAACAGAACAAATTGTATATTCAAAGCTCTCAAAATAAAATAAAATTCAATTTGAAAAAAAAAAAAAAAAAAAAACGCGCATTTCTCATGATTTGGCCAGAGCATTCACTTCCCTGCCTAAGCTCGTAATAAATTTTTCACACAATTTAACAACCGATTGCTGAGGGTTGACAGTGTCAATTGAAACTTCTCGAAAGCAAGCTGTTAATCCTTCGTCGACAAGACGACAATAAATGATACCTCCACCCTACTCACCTGAACTGTGACAGTCTGCAGATTTTCCTTCTGATTAATATCCTCAATCTTCTGCGACATCGTTTCCACTCGATCCGACGTACACTTGACACGCTCTTCTGTCGACTGATTAAGTATAATCTCCTGCTCATGAAAGAATCCTTCAACGCATTCCTCCTCAAAGTCATATAGTCGTTCCAGGTCGTCCTTTTCCAAGAACAACTTTAGCCCATTGTCCCTCTGCACCTCCAGTCCTAAAAAAGAAAAAAAGAATAAACTTCAAGAAAAGGCTTTCGCGCTACGCTTCAATTCGCATAAAACCTTTTGCCTTTCGAAAGCAGTACTTCAAGAGGGAATAGAAGTGACAGAAAGCGATGAAGGGCGGCGGTAGAACGGGCTTCTGTTGATACTCCATGACCACTGTAAATCGTTGGAACATCCAAACCTAAACGACATAGTTGAAAGTCAAGGAGAATGGTATACGTCGTTAATGTAACAATCCTACCTGATGTGAGACGGAATTCACTTCGTTAAAGATATTGTTGAATACAGCTATTAATAAATTGATGAGTAGAATGTTGGCAATCAACAGATACATCGACATCGTTATCGGTGTCACCCAGTGTCCTTAAAAAAAAAAAAAACAAAGAACAACTAAAATGAATACTTCCTTCAATTAAGGAGGAATTAATAAAGGATTTCGCCCCATCATCTGCAGTGAAGCATGATAATTAATAAAATCAAGTACGAAAGGGGCTACAGCGAATTTCGTAAATCACATCCTTACCCGTAACACAGGCCAGCTGGCCGGGATCCTCTCCGCACGGCGGATCGATATCGTCAGCAAACACCTCACCATAAAGCATGAAGTAGGGTTGATAGTATACCTGCCAATGAGAGAAGGAAATGGCTCTAGATAATCAATCTGTTAATGAGCGAAAATGCACTGAAAAGGGATATAATCCTATCGATAGATATACAATTAGATGATTCCTTAACTATTGCTCGCGGAAGTAACTATATTTTCGTTTACACATGTAGTTTCTGTTACATACCCTAGTTGGTCAGCAGTATCCTGGTGCAATTACAGATACGAGCAAGTCATGCACGATTCCAATTCGCGTTATACAATACTTTAATATATTTTAACACACACACACACAAGTGCAAAAACTCTTTGATATTGTACCTGAGTGTTGCTTTCAACCAATTTTATTATTTTCAAAGGATGCAAAGCAAGGACGACACAGAGATATGTAAAGAGGCGATTGTTGAGTTAATTAAAACGCACTTCGTCTGGTGGACAGGGATATGTGGGAACAAACTAAAGGGTCGTTTATGGTTGTCATGGACGCATTGATTCGAAGGACTGCACGAACGAGGTTGGTGGATAGGAGCTACGGTCTGTAAAATCAAAAAATAATAAACCAACCATATGACATTCTAACCAGCAGTAGCTATTGTTATAACAGCTTGCCTTTATCGGAGGATATGCAACTTAAATTAACGGGCATTGTTAGGATGCGTTTGCGAAAACTATGAAAGCATTTTTAAGAGATCTTGATTAACAGGTCGGATGGTCTGGAAATGGTAGGATCACTGACTATCATCTGGTATGACACGATACGTTGACTGCCTGGCTAGAACTTTAATAAAAAACCCAATTACTATTAAAAAATTAAAAACCATGCTCTAAAATACTGTTACGATCTAGGTTGATAAAAAAATTCTTTTTGAAAAGTCTGAAAATCAAGGGTGACCCAACAGCTAGGGTGGAAGTTTTGAGAGACGAACGGAATACAACGTTGACCATGTGATGACCATGGTTTGTGTTGCATACGATCATCCGAAAGTCAAAAGTCCCTTTATAGGCACGAACCTTCTTAAAATTTAGTATGCGGTAAATTGGACTTGTGTGAGCGGTAGCGCCATCTTGTTGAAACTAGAAATTGTCCTGACGTAGTTCACTTTAGGAAGAAATAGTCGGCCAATATGTGCCGAAAACGCTTATCATTCACTGTCACTGTGCCTTCAGCCTCATATTTGAAAAAGTACGGGCCAATGACGCCACCTACCCATAATCCGCACCACACAGTGACTTTTTTTGGGATGCAGTGGCTTTTCGTTTTGGTTTTCCTGTCAAACAAATTTGATGATAAATTGTCTTGAGGATCTAATATTCATTTATTTGTTTGTTTCAATTCAGAAAACGAATATCAACCTTTAGAATTCACCGTAGAGTGATATATCAGGTCGTTACATATGAAATTGCCGACCTACCGATCATTCCTAAAGTGATCGTTGTGGCGGGGCCAACAAATTTAAGGGCAATTTTCCTTTTTCAATTAAAAAAAAACAAACATGAACGTAGCGCAGCGACTAGAAATATTAACGGCGCTTTTTGTTTGGGTACGTGCAGTGAGAAAACTGTTCGAAACTGGTTTATCAAGTTCAGCGAGGAAGATTTACCAAGGGGAAGACTAGAGAATGTCATTAATAATGAAGAACTTATAGCAGCTGTTGAAGAAAATCCAGCTACGACTATTCTTAGCCTTACCGCTAGGTTCAAAATGTCAACTGGAGCCATAAATCGCCCCCGTCATGGCCAGTAAGATTATTAAGAATAAGAATTAAGATTATACAAATAAACCTGAACCACTGTGAGGCAGCTCAGGATATTCTGCAGCAAATAGCGAAGGACGAAAAGGCAGATGTGGTGCTGATAAGTGAACCATACAAAAGCCTTGATACAACATATGGGTTAACGACAAAACAAAGCACGCTTCAATATGGGTATGCGGAAACCAAGCATTCCAAGACATCTACGAGAATGAAGAAGGTTTCGTGCATGCAGGAAAGAGGGCGAATCCTCCTTTAGGCTTTTGCATCTCTAGAAGTAGGCAAAGCGAATAAAGGGCAAGCAAGTACATATCGGAAAGCAGGAATGTGATCCATCAGAGATCTAACCTTCGCCAGCTACCCTACTTTGCGCAATATGAATTGGCGTGTTAGCGAAGACTAAGCCACAGCGACCACCAGGCGATTGTCTTCGAAATAACAAAGAAAAGAAACAGGCAAAGATCAATGCTAAGAGGCCCACAATGGAAAGATAGTCTGTTCGTAAGAGAAACTTTGGAGGAGATGCTGAATAGCAGTTCAATGGACACAAATGTATCAGCTGAAGACTTGTCGCACCGACTTCACAAAATGTTACCACAGCCTGCGATGCGGCGATGCCGAGGAAAACAGCGACCCGGAGAAGCGCCCCATGCAACTGGTGGAATGACGAGATAAAAACAATCAGATCAAAATGCTTATAGGCTCGTCGTAAAGACCAAAGGGCAAGGGGAAGAGTTGGTTTTCAACAGCGCCTCGACATCTTCAAACAGATGAGGCGGGACCTAACGAAGGCAATCAAAGGCCCCCCAAGGCAAGGCAAGATGCTTCAAACGTATGTGCGAAGAAGCCGACATTAACCCATCGGGCACGGCGTATAAAGCGGTGATAGCCAAACTAAAAGGCTACAGGTCCCCAAAACTAACATGTCCAATACCATAATGGAGCACTTGTTCCCCAAAGGGCCAGATGCGACGCCCACGATCGTATGGAATACCGAACAAAGCATTGAAGGCAGCTGTTCAAACAAGGCCTGCGATGTTCATAGCAGTCATGCAGAGATGCTTAAATGAAGGAATGTTCCCAAGACCATGGAAGTTACAACACCTAGTACTGCTACCCAAGGAAAAAACACTCGGAGTACCATCGTCATACCACCCGATATGCCTGCTCGATACAGTGGGAAAAATTCTAGAGCGGGTAATATACGATAGGCTATTTACTGTAGCAGAGAAGAAGGGAGCCCTCTCAAATCATCAATACGGTTTCCGAAAGGCACGCTGGACTACCGACGCAATCCAAAAAGTAGTCGATATTGCCTCTGAAGCCATAGCAAGACACTCATGGAGGCGGGGGTCTAAGAAGTACGTAAGAATGCGTTCAACCCTGCCGACTGGACTCTGGTAAGAAGGTCATTGGCAAGAATGGAAACAACACACTACCTGCTAAGGATAGTGTCCGACTATCTCAAAGACAGAAAGCTGAGGTTTTCTCAGACATCACATCACCGCCGGGATTCCTCAGGTATCGGTGTTGGGCCCACTTCTTAATATATCACGGTGTCCTGAGACCAAGGTTTCCCCAAGGAGTAAACATCATCGGATTCACAGATGATATAGCTATCGTGGTGGTTGCGAAGCACACACACAAAGTAGAATCAGCCACAAACACAGCAGTTGTCCAGATAAAGCCTTGGCTAGAATCTGCAGGCCTCGAACTGGCAAAGACGGAGGCCGTCCTTATAACAAGCAAAAAAACTGTAGAATACATTGATATTCGAGTGGGCAACCAGAATATCCGATCAAGGAAGCGGTCACATGCCTACGAGTGATGCTTGACAATAGGATGCGGTTCAAATTACGCGTGGACTATGTCCTCACTACAAACGGCTCTCTCTAGGATACTGCCAAATGCAGGTGGATCCGGACATGCGAAGAGGATTCTGCTGGGCAGAGTGGTGCGCTCTGTCATGCTCTATGCAAAAGTGTTCAAGAGGAAGGAAACATACCGAAAACTGTCATCGGTATACCGACTCTGTGCTCTAAGGCCAATAAGCGGCTACCGGACAATTTCGAACGAAGCCGATTTGTCATTGCTGGGATGATCCCCATTGACATCCTCGCGAACGAGGTAAGCAGAATTGATTGTCAATGTCAACTGAAGTTGACACACTAAGTATAGTCAAGGAAGCAGAAAGGACACGCTCAATGGTTCTAGAGGAAATTCAGAGGAATAATATCACTAAGGGCCAATGGATTCACACTTGGACTCTATCAATTGTGGGTAAACTGAGAAAAAGAAAATTGAGACTACCACCTAACGCAGTTCCACTCTTGTCACGAGATTTGTCGTCTTAGCCAGGAGGAGAACATGAAGCATGCAATATTCGACTGTAAGTACGCGAGGTATTTTACCTAATCTAGCTTCGTTAATTAGACGAATGGTGGAATCGGAAGAATACTCGTCGAATATCATGGTATGCTAAACTGCAGAAAGCCTAGTCTGCAAGAATTTTATGTTAAGCCCTATAGCGGCGGACTCTACTTAGGACGAATTTTTGCCCGTCCGTTTTTAATAACTTTCTCATTCGCTTCCCGAAGCAAGAGCGTATTCTATTAAGACCTAAGTTAAATACTCATCTGGCTCAGAAGAATTACGTTGCTGGATTGACCTGGAGACGTTGGACCTTTCGAATGAAGGAATACGTGCCTTTATGTCTTCTACGCATGGCGGAGCCGGAATTGTTCGATTGAAGAGGTATGAAGGGGTTAGACAGTGTCAATAGCCTGGCCTCTAAAGACATGCTCTGAAGTTACTGACAATGAATCACTCTTTACTCGGGAATGTATAATTGTATATTCCAGGAAAAGAGTTGTTCTTTAGCAAAAACCTGTATGTGGTCCAGAATAAAGCGATTTTAAAACATCAATTGGGCACATAGGCTAAGTTGATGCTTGGAAGATCTGATTAAAGACAAGTGCAACTAAAGAAGAGCTTTTGGTTGGGGAATTGTGGGCCTTTACAAGCGTTTTGAAACCAGAATTGACAAAGAGTGGATTTTCAAATCTCCTTTGAATTAGTATTATCTTCCGCCTCTGACAAATTCACGTTTAACCGACGTGAGTCGCAACTAAAACCACAGAATACCTTCGTCTTAAGTATCATGACATTATTCGAAAAATGACAAAATATTAATATTGTCCATTATAAGAAAAACAATATACATTGCTTTGAGACTAATGAGGCAAATAAATACCAGGTGCCAAAATGGTGTCAGTAATGGGAGATAGACCTGAAGACTGCGAATCTGTCGATTTCATACACCACTTGGAGGTGGTTGTAGTGCAATGGTAATCATCACCCACTTTTGGGCGGTATGTCTGTAGTTCAAGTCTGTCCATAGCCAAGAACAATTCCTATAGGGAAAAAAATATATAATAGCATCAGCTATGAATGAGAGATGATCAAAAAATGCTGACGAAGGCATAACACTCGCAGTATAAAATCACTTCGAAATTCATACTCTGTGAGTGCAGTTCCAATATAACACCTTTATGACATGGAAAGAAAACAAAATTAATGTGAATTACAACGAACGCGACAAGTTCAGTCGAGCCTCTCCAATCCTATCTAGGACAACCACCCCCGGAGTGAAACAGTGAACGAAAATCTTCGACACAAACCATCTGCACAAACAACTTTCTTCCTGCGCGAACTCTATAAAAAAACAAAAAAAATGCTATCTATCTACACGTATGTATATTTTATGAGAGGTGAGATATACTCGTACAAGTTTGATTTGGTTTTTAAACTGGCAATACTGTTTCTACAAATTGTCAATTTGGCAGTTGAAATTGGTTTGTAGTTAATACAACACATTTTGTCATTTTGCGATGAATAGATTAGTGCTAGAATAAGTCATGCAAATTGTGCAACTTTATTTTGAAAATCATGGTTCGATTCGTCAAACTTATCGCTACGTCCATTTGACGGTCGATCTGAGCAAGTTACTCGGCAAGTTATTTTTGCACTATGTACACTCTAGTGGAAAATACGCATCCCCAACGGCGACAAACAGTGCGGAGAGAAGAAGTTATTGCCGTCGTAAAGCGCATTGTTGAAGAGAATCCGAATGAGTCGATTCGCCATCGTGCATAGCTATTGAAACTATGCCCATCCACTTTATGGAAGATTTTACCGAAAGATGGCAAGCTTATAAGATCCAGCTTGTGCAAGAGTTGAAACTGTGTGACTATTATACGCATCGCAGGTTCGGTGGATGGGCCGAAAACCAGATTCAGTTTGATCCTAATTTTCAACGCAAAATTTTGTTCTCCAATTAGGCACTGGATATTTAAACAAGCAAAATTGCCGAATTTGGAGTGGAGATAACCCAGAAGCCTTTGTCAAGACGCCCCTACAATCATTAAAACTTACTATCTGGTTGGCTTTATGGGCTGGTGGAATCATCGGCCCATCTTTCTTTAAGGACGGTGCCGGCCAGAATGTTACCGTCAATGGAGAGTGCTACAGAAACGTGATTTCTGACTTCTTCGTTCTTCAGTTAAATGGCATCGACGTGACAGAGCTATATTTTCTACAAGATGGCACGACATGCCACACGGTGCGTGACACCATAAATTTATAGCGGAAAACATTTGCTGATTCCTCCACAATCCTGTGATTTCAAACCTTTAAATTACTTTTTTTGGGGGTATGTGATGTCAGTAGTCTATACCGATTAACCAGAAACGTTGAGCGATTTGGAAGTCAGCATTCGGCGTGTTATTGCTGATATACGGTCCCAGTTGCTCGATAAAGTTGTCGGAAATTGGACTTTAGGATTGCGCTTCATTCAAGCTAGCCGAGGCGCATATGCTGAAAGTTCTATTAAAGCACTAATGGCATAAGATTATCTATTATATGAAGCTAATACCATAGACATTTACATATGCTTCGAGTGTTTTATTTCATAATGTATATCTCTACAAAAAAAAAACAATCTTTATTATATAAGCCAGACAAGGGCAAGATGGTATTTTCAGTACCTCCAATACTTTCCGAAATAGTATTGTAAGTATAATCCAAAATAAGGGTTTTAGTAAGGCAGATATATACCCACCCCCAAACTTTTCGCAGACTGGCTCAATGAGAAAATATTTTTCTAATTAACAAACACTCTCACTTGAAAAGTGAAAAAAATGATTTTTTGTTTACTTAAAAAATCCTTTGGGTTTTTCTGGATCTGCTGATGTAAATATATTGGGAATATTTCAAACCGGAAGTAGTTTATACAATAATTTGATATTTTTAGCATAAACCGAGGTGCGAGGAGTTACTTCTCTCACTAGACTAGTACCTAATCAGACTCTAATTTACTGCCCTTCATTTTCCAATAACTAATGTTTAGATGTGGGATCGGTCACTGCACTTCGTTACCCCAGGAGGAATCAATGGAGTTTATATTTTGCCCGAAAAAAGAGTTTGAAAGTAGCGGTGACGCCATATCTAGAGGCGCGCCATAAAATCGTCTCTCCGGTAAAGTCCGGTCTTTACACCTTTCGGTACAATTTTCTCAGGCTATGGTTAACTTAGGACTTCCACAATATTACACATTATTAAAAACGGGTTTCGGTAAACTCTTTAAAAGAAATATTATGAGCTTAAAAATATGGTCAATTTTTTTTTAATTTTTTTCTCATCCCGGAAAAATTATTAAAATAACGACCTCAAGTAAAATTCAAATGCCATGTCGTTCGGACATCCTTTTAGTTTAAAATGAACTAAAACTCGCAATCTAGGCCCCAATTTTAAGTAAAATTTAAATTTGTTTACAGATTTGGAAATAGCAGGCTTTCACGGAGACTGTAAAAATTTTCATTTAAACCAGAGTTGTTAAGGTTTGAAAAAAAGTGACTTTTCGAGTGAGACTCCCCTTAACATGGTATCGTTGAAGTCATCGCCTTGAAAGAAAATATGATATTTCGAAGTCTCCTCCGAAAGAGTTCCATTAAAAAAATTTCGTGGATTTTTTTACTTCTAGACAATATCACCAGATAAATTGTTACTAATATAAGCAAAAAGAGAAACAAAGAGTAATGGCTTCCATATAGAGTATATAATCTAGAAATACTTATATACTAAGCAGGTATCTACACGATTTGAGAACACATAAAAAACTAGGATACTGCAGGGGGATAGACATTTAAGGACACATTCAATATCCGTGCAGATCACCATCAACAACACACATAGGTAGGTATTATTCTTATGTAAATAAAATCGTAAATTGCATGCAAAGGTCTTAAATTCCCAGTAAAATGCAAAAGGAAGGAAATTTTAAAAATTAAAATAAAAGAAACTGAAAAACAATAATTTTCTTTGGAATAAAAACAAAAAAAAAGATGGAAGAGAAGCTGCATACAAGAGTACACACACTAACAATACATGCATAACTATTAAGATACTCGATCTTGACGTTCATTCGGTAGTTTCGATTGGTTTTTAAATATTTTCAAAAAAACATCGATATAACGGTATATATGCATTTTTTTTTAATTTTATGGTACACAACATCAACTTGCTTTTTTCAAATTTCGTTTTTGTTCTTTTTTTTTTTTTTTTTTTGTGGTCATGGTATAAATTTCATATCAAACCAGTTTACATTGTAATTTGCATTTCCGGGATATCGATTATATGGATCAAGTCTACCATAACTAGCAGAGCGGTGAAAGCCACCCTGTAAGCCAGTATTTCTGGTGTTATGAGACGATCTTGTGTTCATACTGATTGCGCCAAGAAATCCGGGTGCTACAATGGAACCAGACATAAGCTGGAGACAGAAGAAAAAACATAGACAAGGTCATCGTGAATAATTCCATTTATTTATCTAGTTATCATATTATTTATTTATTTATTGCTTTTCTAATTACTATGATTTACTAAAGCATCATGTATTATTAAATGTATGTACTCTTATAAGTATTCATCGAGCTGTTATAAAAAAATATTTTAAATTTGATTTTATATAATCTACTGAAACAACTCAGTAATTAAAAAAATATATTTTTCAGAGTTTAATAATTATACTTACAAGCTTCGGTAGCCATCTAAAAGGATTTAAATCAGGGACTTTAAAACAGAAAAGGTGAATCAATGAAAAATTGAAATTTGCTGAATTTTAACATTTCCATAGATAAGGTTACGCGGAAAACTTCTAACCAACAATTCATTATTGGCAAAAGGCCTGGCTTTTTCGATAAGTTGCTTTTCTTAGATAATGTACTATCTAGACCTTTTCCCAGGCTAATGGCAGTTGTGTATGATAATGGAAGATGCAACACTACGGCACTACCTTTAATTTATATCAAACATTGAACACAGACAGCACATTGCATATATTTACATTATTTACATACCATGCTTTGAAGATATTTATTCTGCCCTTTATTCCAAGATGATTGCTCTAAGTTGTAATTAAAATGTGAGTGTAACGTCTTCATAGATTACTTCTTATCTATGCAAAACGTGAATTTTTCGATTTTGGAAAAAAATTTAATTATTCGACTATCCTTGCCCATCAAGAAAGACCTCTTTAGACGTAATAAAGTTAGTTCTGCCAGAGCTTCTAAAACTAGAAGCCGATAAATGAGACCCGATGGGATCACGAATATTTAATCAAACTAAGAGTAGCCGATTGAGCTGAACCTTGCTTGCGGGATATAGAGCCTAGTAATAATTCTCTGATCACCAAAACCCTGTTACAAGGCCTAGATCATGGTGACCATGTATATGAGCCCGACCCCTGGTCAGGAGGAAGACTGAAGTGAAAGGAATCAATTCGAAAACGCGATTAATAGAAAGAAAGTGGTTGTCAAAACCAAGCAACAGGCACCCTCTAACGCAAACGCTCTGTTTTGTTTTACTATTCCTTCCCTTTTTTTGTTTGTTCTTCATTTCCATGTCACTTCGATAGCCACATAAAGGCTGAAAAAAGAATTTTTGTTTGGAAAATTGGATTAATAAGCGAATATTTTTACGGGTATCATGCCATCAATGGAAAAACTCAGTCATCATTTACGTATTTCTAAAGACTGACCGAACACAATGAAAAAATTGCCGAAGAATATTATCATCAAGTTGCAACAAAATTATTTCAATGCTCTCCTAAGGAAATCTGCCCAATAGATGTTGGTTCAACAAAAAGCGAGAAGAGCCATCCCAGACGAACACCTTGCTGCTCTGTTAGCAAGTCCTATCTCCACCTCGTCGCGGTGCCAACTGGAGACTCCCTCTAGGCGAGTTTCCTGCGCCAGAAAACGGGATCAGTCGGTTGGGCTACTCGTAAAAAAACCACAAGCCTCGGATAAGGATGGATACGATGTTGACGACCTCGTAAACGTAAAACAAAAAAGGACAATGAACTTCGGCTCCTTTGGTCCCTTAACAGACCACGTGCAGCTGATTAACTCGCGGAGGCCTTTGACTGTTACAAAGCATTACCGCAATCCAGGAAGTGCCGCCGGGCAAAAGGAGAATGAAAAACTGCGACCTCTACTATGGCCATTACTATAGAGGGGGAAGATAGGGCTTGTTCGGATGTGGATTTGTTGTCCGAGGCAGACCTAGGCAAAAAGTCTTTAAATTCATAAGCGACCGCTCATAACAATGCGCATCAAAGCTAAATTCGGCAACATTAGCCTAATTTGCGCCCAGGCTCCGACAGAGGACAGGGATGACAACAGCAAATATGAATTCTATTATCCCCTAGAAAGAACATATGATCAATGCCCCAGCTTCGATACGAAGATCATTCTAGGAGATTTTAATGCACGGCTGGGAAAAGAAGAAATGTTTGCTAGAGTCATCGGAAAATACAGCCTACACGGCAACACATCCGGCAACGGACTCAGGCTCGAGTACGTGGTTCTCGCACCTCAACACCCATAAAGAATTCTGGCGGTCTCCTGGTCAATCAACCGTCAACCAGATTGATCACATTGCGATTGACGTCAGACCCTCCTCCAGTATTCTCGATGTCCGAACCTTCCGTGGAGCCAGCATCGACTCGGATCATTGGCTTGTTGTAGCCAAGGCAAGAACATGGATATCAAAAAATCAACAGAGTCGAGAAAGACCACGGTTGGATGTCAGAAAGCTACAATCGCAAACGACCGCTATGAACTTTGCCGACCGAGTCTCCCAAAAACGCTCGGAAAGTTCGACACCGCCTGCACCGACAATAAAAGAAGACTGGAAACGTTGTCAAAAAGCCGGGGTTTTACCACACTACCCAGGAAAAACCCGTGGTTTGACGACGAGTGCAGACAGGCCCATGCAGCCAAACAAGACGCCTACAAGGCAATGCTGCTTCGAAGAACCGGAGCTGCTCGTGAGATCTACGAATTGAAAAGGAGGGAAGAAAGCTGGCTTCTCAGAAAGAAAAAAAAGGAGCATGAGAAGCGTGCGGTCGAGGCGATGGAAAGGTGCTACAGCAGGAATGAAGTCCGAAAGTTTTATCAGAAAGTAAAACATTTATCCAGTTTATATAAATTTCGGACTGAAGCCTGTCGGGACGAAAATGGACAACTAGTAGTAAAATCGCAGTCGATGCTGAGAATTTGGAAGAATCATTTGTGCAGACTGTTAAACGGCGACAAGGACCCAAATACCGCTGTCAGGCAGAATACCCCACTCAATCTGACGACAATAGACAAGAATTCTGTCCCCCCGACTCTGACGAAGTCAAGATAGCAATATCGAGACTTAAGTCGAATAAAGCTGCTGGAGCGGACGGACTGTCCGCGGAACTGTTTAAAGCAGCTGGGTATGATCTGGTAGAATGCACCAGCCCATCTGTAATCTCAGTGTCTTTTGCCCGATCCATAAGAAAGAAGACTCCTTTGACTGCGCCAACTATAGAGGGATAAGTCTCCTTAACATCGCCTACAAAATCTTCTCCGCCGTTTTGTATGAACGTCTGAAACCTGATAGGTTCACATCAGTGCAGTTTCAGGCCAGGTATGTCCACATTAGACCAAATCTTCTCACTGCACAGATCCTGGAAAAGACACAAGAGCTGCAGATCGACACTCACCACCTTTTTGTCGACTTCAAGGCCGCATATGAAAGGACGAGCTATACAAAGCCATGTCTAGTTTTGACAGACCTTCAATGTCAAAAACGGGTTTAGGAAAGGCGACGCGCTGTCATGTGACTTTTTTAACTTAATACTCGAGAAGATCATGCGAAACTCACAAGTCAACACCAGAGGTACGATCATCCAAAAGTTCGTTCGACTGCTAGCTTAAGCGGATAATATTGACGTGATTGGTCGAAGACAGCGAGCAATCAATGAGGCGTTTGCTGTCATTGAAGAGGCAAAACATCGCACGACGCTTCGGACAGAGCGTCACAATGGGCAGCATGAGCTTCGAGGTAGTCAAGGAGTTTGCCTTGTTAATATCTCACACGCAGATTGTGTTATTTCATTTCAACATCTGCCCGCCCTTATTGAAAATCCCTTTGGCAAAGGTTTGTCCACGAGGCTCTGAATTTCGAAGTTCCAAACGGTTGGTAATAAAAAAAATGCGATCAGTGATCCTCGGTTCATAAAAGTATGGGGATGGACTGTGAAATCCGATTTTTTTGTCACCACATTTAACTTTAAATCCGAAGGGCTAAAAAACCTGAATCGATCAATCAAAGTACATGTAGTATTGATCTGAAGACGAAATATAAATTTTCGCATCACTAACCTTCAAGATGACTACCATAAAAGCAGTATCAACTTTACGCAACCTTTAGGATATATTTCCACTAATTTTTAGCTAATTATTACTCGATCGGCAAGTTGTGTATTAATTCATATTCAATTAGCACCTAATTCTAACTAATCAATCAATTGATCGCAATGAGAGAAATGACACCTTATGTTGGATATGCTTTTATCAGAACAGAAACGTTTAGATGATTCAGACTGTTGGGACCTTGAATAAGTTCTCCCTGCTTCGCAGCAGAAGACGTTGCCAGAATTACTGGCCTGGGATTTATGATGGTAACGCATCTACAAGGAGGTATGGTACTGCAGGCAAGATTGACTTCCTGAACAAGTCTAGTTTCGTGCCAAAAAAAAAAAAAGTTTGCGAGAAATTTTATTGCACTATTTTATTCAAAAAGCTTAAGACTTCTTGAGACTAATGGGAACGATAGGCAGAGACTTGTAGAGTACTAGGTGACGGTAGGTATACGAGGGTGGTCCGATAAGTACTTAGCCTCACCGCCAATGGCGCCAGTATCGCAAGAGCAACTTACTATCGTGTAGTTCTAGTAGACGGCTACTGTTGGACTCGTAGTTTTGTTTTGACCGCGTGTCAAGCCGGAGTGTCCGCGGATTTTAGAAAAATGGAAAAAGAGCAATATCGGTCGGTGATTCGATTCTTGTTTTTGGAAGGGAAATCGTGCAGCGAAATCAAAGAGTGTTTGGATGATGTGTGCGGTGACTCTTCTCCTTCGATGGCGACCATCAACAATTGGTTTAACGAGTTTCAACGTGGTCGCACGTCGGTTTTTGATGAGCCACGTCCAGGTGCCCCGAAAACGGCTACCACGGAGGATAACGTGACAAAAATCCACGAACTCGTATTGGCAGACCGCCGATAGCTGAGACAGTAGGCATTTCAAAAGATCGCGTGGGTCACATCTTGCATGAAATTTTGGGCATGAGAAAGCTGTCGGCGCGATGGGGGCCGCGTTTGCTCATTCCGGACAATAAGCGCAACCGTGAGACCGCTTCAGAACAGCGCAATCCGAAGGAGTTTCTGCGTCGTTTCGTGACAGTCGACGAAATATGGATCCACTGGTACACACCAGAGACCAAGAGACAGTGGACTTCACCCGGCGAACGTGCTCCGAAGAAGGCGAAGACTGTCCCATCGGTCGGAAAGGTGATGGCCACCGTTTTCTGGGATTCACAAGGTGTGATCCACATCGACTACCTGGAGAAGGGCAAAACGGTCACAGCGCTGCGCTATGCCAAATTATTGGGCCGATTCGACGCCGAATTGAAAAAAACACGGCCCCACTTGGCGAAGAAAAAAGTGCTCTTCCAACATGATAACGCACCGGCTCACACCTCCGCCCTCGCCACGGCCAAATTGGTCGAATTGAGCTACGAACTGCTGCCCCATCCAACGTCTCCAGATTTGGCCCCGTGCGACTTCTTTTTGTTTCCAAACTTGAAAAAGTCACTCGCCGGGCAGAAATTTCAGTCGGATGAGGAGGTCATCGCCGCCACGGAAGCCTACTTTACAGACCTCGAGAAAACGCATTTTACAGACGGGTTAAAGAAGTTGGAGCATCGCTGGGTCAAGCGTATCGAGCTAAAAGGAGACTATATTGAAAAATAGATCGCCATTTCTCCAAATTTTTTGTTTTTCTTTTGAAGACTAAGTACTTATCGAACCACCCTCTATCGGACCACTCCCCCTAGGTAAGTGTCACAACAGTTTCGACACAATTGAGAACATAAGAAGCGAGAAACGTTGAACGGCATTTTTTCACGTGAGAACTGCTTTTTCAATGGCAGAAAAGAAAAGAATTTTCATGACTGGCGATGAAAAGTAGTTAGTGCACGATAACACTAAGCGTAAAAGACCATGGGGTAAGCCAGCATCAAGATCGTCGGCAAAGGGAAATATGCATGGTTCGAAAATTTTGCTTCGTATTTATCGGGATACCAAATGATATCACTATCGACTGCTACTCGTATTGGTACTTTTAAGCTGAGAAAAATGGCCGCTGTACGATCAGAGACACGACAAACAGATTTTGCTGCGCGACAACACTCGACCATATACTGCAAAATCGACAAAAACCTACTTGAAAACGCATAAATGAAAATTCCGTTTCACCAGACCTTTGAATTATGTCTTCCCTTCTCGGTAAGGCACGTTAAGATGTCGAAAACTTGGGTCGATTCCTGAAAAGCCTCAAAAACCGTGTTCGTTTCTCGAATTTGAATTCATATGCTGCCGTAAAGATGGGAAAAATAGTGGCTATTGATGGATATATTTCTTAGGGGCTTACATTAAGTAAAGTGTTGACTTTTGAGTTACTCGTAATTAATTTAACTCAAGGATACACAACACGGTTCACAATATACCTTTCTTAAAGCTTCGCTTGAGCAAAAACTAATGAAGGCATTAGGCGGCAAGCTTAAGCTTTCAACGTCCCAAGGTGCAGACTCCATAGCCTAACAGGTCTAACATTAACCTTTTACAGAACTGATAATAAAGGTATTATTTTTGAGCCCGTTGTAACAAAAGGTTGAAAGGACTTTACGATATCGAGTTTTCAAAAAGGTAATCCGTGACTTATTTTTTTCGCTACTTACCCGAAAAAGAATAAAAAACAAAAAACACAATAATGTACCTAGCTTTCCTACTCGATGCAACGAAACTTGCATGAAAGTGCCGATACTTTACCTGCGCTGTTCCAGTGTGCGTTAGACATCAAAGGATACCAAAACCTAAACAATACCTGTGGTAAGCCACTCCCAACTGAATTTGGGCACGGATCCCATGAACCATGATCTCGACGTGAGTCGAGTGTGCTCAGATGCTAATTCAATTGTTAATTTTATTTATCACATCCAAAGCGTCATATCAAGTTTCGCTGCATAGCATTCTACGATTAAACGTAGGCACGAGATAAGCGCTACTAAATGGATTAACGCTATCCCATACCAACGTAACTCTGTATCTATTGATTCGATTTTTATATTTATAAACTCGAGCGTGACAGAGTAGATGTTTGATTTAATTACCACACGGATGCATATGCCGTAAGCTTACCTCCTTAATTAAACGCCATGTGGGCTCGTTGTTTGGATGTAGGATAGCCTGTCGACTGACGCCAAAACTCATTAAAACCACAGCGAGTAGAACGACGAAGTAAATCATATTTTTGACCATTTTGCCCATCATCGTGACCAGCGGACCTGGAAATGAAAGAGAAAAAGAGAAATGAGTAAAACACATATGACCGGGTGGCGAAGAATTGATTAATTTTCAATTCCTTTCAACAGATTCTAGGAAGTTGATGGATGTGGGAGGTTGTTAATATTTGAATCGACAACGTTTTTTTTTATTTTCAATCAGCTTTCGCCAAGTAATTACATGTCATTCACAGGAAGTCATCCCAAATTACAGGCATTTCTGCTCCCCTCCTTATCGAAACCTATCTACGTAAGGACACGGGGAGGACGTATAATGAGGTGCTATCTTGACAAGTACATCCCGAATACTATTGCCGAGCTATAGGCATAAATAACCCGAAGAAAAGCCGAATAACAGTCAACGTATATGCATATGAGGGTGAAATGATGAGGATGAGGGTGATATGGATTTATGTTAATGGCGTAGAGGTCCCATCGTTTGTTGATTTTCGTTCGAAATTTAATAAAGTTAGGAGACGACAAATTAATACCTCTTTTCAAAGGAGCCATCTAAATTGCGTATTCATAGGCTAAAAGGGCGGTGGCTTCGCCATATGACATTTTCATTTAAAGAAGAAAGTTACATTTTAAGGAAAGGGCTTAATTTAAGATCTTACTGTCGCGGGAAGGATTTTCGCGCGAGGGTTTATTGAACTGTTGTTCAAGGATGAATATATTTAAATGGTAAAAATATCAAAAAATTAAATCAGCTATTTTTCCCAATAATAATTTGATCAGGCAGGGTAATCCAATTCGTGGTTCCGATTTGACATCCCTGTTTTGATGTTAAAATGAACTACGACATGAGACTGCAAATATTGAGTTTAAGTAAGTGACCTAGAAATTAAGGATACCATTAAGCTACGTAAGTTAGCATGTAAGAAATTCTCCTGTACCCTTCGAGCGCCTTGTCGTGGCCGAGGGGCTTAAGAGGGCAATGACCTCGAACTAAGACCCGAAGAATCCGAGTTAGCAATAGCGGAAATCCACCCGCGATCCCCATGATCGCGGCCGGGGCAAGGATTCTAGAGGCCCCACCACTCATTCCTAACTCTCCGGCAGCCCGGAAGACACTGACTCCTGCGGCTCATCGATCGACCACCTGGTTGGACTGAGCATGAGTGGTGCAACCAACAGAGGCGTCACCAACGATGGCGCGGCACGGGAAACCACTAAGATTGAACTAGCCCCAGAATTGGGACGTACTGTAGACTGCAATGCTAAGTGCCAAAAAAGAAGGAGAAAGAGGCCCGACAAGTGCAAAGAGACAGACACACCTGAAGGATGAAGGCAAATCTCTGGGAAAAGCAGTTAAGAGGATTAGATCGGCGGAGGTATTACCTACCGAAGCCTAACCGACCCTCTCATCTGCGGCCTCCGCATTTCTTCACGGTGCGCGTCACGAAGGCGTCGGCGGGTAGTAAAGGCTGCTGCAGGAAGCACAAACATGCCAGCACTTTCGGTATGCGCCTCTAAGATTTCTCCTCTTATTGGTAAAGATGAACTTCCTAATAAGAGTGTGCCAGGCTCCCAAACTGACGGAGCTGGAGATGTTCAGGATCCTGCTATGGCCGGCGCTACCGCCGAAAAAAGCGGTGATGCTGACAGACAAATTCTGGTCGCACAAGGCAAAGCGATTGTGGGTCCCAACATCCCTCAAACTGGTAGAGCTGTCCCAAAGTAGCCTCGGAAGAAAGAGCTCAAACCGAAAAAGGTAAGGGCGCTCGCAAACCGAAGACGGCGACAAGGCCGGGGACAACCTTGCTGGAGAGAGAGAACGTGATGTGTCCTCTTCCGACGTGGCGGCGGGTAATCGGAGTCTGAAGGCAGATGCGGCGATCAACAAAGATCAAAGAAAAAATCTGAAGACGGAAAGAATCAAACATTGCTCCTCGGAGGCGGGCACTTTACATAACAAAACAAGTCACCCTAAACAGTCGAGACAAGCACCTCTCTTACAAAGAGGCAGCCGGTGTTGGCACTGGCATTTTTGGGCCAAATTAGAAAATCTAGAAGGCTCCTGGAACGAGTGCTAGTATCTTCCAGGCCGAATTAGACGCCATCCTAACGTGCGTCAATCTAGAGGCTAATATAAGTGGTATAACCATTAATACTCTCAGAACTCAAAATCAGAAAAGGAATGCCACGATGGTCTGCCGGACCTAGCCAAAAGAAACAAGGTCAAACTCTGGTGGGTGCCAGGGCACAAGGGCAACCGACTAACTGGCCAGAAAATGTTCCAGGGAAAGATACATAGGTGCCGAACTTTTCGGCGGAATTCTCAAGATTAATTTTCTCCTAGACAAGTCAGAAAAATCGCAAGACTTGCATTTTTGGAACAGCGGTGAAGGACTAAGACAATCGAAAAGATTTATACGACCCTGAACAAATACTCTATTAATATTCTGAAATATAACAGAGTCGATATCGAAAGACTGGCTAGCCTTCAGGACATTGTTTGAGATATCATCTCAATGAAATTAGCTCCACGTCTGAAACCTAGGGTCGACTCTGTTTTACGGAGGTAACTGCAGAGCACATACCATGTGAGTGTGCAACCTTAGGAAGCGTATCATTTAGCGTGTTACATTTCAGTGATGATACAAGGTGGCGCAATTAATCATCCAATTTCGTTTTTGAATTACTTTTTTACTCAGTAAAAAAAAAAATTATTTTGAGTATTGGAAGTCTTTACTTGAACCTTTACATGGAAAAGATGACGTCCGTCAAGTGACTACCGCCAGGGTTGATATACATTTTTGCCAGATTTATCGCACTTTCCATGACTTTCCACTAGATTTCCGGTGATGACTGCTCGCATTCCTGTCGAATTCTCCTTAAGGGCTGCGATTGTCCGAGGCTTGTTGGCATAAGTTCGTGACTTCAAGAAGCCCCAAAGAAAGAAGTCTGGGATTGTTAAATCTGGCGATCTTGCTGGCCATGCCAAATCGCCAAAACGGGAGAAACGCTTCTTTCACAATATCCATTGTGGCTCGTGCTGTGTGCATGGTTGAGCCGTCGTTTATAATGGTCCTGTAGCGTTCGCCCGTAACAGTGACCGTATTGCCGATGGCGTCCTCAAAAAAATACGGCCCAATCACTCCTCCCGCGCCACATAGTGGTTTCGAGTGGATGTAATGGCTCTTCGTACATCACACGCGGATTTTCAGTGTCCTAGAAACGAAGATTTTGCTTATTGCCGTAACCGCTCAAGTGGAAATGTGCTTCATCGCTCATGATGATTTTCAACACAAAATCGTCCTCTTCGTTGTTGATTAACGATGACTTGACAGGAGTTGCGAATGAGAGATGACCAAAAAATGCTGACGAAAGCATAACACTCGCAGTATAAGATCACTTCGAAATTCATACTCTGTGTGTGCATTTCCAATATAACACCTTAATGGCATGGAAACAAAAAAGTTACCGTGAACTACAACCAATGCAAGAAATTCAGTCGAATCTCTCGAATCCTATCTAGGACAACCACCCCTGGAGAGTAGTGAACGAACATGTTCGATACAAATCATCTGTATCCCGTCCAGATTGTGAGACAAACACCATAAGAGCGTACACTCTTGAACCTGCACGAACCCTATAAAAAAAATAAATCTGTAAAAATGCAAAGGCAGTCCATTGCAGGTTCAGTGTCTGGCCAAAGCCAGTCCTGACGCCATGGAAATGCGACTGGGAAATTATAGCGCAGTAGGATGGCAGGTGTTACTGAGTCGAAAGGCATATTCATGAGACAGGGGTCGTAGGATATTTCTCGTGCAAGTACACTGTGACATCAATGCGAGTTTCCATTTCTCTTGAGGCAAGACATGGCTTTTAGTGCGCACCCTCTGATATATATGTGCATATGTATGTATGTCAAGGAGTGGAAGATTCATCATAGCATCTAGAGCAGATCACGGTGTGCTGGGGAAAGCCCCCGTGTAGCAGAGACAGACCGCTCTTTTGAGTTTGGTGAAAGAGGCCACGACGTGTTTGCGTGTTAGCCTGCTCCACCAAACAACCGATGCATATGAGATTATCGGTCTTATCATTGCCGTGTAGATCCAGAGGACCTTTTTCGGCGATAAGCCCCATGTTTTGCCAAAGGCACTTTTGCATTGCTAAAAAGCAGACAGCGCGTTGGTGGTTTTTGACTCAACATGCTTTGACCAACGAAGCTTGCTATTTAAGATGACTCCCTGGTACTTAGCTTCCGTGGATATCAGGATGGGAATGCCTTTTAGCACCAGTTGAGTAATACCAGTATTTTTCGTCCTTCTCGTGAAGAGAACGACATCAGTCTCAAGAGGATTACCCGTGCATCAGTCCTCGATCACAATTAACGCCGCCTGAGCTTTGAGACAGACAGTCGCTAAACATGAGCCGACAGAGAGAACGACAACATCATCCGCATAAAGGGAGCACATACTTAACCAAGGATTTCAGCGTCTGGCACATTTATAACACCCGGTGAACCGAAGCATTCATCCAAACCGTTGTTGATAGTAAATTACAAATTGCCTGGGAAGAAAAACTCTCCGATGATCTGGTTTTTGTTCTGGCAATGGGGACAGCATATCAGGCTTCCCAAAAAAAAAGGAAGGAAGGCTCATGCCAAGGTGGAAACGTCGAGCGCAAAAATAACTTCGAAGGACGGCAAATTTGGTGTAATGTGTGGCTGCCATTGTAAAAAGAAATCCAGAGGTCATGGTTGCACAATACCATTTGTTAGGACCGCGAGTCAACAAAAAAATTTGGGAATGGATGATAGACATCAGAATGCTAGTGCTGGGGTTATTGGAGAGTAAATGCAATTAAAATTAACTAAGTGTGGATTTCCAAGAAGAATGAAAGTTGCGGTCGCTGCAGAGTTACGAAGTTTGAGTTGAGCAAGTTGATGAGCTTAAGACAATTATGATTGTGAGATCGAAGGAATGATAGTGCGCATTATTATTTGTCGAACCAGCAAACACGCTACAATATCATTGTTTCGTCGGGTATTCCAAATATTTATTAGCCATTTATTCTAACCTCTTCCTAGAGACAATTAAAGCAATAAAAAATTCTATTCATTTCATGAACAGATTTTTTATTTTATTTTTTAGTTTAAAAAAAAAGTTTACTCACCTAAGTACTTATTCACGCCCAAAATATTCAGGATCCTCAAGTACCAATAAATGCTGTCAACGCAATAAATCACTCGACCAATGTCCATTGTGTTTGGACGGAAGCGCAACGACAATCCGATAAGGAACAATATAATAGCTGCCCCATCGCACGGATTCCACATATTCCAGGCCCACACGGAGAACTTATGACTGCGCAATGCGAAAAAAAAAGAAAGTCAAAAATGGAAAATAACTACTCACGACCGAGTGCAATACTTACGTGATAGCCACTGGCTCGGATGATATGATTTCTCTAATCTTCTCAAACCCCAACGTTGTGATATAAGCTATGGAGTATACCTCCTGCCACCGAGGCGTAGGTCCCATCTTCACTAGCACCGTGAATGTAAACATTACCAGAAAGAACATGTAGGCGATCTGAAAGTACCAATTAGCGTCCGGAAATATCGCGTCGAGAGCATTAATCGCTTACCGAGTCGGCCCAGAATTTCGTTATGGGCGCGGTGTAGAATTCATAGAACTTTTTACGCAGCCGAAGCGGTTGATGCTGCTTGATTTCGTAGTCGTTGAAGAACTCGCGGAATTGGGAGGGATCCGAGTCTGATAGAGATACCTAGAATGTATTTATATTGTATTAGAATCCTTGAGATACCATCATTCACGCATTTGCAGCGAAATTATAGCTCTGCGGAACACATCTAGATATGTGAAAACTATAACAACAGCGAAAGAGAAATGAATCACTCAATCAAATGGAAAGGAAAGGAAATGAAGACCAAAACCACTTGCCATCTATACAAATGAGGGATGCCTTTCTATTTAGTAGTAAAAAAAAAAGGATAAAGTCGGTATTAGAGTATCGAGGAAGAACATACACAAAAAAGACTAGCTCGAACGTGGTCAACGAGTGTAAAATGATGATAAAAAATGTATTCCTTGGATAAAAGAAAAAGTTTTTCGTTGCCATCTGCGGGTGCTAGTGTGAAAAGTTGAGGTTGCCAGGGCTGACGATCTATGAAATGTGCTTTTTCTGACTCTACAACGGTGATGTTTTTTCCTTTCTATTTCTATCTATGAAATGGCGAAAGTTATGGTTTCCATATCGGAGAAAACGTGATTTTCGGTTTTTCAATAGTAAAAGTGTTATAAAAAGGACTTCACCCCGCTTTGTGCGAGATATGTAAATTCAATGAACATGGAAACTCGTTTTAAACTTTAAGATTAATTAAATTAAAAGTGAGTTATACGAAGTGATAACAAGCTTTGTACTTAATATAATTATTGGACAAGTGAGGTAGCTGCTAACACCAGTAGTTGAAAATATTTTGAATTTGATCCGGACTTTCAAAATATTCTCAGGATGAGAGGAAACAATATTTCTACTTAAAAATGAAAACATGCGGATGACATGAAGGGAACCCAAGAGAAAACTTAAATTGAGTTTTGAACTTTATGAATAGTGAATGTTTAATGAAAAAAATGATACGTATACGAGCTTTGACAGCCAATCTGCAAATATATTCTAGCGGAAGAGAGGAAACCAGTTGATTTCCTGTGTTCAAAGGGTTCTGTAACTTCAAGGCACAGACTCTTTTATAGACGTTTGCTGTAGAAAAAGAGGCAGTCAAAGTCATTGGTGAATCGGGAAGTTGGTGGGAAAACTCCCAGACTAGGAGTTCATCTTACCGAACAAACACCGGCTGGAGTCTTTACATTTACTCGTCAGGGGAGACTTTTATAGTATACCGATGATGACCAAATGCAGTACAGACTGACCAAATACGCCTTATTATCGTCTTTCTGTGGTGAATTTACACTACTTCAGCACTTTGACCAAGACTACGTCGATCCATATTTAATTACCTCCTAGGTTTTACCGATTAGAAATTATCTTAATTATACTTGAATACTGACCACATTCAACAAGATAGCGAAATGTAAATGACACCTTTTGTTGAGTGGCCCTTTATTAGCTTTACCATTTGTTGACTCGCAAAAATAGGTCAATATTATTGTCTAACCAGTCAGTATAACTGACAATCTATTGAGCTAACTATAGAGATCCAAGCGGATTTAGCCTTGAGTACAAAATCGAATGTCGTCGTCTGCGCCCGCATACATTTTTTCGTGCACAAATGGGCTGGTCTTTTCAAGACTTAGGCCTATGACCTAGATTACATTTTCACAATAAAATATTAATGTAATGCAATACATTTTCAAGAAGATTATGCAATACCTGTATAGTAAGGGGTATAGTTAGGAATGGTATTCGATTGCACTGCTAAGTGCCAAAAAAGAAGGAGAAAGACGCATGCCCAAAAATCGTGCAAAGAGGCTGGCGTAGCCGAAGGCACGAAGGATGAAGGCAAACCTTTGGGGAAAGCAGTCAAGAAGATTAGATCGGCGGAGCTCTCTCCTACCGAAATCCATCCGGCCCCCTCATTTGCAGCCCTCGCACTTCTTGGCGGCGAGCAGCGCAGAAAGCGTCGGCGGCTAGTAAAGGCTGCTGCAGGAGGCACAAGCATGCCAGCACTTTCGGCATGCGCTTTAAACATTCCTCCTCTTATTGGTGACGATCAAATGCCTAATAAGAGGGTGCCAGGATCCAAAACGGACGGAGCTAGAGGTGTTCAGGGTCCTGTTATGGCCGGCGCTACCGCCGAAAAAAGCGGTGATGCTGATAGACAAACTCTGATCGCAGAAGGCAAAGCGGTTTTGGATCCAAACAAACCTCAAGTTGGCAGAGCTGTTCCAAAGCGATGTCGGAAGGCAGCAGGAGCTCGAACCGAAAAAATGGTATTCGCTAGAGACAAAGGTAAGAGGGGTTTTAATCTATCAAAAAGGATTGACTTTTTCAATTATTGTTTTATTGGCAGAAACCTCATTACAGACTTTAACGTCTAAAACTACTTAAAAGGTCAAGGAAAAAAGTACGCAATTGTATGGTAAGTCCGTCGTAACCACGAACTAACCAAAAACCTGTTTATGTTTACTGAGGATCGTATCCTCAAAAAGCATAAAATACAAAGGGTGATTTTTTTGCTGTTTGGTTTTTCAATAGTCTATTTCTGATAGCCCACGTCTGATATGTGACATGTGTCAAGATCAAACATGTTCAATGAGTATTGCCATTTCCTCACGGAAAAGCCCGAAAAACACTTAGAAATTTTATTATAATTGACCAAATTTCGCACTAATTCCACGCTAATGGATTTCAAGCCATTTATTCGAATGCGTCTAGTGGGTACAGAGGAAAATATTGTTTCTATATCCATTAGTGGTAAAGAAGACCGTGATTTATCTACTTGTCGCTGTTGAGATTTTGTTATTCGACTGCGAAGATTTCACGCAAGGACCTTGGTCTGAAACCTTACAAAATATAGCTCGTGCAAGAACTGAAGCCGAACGAGTGGCCACAGCGTCGAAATTTCGGTTAGTGAGCACTAGGCTCGAGGAAGATCTATCTTCATTGTCTTCAGCGACGCAGTTCATTTCTGGTTGAATGGGTCCGTAAAAAAACGAACTTTCGAATTTATGAGCAACCTCAATCGATACAAGAGCTGCCCATGCAGCCAGGGAAATGCACTTTTTGGTGGGGTTTATGGTCCGACGGAATCATTGGATGACTGTGAGGAAAAAGGTTACCGTCAATAGCATCCCCTATCGTGGTTCCGTGGTTCTGATCGATATGTGGTTCCAGCAAGATGACGCTAAATGACACACAGCCCGCGAATCGATGGATCTATTGAGATATAAGTTTGGTGAGCAAATCATCTTTCATTTTGGATCGGCGAATTGGCCAGCTATATTTGACGATCGTATATGCTGATTATGACTTATACCGAATAATGTGGTCACAAAAGTGCCTTAAAACTTGAGTTTGCGTATGGACCACTTAAAATGTAGACTTGCTCCACATTTATACAAAATAATCTTTACAAAGTAAATGGCAACTAATAATTTATCAACTCAAGTAAAAATTATATACAGTTTTGCACATTTCTTGAGTTTGTTTTGAAGCTAAAAACCAAGAGATTAAAAATCACATATTAGAATATACATACATAACATATGCCAAGAGACGCGTCAGTTTATTTACTGAAAACTATACAAACAGTGGCCCGCAACAAATTTTTAATTAAGAGGTTCTCAGACAAGAAATTTAGAGATTCGTAGATAGACGGTTGGATTCTATTATAACATTCTTCCAATTTCATTTACTACACAGGAAGCAGTGAAATTGTAGAAATCCTCGCCGATAAGGTGTCCACTGCTAAGCATTAGCAAGATATGAGCGTGTATTGAATGCGAGGACGATATTACACAAAGAGAGAAGGATAAGTCAACAGGCGATGTTGATATTTACTATGAATTACTGTCATTTACTGAATTCAATTTTTTGAGAGATGTCAAGTATCAAGCCAACTAAAGTCATGAAGTCATAGGCATAATACGCAAAAACGAATTTTTGTTACTCAAACTTATTACGAAAATTGGCGATCTGTAAAAGTTACATTTCCAAAAGTTTTTCGGTCATGCTAAGGGCCCTAGAGAGTCGTACAATGGTGTAGTGATTTGAAAAAATTGTTTCGATATCAGTTCGAACGACATATCAAGATGCTCGACAAGCACAAAGTATTCACGCCAAACCATCATCGTTGTAAGCGAAAGTTTTTAATTCGTTGCTAAAATCAATAATTGGGTCTCATCCTGTGGTTTAAATTATGGATTATGGGTAGGCGTCATCATTGGCCTGCACTTTTTCGAAAGATGAGGCTGGAGAGGCAGTGACAGTGAATGAAGGGCGTTATCACAACATCTTGACTAATTCGTTTTATTTCAAAATTAAGTGAATTAATTGAATTTTATCTCAGGTTTCAAACCTTCGAATTCACATAAGCCTTCACATAATTAATATACAATAGGTACATATATCGTACGAAATTTGAAAATCGCATTGTTTCGGTTAGAGGAGTTGATTCGTTTCCGAGGTTATGAGATTTGGCATCTTTAGTCATCTTTCTGTAGGGTTATTTGAACAGTAACATGTATATCAATAACCCAGTGATTCAGGAACTCAAACATAACATAAAATAACATCTAAGCTTGCTGCCATTCACTCTCCTACTGTTCAAAAAATCATCGATAGGCTTAACCTTTCCATGATCGCTCACAACAGAAGCCGTGTTGAGCACAATGTTGTATTCCATTAGTAATAAAATTTTTTTTTATATGGTTCGTGTCCTAGATAGGATTTGAGAAATTCGACTGAAATTGTCGCGTTGGTTGTAATTCACAGTAACTTTTTTGCTTCCATGCCATTAAAGTGTTATATTGGAAATGCACCCACAGAGTATGAATTTTGAAGTGATCTTATGCTGCGGGTGTTATGTCTTCGTCAACAGTTTTTGATCATCTCTCGTTCACAATTGATGTTGTTGCACAGCTTTTCCGTATAGGAATTGTTCTTGGCTATGAATAGACTTGAACTACAGACCTTCCGCTCAATAGTTTGTAATGATTACCATCGCACCACCATATTGCCATACAGCTCACGTTATTAAACAATACTTTAAAAATCTGTATTAATTTCCATACAATCTTTTTGCTCATTGGGGATTTCAGCCACCTTTGCTCATTAGTGACAAGCGGCAGCGACACCAATACTGCAGTTAGATGCAGAATAACTCGTGCCATTCGCTGCTTCTTTGGGCCCTGTCACAAGATGATTTTTTTTAATCCTTAATCATCCCGGTCCTCCTTTACGGTACAGAAACTTGGATCTTATCGAAGGCGGATAAGTTATCGGAAAATACTGAACAAGATAAAACGGCGAATATTACGGTTTCGGAGTTAATAGACTTCACTGCTCCGTCCCATAGAGTCTTCAATACCAACTCTGAGAGTGACTATCAGTCAAATAGACGTGTGGCACTGGAAACAACTGACTAAAATTTGTGGTGGCTGGAGTTGCTTGTTTGATCGTTTTGAGAAAAGTTTTAACAAACCACATACGTTAATAAAAATATGGTGGCAAATATGGTATAACTGTGTTGGATAAAAGAGCAGTGCCTTCTTAAATCTCTCGATCCCATCTTGTATTTCATGTCACGTTTTTAATAAAAGTCTTTATTTCTTAAAATGTTAAGGATGCCTAAAATAACAAAACTAAGAAAAAACCTGATAATTTTTCAACGTCTAAACCAGAGGCAAGCTACATTGTTCTAGTTTTGAAATGCTCTTAAATTAGAAAAAGAGAATACATGTGGAAGCCTTGTAAGACACCTGCTTGGGCAGATGTCCAAATTATAAAATAAGATAACTGTCACCCAATTATATGATTTAGGTAAATTTAGAAAGATTTAAATCTGGAGAAAAGAAAGATACTACTTAAGATTAAATCAAAAGAACGAAGTCTGCGAAGAGTACCAATTTTGAAAAGCGATATTGAAAGCGATCTCAGACGACAGTTTTGCTTTGATCAAGTGGGATCAGGAAATTTAGTAGAAGGTCGACTAGCACAGAATACAACCTCAGCTTACCCGGAGCTGGCGAAATAATGATTTGGGTACGTTCTTCTATTTTCGTTTTTCCATTATTTTGGATAATAGAAAAAAATCACTCAATCTGTTAAAAATAATATTCCCCGAAATGTTACACAGCTATATAAAGGGTCCGCCGTATAACGTTTTTTTTTTCAAGTAGTGCTTATTTCGTGAATGGTAACACTTAGCTCATGTCTGATTTGACAGATAATTAGTTTAATCCTTCCGCTGAACGAATATGGTTGTGTATACGCTTGAACAACGCTGGGAAATATTGCGACATTACTTTGAAAATCATGGTAATGTTGCAGAATGTGTGCGAAAATTGCGTACGGATTTTGGAAGAAGAGAAGCACCGTCAGCTCCGTATGTTCGTTATCTTGTGAAAAAAGTGAAAGAAACTGGCATCCTCATCGATAAACCAAAGCGTGAAAAGCCAAAAACAGTGCGTACACCCGAGAATATTGCTGCTGCGGCAGAAAGTGTGCGTGAAGCGCCATCAACATCAATTCACCGTCGTTCTCAACAATTGAACATTTCGGAGACATCATTGAGACGAATTTTGCATAAAGACCTTGGTATGACGCCATACAAAGTCCAATTGGTTCAGGAGTTGAAGCCGACTGACCATCCAATGCGTTTTCGCTTCGCTAAGTGGGCCTGCGATCGACTTACAGAAGATGCCGATTTTGCCAAAAAAATCATCTTTTCAGATGAAGCTCATTTTGATCTTGGCGGGTATGTAAACAAGCAAAATTGTCGCATTTAGGGCACAGAAAACCCGCATTGAAAAGCCGGTGCACCCAAAACGAGCCACTGTTTGGTGCGGATTTTGGTCCAGAGGCATAATTGGGCCGTTTTTCTTCGAAAATGAGCAAGGAGTGGCCGTTACAGTCAATGGCGATCGTTATCGGGCCATGTTGAACGAATTTTTGTTCACAAAAATTGAAGAGGAGGATATTGGCAACATTTGGTTTCAACAGGACGGCGCTACGTGCTACACAGCCGCAGCTACACTCAATGTTTTGCGCCCTGTTTTTGAAGATCGCATTATCAGCCGCAGACCATATTCGTGAAGCCATTGGTGAAATACAGCTGTACACAATCGATAATGTGGCCAGCCGAGGCAGCCATTTGAATGAAATTATTTTCCATTATTAACCGGAAGGATTGTACTTTCAAATAAAAAAAGAAATTTGAGAAAATATTCAGCATTTTTTTTATAGCATTTTCAAAAAAAAAAAATTATTTGGCGGACCCGATATGAAATAAGAAAAAAATGGTTGGATAAGAAATAAGCCAAACAATTTTAAGGATTTTAGGGAAGTTATGCAAGAGAAGCTCTTTCATTAGAAATATGCCGGAAATTAATGCTAAAAACAGTGGCAACAAACTAGCGGCTCCGCATTCCCTTTATTTTTGTTTTGTAGTTTTGTACGACTCCTGATTGGGTACTGAAGAGCTGGTTAAGTTTCGATCAGCTTGAAAACCTTTTTTTTCTACCTGTTAAAAAACTGAATATATGCCTTGAATCGTTTTAAATATGCTTGTCTCACGTCTTTAAGAATACTATGTGGTAAGTTGGTAATTTGAAAATTGCATCCAAGAACCTGTTTTAATTATATTCCTTTGCGTTCCACGAACGCACAATGAATGAACAATGAATGTTTTGTGTGACTTTGTTGTGTTTCAAACAAAAGAATTAATGAAATTTGAATTTGCTTGGCTGTCAGAGGCCACCATTAAACATTGGGGAACCATTGAAAATAAAATAGGGTAAGGAGGCATCGTGGCTCAAAGGATGGCATATTTGCCTTCGACGCTTAAGTTTTTTTCCTAACTATTAAACTGCTAGAAGGAAATGGTAAATGAATGTATGCAAATGTTGTGTATACTATCATATAGTTCAATTCGAGTTGGCAGCGATAATAAAAGGCTCGTTCAAGAAATATGGTAACTTTTTGAACTTCACGACCTAAGTACCTTCGATTTTTTTATTTCGTGTTGATACAATGTCCCCCGATATGCCGATATTATCCGCAGATATAAAGGTTTAAGGGTTTATGGCATTTGACGAGTCTACTTTGAGTAAAAAAAGTTTATAAATGGAAGGAACTCTTCACAGAAAGTCGAGAATATGTTAATGACGAAGATAGTCTTGAACGCTCCAGCACGACAACTACGGAAGAAAAGGTTGAAGCAATGAAGACAATTGTTAAAGAGAATCTTCGAAGCTCTATCAGAGAAGTTGCTGAGGATATTGTCATACCGGTTGGCTCGTGTCATTCACTTTTTTCCGATATTTTCGACCTAAAACGCATGTCAGCGAAGTTTGTTTCATAAATGCTCAATTTGGACCAAAAGAACCGTTGCATGAGCATCGCTCAGAAGCTGTTTCCTGAATAACGATTCAAATTTACTGAAAAGGTCATCATTGGTGTCGAAACATGGGAATATGGTTATGGTTATGGTGTCGAACTCAAAAAATGGTGAGTTCTTGCCGGAAGGTCGCACGGCCAATAAGAAATATTACCTTGAAGTTATTCTCTTCAAATGTATGGCTGTTGCATCACAACAATGCCCCTGCTCACTCATTGTTGCGTGTACTTTATTGCCCAAAAACAACACCATAGTCATGTCTCAGCCACCGTATTCAGCAGACTTGGCGAAGAGCTCAGGTGTATATCAAAAGTGCTTCGAAAATTGAAAAAAGGAGCTGACACAAATGGATTATATTTGATGGAAATTAACTTGCTGAACTTAAATGAGGAGCTAGTGCTAACAAATAGTATAGAGCACTGCGACGAGTGTGGGTCTATTGTGCCTGCTAGCCAATTAATGGAGGAGTTCCTCTACTTTCTTAATAAAGTTGAGGAAATCCCTCGTAGGGGCTGAGCTGATCCCCTCAAGAGTCATGATTTCTCTGAGGTGGATACGCTTCCTAAGATGGCAGAGGGCAGCACACTCGCATAGTATGTGCTCTGGAGTTTTCTCGTCCTCTAGACAGGGTCGACACTCGCTTTCAGACGAGAGGTTAATATTGTTGACTGGTAGCTGACCAGTCTTCTGATATCGATTCTATTATATTTGAAAATATTGATAGACTGTTTGTTCAGGGGCGATTGTTCGATAGTCGGAGTCCTTGAACGCTGTTCCAAAAGAACAGGTATTGCGATTTTTCGCAAGAGAAAATTAATCTTCAACTTGGAGATTCCGCAAAAAGTTCGGCATTTATGTACATTTCGGTGGAACCTTTCCTAACGAGTCGGTCGTCGATTTCATTGCCTTCTATGCCCTTGTTACCAGGCATCCACCAGAGTTTGATCTTGTTTCTTTTGCCTAGGTCTTGTAGGGCATCGTGGCATTCCTTGACGGATTTCGATTTTGAACCTCATGCTGCTTGACTCTCTGAGAGTATATTGATGGTTATACTTCTTATGCCAGTCTCTAAGTTAAGGTTGGCGCACGTTAAGATGGCATATAGTTGAGTTTGGAAGACACTAGGACTAGTTCCCAGGGCGTGCGATATTTTCCGATGTGGTCTAAAGATGCTAGCGTCAACACCGGAACCATCTAAAATACTTTACGAGAAATATAAAAAGTCACTTTAACTTTTGAACAAACTAAGCTAATAAAAAACAATGTCGAGATCCCATGTCACGAGTTTTTTTTGATAAATCTAAACTTTATTAATAGTCCTTATGTAAGTTAAACCCTATAACAGAATGACGGACAAGTATGAGTAAATTGGAAGGATCAGGAGCAATCCTAGTGAGTCATGTACGCATTAAGAAAATAAAAAAATGATTCCGGAACTAACAGGTGCAGGTTAGCTAGATAGTTATGCGCTACACTAAATCAGTGCGAGAACGAATCAAAGTAAAATGTAAGCACACATACCCACAACCACACATAAGAATATTTTCAAAACACATGAAATATTCAAAATGCCAAGTCATAAAATAAATTGAAACAAAACCAGGCAAAAAAAAAAAGGAAAGCAATCTACATCCATGAGAAGCAATTAAATTAAAGAGAAAGAGTAAAATAAAACCAAACATGATGCCACAGCATAAGCATCCGGCTATGTACACATATCTAGTAAAAAAGGCCATAAAGCATGTAGCACAGTATGCGTCAGGCGTCTAGAGGAATTTGTTTATTTATTTTCTATTTTTTTGTTTTCTACTTCTATTATTTTTACTTTGCAGAATGTAGATTAAAAACAAAAAAAGACAAATAAAACTAACTTTTGCGGGCTCTTCCGCTCCTGAGGTGAGGTCGACCTTTATGCGGTGAGCATTTCGTAATAATGAATATGAAAAATTGGAAAAGCGATTTTTCATTGTGAAAAACTATTCGAAAAAAAAACTTATTTACTAAATATGTTTATACAATAGACACAGATTACAAAACTCAAGTTAAAATCATTTTTATGTATCTTACATGACGTTTTTTTACAATAATACATTTTTAAAATTAAGTTTATGTTGTTAATACATTTTATGCTACATAGGAAAAGATACAGTCCCCGCACCCTTATCCCAACCATTTAGAGTAGAGAATAAATACATTTTACGATTTTCGTTTGATATAGATAAACTGTACTCACTTTTCCGTTTTCTTGTACTTTGGTTTCACGAAGCGAGTAAGTATCTGCCAAAAGAGCCTGAAAATTTCATTTGATTTTCTATTTTTAATTCTCTTCATTTCACAACAACAAAAAAAAAATAGAAACAGATATAGTATGAAAGATATGTAGATATGAAACTGAGAGTATGCTTTAGACATAAACGGTTACGTATGTAGACATACTAACAAGTAAGGCTTTATACAAACGAATAGAAATAAGGCGAAGATACGAGTACGAGTATGTTGTGAGTGGAAAGTAGTCTATCTGTTTCTTTGTAACTATCTTGTAGGTCGGTGACATCCCTGACAGATGGGGCGAATAAATGTTTGTATTATGTACGAATTTAATTAAGAGGACGTGTTTGTTTAATTTCTATGTTCGTGTCCTTTGGGGTGATGTAGATAGAGACACATGCACGTCACTTGTGTGTTTGTTTCTCTAATTTTGAGCTGTGAAATGTTTATGTAAAATGTGTTTAGTTACTCCATATGGGTGTAAGTATGTTTTCTTTCTACTCTATGAGATATACATATACGCACAGGACTACGTTAGTTACTGTGAGTTGATCCATGTTCTATTTGAGTCTTATACTACATATATACGTCGAGTCAGGCACACAAAAGAAGTTTATCTCCTTTCAAGTGGGCTTTCAAGTTGAATAATGATTGAGCCAAAGGGCTTATATACCAGTTAGTGTCGTATTTCATTGAAGCAGAACAGGAAATCCGTTGGAGAGTGCTGAATGGTTGCGTTCGAAGTTGTAGTGGGTCAGTGGGGTTTTCTGGGAAATTTCATTTGATTCGTAGATGAACGTTGACTACGTTGGGGTAGGTTGAAAGGCGAAAGTCTTCAAAAATTAATAAAGCATGGGAATGAGCAGGAGATATGCAATGGAGTGGAATCAATTTTCCTAAACAGCTTTGATGTTGGTAGCCCTTCAATTGGGTGTTCTGAGTTCAAATTGGGTTCTGTCCGAGAAGTAAATACCATAAAAAACGGAACTCTGGTACAAGGGATGAAAGGGCTTGATTTCAAGTGGTACATTTTAAAAATTATCAGATTTATGGCGAAAATCGTAATAGACATCCACTTAGAAATCAATTTATGGAGGAGCATTCGGCAGCTAAAAATGTTGAGAAATATAGATTTGAACCAAGAAATAGTTATTATTATCCTTAAAGGGCGATTTTCTTGCTGTTTGGTTTTTCAATTTTCTATTTTGGACAGCTCATGCGTGATTCATGGCACGTGTCAAACTCACACATGATAAGTCATCATTGCCATTCGAGGAAAGACTTACATCCGTAGAAGACTTACAATTTATTGAATTTTTTATGAAAATTCATGCGCTATGAAAAATGCTTTTCACGCACTTCGACCATTTTACGGCTATTATTATCGACGTAAGGAGCAAGTAACCGAATTGCACGCTATTGGATATCGGGCCACCTACCCTTATGCGTAGGTAAATATTGTTACTGTACAATTGTGTTACCCGACTACCAGGAAGGTTTTACGCAAACAGCTGATGACTTACCACAGCTTTGAAATGTCGGTGAGTGGGCCTCAGAAGAACTGGGGAAAGAACTGGTTTTTTTCTCGTTGAATGGGTATATTAATAAACACAATTACCGCACATGGTCCAATGATGGTACTACAGGTGTCTACAGTTTATAATAATCAGCGTAATTTTTGAGCGTGAGAACAACATTACTGTCCATACCTCTGACTAGGAACCTGGCCAAGATGTGGTTCCAGCAAGTCGGCGCTACATGCCATAAAACACACGAATTGATGGACTAATTGAAAAATGAGTTCAGGGAGCAATTTATCTCTCGTTTGGTATCGTGGTTTGGACGACTAGATCGTGCCATTTCATGCTTTATGCCAATTACAGTCTTGGAAGATAACATTTGACTTGTTACTTTCGAGATACTAGCCAATATTAAAAACTTAAAATGTGGTCGTGGTCAATATTTAACAAGCCCATGGAGAGTAGCAAAATGGACCCATCTTGGTCTATGTGATCCCCGCCGATTTTTTTTACGGATGAAAACTACTTAGCCCATGGAGGCCTAAAGCTAAAGCCTCTTTCAATCACCTATTAATGGCCTTCCCGAGATGTTCCTTTTGACAGACAATTATAGTACAGAGTAATATGATGTAGATAGTTGAGTTTTTGCTTAGTTCGGGCGCTAGAAGCGAGATGATATTTTGGAGCCACAATGTTTCAAAAATATCTGCGATCAAATTGAAAGGTGAGTTTCTATTCTATTGTAACATTTGCGGGTATATTGATGTGGAGAAATACTTATTTTATAAAGAGTCTATTTTTAAGCCTTTAGACAATTATTCTGTCAATTATCAGTATCATTTTTATTCAGTATTCCTTGCAATTTTATTGGGATAAAAAACAAGCTTCAGCGACATTTAGAAACTTACCAATTCTATAGGGAACTTGCACCACATTACAACCCACATAATCGACCATACTTTTGGTATGGTGTCTTTTTTTTTTTTTTTGGTTTTTGTTCGTTCACCCTATGGGAAATTGTACAGAAAGATGTTGGTTTGAAGGTAGTTCGCGTAAGAATTGATACCGAAGCCTAACTCTTGCCTGAAGTTTTGGCTAAAACCAATTGGCATTGAATCCGCTGTTTTGTAGATAGACTGTGTTACAATTGTTTCCAATTAGCTAAAAACATCAATACATGCACGGCAAGTCAAGGAAATCAAAAACTTGATGGCATAACACATTGATTAATTTAAACATTGTTGAAACCCCATTAGGGCCTCAATTCAAGAATAAATAAAGATTGTATAAGTATAAAATCACCTTTCAAATTGATCATATTAGAAATATAGTTCCAAAATTTTGATTGATAAGCAACGTTTTCAAGTCATTCGCCGTCTACCGCCACCGCGTTTTTATATTAGCGATCTATGAATATGAAAAGTTCCCTCTCAAGGAAAATACGACATTTTTGTAAGTAAACATGGGATTCGTCATTATTTGGCTTTTATAACAGACAGTTCTTCAATTAAGGGGCTTTGGGGATAGAAGATGTATCGAATCGGAAATGAGTTCAGCCATGAATTTAAAATTGAAGATAACTTTAGGCAGGATCAATATTTGAAGGTATTCGAAGTAAGTAGTATTCAATTCATTTGAAGAATGAATACAAAATTAGCCAAGTCCTTAGTTTCTTAGGACTTTCTAAAACGATATTATTTATTTATGGCCCTTGGATATGAATAGAAAGTTAATCGGGTACATCGGTTTTTCTCTTTCTCTCTCATTTATTTTTAGCTACTGTTGTTAAGGGGGTATTCTAGTGTAGAATTTTGAAAAAATATTTCCAAAGTTTAGAAATTCAAGAATATGCAATTAAATTTTTTTTTCAAAATTCCTATTATTTCATGAGTTATAGCCGTTTCAGTGACGTGGCATCGGTTCCGGTCCGACTTGTCTCAAAACTTTGAACGCGTTTTTCTCGAAACCGTCTTTTTCAAAACGATACCCATGATTTCTCAAGTTCTACTGGACTGATTAACTTGAAATTTTTTAAAAGTCTTCTTTATACACTTGTCTTCGTCCGGAACTATCCGCACCCTCAAATTTCAATTTTTACTATTTTTAAAAAAGTCAAAAAAAGTGGTACAAAATTTTTTTTTTCAGGCAGCCGCCATTTTGTCAAAAAAAATTTTTTTAACTTTTCCGTAGTTCCGGACATTGTGACATTACTTTAGATTAATAATCTTTTTTCTTTTTTTCTTTCGGATTGCTAGGAGGGTTGGAATCGTGGGTATGACCACGTGCCAATTTTTTGAGACCCCCCACTTCATCAACTGCTCATTTTTTGAATTTTTTACATTTTTTTTTGTTTTTTTAATTTTTTTCTGTATTTTTGTAATGTTAATAAATAACCCATAAAAAATGGATAGTAAAAATATCGATTGTCTTTTTTCTACAGCACTTCCAAAATCTCCTAAAATTCACTCCTCTACACTAGAATACCCCCTTAATGGATCAACGAAATTCTGACTTATCCAACTTGTAAGTTAATTAGGGGTAAGCATGAATCTACGATCATTTGACGTATTCCAACAAATATAAAATCGGTGTCCCGCCGATTCGCCGAATCCCATTTCGCGAATTCCCATTTCGCCGAAATTTTTATGTCCCGTTTCGCCGAAAATTTTCCATGTCCCATTTGACCGAAAGAAATATCAAGATTTAATCCTCAAAAATTTTTATATCCCATTTTGCCGAAATTGAAGTAAACAAAAAGATTAGTTGTCAGTAAGTCCTCGGCAGTATAGTGGTTAGTATCACAAAATGGCTAGGAGAGCCATTGAATGGATCACATCTTCTCGAGGAAAAAGAATACCAATATTTTAAGGATTTTCTTTCCGAATCGACAAAAGAGCCAATAATGGTAGAAGTTCTTATTATCCAAAATATTCAGCGACTTTAGTAACAAATGATGAAAGCTTCTGGTCAACGAAAGGAGTCCATCATCACCCGCCACAAGATTTTGAAATTGAAAGAAGAAAAATAGTGAATCAAATGAAAGAAACGGTGATGACAAATCCATTGGAAGCGATCCCAAAGGTATTCCTCGGTAGTATAGTGGTTAGTATTAAAATATTTTTTATCAGCTTCACCGCGATATGGGAAGACAAGTCACATTGAATCAAAGAACTGAAGAGAATGACATCGTCGAACAAGCAGTTCCTTCTTATGGAAGTATAAAGTCTTCTCTTCATAGAACGAAAGCTAATGTCTTCCCGAAGAACCCAAACAATCGAAATGAAATAAAAATCGAACCGCCTTTGAGTCGCACATTAGATAATCGGCAGAACTTTTTATTATATGAATCGTCAGGAGGTAAGTATTTTATACCAATACACTATATTATACTACCGCGGATTTTCTTTAGAAGACAAAATAAGGATTTTTGGAACGAATGCCACAATTAAAAGATTGTGCGAGGCTGATAAAGTATATCTTGATGGTACATTCAAGTCATCACCTGTTCTGAAATACGAAATTTGTGAGAAATCCTTTCCAGCAATATTCGCACATTTGCCATCAAAAACAACAGAAACCTATAGAAAACTTATTAGAGGAGTCAAAACAATTTCTTCAAATATGAATATGGTTTTCTTACCGCAAGAAGTGCTCATCGATTTTGAAATTGCAGTTAAGAATGCAATTGAAGCTGAGTTCCGGCAAGGTACTCGTATTCGTGGATGCTATTTCCACTTCGTTCAAAGCATTTGGCGAAAGGTATTCCTCCGTAGTATAGTGGTTAGTATTAAATTCTTACATTTCAGGTTCAATCTGTGGGACTCTCCACTCAATATAAAGACAGACAACCAGTCATTCAAAAAATTTGTTCGAAGAATAATTGCTCGAGGACTTGCGCCTTATGATGAAATTGATAACCTTTGGATAGAATTTCAAGACGCAGTCCCTTCATTTGAAGACGATTTATTGAATCAAAAATTGACTGAATTTGTAGACTATTTTGTTGATACTTGGCTCGATGATTCTTCGCTTTTTCATAGAAGCATATGGAATCATAGTGATAACCCTTCATCTCGGACAAATAATGATGTCGAACGTTGGCATAATAAACTCAATCGTTAGGTAAACAAGGTAATCTTCGGTAGTATAGTGGTTAGTATTAAAAAAAACTTTTTTTATATTCGTCCAAATCTTTTTGAACTGATTCAAACACTTCGAAATGAGGAACACAACAATGAAAATGAAATTCGCGCTTTGATTCGAGGTTAAACATCGGTTAAAACAAAGAAAGTCTACCGTAACTTAGAGAATCGCTACAAACATTTGAAATATCAATTAGATAACGGTGAGATAACTCCACTTCATTTCATTGATTCAATTATTTACCACATTGCTTTGATTTGATTGAATAAATAAATTTGATTCTATAAAATTTCAATCTTCATTATTATTTCTAATCCGTTCGGCGAGAAGGGATTCGGCGAAAAAACTTTCGGTGAATCGGGATTCGGCGAATCGGGGGTGAACCATAAAATCAGAGGAGTTTCTAACTACTAGGAACTGAAACATATGAAACTTGAAACGATGAGTAAGCTCTATATTGCTAGAATTTCAATACTAAACTTCTATGAAAGAAATTAAGACTGTTCCAAAAACATATCCATCACATGCCACTAAACTTATTGTCACCCAAGAAATAAGACCACATTGGCAAAATCGTAGTGGAAATAGTGGCCGAACTGAGGCAGGAGCCTATTGGACGGGCTCAACATGTAAAATAAAATCATACTCTCAAAAAAGACCTCAAAAAAGGTCTGAGACCACGAACATCGTGACCAAAACGTCATCAGAGTTGGAGTACAAATTAGTTCGACAGGTTTTCAAAAGATGACTCTGGTCAGCTGATCTCGGTTTGACATCTATCAATAACATTCAGTTTATATCACTTCGGTGATATGGTGATTTCCGCATTAAACATAAGCATTGGCATTAGAGGCATTACTCGATGATTTTTGACTTGAGAGCAGCTGAATCAAAGGCAAAAAAGAAAGGTTTTTTCTACCTCGAATTATGAAGGAGGGGGGGGGGGGGGGGGGGGGGAGAGGGGGGGGGGATGCATGTATTAACAAAGGAAAGAAGAAAGAATATTACGCTAGGCGTGGAGAATCGTTGATCGATCTCAATTTCAACACCAAAGTAAATTTTGCGTTCGATGCTCATGTTTTGTATCTAATGTGATCAAAAGGCTATTGTGTAAAGGGTGGGGTATCTAATGATTTTTGTTTACATCAGGTTATTTTGACACTGACAGATATCTCCCGCGCGAAATGAAATGGATTGCTTTACGCTTGCACAAACTTGGAAACTAATTTCCAAAGTGAGTGCTGTGAAGCCCAAACAGAGCTTTTTTTAAAAAGAAGTTTTGGACGAAATGAAGCACCCACCGCGACTGTTGTACGCAAGTTTGTGCAAAAAGTCCGTGAGACTGGTATGCTAGTGGTCAACACTCATGGCCCTCGTCGTCGTACGGTGCGCACAGATGAGAATGTGGCTGCTGTGGCCGAGAGTGTGAGATTCAATTCATTGAAGGCGCGCGACCATCCGCTTCGTTATTGCTTCGCAGTTTGGGCCTTAGAGCAGCTTGAATTGGACAACGATGTTGGCCGAAAAATCATCTTTTTTGATGAGACGCATTTTCATCTCGGCGGGCTCGGAAAACCCGCACGTTATTGTCGAGAAGCCAATTTCATACAAGTAATCCGTGAGTTACAGCCCAAAACCATCAACTAGGTCTTGGAAAATTGAGGTGACAGAATGCGCTACTGCGAAGCCAGCCGAGGCAACGACGTTATATTTTAGAATTAATGGGAATATTTTTTCTTACTAATAAAGCCATAATACGAGTACATTAAACAAATTTAATTTTGTTCATTTTATAGCATTTTTAATAAGAAACTTGTATTTGGCCACCCTGTACTGTAAGCTACGATAATCTGACGAACCCATTACAATACTGGCGATCGGTACAGGCCACAAGTGATTCGTTTGAGTGTGTCGGCCGCTGAGGCCCGATAATACCAACGCCATCGAATGCTCATTTCGCGGCATCTCTCCTAGGCGGGTACTGACAAAACCACCCGCAGTACACCTGCCTTGATAAAACTTCTCGGCTCTCGCTGTTCGGAACCGGCCTTAAACTGTAGGCCCTTTCACTTGCATGGAAAAACAAATCGCACACACGTAAGTGAATGAGAGAAGCTTGGCTCTGAAACTTTGTGAAACTTTTTGGAGTGGCCTCCGCAAAAGCTTGAAGAAAATATTGGATTTCATTGAGAAATCATCGTCAGCGATGAGGCTAATGGCTTAATAGCTTTGTCAATAAGCAAAATATGCGTTATGAACCATGTGGTTTGGGTTTCATGCCGGAGGTGTGATTGGACCATAGTTTTCCATCGATAAACATCATCGCCATGTTACGATCAATGGAGTATGGTATCGTGCTATGTTGGCAGACTTTTTAGTCAATTGCATGCACTCAGCAGCAGTTATATGTACTTCCAATAAGACGTGTCATACGACTGGTCAAACAATTGATCTGTTGAAGGAGAAGATCAGTGTGGTCTTAAGAAATGATTTAGTCGAATGGTCACCTCGTTTATGCGATTTAACGCCATTCGACCTGTTATATATCGTTCCATTAAGTCGCAGGTTTACGCCAAAAAGCTAGCAATGTTAGAGGAACTCAGGAAAAATATTGAATCGGCGAAATATTGTTCGATATATAAAGGTGAAAAATAAGCAATGTGTTGCTCAGGTTTAGGTTTGAATAAGAGACCATAAATCTTTAGTAATTAAACTGATTACCAAGAAGTATTCAACAGAAACGATCGAAAGCAAGTAATTAGTTCCTTTCATGTTCTTCTTGGATTCCATCTCAATAATTAAACAAAAAACAATTTACGTGTTAATCACTGTAATTGAATAGAAAAGATACAGCGCTGAATAGTGTCAACATGGGCAGTCGATTCAATAGGCGATGTGAGTTGAATACATTATGCTTGACAGTCCCGTATTTAGCAACAGCAGTACTTGCACTTGCCCATTTAATCTCGCATCTCCCTTGGTTTGCCTATGGTAAAAGCTTCGACTTTCCTCATCACGTTCCTTTGAAAGGCATACATCCAGCAGGAACTAAGATTGTTATCGTTCATACAACGTATGTAACTCAAACACCTGAACAAACCGTTCCAGTGTCGCCCAGGCAACTGACCCTCCAGCCCATGGTATGGTAGTCATTAACCAACTTATATTTAATGCGTATACCGGTCGTCCCCAATTAGAGTTATTCCATTCACAAAAAAAAAAAAAACAAAACTCAACTACGCCATTACATTTGTTGCTTCCGAGCGAAAAAGTCCTGTGCTAAATATCAAATATTCCGGACAACTTTTTCTATATTATGGCACAGGTACTTGCTTCTAGCTGCGTGGAACAACTTTTTTAATTAACGAGTTTCATTACAACAGCAGTTTTGTCCAGACCAATTCAGTCAAAGCTATTTCGAAATGACAATCATTCTAATACTAAACAAACTCTCGGACAATAATGCTTGGCATTTCCATTAATAGAAATTAGTACCGATTAATGGAGAAGGCTGGGACTAGATGCTGGAAGAGTTTTTTTTCTAGCAATATCCGAGTACAGTTGATGAAAAGTGGGTTAGTCAAAGAAAATGCTTTCTCTTCCATTGCGAAAGAATACAAAGAAAAAAATAAATTTTGAAAATTTCTAAAGAGAATTAATATCCTTTTTTATCAAGGGATAAGAGGCCGGCTTCAAGGACATTGTGTCAATGGTCATAATAATGTGCTCAAAAATACCAAAAAAATGTTTCATCAGAACACATTTCGAGGTACACATCGAACAAGCGATTTGAAATCCCTGAGTTGTACACTGAAAACCAGAAATCAGTTATTCTGTCTCAACATCATTCCAAACAAAATTTGTGCATTATTCCGAAATTTTAAATGGTAGGGTGAACTAAGAGATGTTTCCGTTCCAATTACATGACAAGGAGCGCGTTTATTCAGATGACGTTTCTAGTGGAGGACGTAAGTGGGTCGATTCGACGCCATTCTACGGCTTTGGGTTTTATGGATAATAATTTTATTAATTTATTTAGGGCAGTCTTCTTGCGAGGTACAATTGGTGCAATAAATTCAGCGTGGAAAAGGTTTTTTAAACAAGTTCAGGGTTAACATTAGAGTTGCCATTTTTGGAAAGCTGAGAGTCCATAAAAACATAATTTGAGAGGAAATGTGAAACTCTGAAAGGGCCATGTACAGGGTGCGCCACCTCATATGGGTCGATATAAATTTCGAATAACTTCAACAATTCTCAACCGATTTTGGAAATTCAAAAACCTTTATTCAACTTAGACCTTTATAATTTATTCTGATTGATTTTTGAAAACAATATCAATTAAATGACCGCCTTTATTGCCGATGCAAAAATGGGCTTGTTTTCGCACATTCTCCATGACATTTTCGAGCAATTCGGTCGAAATTTCTACGATTTCCGCACGAATACCTCTTTTGAGCTGTTCTATTGTCTTCGGGCCGTTAGCATATACCTTGGTTTTCAAATATCCCAAAAGAAAAAAGTCTGGAGGAGTTAAATCTGGCGATCTCGGAGGCCAGTCAATATCGCCCTTTTTTGACACCAATCTTCCAGGGAACTTCTTACGCAAAAAGTTCATTGTTTTGTCCACAGTATGGCATGTCGCGCCGTCTTGTGGAAACCAAAAGTGAAATAAGCCCTTTTTACGCATTTCTGGGACCACATAATGGGCCAACATCCACCGATATCGATCGCCATCCACTGTATCGCCAACTTTGAAGAAATACGGTCCAATGATGGTTTTAGCGCATACACCGGCCCAAACAGTAACTTTTTGATCATATAGCGGCTCTTCGTGAATAATGTGAGGATTTTCTGTGCCCCAGAAGCGACAATTTTGTTTATTAACTGAGCCAGAGAGCATAAAATGTTGCTTATCGGTCATCAAAATTTGCTGCCAGAACTCCGGCTCAGTATCAATCATTGCAACGACATTTTGTGTGTATGCCAAGCGCTGTGGCTTAATAAAGTGCTCTTCCACCATGATAACGCACCGGCTCACACCTCCGCCCTCGCCACGGCCAAATTGGTCGAATTGGGCTACGAACTGCTGCCCCATCCACCGTATTCTCCAGATTTGGCCCCGTGCGACTTCATTTTGTTTCCAAACTTGAAAAAGTCACTCGCCGGGCAGAAATTTCAGTCGAATGAGGAGGTCATCGCCGCCACGGAGGCCTACTTTGCAGACCTCGAGAAAACGTATTTTTCAGACGGGTTAAAGAAGTTGGAGCATCGCTGGGTCAAGTGTATCAAGCTAAAAGGAGACTATATTGAAAAATAAATCGCCATTTATCCAAAATTTTTGTTTTTCTTTTGTAGGCTAAGTACTTATCGGACCACCTTCGTAAAAGTATTACCCTTCGTTAGCTACTACGTTTGCTCATTTGAAAGATAGGAAATGCTGTTGACCTAAACTATACGTCATCAATCGAGGTAGTCAGAAGGAGTAATGTCTGGACAATACGGATCGCTTTAAACGAGTTTAACCACACGAGCGTTTTTATGCGGCAAAAGCACCTTGTCGTGTCGGCATTTTTCTTTCAATGTACGGTGCAAACGCATCAATTGCAACTTTCGAGCAATTGATATTTGCTTTTGGCCGACAATGTTTATGTATGGTTGGATTTACTCCATGATCTTCTGTTCCCTCATGATACGATGGAAACAACCTTTGCTTTTTTGCCCTTGAAGTGATAATTCACATGTGAAGTGAATACCATAAACGCCGTTCGATGCCTCACTAGAGCAACCTGTACGAAAACGAATGTCTTTGCTTCTCCTCCTCATCAATATGTAATGATTTGGCAAGTTTAGCTTTTATATTATTTAGTCTTCACGAAATAAACCCTCAACTTTTTTCGTGCACTAGAGTTTTCTTCCAAACTCTGGATGTCGTTGAAGCTATGGTGATGTTTCACCCTTAGAAAGGGTGATATATAGGCTCCCTTCGTCCTAGGAAGGCGCGTCAGCTAAAGTCGAACGTTTAGGTCGGGTTTGTGATAGAGAAGTCATAGTAAAATCGGAATTCATTTCAAGGCGAATAACTGTAAATTGCGAATATTACAAGGCATTTCTATTAAGTTGTACCCCATGAAATGCCCGATTTTTCACTTAGTTCTCAATTAGAAGCTGTCGAAGGAAGATCTGCACAAGATAGTAATCTTTTTTTTTTAAGATAAAGTGATGTTGATGTGTTGACTTTGAAGTGTGTTTGATGTATTCGACTTTTAGGCTCCGTTACAGTTATTTTTTTCTAGTGCTGTCGACGGTTCAAATTCGTACTTTTTTTTTTTACGAGTTCAAACTGGTACGTTTCTGGCAGCCAAAAACATAAATGATGCATTTGGGAATATAGCGGTGAACGAACGCACCATTCGGCGTTGGTTTGATAAGTTTCGGTCGTGAGATCTAAGCCTTGAAAAAGAACCGCGTAGGAAACCGGAAACGGTAATTGGCGACACCATTTTACGAGAAACGGTGGATGCAGACCCAACAAAAACGGTGCGGGGCATTGCGCACAACATGGAAGCATCCCCCATGACACTAAGTTGACACCTATCTCAAATAGGAAAAGTAAAAAAACTCGACAAGTGGGTACCCCATGAATTGAACGAGGCCCAAAAACGACGCCGTTTAGAAACCTGTGCATCGCTGAGTCTAAGGCATCGTTTTTGTACCGTATAATCACATGTGATGAAAAGTGGATTTTTTATGACAACCGTAAAAGATCTGGGCAGTGTTTGGACGCAGATGAAAACTCAAAACGCACCTCCAAACTTGGTCTTCATCCAGAAAAAGTTATGGTGACATCGAAAGGACCAATCCACTTTAATTTCTTCAACTAGGGGAAACGATAGATGCAGTCAAATATTGTGAGGATGCAGACGAAATTGGCTGAAAAGCAACCTGCATTGGTCAATAGGAATGGTCTGATCCTGTTGCATGACAATGCTATACCCCAAACTTCACACGTAATGGTGCAAAAGCTGCTAAAGTTGGGATTCGAAATTCTTTCGCATTCACCGTACTCTCCCGATATTTCTCCAACGGATTATCACCTTTGCCGCAGTCTGGCGTCATTTTATCGGCAAAAGGTGTTCTGAAACGGAGCAGATGTTAAAGAAGCCTTTAAAAACTTTTTAGCATAAAAAAATCAAGCTTCCTAATGGACCCTGAATCACGGTGAAAAAAGGTTATAGATATGCATATTTTGACTAAATAAAATTTTATAAAAAAAAAATACTGACTTTAAATCAAAAAAATCGGACATTTCGGGTGATTGCGAGACGGTGTACGGAGAAAAAGACCACAAAAATTTGCCCATGCCTTTCAGCTTCATCACGACAACACGTCAGGTCATATCCAACCCTTGATTCGGTAGTTTTTTGCCACAAGAAAAAAAAATTACTGTCTGTCCATATCCACTTTACGCAACGGATGTGATTTCTCAAAAGTAAAAACCGTGTTGAAGGGAAAACTTCTTGACACCCTTCCCGACACCGAAAGAGCCGTGACAGTGCAGCTTACGGTCCTTTCGAAAGAAGCTTTCTAGAAATGCTTCCAATCATGGAATCAACGTTAGGAAAAGTGCATCAGTAAGCCAAGGAGAATCTTTTGAAGGGGCTTAATACAATTTTATGTAAGTTTGATAATTTGTTTATAATAAAAGATTTTTTTTCACATCCCGTAGACTAATATTTATCATGTTATACAGAGTACACCCTTCCCTACAGCAATATACTCAACTTGAGCGGAGACGTTTTTCTGTCAATGGGGCTGTACTTAATTTTACAAACTAAAGACACAAAACAGCAGAAGGGGAGACCTTGGGTAGAGGCTCATCATGTTTTGAAAGACCGGCAAATGATAAGAGCGCGTGTCGGAGGCTGCTGCTATCTGTTGGAGCACTCTGACACAAATTCTGGTCCATTGTACTGCCGACAGACACCTTAGATAGCATTACAGCTCGTGAAGAGTCGGAGCCAAACTTCTTTTTATTCACTCATGTTGTGTGCGATTTGTTTTTTCACACAAGTGAACGGAATCTAAAGCTTAATGCCGATCCCGAACGGCGAGAGCCGAGACGCTTTTTCAAGGCAAGTGTACAACGGGGGGTTTTGCCAGCACCCCGCCGAGGAGGGACGCCGCGAAATAATCATTCGATGGCGTTGGTGTTATCGGGATCCGAACTCGCTCATCTTGCGTCAGCGGCCGACACACTACCCACTGCGCCACGGCGCTCTCATGCCCACACTTACGACAGGCAGAATATCGGAAGATGTCATATAAATAATTGAGGCTTCTCTAGTCCAATTAAATTAGTCCACGCACAAGGAAACGTACGGCTTACGTATTTATTAAGTGGTCGCATCAATTTCCGCTGTTCACATATAGATGTGGGTTGCACTTTTTACACTGAAAAATGGATCGCGATAAGTTGTTTTTCCGATGTGTACTTCTGCATTATTTCGATTTGAAAATATGTGCGGTTGAAGCTCACCGGTTACTCGCGGGAACTTATGGGGAACCTGCTCCATCCGAAATAGTATGCAGATATTGGTTTAGAAGGTTTAAAAATGGCGTTATTGGACGATAATCGGGACCAATCGCTTAGAGAATCAGCTCAACAACTTATAGCCGATAAATCAACTGTTTTCCGACGTTTGCATGCCAGTGCGAAGATACAAAAAGAAGGAAAATGGCTGCCACATCGATTGACGATTGCAAATCGGTTAGGCATCTGCATTTCATTACTTGCAAGGCAAAAAAAGAAGAGTCTCTTATGGCGTATTGTGATCGGAAATGGATCTATTTTGAGAATCGTAAACGAAAAAATTCAGGGGTTGATCGTGGCTAACGACAACATCGACTCCAAAGCGGAACATCCGCCCTAATAAGACAATGCTCTGTATTTGGTGGGATATGGAAGGAGTTGTCTATTACGAGTTGTTAAAGCCGAATAAAACAATCACCGCTGAGCGTCATAAACAACAGTTGGCGAATTTGTACAAAAATTTGATGAAAAACAGACCATTGCATCAAATCGACGAAAAATGATTCTCCTTCATGATAACGCTCGACCTCATGTTGCTTTGAAGATCAAACAAAAACTGATGGAGTATGAATGGGAAACCCTTCCCCAGCCAGCGTATTCTCCAGTCCTAGCTCCATCAGACTATCATCTGTATCGGTCGAGGTAGCATTAGAAGATAGGCATTTCAAAAATTATGAAGAGGTCCAAAAATGGATTGCTGATTGGATAGCCTCAAAGGATAGAGCATTCTTTCGCTGCGGAATTCAATTGTTGCCAGAAAAGTGGGAGAAGGTTGTAGCTGCCGAAGGCACATATTTTCATTAAAATCATTACAATTTTTATAATTTAAATAAACGTTGAAAAAACATAAAAAAAACAGCGACTTTTAATGCAACCACCTAATATATGCAATAAAAATATACCAATCGCATCCGGTTGACTTTGTAGAGATACTTATGTCTTCCTCGAAAAATGTCAGAAACATGCAATATTCATAGAAACGTACACAGAAAATATAATAATATCCGAAGAATTTCCACAGAAAATGTTAAATTGATTCCAAATGGCAGGAACGATACAAAAACATCCTGGAAGCAAAAACAAGCTCAATCAGGTAATACAGACATCTCTCTGTCGTATCCGTTGTTTATTCAACCCACCTCTTGAAAACAGAAAAAAAAAATCAACAAATATCGCACCGATCTATGGTGGCCCCATGATATCCTTTCCGCAATCCATCCACTCCCGGCCATTATATAAAGAAGAGTCGTGTATAAATTAATCTGCGGCACAACCTTTTACCAGTACGAATATATTTACAACAGTCAACTGCGAATAAGTAAACACCAATGAATACACAAAGTTACTTGTTAGCTTCGCTTACAGATACAATCCAATGCAAAGTAGATACACAATATTCTACATGACTTTTTAGCTTACGTAGACTCAACATACTGTACAACACATTACAACGTTAAGTACCAAGAATCAAGTATTAAAAAGTTACATCAATACAAACAGAAAAAAAAAATTGTCAAAATATATACAAAGTAACATAACGCTCATTTCCATATGCGATCACACACAAATGCTACGAGGATAGTAAGAACGCATAACCAAATGAATTTTGTAGGAGTATGCTATGCAGATACATGTAATCAAGCTGTAGATACATATGTCATACTGATTCCTTTCGTTTTTTTTGTTTTTTTTTTTTTGTGTTTTTCATTTTTTAATATTTACATTTTCTACTACCTGGGCCGAGTTATTTCCTCTCCTATATTTAAGTGAAATTGATCTTTTCGCTTTAGCTAGAGCGTTCTATAGAAAGAGTTGTTTAGAATTATAATAGTTTTGGGTAGCTGTTAAAATTCATATTATTTTTTTTGTTAAACAAAATCAAATCAAAAACAACAACAAAAGATAAAAAAAAAACCATCAAAACAAAGTAGAATTTTGAGTAAATTATTTAAACCATTTTATGTGTTTTCCCATGTTTTTAGGTATATTTTTAAGGGTTTTAGGAAACTACATACCTCGGCATCGGGATGAGATCGGTCCGAGTCGTCATAGTCCAGGTTTTGATTTTCCAGATGTTCCTCCTCGGTTTGCGGCATTTGTTGGAGCTCTTCCTTCGATTTGAAGTCGAGGCGCTTAATGTAAAACGGAAGCAAAAGACCAAGTATGACCTGCGTAGAGGTTGACATTATTTATACTGTTTACGAATCAGATAAGAAAAGCGTTTGCGTCTTAATTAAAACTAGCTCGATACCCTTAATACCCACAGAAGTAGCACAAAATAGACCAGACAGTATCATTCCTTGAAAATAAAATTCATTCATTTCACTATCACCGAGATTCAAGGACCAGTTGCGTCCTTCAGAAAAAGAATTATTAAATATGGTTTACATATTTACCTCACACTAGACAACCCAGATTGTATGTTTAGTGTCTGTACTTCCAACGTTTACTTCATTGGTACAACCATCGGAGGAAAGTGTCTTCATAAATAAGACATATTCGTTAAATAAACATGAGATCTTGTCCTTCTTTCTCCATGTTACAAGGCCACACCAAAGGATAGTAAGTAGGCAAAAAAAGACTAATATTGAGTACATAATGGGTTTTTGAGTAGTTATGTCCTATCCTTTGCAGTTTATTGCTCTGACGTGCTCAGAGTCACCATTTTGCCATGGAGCGCTACACGATTCAACATCGCTTTAGAATTGTTAGAGATTATTATCAAAACTCGTGTCCTGTTCGCCAAATTTTTCAGGAGCTACGGAATATTTACGGCTGAAATAAACGTCCACCTCTCGATTCCTCGTCACGCACAACGACTTTGTCTTTCTGTGACCTAGACCCAATTGACATTGAAATGAAGCCCAAAAATCACCAAGCTTGTCGTACGTACGGATTCAGATTTTGGCAAAAAAGTCGATTGCATTTGTTGGAGCTCAGGAAAGAGTATTATAAATCATAGCACAGTATTAAGAGTTTTCACTGCATCAAAAAAAACTAGCTATTCCTGAATTTAATTTGTGAACGCACCCTTTCACTAATCATCGAACTGTCATTGTCAATTTATTCAGTAAACTCAACATTTTCATCAGGGTAAAGTACACGAACGAACAACGTCTGCAAATTATAAAAATTTTCTACCGAAATTCGGAGTCGGTGACCGCAACTTTAAGAGCGTTAACTCCAATTTTCGGTCAGACAGGCAATAACAAGCTTAGTGCAAACATTTGACTCTACATATTCGTTGTGTGATGTTGCCATGTCTGTGAGACAACGGGTTGGTCGAAGTGTCGAAAATATCGCTGCCGTTCAGGCGTCCGTAGTAAACGATCCAAATCAGTAAATTCCACGGCGCTCTCAAGAATTGGGCATCGCTCAGATCACACTATGTCGTATTTTGCGTAAGGATTTTGGTTTACACCCACACAAGATCAAGCTGACTCAAGAATTGAAGCCGATGGACCATTTGAAGCGACGTACGTTCTCCGATTGGGCTCTGGAGAAGATGCGCCAAGATGATGAATTTCATCGCAAAATCATCTTCAGTGACGAAGCTCATTTTTGGCTCGATGGGTTCGTCAATAAGCAAAATATGCGTTATTGGTCGGGTGAAAATCCACATGTGCTTCATGAATCACCACTTCATCCACAAAAAATAACTGTTTGGTGCGGTTTGCATGCCGGCGGCGTTATTGGGCCATATTTTTTCGTCGACGATAACGATCGTCACGTTACTGTGAATGGCCAGCGTTATCGCGCCATGATTACCGATTATTTTTGGCCCGAATTTGAAGATATGGACTTGGACGACATGTGGTTTCAACAGGATGGTGCCACAAGCCACACAGCACACGTTACAATCGATTTATTGAAGAGTAAGTTTGATGAGCGTGTTATCTCTAGAAATGGGCCAGTAGATTGGCCGCCTCGTTCGTGCGATTTAACGCCTCTAGACTATTTTCTTTGGGGCTACGTTAAGTCATTGGTTTATGCCAACAAGCCGACGACGTTGGAAGAGCTCAGAGCCAACATTGAACTCGAAATAGCGGCCGTTTCGGCCGAAATGTATGGCCGAGTCATCGAAAATTGGGTCCAACGAATCGACCACTGCAAACCTGCTCGCGGTGGCCATATGAACGAAGTCGAGTTCCATTCATAAATGTTTTGATTGTACTTCAAGCCGATAATAAAGTTTTTGAAATATCTCAAATGGTTTGCGTTTTATTTAAAAAAAAAGTTGTAAAGTCCTTTTTGGAAAACCCTATATAATATCTCCGCGGAACAAAATGAGTCGCTTTATGCTTGGAAAACGTTGGGAAATATTGAAAACTTATTTCCAAAGTGAGTGCTGTGTAGCCCAAATAGTGCGTTTTTTAAAAAGAAGTTTTGGCGGAAATAAAGCATCCACCGCGACTGCTGTGGAAGTTTGTGCAAAAAGTTCGTGAGACTGGTATGCTAGTGGACAACGCTCATGGTCCCCGTCGTGCGCACAGATGAGAATGTGACTGCAGTGGCCGAGAGTGTGAGACTCAATTCACGATCATAAACTCGTCATCGATCTCAACAGCTCAACATTTCACGCACTAGCCTGAGGAGAATTCTGCACAAAGATCTCGGGTTATTCGCCTACAAGATCCAATTGACTCAGCAATTGAAGGCGCGCGACCATCCGCTTCGTAATCACTTCGCAGTTTAGGCCTTAGAGCAACTTGAATTGGACAACGATTTTGGGCGAAAAATTATCTTTTCTGACGAGGTGCATTTTTATCTCAGCGGCTACGCTAACAAAACAAAATTGTTGATAAGCCAAGGCATGCACAGGGAGTGACAGTTTGATGCGGATTGTAGAGTGATGGCATCATTGGACCATTTTTCTTCGAAAATGAGGCTGGGAATAACGTTGCGGTCAACGATGGACGTTACAGAGCCATGTTAACCGACTTTTTTCTTACTAAAATTGAAGGCATGGTTCTGAACGACCTCTGGTTAATGTAGGATGGCGTGCCATGCCACACAGCCCATATTCCAAAATTCTAAATTCCCAAATCGTGTTATTCCCAAATCGTGTTATTCCCAAATCGTGTTATCAGCCGTCTTGGCGATATCAATTGGCCGCCTCGGAGCTGCGATTTGACCCCTTTGGACCTCTTTAGGGAATCGTGAAGGACCGATGCTATGCCAACAATCCGGAAACGATTCAAGCACTTAAGGCCAATATCATCCAAGCAATCCGTGAGCTACAGCCCGAAACCATCAACAAGGTCTTGGAAAAATGGGATGACACCTGCTGCGAAGCCAGCCGTTATTAATAGGAATGTTCGTTCTTATTAATAAAGCTATAATACATGGAAAAAAATTAAATTTTCTTCATTTTATTGCATTTTTAAGAAAAAACTTGTATTTGGCCCACTTTACAGATGGTGACTGTCAATGACGAACGCTGTAAGAGCATGGTAACTGAATGTTTAGTTTGGTGCTTGTAAGATAGAGCAACGTAAGACGGGAGAAAAATTTCCAGAATTTCTAAAAAAGACGATGTGGATTGGCCGGCAAGAATATGCGATTTTACGCCTTTAAATTTTTTATTTTGAAGCTGCGAACTGACCAAGTGGAGCACAACATCATTCAAACCAGTTTCGAGATTCAACCCGACTTATGCAACAGAGTCATACAAAACTGGAACTCCCAGATCGAGTCCTCTAAACGAAGCCGCAAAGGACATTTGAATATCATTTTAAATTTATAACTGACTGAGGGCCGATGTTTATCACTATGATTAACGATCAATGCCTAAATTAAAAATCAGTCTACGGTACCGTTCACCAAGTACACAAGATACACCGCTACGATTATCGCAATCAGATTTATAGGTTCCAGAAGGTGGTTGTTCTTGGAATGCCAAGCTACACCGAATTAATTACTTAAACTCAATTGGCCGTATTTTGAGAAGATCAAAACCAGATTGTATTTGATTGCTTGCAATAAAAATAGAGACGTTTTGTTGTATCATCTACGAAGGTCGATCAATAAGTACCTGTGTTTGAAAATAGATGGCGTTGCTGAAAGAATTCAGCATTACTGCCTTATAACGTTATATGTCAAACGACATAATACAACATTTTAGACTGATTCATAGGTTAGTGTTTTTTGGCGGTAAATTTATCTTCTTCTTTTTGATTCTTTTGATAAAATGGAAAAAAACAATATCGATCGGTGATTCGCTTTAATTTTTGGATGGAAAAAAATGTGAAGAAATAAAAACGACGTTGGATGCTATCTATGGAGACCTTTCACCATCATTGGCAACCGTTAGATACTGGTTTAACGAATTTAAACGTGGTCGTACGTCTGTTTTTGATGAGGAACGCCAAGGCCGCCCGGCAGACGTGGTTACTGAAGAAATCGTTGAAAATGTCCACGACTTCATGCTCGCTGATCGACGAACAAAAGTGCGTGAAGTAGCAGAGGCCATAGACAGAGGCAATCAATATTTTACGTGACAAATTACACGTAAGACAGCTGTCGGCCCGATGGGTGCCGCGATTGCTGACAACGGACAACAGTCGGTCTGAATCTCATTAATCGAGATTATCGGGAGTTTTTGCGCCGGGTCGTTACCGAGGATGAAACCCGGATACATTATAATACGCCAGAGACCAAACGAAAGCCCAAACGGCCGGAAAAGTCATGGCCACAATTTTTTGGGATTTAAAGGGAATAATCCTCATGGACTTTTTGAAAAACAAGATGAAAAAATGTGGCTCGGGGGAAAAGAATTAGGCTCAAACGGGGAAGTTATCACCGCGACAGAGACTTATTTTAATTAGTTGGAGAAGTCATATTTTTTGGAGGGGTGGGAAAAATGTTTTAAAAAAAATGTAGTATTGATCTAAAAGGAAATTGAAAAATCCATTTTTTGCTTTTTTTTAAAAACTTGCATTTTCATTTCCAACACGGGTACTTATTGATCGCCCCTCGTATATTGGTTCGGTTCGGTTCAGGCGGTGTGGCGGAAAACAGGAACTAATTAGAGGATAATAGCAATGAGGTTCGTGTCATGGCTAAATCATCGACTTGTATTTCACGGGGCTACTGATAAAATCCCTCTGAAAAAATGACTGTGTCGACTGTGTTTGCTTCTGGGTTGTAACCTCAGCAATATACTATACAAAGTTTGTTCAAAAAATAAGGTGACTTTTTATTTTTCTCGAAAAATATTGATTTAGTCATTAATATCCATTTTGCCCCCTTCAAAGCAATCTACTTCAGATATAATGTATTAGGTGTGCAACTAAGTTCTCGCTGTTTATCAAGAGTAGAAAATGCTGGTCGATTGTGACGTATCCGAAACGTTATGAACCATCGAAGACGCTGAATTAGAGGCATTGCTCGATGAGGATCCATGCCAAACGCAAAAAGAGCTTGTTTCCGTATTAGGAGTTACCCGCCAAGCCGCTATTTCAAAGCGATTGCAGGCGTTGGAAATGATTCAAAAGCAAGGAACAAGGAGCGTCGTTTTTTCGCCTGTGAACAACACTTCTACCGTGACGGTGTGCGAGCTCTGCCAGAAAGATGGGAAAAAGTTATCGCTAGCGATGGGCAATACTTTGAATGATTCATTTGTAACCGTTTTTTTTTCCACAATAAAGTTGAATTTTTATCAGAAAAAAACAGCGAAAAATTAGTTGTGCCCATAATACTTTCGCCAGGTCTTTTTCCTATTCTCGAAGCATCTCTAATATGCGGGTTTTTTGTATAGCTTTTAGCGATGCCTTCCAGGGATGTGGTCTTTATCTCCTCAATCGTGGAAAATTGCTGTTCTTTTCATGGATCTTTTCAGTTTGTTCGTATTGCTTCACACAAATGGCGCATAACTTCAAGATTAAACTCCTTATTAAAGATACCTTCCGGCCGTAATGATGATTGAACCACGCCATTGTAATCGAAGAAAAGTAAGCAAAACATTTGACCGAACTTGACGCGCTTTTTTCAGTCTTGGCTCTTCTGGTGACTTCTATTGACATAATTGGGCTTTGGACGCCATATCCATATACCCATGTTTCATCATAAGTTATGACCCTTTTCAGCATGGATGGTCATTCACGTCATCCCACAACTCCTGAGCAATGCTCATGCGACGGTTCTCTTGGTCAAAAAGTACAATTTTAGCACTAATTTTAATGCAAAGTTTTTGATTATTTCTTTTTCTATAGCAATAGCACAACCGAGAAAAAAAATTACATATGTTAGGGAATATGTGTACCAACATGAAAACAAAGTTTGAAAATCAAATGCACTTAGCTCGTGAAATTAAAAAAAAAGTCACCTTTATTATTGAAAAACTTCACACACATCAAACGTAGAACGTGGAAAACGAAATATCCCCAGGCACGCTTTGGTTTTATATTTTTTTTCACTCTAAAAAGTCACAAGCCCATAAACTCTAAATTAATAATCACAATATTCCAAGCAGACTCCTCTAAACAAACTTTTTGATTAGTTTGTAAAACAATTTGGAAATCAGCCCTCTGGACATTCAATGAATATAAATAAACATTAAACCAAACCAATCACTCAACTCCGGCGTTACAGAAGGCAATCATCCATTTCATTAATTACTGAACAAAGTACTAGAAAACTGCTTCACATTCTATTACACTTTCCACCTTCCACTCCAATTAAGGACGCTACCACCCACCCTATCACTTAAGCATCGCATTTAAGGTTAAAACTTTTCCTACTCAGCTTCCTTCAAGTCGAATTCATAACCAAATATCGTCAAATGAATTCCAAATGAAGCAAACTCTGGAAAAGTTTCATTACACTTCTACCAGTTGGGCACTTACCTTAAAATTAGTATTCTTTCTAGTCCTTAAGCCACCCATCCACAAGTCAGCCAATATAACTTGACTGCAGGGATGCGCCAAAAGAGCTCGATGATTAGCCGCCACAGCTAACGACAAACAACTCTGATTTGACCATGAATGTAATTCGCATGTGAGTAATCTTTGAGCTTTTTCAGCATCCTGTCGGTAGCTAAAGTCCAACAACTTGATACCTGCACATGTGTGAAGGCGTGAAAAATCTCAGTGCTCCGGGTGAACCTCTTTAAATCCGTCCATGACTTACCCTTGCTTTCGAATTCCTTCGCATAGGCGCGCAGTTCATCGTAAATCTCGGTGTCCAGATCATCCTCAGCCGCCTCGTGTGCCATGGCTTTGTACAACTTGCAAGCGACCAAAGACTTGGCCAGTGCCTCCTCACCATGTGTCCACATTAGAAGTGACATTTGCTGTCGCTTCGTTAGCACAGCCCAAATCTACAAAGCGTTATGGCGACAAAGGTCAGGTCGATGAAGGAGGACAAAAAAATCCTTCGAGCTTACCAGTAATTCATTGAAAGGAAACTCGAACAGCGCCATTTCCGATGTGAGAGGCAGCAGGCCGGTAACCAGACTTAATGAGTTAGCTCCCGCATACCGCTGGTAGGTGGACGACTTTCGGTGAGCATTTGCATAGCTATTCATGACTTTTGCATAAATCGGTCGGAATTTTCGACGCGTGTAATACGATCTGCGAAAGAGAAGGAAAAATAAATTAAAAGGTCGAATGCAGGACGAGAGGGAATGGGAAGCCATTAATTTAAACAGGATTATGACTATGGTGGTCTGGAGTTATATTTAGGCTTTGTGTCTCAGCAATCACCACTGACCGTGAAACTTAATGATGCAACTAAATACAGACAACGAGGGAGCAACAGATTTGGGAATCGTTTTCAACTTGCTTCAATAGGATTTTAAGGTCAGTATGTGTGAGGGGGACATGGTGGGGTTTGGAGCAGGCTTTCGCGGTTGGTTTTCTGACAGAATTTGAATACAAAACTTTAGAATTGACCAAGATTATGAAGGTGGCCTGCTGACAGATATCTGATTACGTACAATAATAAAATCTGAACACACCAGTCATGGACATTGGTTGCTAGGAATCTACATTTTGATTATTGCCTCCGAACGTACAACTATGAGAAGCAATGTCTAAATATACAAATAAACCTATTACGTGGGTCATCGAAATTAGAGGCCCATAAATAGTCATCCAACAAAAGGTGTCATTTTCAATTATTGACTGTGAACAGGACCTATTGATTATTATCGCCTCCTCCTACACCCTTCAATTCATTAAACATCTTGTCAGTGGCTTGTGGCATGATTTGTAAAATGGTTTGAAATTTGCATATCTGCATATGGTAATGGTCTTCTCATGTTATATGGCACGCACTGGAGCTTCGAATCAATATGAGGTTACATTGGCAAATTCCCTTAATGCATTTGAAAGCACTTACAAGGTCTCAATGTGTCTTCTCATAAACTGATGCTTTCATATCGTAAAAGGATTTATAACAAAGAGACACGAGGCGCACTGGGAGGAGAAATTAGGCGAATCCTTTTTAGAAATGCTTTTTGACGTGATTTGGAAATTGTGCGCAGCCGACTGTCTTAATAAATGTGCTTCATGACCTTTGTAAATTATAACTACACTTAAATCACTGATAACACATGGAGATTCAATTACTTTCTTCGGACTTCATCGCATCACACCCAGTAAGGAAAATGTCCTTATTCCGATTCATAAAATCAATATGAGTCTTGCCAATAAAATGATCCACTAAATGTCCATTCCAAGCATGTAAGCAGCTTTATGGCAACATAAACATTCTAACATTACTCCTTAAACGCGTCTGTTTCTTATACGTCTGCTCCCCCGAAGCACTGCCGTAATATACACAAATAATAAATTCCTTTTCGGCTCATTGTACTATTGTCCCAAACTCGTCGTATAACCAGTGATGAGTGTGTGAGAAAACAAAGCCAGGAATTTCTGGTCGAGTTCTGGAATGACATCAAATCGCATCAAGAATTTTATTTCAGGGTTCATTCTTGCCCTCGCATCTGGTCTGGTGGTGGTTGTGGGTAATTCAATTAAAGATAAACAATGAGACAGAATGACATCGAAATTAGTCCTTGAATGGGTGCTATTGATGGCGAGAAAAGGCTGGGAGTGCTATAGCCCTTGGCATTTGGGTTATGATTTGACAGAATAAATTCCTTAAGATAATTAAACGTGAATTGAAGAAAACTCAGAGGGTGAATTGTTTAAGCAACATATTCGTACTTGTTAAAGAAAGCTTTAAAGGTTAGATCTTAATTAGGGACACAATTGATTTCTCTGTTCAAACATTTGTTCATGAGAGCGTGTGAGACGTGGTAGTTGTGGCTAGCTCATCGGATGACTTGTGGTCATTCCGTCTATATTAAGGCTGTGTGTTTATTCAGGATATCCTCATATGCGATAGGATTCTGTCAGGACAGCTAGAGGAGTGGTGGTTTGCGACAAATGGGATGGTTGAACCGGAGATTGCATGTTAACTTGACAATGTTATACGTGATGACCACTTGATCAGGTTGTCACATGTGGGATGCGGTTTATATTAGTAATAGGAATATATGTTTCATGTCACGTCCAGGACGCTACTTCGAGGATGCCTTTGATCAATAACATTTAATGTTAAGAGTTCCTGTTGATTCTAACCTTATTGTGTTAATATTCAGACGTTGGTGCATTGCGTATATGAAGGTGTCTGCCTCCCACAACAAATGATACCCTGTGTACTGTAGCTGGGCGGAGCTGGCGCCACCAAATACACAGCATGAGCTACGATCTATGGATTTTGCTTTGTTGATGCTGCTGTATAGTCGAGTTGCCAACACCTTATCTTTTTTCTTGGATAATCGTAACATATCCACTTTTCGTCACCAGCCAAAATACGATTCAGGATACAACTGCCCCTGTGCTGGAGCAGCAGCCCGCTGGTGAAAAAAAAAGAAATTCGACGTCTTCCGGCTTCAACTATAGCTTTGCTTTTGGAACTAAAGCTTGCAAATGATGGAAAATTGTTCTATTTGGTATAGATCTTAATCCATTTAGGCTTCTAATTCTGTGTTTCAACTGTTTCAACGGCCAAAGATGCTCCTTGTCTTCCATATGGAAATTAACAGTTTTGTGATGTTGAAACCATTCGATAGTTCGATAATAGAAGCCTCCTGGTCATTTATTTAATCATTGGAAAAACCGCAAAGGCAGATTTTTAAAATTAAACATTTCAAATTAACATTTCTGACAAGCATGTATGGCTAGCGCCATCTATTGGAAGACGGTAAATGCCCATTTGTACAGACGATAGATATACTGAAGTATGTTCTGTCCTCAGCTAAACGATAAGCTTCAATAATAATGTGATTTTTGTTTTTTATAGGAGGCGTCTGCTATCTGTTGGAGCACTCAGACGCAAATACTGTCCCATTGTACTGCCAGACAGACACCTTTCTTTAGTATGTAGTTAGGGGGTAGTCGTGGTGCAATGGTAATCATCACCGACTATTGAGCCGAAGGTCTGTAGTTCAAGTCCATCCAAAGTTAAGAATAATTCCTAAACGGAAAAACTGTGCAACAACATCAGTTGTGAATGAGAGATGATCAAAAAGTACTGATGAAGGCATAACCTCGCAGCATAAGATCACTTCAAAATTCATACTTCGTGTGTGCATTTCCAATAGAACACCTTAATGACATGGAAACAAAAGAGTAACTGTGAACTACAACCAACAGAAATTCAGTGGAATCTCTCAAGTCCTAACAAGGACAACCACCCCCGAAGAGTAGTAAACGAACATCTTCGACACAAACCATCTGACCCCGTCCAGGTTGTGTGACAAACACCAAAAGAACGTACACCCTTGAACCTGCACGAATTATAAAAAGAGTTTCGCCACACACCACACCGGCCTCAAGGGTGCGCTACCATGAGCGAGAGAAGACGGGATAGTCGCAAGGAAAGCTGTGTCATCCTTCTCGAATGTTGCGGATTTTTTCCAGACATCAAGGCGTAGCATCTAGTCATCCTACATCGTGTATATTCCTCCCCATCTACGACTGTGTGCCCTAAGAACCCAATCGTCGAGATTTGGCACATAGTTCGAGGCTTCTGCCAGCGATCAATATCCTGTCCAATATCTATAATCTATAATTTCAATATTGACAGAAATGCCCAGGACGCACTCTTTCCTTTCGAGTGCGCATTCAGTTCTCCCAATCTCGCAGGTTTGCATCTCTGAAAAAGGAAGGGCAGCTTTGCGCTCGTACAACTCTATTAGATCCTCCATGCCTTTCAGCAAGAAGGATGTTAGACCGGGAAATAAAGACCAATTTGACCGCATGCCAAGGGATATGTGTGTAAGCAAGTGCCAGGCTAGCAGTAAAAATTATTTTAAAAGTAGGAAGCAGCAGTCTTATACCTTTTGCAGCATAACAGGGTATATCCCATCAGTGCCCGGCGACTTAAAGCCATCGAAAGATGCCACAGCAAATTTAATGACCTCAGTCGTCGCCACGCATAACGCAATATACGTACAATACCAGCTACACTGAGTACATCCAGTTTTGTCGATTTTCCTCGTTTGAGGATTTTAACCAACTTGCTGGTCGCGCCCAGAGATTTTATCTCTTCGCAGAAAGTTTTATAGAAATCGTTCTTCAATTTACGAGTAAACTTCTTAGATTCTTTCTGCTTCGATCGATACTTATTTGAGTCATCTTCCGAATTCGATTTGAGTGATATATTCAGGAAACTTCTGGCTTCCTTACGAAAGCATTGGAGATCAGCATCCAAACCTATGTATTTCCTGCTGGAAGGTTTTTTGACAGGACATGTGAGTTCAAAATGATTGGTGATGTCGCTTAGGGCCTTGAGTGCATTTCTCAAGCTCTTCTCTAATCTGTACCCAGTCTGTTCTTCTCAGAATCTGCTTTGGTTGCGAGGGAATGGTCCCACAGTTCAATTGGAATTCGATATATGTATCTGTGGTGTGACAACGTGGCATCTGGTAAGACTCTCCAGTTAGTGAAGGATTTCACATTCCTGTTACATCCGTTAGATAGGGTTAGGTCGATCAATTCCTGTCGTTTTGCGTCACAAAAATTGGTTGAGAGCCAACATTGTTGATGAAAAGATCAGACGAAGTTTAAAAAATGGTCTCCTCTCAGGTTGCACTTGCTGCTGTCCCAACTTTTCAATCTTTCTGGTTTCACAGAATAGTAGTTACTATAGTAACGTGAGTTATAGGATACTCCAACAAAAAGTGTCATTTTAGATTAATAGAAGGATGCAACATTATTAAGAAAAGTGAATATACGAGTATATGTAAGTAGGTAGGTTTCAAGTGCAAGCTGGGCTCTGCTTATAAATAGTCATTCTTTTGATATCATTTACGAATAACACGCCATCCTAAGGAGAAATAAGCATCAATATACTCTCAGACAGTCAGGCAGCGCTCAAAGCTTTGGGCTCGTATAGTACGAACTCCAAATTCGACAAGGAATGCCACGATGCCCTGCAAGACCTAGGCAAGAGAAATAAGATCAAACTTTGGTGGGTACCACTACCAGGTCACAAGGACATTAAAGGCAACGAAAGCGCCGACTGCGGAATCCCCAAGACAATGACTAATTTTCTCTTAGACAAGTAAGAAAAATCGCAAGACCTGCACTTTTGGAACAGCGTTCAAGGACTCCGACAATCGAAGAGTACGGCCCCTGAACTAACACTATAGAAATGCATTCATTTTTTTTTTAAGTTGATTGGGTATCAACTTACATAGACTCTATTTAGAGACATAATGAAAATGTCTATCTCTAAATTCCTGCATGTTAAAGTCGTTAAATGCGTTTCCGAAAACCTTATAGAGTGTCAGAAACTACGCCAACTTTAAAGAAAAGAATATGAATTTTTAAAATATTTCAGGTGCAAGCAATACATTTGGTCTCTTCCCAATAAAGAAAAAAATGTTGGCTAAAAAAAAACCTTCGATCATGTAAAAGAAATTGTTGATGCCGCAATCAAATTTTGTTCTTCTCTACGAATCAAACGCTGAGAAAATAACCGGAGACTGCCAACTGTGGCTTCAGGAGGAACCGCTCGACGGGTGACTAGATTTTCAATATACGACAGGATTTACAAAAGAAATGGGAATTCCACACGAGACGGTGCACAGTGGTTTCGTGTCCTTGTAAGGCTGGTGAAATTGATATAAGCATGCTTAAGAGTCCCCGCACACTACAGGCTTTCTATCGGCCGATGTGACAAACTTGGGTCTTTTTGAACACTGGCCTTCACAGACTGAATAGATGAGTTTGAACGCCGCGGACGTGGCCTAGGTTGCTCACGAGGGCTTGCCACAGAACCAAATTGAAAAAAATTCGAGACCCAACGATGAATTGTATCTTTTTTGGGCGCAACACGATCACGATATTTTGCACGATACTCACGTTGAGTTAGCACAATCGAGCGTTCATTTTTAATGAACATTGAAACTATTTCCGCGCGTTCTTTTGGTGTGAAGCGATTCAGGGTTAAAATTGTACTGAATTGACGTTTCCAAAATGCTATGACATATGAAAATCGGTTGACAATTGTTGAAGTTATTAAGTTTCCATCGATCCATATGAGATGGCGCACTCTGTATTGTTATCGTTTTTGCTGAATAAAATTTGTGGAAAAAAAGCCGCAATAATTATGCATCAACCAAACATTAGCATCAATCATTACTCCCATTTTTTTATAATAGTCATTTTTATTGAGTAATGCAGAGCTGAATAAATTTTCATTATTTTTATGGCAAAAAAAATTGCAAAACTTAAGCTCCCATTTTCAAGGGTACAAAATGGGAAGTTGATAGTCGGCCGCAAAAACCTTCTCACTATCATGTTTTAGTGACCTCTAGTTTTTTTTTATTAGGAGAATACCAAATCAAGTTAAACAAGAAGTTTTGAGGTTTCTCGGTTTTATGAAAATTCATTCGCAAAAGTAGCTTACTTGCACGACGTAGTTTTCCATTGCACATTCTGTAATGAAAAGCTGCATGTATGGTTATATAATATTTCTATCTAATTTTTCTTCTTAGTTCCAGGAAAAAGCAAATAAACGAATTCAATACCCAACCCTGCATCAGTTTAAGCACCCATAAACTGGATTAAACATTTTTCTACATTACCATAACGCACTTCCCAAGATCATAACAATCGATTATAGGGCACTAGAGCCCTCCCAATTATATCCGCCTGGCTTACTGTACTAATGCAGTTAACGAAAAAAAATGTTAACTGCGCTGGACGTCTTCTCCACCAAGCAACCTTCATGCACATCCTTTCCTCACATGAATGCCTATAGAATTAACGAGCTCCCAAGTGTTCGAAATCCTTGCGAGTTATTTTTATCTCTTCGTTTCGGGATGGTGGCTAGCGGTATAGCATCATGCCCTTCAGACGTCATTAAATAGCACGTTTGGGTGATTATGATAACGAGGGTTGGAATGGCATGATTCCGAACTTTACTTGCGCTCTCCTCGTCCTTTTTTGACTAACCTTAGTCAGCATGAGCTAAAGCTCTCATTAATGGTCTGGAAAAAACGCAACATTTCCTCTAATTGAATTCATACATTCAGGTATACATTTTTTTTATTCAAAGATACATAATTCCTTCATAAAGCGTTTAGGTATGCGAACTATCTATCCTATGGCATGCGATTAGCTCGAAAAGTCATGTTCTTGTTATAGCTGCGTGAGTATTGGTTTGAAGATGCGATGAAGGCCGGAATATTCATAATTAACTTGCTCAACATTGCGGAATTGTGCAATTGCATTAATGGAATCTCGTAGATGGAAAATTTTCTCTGCTGATGACGTCAAAGGAACTGACAATGCTAAACTATCTTTTTGGGTCGTACGTCAAGGAAGGATGCAGTAAAGTATTTTCAAATATTTCATTCAGAATGACGAGAAGGAATAGCAAAAGTTTTATCTCCTTATATACAAGTCGAAAGAAAGGAAAACTTTTCGTATTAAATATACAGCAGGGCTCCGGCGAAAGTGGAATAGATAGTATCTATGTGTCCATAATTTTCCTCGACTACGAATAAGTTTGAGAGAGCAGAGTGCAATGTAAACATTTTGTAAGATCCTTGATGTCCTGAGTGGAGATGATATTCTTGGTGACACGACAACACATTTGAGTCCAAGTTCTGTGATTGATGACCCGGAATATATGCTGTTCGGGTTGGGGTCGGAAATGTTAACCACCAACCGACGAAACTTGTGTCATCGAAAAGAGCTTGTAGGAATGGTTCTCCTGAACAAAGATTGTAAATAACGTTTTAACTGAGATGGTTAGATTGGAAATTTATCTTACAAATGTCAGGTTTATGTCAGGATAGCATGATGGCATCAATAGACTCACGTACCTAGTTTTGTAGCAAGCTAAGACTATGGGTTTTGAGTACATGCCTGGCACCGATGGAAGGATGATACGGGGAAACATTTCCTCCGTGAATGCCTCGTCTATACACGCATCAAGTGGCGCACTCCCTAAGCATATTAGTGAAACTTTTCTACGGAAGAGAGAATAAGTTTACTAAAGTAAGGTGTCTCTCAGGTTATCACCTCTCTTGTCAAAATGCCTCCCTGCAGGAAATTGGTTCCCTGGTGGAATGCTGAGCTCCAATGTTTTCGCAGAGAAGCCAGAAGTTTCCTGAAGGTCAGTCAGATCGAGTTCGGAAGATGACTGGAGCAGAAAGAATATAAGAAGCCTATTCGTAAATTAAAGAATGAATTTTAAAAGGCCTTCTGCGAAGAGATCAAATCTCTGAGCGCAGCCAGCAAGTTGTTAAAGTCCTCAAATGAGGAAAATCGACAAAGCTGAATGTACTCGGTGTAGCTTGTATTGTGTATTGCGTCACGCGTGGCAACGACTGAAGCCATTGAATTTACTGTTGCATTTTTCGAAGGCTTCAAGTCACCAGATACTGATGAGATTAGCTAACCACACAAACCTCTGCTGCGGTATGGAATGGTAGTGTTTTTGAGGTTCAGACGGGAGTTCCACAAGGCTGTGCGTTTAGTCCACTTTTATTTTCCGTATAATAGCAAATTATCTACCGGGAATGGTTAGAGCTGGTGAAGTTGAGGTTAAAGTCCTGCTGTTTGATGGCGATCCGGTTATTTTGACTAAAACCTCACAGATAATTGCAAATGTATAGGTATAGATTGAAAAGGACTTAAAGATTACCATTTCAAGATCAAAAATTACGGTTTTCGGTTTTTCGGCCTTTTGCGAGGTATTCAATTAACAAGATCCCTTTTGCATTCCAAAACACTACGACCTTTCCGGCGGATGCAATCGACTTAGTTTTTTTGGGGCTGAGCTACCGACTTCCATCTACTGCTCGGCTGTTTCATTTTTGGAGTATAGTAGTGAACCTATGTCTCATCCATGGTGACAAGCCGCCGCACAAAATCGTTCGGATCTCTATTGAATTGGTCCAAAGTATTCAGCATCCCAAAGTCTTGGAGCAAGATACTTTCCCTTTCTTCCGATATCCTCACAGCCTATCACACTCGTCTCCCCTCGCCTATTGCCCAACACGTAATCAGGCACTTTTTCGATGGTTTCCGGTGTGGTTGTAATTTTTAGCCGTCCTTCACTTGGGTCACCTTCGATGCCCACTTTTTAAAGATTGACATCGAAGGAGCAGAGGCCCCGTAGAATTTTGCTAACTTTGGACGAATTTCCTTAGGATTTAATCCATCCAAAACGAAGAATTTTATGACCGCACGATATTGAAGTTTTTCCCACTTTAACGAAAAACACGTAAGACGTCTATTGTAAAAATTCGTATAAGGAAACTATGTGCTTAAGAGAGCAAGTTGAAACTTATACGAACTAATGACACACGCACCCAGGCAATATTGGAACGCTACCTCCGTGTCAGCCCGAGAGACTTTCGTCTTTAAACGAATAATGAAAATGGATTTAAAATTGAAAAAAAGTAAATAAATGAAAAAATAAACGACACCGGTGATTGGTTTCGATGCCTCAAAAATAATAATTTTGATGTTGAAAATAAAGAACGATCCGGTATGCCTCCCTTTATGTGAGACGCTACCGAACTTGCAAAGTTATTAAAAGCAGATGACACCACATTTTTGTAAAGCCCGAAAGCATTCAGAATGATTCAAGAGCAAGGACCTTGGGTGCCGTATGAATTGAAGCCGAGAGACGAGTGAACGAGAGAGGAAAGGTTTATTGCAACGAAGATGCCTTGAGAAATGTTTTTACGATTTACTCTAAAGAAAGCATCCATTTCCACACAAAAAGAGAGAACTTGTTCATGATCTAAATATTTTCAGAAAAACTTAAAAATATTTTCTGGATTTGAAGAAAAATGTCAAAGGAAAAGCAAAAATGGAATTGGGTCGTACTTCTTCAAAGTTACTGCATTTAATGACAGTTCTTTGAGTGTTTTCCCCTGCGTCTCCCCTGTTCCCTTTTGATTTGTCTACTGACATGCAACTCTACATATGCAGTGTATTCTCAGTTTAAGAGGAAATTACTGAGTTTCATGATAGCCTGGTGTCGAATTCACTATTAAATAACGCATTCTCCGTGAGATCTCTATACGATGTGGGAATCGGAGAAGCGCATATATTGAGTCAATGATCACTGAGGCATCAAGGAGCTCAAACAAAAGTAAATTTTTTGTTTATTCACCTAGACCCACCGGTGGGTTGAAATCGTAAACTTAACATTAATTTGAATTGGAAACTCAAAGGAATGAAGAGATGATAAAAAATTACATTTCCCTCCTTAGTTCGATCCAAATTGGCACTCTTTGTACGTCGTCATATCTCCGCCCGTCAGCTATCATTCATTCTCTTTCTATACATGTACTCGTATTTCTTCAAAGAACCGATTGTTATCAAGTTTCTCAAGCATTTTTAGTACTATATGAGAACATGTAAAGGGTTTTTCAATAAGGTCGGGTAGGTGTTGAAATGGAATAAAACAAGCTGTGTGTGAGGTATTAATAAAATACTATGTTCATTTGAAGGGCCCATGTATACCATTACGTATGGAGGTGTATAGGGTCAAATGCACAACCTCGGCTTCTGACGGTGGTCCAATTTCCAATGACTCTTCCGCATAGATCCGGTTGATTTTGAGCGATGATCTCTGTGATGTTCACCTTAAGGACATCGGTCAATAATGGTTTGTTCGCATAGGCGTGCGACTTCAGGAAACCCCTCAAAAATGACCTACCGACCTTGTTGGCCACACCACTTCCCTTCGGCAAGAGATAACCTTACCCTCAAATCGTCCATGCAGAATGTCAACCTTGGCGTCTGCGGTGTCGCACGTTGAGTCGTCCTGCTGGAACCACATATCGTCTAGGTCCATATGGCTCAATTTGGGACATACAAAATTGGTTTTCCTCTGTAGCACACACGCTGGTATTCTACGCCAAAGCAATGATATAAGTGAAGTCACGGACTACTTAATTCCGACCCTTGACTTCAAGATTCTCTATAAAACAACAACTCCCAGCCCACCACAATGGGAGGGGAATGAATTGCCAAAAAAGGCAATGCACTGGAAATATATACAGACGGGTCTAGGACAGGCAATGGTGTGGGGGCCGGTGTCTATGCACCGATCCTAAGAATCAGCCAATTCTGTAGAATATCGAACCACTGCAGCATATTCCAAGCTGAATTTACTGGCTGTCTGTGAGATCGATGAACAACAGAGACTTCGTCATCTACCCAGATAGCCAAGCTGCAATAAAAGCACTCGAATCACCAATAATAAGATCAAAATTGGCCAGGCACGGCCGCACGTCTCTAAATGAGACATCGAGCAGATGCACTGTAACGTTGTGCTGGGTACCTGGGCATAGCCATATACTGTGAGGCAAACGAACTAGCCAAAATAGGCACCACACTGGAGCTCTCGACTGTTAAAGGGAAAATCTATCCACCAATGGAAACCCAAAAACATAAAATCTCGAAAAATGCACTGCAACAGGCAAATGAGAGATGGTGGGACCTTGAAACCTGGCCCAGGTATTGTCAACGTAAGACCACAAGCCTGCTAGAAATACGCAGGCAGAATATAAGCTGCGTAATCAGAGTCCAAACATGACATTGCGCCTTAGGGAAACATGCCGTAAGATTGGGACTGCCATACTGCAGTAGGTATCATGATGAGGAAGAAGAAGAATCTCCATCCCATCTGCTATGTAATTGCCGCCTCAAGAAGACGGTTTCTGGGAGAGTGTTTCCTTGATGAACTAACAGATCTGTCCGAAACGCAGATCTACAAAATACTAAATTTTATTCAGCACTCAAAATGGTTCCAAGAGCAGAGGTGACCAAGCCGACTCAAGTGGTAGCACAATGGTAGGGAGCGCTTTTACGGAGGGAAGCCACCAAACCTAACCTAACCTAACCTAAGTCCTGACGCAAAGTTCGCCAAATTGAAGTTAGCGAAAGGCCGAGTTCTTGTGTATGATGAGAAATCGACTGCCTCGGGTTCTTCTGTACATTTTCACGAACCGCGGCGATGTTCTCGTCCGATATTTCGGTCTTTTGTTGTACGAATGTTTGCTGATTGATTATCGAATCGGTCGTCTCAAATTTGGCCACTAAACATTGAAGAGTCGATTGTGAAGGGCCACCACGTCTACCGTAAAATGGGAGCAACGCACGCAACGTTTGCACTAACCAACACTCATTTTGATAATAAAGTTTTATCATTTAGATATGCTGGTCAATCGTGTAACTTGCCATGGTGATTTGGCATCAGTAACTGAAAAATAATAAAGATGTCACCGAAACAACATGGCCGCGAAAGGCCTCCAAAATCTGCCCGCGCCAATTGAAAACCTTTTATATGGGAGAGAAAATGATGGAGACTCAATTTGCAGTAGTTGTTATGGAAAATTGTCGTCTTGACTTCTTATTTGCCTACGATTTTTATAAAATTCGTTTAAGTTTAACCATTTTTTTTTTTTGTAAATCCAAAATATATTTTACATTTCCAAAACAGGTAATCGTACTGCCTAAAATAGAAAGGTTTCTTTGCTTGTATTCATTTAATTTAGCAATTTACTTAAAACCATCCTCGAAAGGTACTAATATTTTCTTAATTGAGGTTACACCGAAGGATATTTCTGAAACCACAAGAAAAATAAAGGAGCATATTTGACAGTTAGTACTAATTGGGTTCCTGACGGAACTGCCACCTTTACTTACCCACCCGTGCCGTTGACTTGATTCAAATGTGAAGGAATCTTTGACTCTATCTCAAGATGAAGCATACACATGCTCTGATTGACAGAAATTACTTCATCAAAGCAATCATTGCCAGAACCGCAGATATCATGCTTGTATTCCCTTTCACAATTCAAACACTCCATCCATTTACGACTGTTTTACAAATTTCTAAATTCATAGACATGTTCTGATACGCATCCATCTCTTGAGTAACGTCCTTTCATGCCATTTACTTTAAAATCTTTTAATAATATGTACATAAGCCGACCAGGCGCGTCATGAACCGAAATAAATATCCCTCAGCTCAATTGCAGACATCGAGACGAGCCTGAGGGAGGGCGTGAGTGGTTACATCAAACCTACGAGCTTCATGCTCGATTGCGAATTAGAACGGCAGTCCTAAATAAATGAAATGAAATAAAAATCAAAGTAGCTATACTTTACGCACTTCAACCACAATAACCTCAAAGCAACGAATTCCTGTGCACGTATTCAATGAGGAGATGATTTATTGAGTGTGAAAGTAAATGTAATTTAATCAATCATCTTTGTAACCGGGGATAGGGAAGACATTGGGTAATGTGTCAGTGGACGTCTTAGATACAGCAACTGTCAGTTGGCAAACAATAAATAAAGGACTAGGCAATAAACCATAATTTGCTCCGACTATAACGAGATTTGGTGGTATTTTTATTTATTGGATGCGGGGGGAGCACCGACCTTTGGTTAAAAGGTTTAGCTATCGTAGGAAGTTGCTAGAGAGTGCGTGGTGCTTAAGGGATGGGAGATAATTCCGTCAATCCCTTGTACCACAACGATAAGAGGCCTTCGATTAGCCATTCTTTTAGAAGGATTGTGGATGGCTGGGTTCAATCAAGTTAATATTTAATGGGTTTGTCAATAGTTATGTCGAACTTTGACAGCTTATTGCTCTGAGGTTTCAGATGGTGTTGCTATCATTTTTTGACGCCTGTGCCCTGTCATATTTACCATTTTAGCATGGAGTATTATGCAATTTAATAAAACGCATCGAAATAGCTGAAGTATATTATAAAACTTCGTGTTCTATTCTTGTAACGTTTGCGGCCGAAATAGTCGTCCAACCGAGAAGCGAATTATGCCGAAATTGCTGATTGCCGATCGAGCTGCACGACGTCGAAAAGGCTAATATAAGGCTATAAGGGTATAAAGGCTATAAGGGTATTTTGATGATCTAGCCGGTTAAAAATCAATTTTTAAGAAGTTGTCGCAGGTAAAAAAAACAGATTTTTGTAGTCCTCGAATGACTAGAGAACAATAGACAAGCCTTCCCGGTCTCTTATCAGATGCACCCGCGCACTTGTTTTGTCGGTAAATAGTTATCGCTTCAACTGCACGTATCTTACGCGTTTCCTAAGTGTGGTAGTATCTTACAAAAAGTTAAATATTTTCGTGACTACAGACTTCTTTCAAAATATTGTGATGGATATGGATCAAGAAGGTAAGATCGCATATAGTTAAAATATGATGCTGTATTTTTTGTGATAGGATATTTTTATTTAAAGTTTGAAAATATAGTTTAAAATTCTTGAAAATGTAGTTTAAAATTTCTAACCCAATTTTAAATTTGAAAAGGTTTTTGTTGTATTTCCGGGTTCTTCCCGGTTATTATTGTATGTTAATTGATAATGACTGTGCGATATCTCTCACTTGTCGTAAAAGGCGACTAAAACAAAAATCACATCTAGGCAATTTAGAAAACACCAAGGTGAGCCTAGGGACACATATACCACCATTAAACTGCCGCACAAGTGTACATGCAAATCAGTGGGTTGACACGACTGGAGATCACCGCTGTTGTAAGAGTAAGGTCAAACAAAAAAAAATAAAAATCTGGAGCATGCCCGTGTCAAAAAAAGGAGGGGAAGACAGAAAACGGTCAAACCGTAGCATTATGGAAAAGAACTCTAACCCGCCAGGCACTACTAATGGTCGTGATCCTGGAACGAGCAGCAATGTTCGGGTCAGAGCTATAGGATTTCCGGGGGATAGCAAAGTAATGCAACGGTCGCGAGTTAGAACGTTGGAAGCATGAGTGGTCGCAGCTATGAGCTTGAAGAAATGATGGTTAGAAGGCGAGTAGACGTCCTGTGCGTACAAGAGACGAAATGGCGAAACACCGGTAATCGGGCCCGTTTCTTGGACGTTAAAACAAAAGCCTACAAGATGTTTTACTATGGATTGGAACAAGGAAAAAACGGAATCGCCATCATCCTTGCGGCAGAGCTACTTGGCAGCGTCTTAGCCATTTCAAAGTCCAGTGACCGTTTGATGGCTCTCAAATTGGTGATGCACGGTGAGGTGTGGAACATCGTAAGCGCATATGCCCCTCAAGTCGGATGCGAACAAAGAGAAAATGACGCATTCTGCCTAGATTTCCACAACCTTGTCAAAATCATCCCAAAGGAAGAGCTTTTGTTTAATGGGGGAGATTTGAACGGACATGTCGGGAAGACAAGCGAAGACTATGAAGACTACCATGGAGGGCTGGGATACGGCACCAGGAACTCTTCAGGTGAAGATATCCTAAACATGTGTAAGTCATACGGTCTTATAGTGCTAAATACCATGCTCGTCAAACAAAGCCGGCACCTGATCACTTATAGCAGCGGCGGAAATGAAACTCAAATAGACTATCATTTGGTATCCAGTTTCATGAAGCCACGAGTTAAAGATTGCAAAGTGATCCTGGGAGACGCGATCGCCCCTCAACACCGTCTTCTCCTGACTGAATTTTTTATGGATGCGAGTAAGAAGTCAAAGCAGCAAACGAAGGTGTCTGAGAGAATCAAGTGGTATAAGCTGGATAAAGGAAAAGGCGAAGCTTTTATTACCATCATGGAAAACTACCTCTCTTCCATTATCGATGAGGTCGGTAATGAGGAGTGCAGAGCACAAGACATGTGGGATTCCCTACAACAATCTGGCCTGGAGAAAGCCAAATCACTGCTCGGAACATCTAAAGGCACCTGCCAACACGCAAAAAAACCTGGTGGTGGACAGACGAAGCCAAAGCAGTGATACACGAAAAGAAAATGGCTTTCCAAGCTTGGTCAAAGTGCTCTTCTACTAATAGAGAGGAAAAAGCTCGCCGTGAAAAGGTATATAGATATTGCAAAGGTATCGCGAAGAAAAAGTGCGCCGAATTCAAAGCGAAAAGCATGGAAGGCCTCTATCAGGAGTTGGAAGAAATATCGTCTTCCGCGTCTAAAAGGAACCAGGCTACCCAGGAGCTTTGACAAGGCAATTTGAACAAAGGAGCAAATATCTTTAAGATAGCCGCCCAGAGAAGAAGAAATGCTCTGAAGATTCGTTTCCCAAAGGTTATTAACAATGCTGAAGGCCAACTCCTTGTAGAAGACGAAAAAATTCTCCACAGACAGTATTGCGAGGAACTTCTGAACGAACAGTTTCCCCGAGTGTATTTTCCAAGAGCCGCCCCGAATCATACCGAAATATCCGACATTACAGTAGAAGAAATTCGGTACGCGGTTAAAAACTCCAAGAAAAGAAAAGCTGTTGGGCCGGACGGGATACCCTCTGAGTTCTGGAAAAAGATGGGAGACATCGGGTCTGGATGGCTTATGGTTCTTATCTCCAAACTTATGAGAGGCGACACTATTCCTAATCAATGGAGGGAAAGCTATCTTCTTCCTTTAAACAAAGGAAAGGGTGATACGCGAAATTGTGATAACTACCGTTCTGTCAAGCTGATGTCGCACACCATGAAGATCGTTGAACGGGTATTAGATAGCCGACTGCGGAAAATTATACGACTATCTGATGACCAGTGCGGGTTTGTCTCGGGTAAATCAACAACAGATGCAATCCAAAGTATAAGGATCATGATGGAAATGCATCGTGATTCTTCAAAGGACTTGCATATGGTGTTGGTTGATTTCGAGAAGGCCTTTGACCGGCAACCAAGAGATCTTTTGTGGGTAGCGCCCTACGTGCGAGTGATCATGGACATGTACAAGAGAGCAACGACAAGAGTAAGATGCACCGCATTAGTCACCGAAGAGTTCGCAATCATAGTCGGTGTACACCAAGGCAGCGTCCTCAGCCCACTGCTCTTTATAGTAGTCCTTGATTGCTTGCTTGAAGGAAAAGTGACGGACCCCAATGTGCACCAGCTATTCTTTGCTGACGATGGAGCCATTATAAGTGATGATCAGGCGACCCTACAACGAGCACTTGATGTGTGGGTGGACATTTTTGAGGGACACGGGTATCGCATTAGTTCAAAGAAGACAGAGTATCTGTGCTGCCCGTTCTCTGACCCTCATCAGCCTATTCCAGACGTTTGCTTGAATGGAAGAGTGCTTCCCAAATGTGAAAAGTTTAAATATCTGGGATCTATGATTAATAAAGAAGCAACTTGGGATGACGACATCAACCATAAGCGTAGGGTGGATGAAGTGGCGGGAAAACTCCGCCATCTTCTGTGATCGAAAAATGCCCCCTAAGCTGAAAGGAAGGCTCTACACTTCAGTTGTACGTCCGGCGCTCACACACGGTTCACAATGCTGGACATTGCACAAAAAGTATGAGAGCAAATTAACGGCAGCTGAGATGAAGATGCTTCGCATGACAGCGGGAGTAACAAAGCGTGACAGAATTAGAAGTTCAAAGATCCGAGGAAGCCTCCACGTAAAAGAAACCATCTCAAGAAAGATAGAGCGCGACCGACTCAGTTGGTATTGCCATGTTCAAAGGAGAGATCCTTTGAGCTCCGTTCAAAAGGCGTTATCAATCAACGTCCCAATTTCTTCTGACCATAACGACGACAGAAAAATGGAAAAGAAGAAGAATTGATAATGACAGGTTATAGTTTATATAAAATTACTAAGGCCTAATTAGCTGTCCCTATCCGCCCGCTTTTTTTGCCAGAGGTGACAGACCAAGACTGTCAAAATTTAAAAAATTTATATAAAAATTTTATTTGGAATTTACACTATCTCTATTACTATTATTTGGTGACAAAGTCACCCGGTCACTCAGGTGTTAGAGTAGTGACCCGTAGATCATTTCTTGATAAAATGAAGGAGCAAAATTTGCAATATTTTGAAGAAAAATCAAGTTATTTGGAAAATTAGATTTCGTCCAGCGAAAACTATTCTGAAGATGAATTAAAGGCGTTGAAGCACAAGTTTTTGCATATTAAGTGGGAATTTCAACAAAGGTGGATAAAAGCTGCTAAAAGCTAGATTTTTTCATTATGACGGTTGGCTAAAAATACATTCGAAATACTGAGAGCGCAGCCTAAAAGTTCGGGTCGACCATCAAAATCATTTAATGAGCTGAGCGAAAGAAGTAAGAGAAGAAAAACTGAAACCTTACGTATTACAGGTGTAATGATGTGTTAATCTATGCTACACAAACGAAATTACAAGCATCTGGAAAAAAAATGCTTCAAGTATACTTAAGCATGTAAATCTTTAAGATTTATTAAACCAAACCGCAACAAGATTACAGACTTATTTAAAGGATGTTTTACGTGATTTCAGACCAGATGAATCATTAGAGTTGTTTTGCAAGTGGGGCTGCATTGCCTCAACAATGAGGTGCTATATTTGTGGAGCAACATCGAAAGAATTCAATGATTTTACCATCAAAATATATGTTGATACAGACGCACTTTCACTGTTTGGATAATCCCAATTTGCACGCCAGAATTCGTCTGTTTGAGAGCATATTGCACCTCTCATACAAACTCACTGTAAAAAAATGGCAGTTAAGATCTGACGTTGACAAAGCTATTGTTAAGGAGAGGAAAAAAATCATTCAAGAGAAATTTAGACGTGAAACTGGTCTAATAGTGGATGTACCGAAAGTTGGGTTTGGAAGTACCAATGAGGGACACACAAGTAGAAGATTTTTTTCTAATACTGAATTAGCTGCGGAAATAACTGGAGTTGATTATAATTTCATTTACCGACTCAAAGTCATCCTTGAAGTCATATCAAATGGTCACAAAGTCCATTTGTACAAGTTTGCAGATTATTGCATAGACACTACAAAACTTTATATAAGCTTGTATCCGTGGTATCCTATGACGTCTACGATGGACAAGATTCTGGTGCATGGTGCTACTGTCATAGACAAGACACTATTACTAGTTGGGTTGCTCTCGGAAGAAGCCGCTGACAAAATAAACATTTCCGGCTATACAGCAGAATTTCGCGAGAAAATTTTCAAGGGTCAAGTGCAACACTATTATTATAAATAGAATATTACTCAATTCTGACCGACTGATTACTGGAATGAGACCAACCCTAAGAAGAAAAAAACGTTGCCATTCACAAAAGAAGCAATTGCTTTGATGATTCCTACTGTACCTGATTCTGAAAAAGACCCAGATTCTGATTTGGAGGAGTTTTCTGGAAGCACTAAAAACGATGATGATGATGAAGAACCATGGAACTGATCACCATCATATTTACATACAATACATTTTATAATATTTTGTTTAAGAAAATAATAAATATCGAAGTTATAACTTACCAAAATATATTTTTATTATATTTTTTTCTAATATTTTAGGTCAATTATCTTTCGTGGAATCGATGAACAACTCTTTTATTTTTTTATGAACCATCCAGGCTCAAAGATAAGTCATAAAAAATAAAAGAGTTATTCGTCGATTCCACGAAGGATAAACTCCAGGGTTAAAAAAAAATAGGGCTTATACCTAATTAACCAGGGCAACTCACTGGAGTAAACAAAACTAAATATATAATTTTGACCGGCTAGATCAGCTAAATATCCCTATGTGCGGCGGTCAGGTGAGAATATTGCCGCTTTGCTGAGAGTGGGACTGAAGTGCCAAATCTCTCGATTCTTTATATAAAATCAAGAACTGAAACCCCGAGATCACCAAGCTCGTCGTAAGTTCGCCGATTGCTCTCGTGCAATTGGGAACAGATCATATCATCTTCAAAGATAAAGCACTGCTTTGTGAACTGGCAATACTATATTGCCGCATTTGGAGAGAGAAAGTAATCCAATCCACAGAAGCATCAAGAGTCCCCATTGCAGTCGGACAAATTTAGTCTTTGATTTGGATTTTCGGCAGGCGATGTCATTGGGCCGTATATCTTCTGAAACGGAGCATAGTATCGGGACGTGACAAATGGATGGGTTGATATGGATGATATGATGATATGGACCTGAACGACATTTGGTTCCAACGGTTCGACGGTGCAAAGTGCCATATAGCCATCGGGCATTACATTGGAGTTGTTGCCAGAAAAATTTGCAAAACACCATTTCATCAGAAGAAGCGATGTGGGAAGGTTTTCTCTGGGACTTTGTGATATTGCTGTTTTAAGGAACGAACAACAATTGGCCAAAATAGAGAACAATTTCATTCAAACCATCAGTGTTGACCAGCCCGACTTATGTATCAGAGTTAAACAAAAATGGACCTTTCGAATGGATTTCTGTAAACCGAGCTTAATGAAATTACATCCTACTGCTGGCATATTCAATGTAAGTGAAACAGTTTTAGTTTACGTTTCTCTAACAAGAGCCGGAGAAAAACGGATATTGTATCAGCTGACTTTGTAGCTGACTAGTTTATGAATTCGTCGATACACTGGTGGCTTATGAGGGTTCGGTACTATACTAAGGCTTAGCAAAATTCATCGAGAAATCTTATCGTGACTATACAAAAATGTGCCAAATATAGAAAAATATACATGAACTTGGGAGCTCTGTGTTATGGATCACTAATCTGATGGAGAGCAACATACACTTTAGAAATGAAAATCTAAAAATCGAAGTGGATGGAAATACTCAAATAGAAGGGACATTTTCTGCAACTGCAAACATTTTCTCCGGAGGAGTAAGCTCCACGGCTAAGGGTAAACTATCTGTCACCCAATACGATATAATGAAAGGACGATTGGAAGGTTTTTTCAAGTGCAAGTGGCAATAGTGCAAGTGCAAATAGTACACACACAGTATTTCAATAGAAAAACGTGTCAGTATTTTCCGATATTCGCGTCTCGTACATGAAGTAAGAGACGACATAAGCATTTTTGGAGCATGATGTTTGAATTTGTACATAAGCACAAGTCTCCGTTCTGAGGAGGAGGAAATAGAATTTCTGTTTGAGGGTTATTGAGAAGATGGGCGAGCTAATAGGGTGATTACAATAAGAACTAAAAGCGCTCAAATTCTTCACGCATTGCCGATTGTATGACTATTAGACGTGCACAGAGAAATAGAATCTCCGTAACATCTATTATGTGATTGCTCGCCTGTAAGGTGAATCTTCTTTCAACCAAATTAAGAGACTCTGAAAATAGAACACCCAACATAAGTCAATAGTTCATTCCCACGCATTTTTCCTCGCTTTTGCCTTCTCTAGAGCTAAAGGGGTTTCCAATGGGGACTTGACAGCTTTGAATTTAATTTGTGAACGCACCCTTTCATTAATCATCGAACTGTCACTGTCAATTTATTCAGTAAACTCAACATTTTCATCATGGTAAAGTACAGGAATGAGCACGTCTCCAAATTATAAAAATTTTCTACCGAAATTCGGAGTCGCTGACCGCAACTTTAAAAGCGTTAACTCCAATTTTCGGTCGTAATTCTCGCCCTAGTAGACAGGCAATAACAAGCTTAGTGCAAAAATTTGAGTCTACATATTCGTTGTGTGATGTTGCCGTGTCAGTGAGACAACGGGTTGGTCGAAGTGTCGAAAATATCGTTGCCGTTCAGGCGTCCGTAGCAAACATTCCAAATCAGTCAATTCCACGGCGTTCTCAAGAATTGGGCATCGCTCAGACCATATTATGGCGTATTTTGCGTAAGGATCTTGGTTCGCACCCATACAAGATCAAGCTGATTCAAGAATTGAAGCCGATGGACCATTTGAAGCGACGTACGTTCTCTGATTGGGCTATGGAGAGGATCATCTTGGCGCATCGCAAAATCATCTTCAGTGACGAAGCTCATTTTTGGGTCGATGAGTTCGTCAATAAACAAAATATGCGTTATTGGTCGGGTGAAAATCCACATGTGCTTCATGAATCACCACTTCATCCACAAAAAATAATTGTTTGGTGCGATTTGCATGCCGGCGGCGTTATTGGGCCATATTTTTTCGTCGACGATAACGATCGTCACGTTACTGTGAATGGCCAGCGTTATCGCGCCATCATTACCTGGAATCAACTATCATTGGACTAAATGAGAAGAAATAAACAAAATCTTATGTTGTAGAAAGTCTTCAATTGAGAGCAGAATAAGAAGTATTAAACAGTTTTATAAAGGGTGTTTTTTTTAGAGCTTCGGTTTTTAAACTGGCAACACCCCTTCTACGGAATGTCAATTTGACAATTGAGAGTTGACTTGTAATTAGTACGTTTTGCCATTTTATGATGGATTAAAGGAAGAAAAATGCAAGTAAATTGTGTAAATTTATTTTGAAAACCATGGTTCGGTCCATGGATTTGCACGTGCGCAAAGGTTCCCTTCGAATGCATCCTCTCTCGGAAATGCAACATGTTTATCGGCACGGAAAAACCTGCGAGTTTGACTTTAAGACGTAGTTGGGAGAATTGAATGCGCTCTCGAAAGGAAAGAGTACGTACAGGGCACTTTCGTTGACTTTGAGGGACCTTTTGATAACGCTACTTTCGACAGCATGTGTAATGCTGCTAGACGGCATGGCGTAGATGAAGCAGTGGTTTTTTGGATCAAAGCAATGCTTGTGCACAGGCTATTGATCGGTAATGCAGGCCTCGAACAATGTGTCAAGTCTGGCGTAAACAGAGGCTGTCCGCAAGGTGGCGTCCTGTTTCCTCTGTTAATGTTCATGGTGGTCGACCGTCTGCTCGATACTCTGAATGCCTCTGGAATCTATGCCTACGCGGATGATGCTGCTGTTCTCTCTGTCGGCAATGTTTAGCGACTGTCTGCCTCAAAGCAAGGGCGGCGTTAAATGTGATTGAGGACTGGTGCACGAGTAATGGGCTGTCGGTTCATCCTCATAAGACGGATGTCGCTCTCTTCACGAGAACAAGGAAAAATACTTGCATGACTCAGCTGGCGCTAAAAGACATTCCCATCCCGTACCTGGGAGTCATCTTAAATAGCAAACTTCTTTGCTCAAAGCATGTTGAGTAAAAAACCACCAAGGCGCTGTCAGCTTTTTGGGAATGGAAATATGTCTTTCGCAAAACATGGGACCTATCACCAAACTCCAAAAAGCGGTCTGTCTCAGCTGCACGGGGGTTTTTTCCGGCACACCGGGAGCTGCTCTAGATGCTATGACGAATCTTCCTCCCTTTGACATATATGTATATCAGGAGGTGCTTACTGAAAGCCATGTCTCGCCTCAAGAGAAATAGTCTTTGATACAACACGCGTTGGAGTGACATTGTCTCATGAATATTCCTTCCGACGCAATGACACCTGCCGTCCAACAGCCCTATAATTTCCCAGTCACATTTCCAAGGCTGGCTTTGGCCAGACACTGAACCTGCAATGGACTGCCTTCGCATTTTTACAGATGGCTCCAGAACTAGGCGGCGGTTCGGCGCTGGAATTTTCTTTGAGCGCGAATGCATTCGACTGTACTTCTCGTTAGGAAAATATGCAACCGTTTCAATCAGAGATATACGCAGTCCTAATGGCCATGCACTATGCTGTGAAGAACAAGTGGAAGGGAAAAAGCTTATGCGTCTGCAGTGACCAAGCTGCACTCAAAGCTGTGTCCAACCCTCTATCCAGCTCTAAATTAGTTCATGAACTCAAGATCTTTTTGAACAAAGTCTGAAGACTAAATTCACTAAGGCTTGTATGGGTCTCAGGTCACTCTGGGATGTCCGGTGAACTCGGTAGAAGGGGCTCAGAGGAGAGTTTCCCAGGATCTGAATCCGCCTTATTTCTACCTGTTTCCACGGTCAAATCTGACATCAACTACTGGGTCTTTGATGCACAGAGTCGTAAATGAAGAGAATGTCCAGGTTGCAGGTTGACTAAGTGCGTACGCCCTGATGTCTGCAAGAAATCCGCAACATTCTTCTTATCCTTATCTCTACGCGCTTGGCATCAGTGAGACGCCTACTTGTGCTGCATGTTGCGAGGAGGATGACGCAGTAGAACACTCAGCGATTGACCCGCCTTCGCTGGCGCCCGGTAGCGCACCCTTGGGACCGACGCGACGTGGTGTGTGCCGAATATCTCAGCTCTACATCACTGAAGCCCCTTCTCATTTTTCGCCGGACAACAGGGAAAATACGATAAAGAAAGATGTCTGTCTGGTAGCACAATGGACCAGTATTTGTGACTGAGTGTTCCAACAGATAGTAGAAGCCTCAAAAAAAAAAAAAAAATAGTTCGGTCAGCCAAACTTATCGTGCACTACATCCATTTTACGGTCGACATAATCGTCCATCTGAGTAAGTTGTTCGGATCACAATGAATCATTTTCGCACCACGTACACTCTAATAGGCATTCCCAAACACGACAAACATTGTGAAGAGAAGAAATTGTTGCCATTATAGAGCGCAAGAGAATCCGAATGAGTTGATTCGCCATCGTACACAGCAACTGGAACTTTACGAAAAGATCTTAGCTTTTAGTTTAAACCGCGTAACCGCTATAGGCTGAAAATATGATTAAGCTTGATCATCATTTTCAACGCAAAATTTCGTTCTCCGATGAGGCCAATTATTGGTTAAATGGATATGTAAGCAAGCAAAATTGCCTACATATCCATTGGAGTGGAGAAAACCCAGAAGCCTTTGTCGAGATGATTTTACAACCATTAAAAGTAACTGTTTGATGTGCTTTATGGGCTGGTGAAACCATCGAAGTGTCTTCCAAGCCGAACTATACGCCCTCTTAATGTGCCTCAACCTAAACTTAGAGACTGGCTTAGAAGCTATAACCATCAATATACTCCGCCTTCAGGACGAGGCATACTATGTGAATGTGCTCCCGTCTGCCACCTTAGGAAGGGTATATCCCTCAGAGAAATTATAACTCCTGAGGGGATCATCTCAGCTCCTAAAAGAGACATCCTCAACTTTTTTGAAAATGTAGAGGAACTCCTTTTCCGATCGACAAGCACAATGGATATACATTGGTCGCAGTGCCCCATGCTATATGTTAGCGCTAACCCCACTTTAAAACAAAAAAAAAGTTACCTGGAGTTTTGGAAATCCAAATGTAAGCTTGACGCGAATGTTCTTTTCCCAGTCATAAAAAGGGATCTTTTCCCCGCAGTACTGCTGAAAGAAAGTAGCGAAAATCAGTGGACAGCTTAAAGTTGGAATCTTAAGCCAGCGACGTAAGTCTTAAAATGCAATCTATGGAACTTAAATCAGTCTTTTGCCTTTACGCCTTTATTTCGGTCTTATATGGTTGGATTGAACTTTATGTCAGCAGTAGAATTTATTAATTAGGCTAATCTGTGAATTTCTTTTCAGAAATATCGAACTAAAAGGTGATTTTCTGTTTGGTTTTTCAGTGCTCCATTTTTCACAGCTCACGTGTAATTCTTGACATGTGCACCAGTCAAGCATGTTCAGTTAAGATTGGCATTTTATTGTGAAGAGAATTACACTTGAACAACGCTTGCAAATTATTGAATTTCATTATCAAAATTCGGAAAATAGATTTTTGTTTAAAAAGAAATCTCCACTTACACTATTCTGTTTGTAATTTTGTTTAGTTAATTCTATAAAATTAAAGCTTCTTGTCATCTGTTTCCATTTTGATCAAGAAGTTTACAGAAAATTATTCTGAGTAATGATGATTCGTTTTTCTTGCCATGAAAAACTAAGAAAAATAATGGAACAACGGCTATTTGTAGGAAAAGCTTAGACCGATTTTGAGCAGAGGGTTTATTTCATTACCAGCCATGGAATTCGTACTTTAAATTAAAACAAAAATTTCACCAGCTATTACTGGTTTTCTAATTATGTATTTTAATATGACACCTCTTGTTGGATGAACCTAAATCAGAAGTTCCTTTCCACATTCACACGATTTCACTGCACTCCACTCACCTGTAAGCACCACCCATCAATTTGTTAATCACTAAACCTATATCGTGCAGCGTATAGATGTATCCCTTTGGTATGTGCGGTCTCACGTCTCTCAGTATATACCTGATTAAAACAAAAAGAAAAAAAATACAAACTTAAATCACTTAATCTCTTCGTGGTAAAAAGCTCTTCTACCCACCCCAGCGTGTTGGCCGGACCATGCTTCGTATTATACAACTCTTCCAGGCGCGGTATTGTCAAGAACTTCTTCATCGAAACCCCGTTCTCCAGCAGTAGTTTTACAAAATCGATTCGGTCATGCTCCAAAGCCTGCATCATTGCCTCATCCAAAGCACCTGATGTGCAAAACACCAACACAAAGACGATAAGCAAATTTGTAAAAATAAGTAAAAACGGAAACGTGCACCTACCTGGCGGCCATTCCTGACCGTAGACAAATATCTCACTACGTGCTATATCCACGCGATTCCATGTCAGAGCTAAGCTTAATTGCTCGGGCGGGCTGAGATGTTGCGATTTGAAGAGTGCCGTAAGAATCGTTTGATCCAGTTCTTGGGCCTCGCCCTCGGGTTTCTCTTGGATTCGGAATACTGTTATCTGAAATTGGATTCCAACAAGTATTAGCGCGTGGCATGTGTGCTGGCTGCCCTATACAAGGACCTTTGATTAATTATGTGGAAGACAAAGAACCTTAGTCAGAGAGGCAATAGAAATTGTAATCAAGCGAAAGGAAAGTGCTTACTTGGGACTTGTTGGTTGATGGGGTTTGTTGTGAAGGCAAACGATATCATGTTGAATTTGTGAGTGTACAAAGGGAACACTATAGGGCGGAGTAGACGGTTGGAGGAGTAGAGTTGAAGCACAAGCAACAGCCTTAAGAATAATTCATTGAATGTCGGGGGAAAAGCAAGCAATGGCAACATGTTGCTTGGTGCAAAATTAAAGCTAATGGATAAGCAGCTTTGATGTAGCTCGATTATTAAAGTATTCGCATCGTTGAGTTTAAGGACTTGAAGGAAGATAAGTGGAAATAAGGATCAAATATTTTCCTAAGTTATCGAAACATTTAAGGCCAACCTATCAATAAGGGTGAACTCAAGGGTATGATATAGCTTTGAATAAGTATAGTCGGTTGACCTAAGATTACAATAGTGATATGGGTACATTTTCTGTTTCTTATGTAGATGCCGAGAAGTGGGTCTATTCCTGGTTAGCCTCAAAAGATGTGTTGTGTTTCCGACGTGGAATTCATATAGTGTCGGAAAGTTTGGAAACAGCGAGAACTCATTCATGGTCCTTATATTTATGGCCGAAATTATTTTCCGACCGTGGGAGCAATTGAATGAACTACCGTGGAACTCGGTTGCGGATCGAGCAGTTCATGCACAACGCCGAAATGCGGAAACAAGAGAGAGTATTGCTGCTGTTGCTGAAAGTGTGGCCGAAGACTCAAACCTCTCAATTGCACACGGAATTTGGCTTTCTGTGACCTCAACTTGGCGAATTTTGGGAAATAATTTGAGCAGGCATTCGTATAAGATCCTATTTAACCCTAAGATCATCAAGCTCGTCGTATGGGAATGTAAGCTGATTGTGCTCTGGCGCAGTTGGACATGGATCCAAATTTTTGGGAAAAAATCATCTTCAGTGATGAAGCATGTTTGTAGTCGAGCGGTCTCAACAAGCAAAACTGCCGCATTTGAGGTGAGAATAGTCCGCAACAGCATCAAAAGTTTGCACAACATCCGAAGTTTACTGTTTGACGTGGATTTTTGCAAGGCGCCGTCATTGGGCTACACATCTTCTGAAATGAAAATGGTAACTGTCAGTGGCGACTGGTATTGGATCATTTTTGCGGCCCCAATTAGATGACATCGATGGTTCCAACAAGACAGCGCTCCGTGCGACACATGGAGCGTTACATTAGAGTTGTTGGAAGTGTAGTTCCTAAGAAAGGAGGCTTTTCACCTTTTTCCACTGGGGCTTTATTAAGTCGCTGGTTTAGGGTTATGGTTTAAAAACAAACCAACAACAGTTGGCCAAGTGGTGAATAACATCGCTATAAAAGGGTCATACAAATTTGTGCCTCTCGGATCAAAACGAAGCCACGGACGCCATTTTTAGAACTAAGAAGAATTGAGGTGCAATGCAGATTTCTGTCATATGATACACACGACCGATGTCTGGTCAAGTGTTGCGAGAGAAAGCGTTTAGCTCTTTGCGAAAATTGGACTTATAGCAACAAAAATTGCGCGATCGTTGGAATGGAGTTTCTTCGTTTTAGCAAAGCAGTTACCGAGTGCAAGGCTATCGTCGTGGCGCAGAGGTATGCAAATTATTTGTGACGAAACTGTTACTCTTAACTTCAATATACGAGTAAGATAAGAAAATAATTAACTTTAATTAAAATTCACAAGGTAAAGAGTTTCTGGTCCTTTCGACTATAAGCCCCCTAGGACACTCTCAATGGAGGCAAACGAACGGAAGGTCTCAATAAGCTCAGTCCAATTGTACATTTTAGCTCAACATTTGCTATAGAACGCTAGAGTAGAGATGGTTGCATCTCTTTATCTCATTGATGAACAAGTAATAATCTGGCTCAGAAAGTTATTTTTTTTTTTTTTTGGCTTCTACTATCTGTTAGAGCACTCAGACACAAATACGGGTCCATTGTACTACCAGAGACACCTTTCTTCCGTTGTCGGAAGAAAAGTGCGAAGGAGCTTCAGTGATGTAGAGCTAAGAGATTCGGCACACACCACGTCGGCTCCACGGGCGCGCCACCGAGTGCGAGCGAAAGCGGGTCAATCGCAGAGAAAGTGTTCTACTGTGTCATCCTCCTCGCAGCATGCAGCAGAAGTAGGCGTTTCACTGATGTCATTGTTATGACGCCCGAAAGTCTTTTTTTTTTTAGGGATCGTGCAGGTTCAAGAGTGTATGCACTTATGGTGTTTGTCACACAACCTGGACGGGGTGCAGATGGTCTGTGTCGAAGATGTTCGTTCACTACTCTCCGGGGGTGGTTGTCTTAGATTCTTTGAGAGATTCGACTGAATATTTTGCATTGGTTGTAGTTCAACTCTTTTGTTTCCATGTCATTAAGGTGTTATATTGAGAATGCACACACAATTATGAATTTTGAAGTGATCTTATGCTGCGAGTGTTATGCCTTCGTCAGCATTTTTTGATAATCTCTCAGTTGTGAATACAACTAATGTTGTTTCACAATTTTTCCATATAGGAATTGTTCTTGGCTATGGACAGATTTTACCTAAAGACCTTCCATTCAACAGTCGGTGATGATTACCATTGATCCTCGACCACCCCCTGCAATCAATGCTCCTTAAGGATAAGAAGAATGTTGCGGACTTCTTGCAGACATCAGGGCGTACGCGGCCAGTCATCCTGCACACTGGATATTCCCTTCATTTACGACTGTGTGCATTAAAGACCCAATCGTTGATGTCGGACTTGACCGTGAAAGCTAGTGGACTTAAGGCGGGTTCAAGTTCTGACAAACGCTTCTCTCAACCCCTCTAGCGACATCATGAGTGTTCTAATTTGCTGGGATCACCGAGTGACCTGAGATCCATACAAGCCTTAGTGAATATAGTCTTCCGACTTTGATCAAAATGGTCTTGAGTTGGTTCATGCACTAATTTGGAGCTGAATAAAGGGTTGGATGCAGTTTTAAGTGCAGTTTGGCTGTCACTGCAGACGCATATTTTTCCCATCCATTTGTGTTTCACAACATAGTGCATGGCCATCAGGATTAGGATTGCGTATATCTCTGATTGAAAGTCAGACGCATATTTTCTTAATGAGTGGTGCAGTCGGATGTTTTTGCGTTCAAAGAAAACTCCAGCGCCGGAACCTCGCCCAGACCTGGAGCCATTGTAAAATTGCGAAAACAGTCCATTCCAGGTTCAGTGTTTGGCCAAAGCTAGTCCTAACGCAATAGAAATGTGACTTGGAAGTTAAAGCGTAGTAGGATGGCAGGTGTCATTACGTCGGAAGGCATATCCAGGAGACAGGGGTGGAAGGATATTTCTCGCGCAAGTACACTGCCACTCCAATGCGAGTTGTACCATAAACCATTTCTCTTGAGGCGAGACATGGCTCTCAGTGCGCACCCTCTGATATATGTATATGTATGTCAATGGGTGGAAGATTCATCATAGCATCTAGAGCTGCTCCGTGTGTGTTGAGGAAAGCCTCCGTACAGCTCACAAACCGCTCTTTGAAGTTTGGTGAAAGGGGTCATGACGGGTTTGCGTGTTAGCCTGTTCCACCAGACAACCGATGCATACGAGATTACAGGTCTTATCATTGCCGAGTAGATGCAGAAGACCTTTTTCGGCGATAAGCCCCATTTTATGCCAAAAGCACATTTGCATTGCCAAAAAGCTGAGAGAGCTTTGGTGGTTTTTGATTCAACATGCTTCGACCAAAGAAGTTTGCTATCTAAGTTGACTCGGTGGTACTTAGCTTTCTGGGATATCGGGATGGGAATGCCTTTTTGCACTAGCTTAGTAATGCAAGTATTTTTCCTCCTTCTCGAGAACGACATAAGTCCTTAGAGGATTAACCGACAGCCCATTAGTCTTGCACCAGTCATAGATCACATTTAGCGTCGCCTGAGCTTTGAGACAGACAGTCGTTAAACATAAGCCGACAGAGAGAACGGCAACATCATCCGCATAGGCCTGGACATAGATTCCAGAGACATTGAGAGCATCCATAACAGCGAGGACAGGCCTGTTTAGGTCAGATTTGAAACATTGTTCGAGGCCTGCATCAGTGATCAGTGTCCTGTGCACAAGCATTGCTTTGATCTACAAAATCAGTGCTTCATCTGAGACATGCCGTCTAGCAGCGTTACACATGCTGTCGAAAGTAGCGTTATCAAAAGCTCCCTCAATGTCGACGAGAATGCCCAGAACGTACCCCTTCCAAAGGAGTGGAAAATACTGCGTGTGATTTTTGGTCCGCGTATAGAGGAGGTGACTAAAAGTGGAGTGGAGGAAAAGTAGTAGTGGAGGAGGTGACTAAAACCTACACAGAGTGTACATCATGCTGGTGACGTACTTTATGTTTCTTATTAGATCATCATTGGAGGACTATAACCTAATGCAAGAAATGAAAAGACATGCTATTGTCGACGCTTTATGATCTAGAAATATCCAATTTCCTGAATTGCGGTCGATCGATCGTACATAAAGTTCGCCGTGAATTGGAAGCATCAGTTTACGATTCAGAATTGTCCACCCAGACCTCCGTTATAAATCTTACGTTACTATAAATCTTACGAGGAAAGTTTTTCTCGGCAGAAACTCGGGAACAGAGAACTACCTGCGCAAAACGTCTTTTGAACAGGCTTATGCATCCTTAAGCTCCTAAAATGTTGTGGTTTTTCTCTGACGAAAAAAAATGTACCAAAAAGCTTCAAAAATGATAGATGGCTATATTTAGATCCTAAAGAGCTCTTCCATGTTGTGCATACAATATTTCTTTCCTTAATGACTTCGGGTTAATGCTGTCGCCTATATTAAGGTTTTAGAAGACGTTGTGAACTCCTGCGTTAATGGTATACGGGGAGACAGACCCTACAGAAGAATCCTGTTCCACACAAAGCGATTGCGATACAGATTTTTATGGTCGAAAATGTCTATGACCACATCACCCCGAACTTATAGCCTGCTAGCTCTCTAGACCCAAATTCCCTAGATTATTATGTATGGGCCATAGTTGAGCGTGAGAATAATAAGCATCTTCTCTGAAAGATGTTATGACTATCAGTATGGTCTTTATGAATAAAGAGCATTTGAATCGGGCATGCAATCTTTTCTGAACCAGAATTGAACAGGTTATGTCGCTGTTGGAGATTTTATTCAGTCAACGTTATGTAAAATATTCACGAAAATATGATACATTTTGCATGCACATTGTATCTTGATGCTCTTTCCGGATTGGAGGTGAACTAACCACGATCTCCGGCATCAAAAACTGCCCAGCGCGAGATGTAAGATTTGAAATATGTCAAGTTGATGATAGTGCGGATGATATTAAAGTCAATGAAGAGTTCCAGAGCATCGTTGTAGAAACGGCTAAGGGTCTAGGCTTGAATGAAATCAAAATCAAATAAGTAGTGATGTCAAGAATAGACCGACTTCTCAGTGCGACCGTTGGAAGTAGATGAAATACGCAATTCCATCGAGAAACATAAGTTAGTCAGGCAAAATCAATAAGAGTTTCAGAAGGGAAAGCGTACAAATCAACAAGCGATTTTATCAATTTTATTAACAATTAATCATCATGTCTTAACAAAAGTCACCATGTTTTAGTAATTTTTCTTGTCTTTAGTAAACCATATGAGACTCTCAAAAAGCCACAAAAAAAACTCGTTGATGCCATGGAGAGACTAGGTATTAAACGAAAACCAGCAGACTAGTTGAGAGACTATTTAGGAGAGAACACCTTCCGTGTAAGAACCAAATACAGCATGGTACAAGCAGTGCAATACGGAGTTCCGCAAGATTCCAAACTCGGTCCACTTTTTTTTTATGATTTACAAAAATGAACTCCCAAATCAGGCAAAACCAGTATTCCTTTCGCATAGGCAGATAATGTGACAATTATGCTATATCACAGATACACTGCAGAGGCTGAGTGGAGTATACAGGCTGAATTCAATGAAGCAGTGAAGTGTTACATTGATGGATGGATCTAAACCAAAGCTCATGCACATACGAAATGTACAGCATGCAGCAGCTCAACTTAAAATTAAAACTTCTAACTGTAGAGTATTGTATGTATATATTGTAGCTGCGAGACCAAATAAATTGTACTTACAAGTACCTGGGTATAACTATAGGCAGGACATATATATCAATAATGTAAGAATACCCCTGAAAGGGTCCTTATTCGCAATTATCTGCTTTGCCGCCTTGATGATAAAATATTGAAAAAAAAACCTGGGAAATAATTTCCTGCCACAAGGCTCCGCAGGCGAAAATAATCAAGTCAACGACCTGTCGCCAGCTAACTCTTCGCTATTTCTATTCCTAAGTAACTCTTCACAAAATCTGAACCATCCCGGTCGTCCTCTAAGATGGGCCTAATTGATAGCGGATGAGGAATCTTTCGGCCGCCTTCAGGCGAAATTTCTCCCAACAAACTTTGGTCGTTCTTGTGTTAACAAAGAAGAGATAAAAGGACTCAACCACGAACTCACGCTATGTCATTGGCAGTCACCGTGCTGGTATCCCCAAAATCACCCTTCAATAAAACCCTCATTAAAATTATTGAATTTCTCTTCCTCCCTTATATTGACCGAATGGTAACCTGAGCTCGGGACTATAGGTAGTGAACAGCTTTATTAATTAGAAAAAGGCATAACTGACTAATGATGCAAAATATTGAGTAGACCCCTTAATTGGAGAAGAGCCACCATTGCTTAATTATTCAGTCTATGAGTTAAAATTGGATCTGGATTTAAGTCGCTTGAAAAGACTTGGAACATTCCATCCAATTTATAGGTGAAAAGTAAGTCCGTCAATTAAGAGTTAAGCACGAAAAGTCCTGCACAACACCGTCGGGTAATAAAGGCAGTCGCAGGATATCCATGTTTCTACATCCATGAGAATTTATAAGAAACTTTGCCGGAAAAACTCATCCGCCTTCGGAAGAAACTAATCCAATTTAAAGTTATACGATCCAGTCAACGTAAGGATTAGGATAGAATAAAGAAGGCTACATCATCAAAAGTCTAATCGAGACAATAATCCTACCAATCCTGCCACTGGCAATCGTATTCTCAAATACACATATTCCATGGGCTCAAACTCAATAAAGTGGAATCAAGAGCTGTTGAATGTCTGAAATGTATCGTTCCTGCCCATCAAAATCGTACGTAACGATATAGAATCCCTTGTTGTATACGTACTCGGATACGAGTATATCGAAGTCGATTGTTAAATACTCACCAGATTCTTGTTGCGTGTACATTGTAGTAACTCGTAATAGAGCTTTTCCGCCTGTTCCAGTCCGACCTCGAAGGTTTTCTGAATCATTCCAATCAAGTACTCCCGCATCGATTCCAATACGGGCTGCTCGTCCCCCTCCGAAGCATATCTACAAAAAGAACAAAAACACAGAAACTAAGCCATTGTTCATGTATCGAATACGTGCGTCCATCCCCTTCGTTATGGACCGGAAATGGAAACTCATAATCAAAATCACCAGTTGACTTTTAATGGTCAATTCCGATGACAATGACTACAGCATTTACTACATTTAAAGACTAGAGGACGGACAACAAGCTATCGCATCCCGGACAGGATATTTGTTGCAGCGGGGCAAAAGGACGACGTTGTTCAAAGCATACAAATGGATATACGTGATGAACTTACTTATGCACGAAGGCTATTAAATCGGCTGCACGACCGGATCCGTCGCATACCACAACCGGAACTGGTGGCGTATCTGTCACGTACTCGAGAACTGCACGTATTGTGTTCGTTCCGCCTTCGATGACCAGGCAGACCACCGGCGTGCTGGAATGTGTAACTGCAACGAAACGAAAACCGAAATAAAGATATTAATAAATGGAGTTAAATGTCGTATTAAGGAGCAAAATGGAAGGTGACCCGGTGGAGGCCGGGACGATTATTTATTGTGGCGCTATTGGAGTTAGCGAGGTACCGACTCGTGCAACAAATTACTGGTTGGTGTGGATTGTTTGCCCCAGAAAACCATCATTGTGACCATGTGCAATACAATGGTTCGCATATACAGTAATTTTGAAAGACCCGTGCTCGAGGTTGAAAGGCGACGACATCTACCCCATGGCGAGCGTGCTTAATCGATTTACAAATGCCGCAAATGCATTTGTGGCTAATGAATGATATATAAATGGCAGATTGAGTTTGTTCGTTGTTTCTCTGGTGGTGGACAAAACAGGACTAATGAGCTGGAAAATTAGCGTAATTATCTGAACGAGATAGATTCCCTGATGGTTCGATGTGATGGTTCCATAAACTGTCCTTTTAACGAACCATGATATTGATTTATTGTCCTGCCATCAGGCAAAAGGGAAGTGACCTCCGAGAAGTAGTAAAGTGCCTCGATAGAAAGGAAGTATTTAAGCGGTCTTGATCTAACCAACTTGTCTCTGGCCGTGAACCCTCTACAGATGGAAAAGGAACTCTTGGAGTCTAGTTAGTGGCTTCCGCACAACAAACTGTCGAGGAATGGATCGTTTCCTACGAAATTCATCCAATAAGTGTGCAAGGAAGAGGTGTCTTTTCAAACCAGTATTAACGCCAGATAGGTACGAGTATATCTGTAAAACGAGTTGTCAGATTGCAAACTGTCAATGCCATTTTTATTCAGCAGTCTTTGTAATTTTAATTTTAGAAATCTGATTTCAAAATTATAATTTTGTACGCCCAAATTCTAGAGCTGTTCGGCGTTGGGGTTAATTTTTGATTTAAGGCGTATGTCAATAAGCAACATTCTCACACTCAGAGCGAAGATAATCCACATGAGATTATCGAAAAGCTGTCGCATCTAAAAGTGAGTCGTTTGGTTTGGTTTGTGAACTGGTGAAGCCGCCGGACCATATCTTTTTTTTTTTTTCAAAAAATTAGGTCTGACTAGTCTCATTTACTGCATTCGATGACTTTTTCGTTAACCGATTGAATGGCATGAATGCGTAAAATATGTGATTGGCACAACTAAACTTTGAGTGCAGAATTTCTGACCTCCGCTAACTAGCCCCGTAGAGGTCGAAACAGCTACTTGACACAAGAGGCCCCGGGAAGCCTCATAGATGTCGTTCCGACGAGAATCGCTGCTGTGACTGAAGCTATCGGCACTGTTGTTGGTGAGCAATATAGACCCATGATTAACGAGTTTTTATTTCCGCAAATTAATTAATTGAAACTGGAGGTGTGATCAACTTTCTTGGCCGGCTCCGATTTTGTGACACTTACAGATTCACTAGCTATATCGGCACAGCGTGTATATTATTCTGGTTTTCTGCTCAGGACGCTTATTCGCAAAAAGGTAAGAAGGTCATTAGCAAGAATTGAAACACCTTACTACCTGCTAAGAAGAGTGTACCATTACCTTAAAAATAGAAAATTGAAGTATATCACGGAAGAAAGGATCAAATATTATGACATCTCCCCCGGGGTTCCTCAGGGATCGGTGCTGGGCCCCTCCCTTGGAACCTAATGTGTGACGGAGTTCCGTGACTAAGGTTTTCCCAAGCAACTAACATCATTGGATTTGCAGATGACATAGCTATCGTGGTTGTTGCAAAGCATGCACACCAAGTTAAGTCAGCCATAAACACTGCAGTCGCTCAGATAAATCAGTGGCTTGAGTGTGCAGGCCTTGAACTGGCAGACCATAAGACGGATGCCGTCCTAATAACAAGCAGGAAAACCGAAGAATACATCGATATTCGAGTCGGCAACCAATATCCGATCCAAGGAAGCGGTTAAATACCTAAAAGTGACAGACTAGGGTTCAAATCACACGCAGACTATGTGAGCAAAGAGGCTTCTACATTGCAAACGGCACTTTCCGGAATACTGCCAAGCGTTGGTGGGCTGAGACATGCAAAGAGGATTCTGCTAAGTAGAGTGGTGAGCTCAGTCATGCTGTATGCCGCACCAGTCTGGGCAGAAGCACTTAAGAGGAAGGAAATTTGCCGAAAACTATCATAGGTATACCAACTCTGTGCCCTGCTACTGGACGATTTCATACAAAGCCACATTTGTCATTGCTGGGATAATCCCCATTGACATTCTATCCGAGGACATGAAAAGGATCTATCGGAGAGGAAAATCAAGTAGAAAGGTCGCGCTCGATGGTCCAATGGCAAGCTCGGTAGGATAACACCACAAAGGGAAGATGGACTTACGCTCTGATTCCATCAATCAATATATGGTTAAATGGAACACAAGGAAACTGTAACTACCATCGCACGCAGTTCCTCTCTGGCCACGCTGGCTACCGTAAATATCTATATCGGTCGGGATACGATACTTTTCCTCTTTCTCCAAACTGTCCAAACCAAGAAGAAGACGTGAGACACGTGATCTTCGAATGTAGACGATTCGCAGTTGGAGGGGTACTTTACCAGGACCAGAAAATATAATTCAGCGAATGGTGGAGTCGGACGAATGCTGGCTGATTATCTGCGCACTAACGAAAAATGTGCAGAAAAAGCTGAGGAGAGTAGAAGCTACATGAAAAGCAGCAGAGGCAACAAGAGCAGTAGAAGCAGGTGGAAACTTATTGGCACAGGAGTAGCATGAATTGCTTGCCAACCCCGCGAAGTAATACCTAGCGGCAGTACCGCAGGGAGAGTAGCAGAAGAGTGCAGAGTGTGGTGTGGTAGGTGCAGACTCGAAGCAACTGGGTAGGGTTTGTTAAGCATGTTAGTGGTACGGGCCACTAGCATCCATGAAGATTCCACATCCGTTTGGCGCATCCAAAATAACAATGCAGAACAAATAAGTATGTCGAATCCACGTAAGCTCACTAGCGCCATCTATCAGCAAACAGCTTTTACATCTAATGATACACATTCATACATTTGTGCTTTTTTTCTATGGCACATAAATTAAGGAATCTACTCCAGCCGCGTTTTATAAGTTAATAAAATGGACAAAGAATAATGAAATTATTAGGTAGGTCAGTACACAAAATGTATGCCGATGACGCGGGATTGAAACTCAACAGGAGAAAGGTCATTGAATGTGCACTTCCCGTTGTGGATCCTGTCGTCAACCTCTGTAAAAAAAACATTGTCAATGCGCACAATCAGGTAAGGCATATTGCGGTCAGCTATGTATGTATGTACTTTGGGGTTACTGCCCTGTTATATTTAGTGTCTCTAAGCAACGTTCTTCCCAAACTTAGGGTTGGACCTTGGTTATTAAGTAAACTCAACTAACATCACTGACCATATATAACCAAAATGGAAACAGAAAACATAAATCTCTAAATACCACTCCAATCCAACAATGTGGCTAATATTTTAACCGCCGGTCTAGGTCAACAAAGCCAATAAGTCTGAAAGCTTAAATACAACAAAAAATACACAAATCTCCAGATTAGCCGATTTCGGTAGAAACTGCGATTGTGTCTGTGCAACCACCCGGCACTGCAAAGCGTTTATTATCCTTTCGATTGCTTTCATTCTCAATTGGCCGTCAAACCACCTTTACCGCAATGAGGTCAAGGACAAAACCGCAGACACCCCTTATCCGATCGATAGAAAGTGAAAGTCTTTCATCCCGTCTTTACAACCCGGTCACTTGTGCGTCCATCAAATCATGACAATGGTTTGTACAACATCTGTTACGGCCCCATCCGAGCGACGTAAAATTTATTTGTCACGTCTGACAGCGCTTAAGTAAAATTCATTTCATGTTCATTGCAAGTGTTGTCACGAATGTTGCATTAGAAGAATGATTACAATTCATTCCTTCGTCAAGGGTTTTTTCGTAAAACGGATAAAGTAGGAACGTCTATGAGTATAGAGTGCGAATCCTTCCGTTTAGCTGCTAGTGTGTGAATTGCATGTCCTCACGGTATTGAGGGGTTGAAGCGCTCGTAACACGGAAAAGGGGTGAATATCTAATCGAGTAACTTTAGGTTGTGCACGGAGTGTAGTATTACGTCACTGGTAAAGTCGTTCAGGGATTTATGTTCTTTGTTAAAGTGGTTTGAAGGACATATCAGCCGTTGAGCTCTGAAATGGTTACAAATTTTATGCGACATTAAAGGTTAAAAAAGGATTCCAGGTAGATCAAAAACTGTCTTCAAATAGCGACTAAAGGGGCAGAGTACCACTATTTTGAGGCGTCTACGAGGAATACTTCACAAAAGTATCGTATTAAATTCCATAACTGACCGAAATGTCAATATTTCTTAATTTTGAATTTTATTGAAATACCTTTTTTGCTTCCGTGCAAGGATGGGTTAAGAATAACCCTGCAGCGATACCTCTCGCTTGTCGTAAAAGGCGACTAAACAAAGGTAAACAAAAATCACATCTAGGCAATTTAGAAAACACCAAGGTGAGCCTAGGGACACATATGTATACCACCATTAAACTGCCCCACAAGTGTGCATGCCAATCAGTGGGTTGACACGACTGGAGATCACCGGTGTTGTAAGAGTAAGATCAACCAAAAAAAATAAAAATCTGGAGCATGCCCGTCTCAAAAAAAGGAGGGGAAGAAAGAAAACGGTCAAACCGTAGCATTATGGAAAAGAACGCTAAAAGGAAAAGCACTACCCCGCCAGGCACTACTAATGGTCGTGATCCTGGGACGAACAGCAATGTTCGGGTCAGAGCTATAGGATTTCGGGGGAAAACAAAGTAATGCAACGGCGTAAGCCACACTTAAGAGTCGCGTCGTGGAACGTTGGAAGCATGAGTGGTCGCAGCTATGAGCTTGAAGAAATGATGATGAAATGAGAAAGGATGGACGAAATGGCGAAACACCGGTAATCGTGCACGTTTCTTGGACGTTAAAACAAAAGCCTACAAGATGTTTCTCATGGATTGGAACAAGGAAAAAACGGAATCGCCATCATCCTTGCGGCAGAGCTACTTGGAAGCGTCTTAACCATTTCAAAGTCCAGTGACCGTTTGATGGCTCTCAAATTGGTGATGCATATGCCCCTCAAGTAGGATGCGAACAAAGAGAAAAAGATGCATTCTGGCTAGATTTCCACAACCTTGTCAAAATCATCCCAAAGGAAGAGCTTTTGTTTGTTGGGGAAGATTTAAACGGACATGTCGGGAAGACAAGCTAAGACTATGAAGACTACCATGGAGGGCTGGGATACGGCACCAGGAACTCTTCAGGTGAAGATATCCTAAACATGTGTAAGTCATACGGTCTTATAGTGCTAAATACCATGCTCGTCAAACAAAGCCGGCACCTGATCACTTATAGCAGCGGCGGAAATGAAACTCAAATAGACTATCATTTGGTATCCAGTTTCATGAAGCCACGAGTTAAAGATTGCAAAGTGATCCTGGGAGACGCGATCGCCCCTCAACGCCGTCTCCTCCTGACTGAATTTTTTATGGAGGCGCGTAAGAAGTCAAAGCAGCAAACGAAGGTGTCTGAGCGAATCAAGTGGTATAAGCTGGATAAAGGAAAAGGCGAAGCTTTTATTACCAACATGAAAAACTACTTCTTTTTATCGATGAGGTCGGTAATGAGGAGTGCAGACCACAAGACATGTGGCATTCCCTACAACAATCTGGCGTGGAAAAAGCCAAATCACTGCTCGGAACATCTAAAGGCCCCTGCCAACACGCAAAAGAAACCTGGTGGTGGACAGACGAAGCCAAAGCAGTGATACACGAAAAGAAAATGGCTTTCCAAGCTTGGTCAAAGTGTTCTTCTACTAATAGAGAGGAAAAAGCTCGCCGTGAAAAGGTATATAAATGTTGCAAAGGTATCGCAAAGAAAAAGTGCGCCGAATTCAAAGCGAAAAGCATGGAAGGCCTCTATCAGGAGTTGGAAGAAATATCGTCTTCCGCGTCTGACAGGAACCAGGCTACCCAGGAGCTTCGACAAGGCAATTTGAACAAAGGAGCAAATATCTTTAAGATAGCCGCCCAGAGAAGAAGAAATGCTCTGGAGATTCGTTTCCCAAAGGTTATTAACAATGCTCCTTGTAGAAGACGAAAAAATTCTCCACAGATGGCGACAGTATTGCGAGGAACTTCTGAACGAACAGTTTCCCCGAATGTATTTTCCAAGAGCCGCCCCGAATCATACCGAAATATCCGACATTACAGTCGAAGAAATTCGGTACGCGGTTAAAAACTCCAAGAAAAGAAAAGCTGTTGGGCCGGACGGGATACCCTCTGAGTTCTGGAAAAATATGGGAGACATCGGGTCTGGATGGCTCATGGTTCTTATCTCCAAACTTATGAGAGGCGACACTATTCCTAACCAATGGAGGGAAAGCTATCTTCTTCTTTTGCACAAAGGAAAGGGTGATACGCGATGTCGCACACCATGAAGATCGTTGAACGGGTATTAGATAGCCGACTGCGGAAAATTATACGACTATCTGATGATCAGTGCGGGTTTGTCTCGGGTAAATCAACAACAGATGCAATCCAAAGTATAAGGATCATGATGGAAAAGCATCGTGATTCTTCAAAGGACTTGCATATGGTGCTGGTTGATTTCGAGAAGGCCTTTGACCGGCAACCAAGAGATCTTTTATGGGTAGCGCTGAGACAAAAAGGAGTTCCAGAAACCTACGTCCGAGTGATCATGGACATGTACAAGAGAGCAACGACAAGAGTAAGATGCACCGCAGGAGTCACCGAAGAGTTCGCAATCAAAGTCGGTGTTATACCACATTGAGCGTCCTCAGCCCACTGCTCTTAATAGCAGTCCTTGACTGCTTGCTTGAAGGAAAAGTGACGGACCCCAATGTGCACCAGCTATTCTTTGCTGACGATGGAGCCATTATAAGTGATGATCAGGCGTCCCTACAACGAGCACTTGATGTGTGGGTGGACATTTTTGAGGGACACGGGTATCGTATTAGTTCAATAAAGACAGAGTATCTGTGCTGCCCATTCTCTGACCCTCATCAGCCTATTCCAGACATTTACTTGAATGAAAGAGTGGTTTCCAAGTGTGAAAAGTTTAAATATCTGGGATCTATGATTAATAAAGAAGCAACTTGTGATGAGGACATCAACCATCAAGCGTAGGGTGGATGAAGTGGCGGGAAAACTCCGCCATCTTCTGTGATCGAAAAATGCCCCCTAAGCTGAAAGGAAGGCTCTACACTTCAGTTGTACGTCCGGCGCTCACATACGGTTCACAATGCTGGACATTGCACAAAAAGTATGAGAGCAAATTAACGGCAGCTGAGATGAAGATGCTTCGCATGACAGCGGGAGTAACAAAGCGTGACAGAATTAGAAGTCTAAAGATCTGAGGAAGCCTCCACGTAAAAGAAACCATCACAAGAAAGATAGAGCGCGACCGACTCAGTTGGTATTGCCATGTTCAAAGGAGATATCCTTTGAGCCCCGTCCAAAAGGCGTCATCAATCAACGTTCCAATTTCAACACGCAAAAAAGGCAGGCTGAAAAACAATTGGTGCAAACAAATGCAAAAACACCAGCATTTGATTGGCCTCAGCGATGAAGTAATCCCAAACCGGGAAGCCTGCCGCTACTTTCTGAGGTCAAACCGGCGGACCCCACAAGCGGACCAGTAGGAATGCAGTTAAGTGGGACACTTCTGACCATAACGACGCCGGAAAAAAGGAAAAGAAGAAGATAACTTTTATAACCTAACCCTTTTTTACCCTCTTAATCACGTCGATTTTGTTGTCAGCAACCCCGCCCAACCTCCGCATAACAAATTTTTTTTTTTATATTCAACATCATCAGGAAAAAGAAATCCCAGTGTCAAAAGGTGAACTGTCAGGATATCTTTCGAATACCCAATAGATATACCCATAAACAGCTATTGAACCGATAACTTTTGTTTGAATATTTAAGTTCCTAAACGGGAAAGAATATTGCACTGCCAATGCATACATATTACATACATACAAATATTTGCTCATTCTTTTGTCTGAATATGATAGGCAATCTACTTGTAAAAGCAGGATCATTCTATATAGACAGAGCTTTGAGCGTAATCCCACTGGAAATCAATTATTACTTAAGAAACCGGACTAGATTAATACCAGGTTATATACATTCGACCTCTCTATATATAGAGGTTGACAATTTTATATATCAAATAGAAGGAGACCACATAGCATGAGATAGCATCAAAGGTTGGGCTAAATAGCTGGATGTCTAATCGAGTAATAATATCCCGACGCTGGACACGTGGTAAAGCTTTACTAGACACAAATGTTGAATTGCAGAAAATATGTTTCCGTAAAAAGGATCAACTCAAGTTAATATTCCACGCGCATTCAATTTGAAAAAAACTCTGCTGGTTAATGGACCTTTGTAGATACAATTGGTGAGCAGGTTTTTGAGCCTTCAATTCGGTGCATCAAAAATTCTCATCGGGCATCTAAAATAGATTTTGTCTGTTTGGAATTATACTGAATTCACACACTACCGCGGAAAAGATCTTCCATGCGATGTTCAGAGTACTTCTTCCTCAGCGATTGGTTTCGTTAAAGGGGTTTTCCTTCTTGCCAAACGACGAACGATATTTAACAGATGACCTGTTGCATATTCCCAACCAGATCATGCCCACTTGTATATGACAGCGAAGTTTACTTTAACGGCTAGGTCTGCTAGTCTTTATGCTCACAGATCTCGTGAAGATTACAACGTTGCCGTGTAGACGAAATGTTGTCCTTACCCCGGCGCCGAATTCTTATTGGTAATCAAAAAATCAAAAGTCCTAAGTTTGTCAATCACTGCTCTATTGCAATCTACATTAAAGGTATGATGTAAGCATAAGATTGATAAGCGTTTATGCCCTCAAGCTTTCAATAAGCCAAAATTGCCACTTTATAAGAAATCCATGGTTCAGTGGTTAAAATATTGGAATCTGAATCCTATCCTAGACGTTCGTAGAATATTCCTCAAACTTTCCATTATAAACTAATTCAAATGAAGTGAGGTAAAATGGCGCTATTCGTAAAGCGTGATCTTTTGCTGTTTGGTTTTCCAGTTCCTACTCTTCATAATTCCTTATACGAGTATGATACCTGATATGTGTATAAATCAAACATTTTCAGTTGGCTTTGCCATTTGATCACAATGTTTGCTCTTTATAAAATATTTCTCCAGCACTTCGAACTGGTGACCACATTTTGCATCAATTTCAGTCAGGGGAATATACTGCCACCGTATCGGCTAATGTTAATGACCTTCACAGCAATTGGGATTGTTTTACTCGTCTTCATAGAAGATGTTACGTATGTAACATTACGATGTTGCTGCCACAACGTATAATTTCCGGTGAGTAGGTCTTTGAAAAGCTAGAGGGAGATCCGCTTTTCCTTCAGCGACAAAGCTCATTTGTGGTTAAATGGGTATGTTAGTAAACAGAACTGCCGTATTTCGTCCGATGAGCAACCTCATACAAGAGCTGCCAGAGCACCAGAAAATGCACTGTTTGGTGCGATTAAGGTCCGGCGCAATATTTGGCCCGTACTTTTTCAAAGATGACGATGAAAACAATTTTTTGCCCAAAGTGCACGAGCTGAACTTGGTCGACATGTGGCTTCAGCAAGACGGTGTTATATGTATACGGATTAACCAGTTAGGAAATAAATTCGGTAATCTATTTCTCATTCTGGACCGAAGAATAGGCTGGCTAGATTTGACGACTTCCGACTATTTGTTACGGGGATACGGATTACAGCAAATCAGTCGTCTATGCCGATTATGCCGGATACCAACCAATGTGTTCGAAAAAGTGATTTAAAACTGGCTTCTCAATATGGATCACTTAAAATGTAGTTGTGGCCAACATTTGATGAAAACAAAATAAATGGCAAGCATTGATTTATCAAATCTAATATAAATTTTATGGAAGGCATGGGCTCGGACAGGCTCATGTTGCTATTTATGATTTTTGACATGTTAACCGGTAGAAAGTTCGTAGTGAAAATTGTACGGCGAACTAGCCGATCCTGTTTAACATTTAGTTCAGTGATTTGATAGCTTCTCTTCACCATTCAATAGTGTATGCGAACGATTTAATCTCGTACAGGTCAGGTCCAACGATCGACGTCATTGTCATTCTCTTGCAACGTGACTTCTAAAAAAATCAGCAGTATTGTGATGACTGGAAGTTGAAAATCAACTTCCAGAAATCAGAAACTATTTTGTTCAGAACGCCTTTGTCTAGGGCCTCCCGAGACACAAGGGAAAATTGGCGCAAAGATGGCTGTTTCATGGCAATCAACTTGATCCGATCCTATAACACCAACGCCATCGAATGATTATTTCGCGGCGTCCCTCCTTGACGGGGTACTGGCAAAACCCCCCGTTGTACACTTGCTTTTCTGTTTTCGCCGTTCGCAATCGGTATTAAACTTTAGGTTCCGTTCAGTTGTATAAAAAACAACATAAGTGAATAGAAAGAAGCTTAGCTCTGGCTCTTCATGACGCCGTCTAAGGTGTCTCTCCGGCAGTACAATGGAACAGGGTTTATGTCGGAGTGCTCCAATAGATAGCGGAAGCCTCCACAAAAAAAAAAAAATAAACAAAACAGCTTGATTCGAGAGTGAAGGTAATTTGCTACATGGCCTTAGTCAGGCCCATGATTGTCTATGGATGTCCCGTGTGGTTCAATGTGAGAGCTAGCTCAATGGAAAGGATTTGGGTGTTTGAGAGACAATGTTTCAGAATTTGTCTTGGGTTATATAGAACACCCAAATCTGAGTACACGATATTTTACCCGAACGAGGTCATATAAAATAGGGCTAGGATTATACGAATAGATAATTTTCTGATTAGGCTGATCAGAAGTCACGTTGGGGTAGCAATGACTTCGGTCAATAACCTGATCTCCGGCTTTGTCCTTCCGGAGGCATTACTCTATTTGAATCAATGTGGGCTGATCCAGGATGAATTGGCGGTTACGCTAATCTTCCACGTGACTGCTAATTCTGTGGAGTGGCGGCTCCCCTACGAACGTGATGTTACGCTTCGCGAGACCGAGCGCCTCAGGTTTAGTAGATCGGTGTCGCGCCAAGATCGGGGAGATGTCGTCCGACAGCATCAACGCTTTTGCTGACTGAAGTGGACTGTGACAGTGGTAAATTTTAATAGTCCAATCTCTTTAAGGCAAAGTCTGCCACATGCCAATGGCAGGCTTGCATAGACTAGGGTAGGTTAGAACAGGTTAGGGTAGGTTCGGGCAGGCTAAGGCTTGCTAGAGTGGCGCGAAGATTTGTGTAGTGTAGCTTTAGGATTCATTAAAATAAAAAAAATAAAACAATTAAAATCACAAAACAATAACAAAAACAAAAAAAAAATGGTTTGTTGCTAAGTTTTTTAAAATATTATTTTTCTTAGCCTTAGTTTTCATTTAACTCTAATTATCATGAGTTACAAATAAGGCTTAAAGGCATAGTTTTAAGTTTTTTCTGCTTGACACTCAGAATCCGTCCGTATAGGGCCCGTAGGGTATTTTATGTTAGTTGTAGTTTCAAGTTTTAAATATTTTTTCTAGGGTAAGTTTGTTTAAAAAATAAATAAAACAAGAAAAAAAAAACCAACAATTTTGGAGCTTAGGCTGATAGAAAGCGACGCAGGTCGCTCCTTGTTCTAAGGGCAAACAAGAAACAAGTTTTCTAGTTTGTGGTTCGCGCTTAGTTATAACATCCTTGTCATGGGAAACAGGATGCGGTGGAATAATTATAAAAAAAACTCAAGCTGCTATACAGCTGATATTATTGTTCTGTAGGAAGCACAATATGACGGACGGGTTAGAAAGCTACTACTAATTAGATGCTACGGAAATTGCTACCTAGAGATCAAACAATGTTACACCTTATAATAATCAGTATCAAACAAGCCTCGTAAATATACGTTTAATATCCGTCACAAAACGGAAAGAGAACCGATTTAAAGATGACTTCTACGAACTCAAAGCTTAAGTCTTATCAAGACTCTAGGCGAACGCTGAACTTTTTAAAGTAACTGGAGCTGAATGGGTTGAAAGGTGTGATCGGAGGGAAGTATGTATCGTTCGCCCGAATGTTTAGGCACATTCCATTTCGAAAGGCCTACGGATTTCAGGTCGCACACACCACCTCTTTATCGACTCTAAAGCAGTTCATGTCCGTAGAAACGAGCTATAGAGATCCAGCCCTATCATATTTTAAGCTCGACAGGCTATGTAGCGTTACAATTCTCACTGCTCCATTAATTTTGACCCCATCGATGTTGAAAATGGGTGGCGCATTGTAATTCCTTCAACATCGTTTCTTTAATGTCGTTTGTGACTAATACGTGAAGAAAGATCTGTTACAAGTCCACATTATTGCCTGCACACGCAGATGACCAAAAAGCTAGAGTAACATTTCACAGGACCTTAAAGAACCTCCTCTACGGTATAGAGGCTTGAACATTATCGAAAGTGGATGAGGAGGCGATTCGAAAAAACAATTCTGAGTACTAGTCGGTCGTTTACGCGTAAAATATCCAAGATAGCTGAACAATGGAGAGCGAATGGAGGGTCTTCAATTCTAACCACGAGGGACAACCAAGCAAAGGACGACCATCTAAGGCAGCGCACAGGTGGAAAGGAATCTCAACTGGCACTGGCCATATAGTACAACACACTCTGACTTGTTTTCGAAAATCGTAAATTAAGGATCTCAAACTGGACTTGAATTTCACAAAATCAACAATAACTCCTCCGGGAACAATAGTTGTATATTTTTTTTTGTTTAAAACAAAACTGCAAGTAGAACAACATTTTCATTGACGTGACACACAAAAGCAGAGAAATAACAATACGTGTGAAGCAGGGAAATCTCGTTAAAACACCATCGCTTCACTGCTTAAAACCGCCTTATAACAAAATTGTCAGGAATTGCCAAATCCCCAAGGGAGATACATGGATTTTGACACATTTTGTCCACTCAGACATAAATTACTTCCGGGAAGAGTATCATCCGCATAAATCCCGCGTCTGTGCTCCTTTGCTTTCATCATCCTTGTGTGTTTATCCCACTATTGTTGAGTATAATTTAAGATGAAAAACAGAAAAACCAAGAACTCCATTCAAACTTTTACGATCGAACATTAAAAAACTAATTTACAATTGTTCGCACTCAGCTTACTCAGTTTGAGTGGTTGGATGGAGAAAGCTATATTCCATCCCGTAGAAAAAGTTTTCGAAAAAGCAATGAAACTGACGAACTGAACAATCGAACCTAGGAAACACGGAATGAATTCATAAATTGGAAAGCATCGACGCAGTAACAGAGTTCTGGAAACTTTCTCAAAAACACATCAACGATAAGAAAGAAAAAAAAACAATTTAAGTTACTTACAAGGATGCAGCTTAAGGTTGGAAATAAATTTCTCGAGCTTCCGCCGCAGGATCAATTCGGCGCCATATTTTGCCTGAGTACCATTATCAACTAGTAGGAAATACGCGTGACGATTATTCAACACAGCCAATTTGGATCTGTAACGAGATACACAGGACAAATGAAAGAAAAGTAAACAGGAAAAGCAGAAAAAGGAATTTATTACTGACACTCTAATGGCATTATAATTCAATGGCCAAACTCCGACACTTGATGTCACGCAGTTAGAGTTAACCCCCCCAAAAGAGCCAATGCCCTCTATATACACATACCTTGGTGAACTAATACTGTGGCACGGCACTTCATGGTTGTGTCCCAAAAGTTCATGATTTCTTTCCACAATACCCCAGGGTGCTATTCCAATACTAACTACACGTCCGGTCCGTTGTTGTCCTTCGAGGAGAAGTGCGTCGCCAACCTGTTTCGTGACACCTGGGAAAAAAAAAACGAGAAAAAAAACAAAAAATTAATGAAATCTGCGCCGGGACCATCGAATGACTAAAGTGCGTTTACAAAGTAGGAGGAAGGTCGATATCCTCGAACATGTTGCAGATTTATATAATAGCTGTGATATTAGTGGTTCCCCAAGAAGACAGGTAACGATTTTTATACGCCGTATTTACAACCAAATGTTTGAGGGACAATGCGGACGTAATAAAAGCTTATAGATTTACGACGCATTTAGGATTGGATCAAACGAATACCCAACCACCCCCTCCTCTAAAGATGAAATTTAAAAATATTCCAAATTTATCGCCAACTTTTTTACTACCCTTTTTGAACAATCTTTTGCTGAGGACTCCTTTGTACCTGATTCTGTTTATTTCAACTGCTTATCAAATTCCTCCTTTAGACCACTTTCCTCTCTCGTGCTATTGATAAGTGAATTAAGTTACTAATTCAACTCGGTTACGTAAATGTATTACGGAAATTATTTTTAATTAAAAATGTATTCAACTTGACTAATGGTGTGACGATCATTATCGAGTGAAACTAAGACGAGACAATACTTACTCCTGAAAGGGTCGCTAGTCGCATCAATGTATTACTGAGTGATCTACCGCACATTGCATGTCCGATGCTATATTGTATAGGCGTGCGATATGCTTACCTTTGTGCCAAAAGAGAAAGTAACAACAAGTAATGCTGCTGGCAAAGTAACCAGACATATCTGTTATGTCGCGATACCAAGAAATATTTACTCGCAGTACAGCCCTTGGGATGTCAGATCGGAAATTTCTTTGGATCACGTATGTGAGTTGAGTTTAATTTATTTAGCCGACTCCGAAGGTTGATCGAGAAGGTTTCGCTATACAAAGGTTCCAAAGGTGATCTTGCCACCCCGCTGAAGAGAAACACCAAGAAATTATATTTCTTGCTTGTTGTCGGGACTCGATCCTTGTGTTATCGACGTCAGAAACTTTAACTCCTGAGCCAAGGTTCTCCTCTAGGAGTTTTTTATTTTTAGCTTTGAACCTAGGTAAGTAATATAACCAGCTAGTAAATGAGCCTAGACGAATATCCGACATTGCAGATCATTCGGCTAACATTTTGGACTTCTTCCTTACCACTCTCCCTGACAAATATTCAATTGACGTATGGGAACAAATTTCTGAAGGACAATTTGAGCTAATTATACAACTTTTTAGGATCGTTAACTGATTCCTGTGCCTCATCGATAGTGACGATAGTGACAGCTGATGCGATCTCAAATATTATTTTGCTGGAATTTTGGCTCTCAACCAACCTTTGTGACGGCGAGACGACAAGAAGTGATTGACCTAACCCTGTCTAATAGGCATGTGAAGGCCATCACTAACTGGATAGTCTTACGAGATGTTACGCTGTCAGACCATAGATATATCGAATTTCAATTGAAGTGTGGGATCTCCCCCTCGCAGCCCGAGCGGAATCCGAGAAAGAGACTGGGTGCGATTCAGAGAGAAGCTTGAGAAATCCACTCAAGCCCTGCCTAAACTCAAAACAAAGCAGTTGGTGGAGGATGCCGTTAATAATCACCAACTGTTTCGAACTCGCATGTCCTGTCAAAAAACCTCCAAGCAGGAAGCTGGTTCCCTGGTGGAACGCTGAGCTCCAATGTCTTCCCAGGGAAGCCAGAAGTCTCCTGAATAGATCGCTTAAATCGAACTCGGAGGATGACTGGAATAATTATCAATCGAGGCAGAAGGAATATAAGAAGCTTATTCGTAAATCGAAAAATGATTCCTATAAGTGCTCCTGCGAAGAGATTAAATCCCTGAGCACGACCGCAAGTTGGTTAACGCTCTCAAACGAGGAAAATCGACAAAGCTGGATGTACTCAGAAAATCTGATGGTATCTTCACCGAGTCTAAGGCAGAAAATCTTAGTTTACTGTTTCAGACCCATTTCCCGGGAAATCAGACTGTCATCGACTCGTTGCACACTCCATCATTGGAAACTGCGACTGAAATGATGGCGACAACTCGGCGTAGCTGGTATGTTGCGTCACGCGTGGTAACTTCTGAGGCCATTGAATTTGCTGTGGCATTTTTCGATGGCTTCAAGTCGGCGGGCACTGAAGGGATGTATCCTGTTATGCTGCAAAAAGGTATAAGATAGCTGCTTCCTACTCTGAAAAGAATTTTCACTACTAGCCTGGCACTTGCCTATACATATACCTATTCATTGGCGCAGGGAAAGTGGTCTTTATTCCCAAAATAGGAAAAGAAGATTACTCACTCGCCAAGAGTTTCAGACCAATCAGTCTAACATCCTTCTTGCTGAAAAGCATGGAGAGTTTGGTAGAGTTGCCCGTGCACAAAGTTGCGCTTCGAATGCATCCTCTCTCGGACAAAGCGCAGGTGGCGCTAGATGTGATCGAAGACTGGTGCACGAGTAATGGGCTGTCGGTTAATACTCTTAAGACTGATGTCGTTGTCTTCACGAGAAGGAGGAAAAATACTGGCATTACTCAGCATACCCATCCCGATATACAAGGAAGCTAAGTACCTGGGAGTCATCCTAGATAGCAAGCTTCTTTGGTCAAAGCATGTTGAGTCCAACACCACCAAAGCAGGGGTGCCTTTGGCAAAACATGGGGCTTATCGCCGAAAAAGGTCCTTGGATCTACACGCCAATAATAAGACCGATAATCTCATATCTATCGGTTGTTTGGTGAACAGGCTAACACGCAAACACGCTGAGGCTCCACTCACCAAACTCCAAAGAGCGGTCTGTCTCAGCTGCACGGGGACTTTCCCCAGCACATCGGGAGCTGCTTTAGATGCTATGATGAATCTTTCACCCCTTGACATATATATATATCAGAGGGTGCGCATTGAAAGCAACTTCTCGCCTAAAGAGAGATGGTCTTTGGTACAACTCGCATTGGAGTGAAAGTGTACTTGCGGGAGAAATATCCTACGACCCCTGTCTCATGGATATGCCTTCTGATGCAATGACACCTGCCATCCTACTGCGCTGTAACTTCACAGTCACATTTCCATGACGTCAGGACTAGCTTTGGCCAGACACTGAACTTGGAATGGAATGTCTTCGCATTTTCACAGATGGCTAAAGGACTGGGCAGGTATCCGGCGCTGGAGTTTTTTTTTTCTTTTTTAGGAAAATATGCCTTTCAATCGGAAATTTACGCAATCCTAATGGCCATGTTGTGAAACACTGGTGGAAGGGAAAAAGCATATGCGTCTACAGTGACAGCCAAGCTGCACTCAAAGCTGTATCTAACTCCAAATTAGTGAATGAACTCAAGACCTTTTTGAACAAAGTAGGAGGACTAAATTCACTTAGGCTTGTATGGGTCCCAGGTCACTTTCAGTGCAGAGTTTCTCAGGACCTGAATCCACGGTCAAATCTGACATCAACGACTGGGTCTTTAATGCACACAGTCGTAGATGGAGGGAATATCCAGGATGCAGGATGACTAAGCGCGTAAACCCTGATGTCTGCAAGAAGTCCGCAACATTTTTCTTATCCTTAAGGAGAAATGATTGCAGAAGGCTTACGGGCATCATTACGGACCATTACACTTTTGCCAAGCATACAAGCATATCTACGTGCTTGGTATCAGTGAAACGCATACTGCATGTTACGAGGAGGAAGACACAGCCGAACACCTTCTCTGCGACTGTCCCGCCTTCACTCGCCCACGGTGGCGCACCCTTGGGGCCGAAAGCTCTACATCACTGAAGCCCCTCCTTACTTTTCTCCGGACTACGGGGAAAATACAATAAAGACACGATGTCTGTCTGGTAGTACAATGGACCAGTATTTGTGTCGGAGTGCTCCAACAGGTAGTAGAATCCTCCAAAAAAAAAAAAAAAAAAAAAATTGGGGTAAAGTATTTTTAAAAAGTAAGTAATTTATGCCAATACATCGGTGACAATTCAGGATCTCAAACATAACATCGAAACTGAAATTCCGGCCATAGACCCACTTATTCTTCAAGAAGTCATCGATGTTCGTAATTGACATAGTCAAAGCCACTTTAATCAATAAATTAACATTAATTTCAAATAAAATGTTTAATATGACGAAAACTCCCAGTTGAAGGTGCAACAACGACAGCGAAACTTTTTTCCACAGCAACAATATTCCCAACACTTTCTGTCTCATAATGAATTTGAACAACTTAATGCATTGCCCTGGTGCAAGAAAGGTAGCGTTTAGAAATTATTCACTATTCCCATCTAGGCGCGATTTTTGAAAGACCTTATATATTAGAACTCTAAATGAAACTTTTACATGCAGCGGACTTCCGGGTAAAACAATTCTATATTTGCTGTTGCCGATACGCGTGGGCATTCATTCTTCTTCCTCTTTCTGACTATTTTTGGGTCCAGGTGTCGTCGGTTGGCGTTGTCAGTTGCTTTCACAAAACTCGCTTTATGTAAGACTGAACATTTGTGAGATCGATTTTGGTCTTGTTTGAGTGAAGAGAAATTGTTCGATTGCAGTCGAATATCCCGTTAAAAGGTGAAAGAGTAAAATGTCCTTTTATCAGGGTCGGCACTCTTCAATCCTTTATTTAAAAAGGAAAAAAAGCCGCTCATGGCTTAAAGTAAATCTTAATTTTAGTATTAGCTAATAATTTGTATACAATTCTTTCGGGAATAAAAATAAAGGATCATGTGACGGAATGCCATTGTGATCCGAATGGATCATCTCCAGCTGCTCTAAAGTACGCAAAGAGCAGTTCATGTGTGATACATGTCAATGTCTTAAATTGAGTTAAGCTGAATTTTAACATAAAGGCTTTGGTACGGATTCGCTTCCCGAACCCACCGAACCCAGAGTTCAACATTTTCAAATCCAATATGAAATGATAATTAAAAAGCTAATGTAAAGTGTGATTGTCAAAATGTCTACCCATGACTTACCGGTATTTGTGCCGCCCGTAAAAATCCATGCGCCGGTCGTTTTTGCAGCCTTAAGTAATCCCTTTCTGATCTCCTACAAAACAGAATTTCCGTCAGATTCACTTCCGTGAAACAAGCATTTATAAGGTGCTACACTGTCACTACCCGCTTGATGGCATACCAGATCCCAAAACAAATCATTCATATACAAGCATTAGTTCTTTCCGCCTACCATTAACATCAAATCAATATCCTTGACAAATGCAGAAATATTGCTTCCCCACCTCCGTATGTCGTCCCGAGCTTACACAAGTGGACAAATGGGGCAACAGAACGTCCAAGATGACCAGTTAGCAAATGATTTATTCTTAGGATTCAGGTACATTCCGCCATCAAACCACGCTATCCCCGGTCATACGTACCTTCTTGAGCTTGGGCTGTAGTTCGAAATTCGCCTTTCCGCCCTGCACCGAGATCAACAGCTTCGGCAATTCCAAATTCCATTCTTTGTTGAAGAGCTGCACCAGCAACTCGGGCCGGGTATCAAACGACAGTCGGACATACTACACCAGAACCAAACGAAAAGTACCAGAATTAAAAAAACTTTGTTCCATGTCACATGCCCATTGATGTAAACATATTACGACAACAAATAACACTGCACTCACCTGAGCCTTTGTGGGATGCGCGCCGCCTTGAAACTCGATTGTGCCATATGCATCGGTGGGTTGTGCTCTCGTATGCTTGTATGGCAGCCATACGTCACCGGGTAAGCCGCTTTCGATACCGGGTATTGTTGGATGGGTTAACTTGGCCTGTCCGCAGCAGCACCTGAAACGAGAACCAAGTTGTTTTAACTGAACTGGACTTGAACATTTCATAACACAAGGAAAATCATTGATCGTTATGTTAAGTTTAAAAGTGTGCTTCAATGCTGGCATTACTTCCATCGCATATGGGACGAGTGGAAATTCTCTAGCAATGTCTGCTTATATTACTTTTGTTCATACACTGCCTGTTGTCCTACTTTTTCTTCCTTTTTTGATGAGGGGAAATTGGATTTTCAAGTGGATTTTGGGTTTTTTGATGGCGGAAATGGACTAAAGTGTTTTCATGCCCATGTGGGAGAGGAAATTACTTCAATTACTCGTTCAATCCTATACTTTTAGATGATGATTATCGTGTGTAAGCGGTTCCGTGTCCCCAAGGATCCGAGGATGCCTTTTGTAGAAGGTCGGCCATTAGTCAAGTCAAAAATGCAGAAAATTGAAATGATATCCACCAACACTTATAGGATTGCAGGCTCTGAACCGAGCCACTTTTCCATTAGAAGGAGGAAGGAAGGAAGGAAGGTTCCTTGGGCTCAACATACTTAGTTTTTTAATTAATGGAAGCAAAAAACATTCGTATGACTTGACCAAAGTCCTTATCATTGCAATGCAGGCAACCCCTTTCGCGTTTCCTTTAACTTATGAAGGATTTTTTTTACTTATCGCTGACTGTATAGGTCCTTCCTACCACAAAGGACTTTTGCCTTTAAAAATGCATTAAGTAAGTCGTTAATTAGCATTTTGCATTTTGGAAGGAAAAATGCATCTAGTTGTGGTAATTTAAGTTGTAATGAGTTTTTCCGAACTTTGACAGTTGATTGCTCTGACGTTTCATTTCACCATTCATTGCACAGGCATTTTAAGAGTTTATATTAGATCCGAAGGAACTTACTATTTGCTATGGATTTCGGGCAGATGGCATCATTCCACCAAGTCATACATTGTCTTACGGAAGATAGAAGCGAATAGGTAAAGCTCGTGCAAGAACTCAAGCTGAACGACTTACTACAGCGTCGAAATCCTGTGAAGGCTGCTTAAGAAAAGCTGGGGGAAATCTGCCTTTAATCGGTCAATGGTTTCGAGCTTTTTGTGCCTCAAATGCACGAATTAAACCTGGCCGACAAGTGGTACCAGCAAGACGGCGCTACATGGCAAAAAGCACGCGAATCGAGGAACCAGTCATGACCTTCGTAAACAGCGAAATTGATAGCCGGTTTCGCCTACTAGACGTAGAAAATAAAGTCGAAGCAAGGCGGGTAGAGGCAGTATGGTCAACAATAAAAAGTGTTGCGATGGTAAATGAAGCAGCAGAAAACAAAGAAGGTCGATGCAAAGCTCCCAAAGGCAAACCATGGTTCGATGAGAAGTTCGAGGAAAAAGTAAACGCCCGGAATATTCTAAAACTTCAAACCCCGAGCAATACTGAAGCGTTAAGATGTACAAAAAATCAAACCCTACGAAAAAAAGTCTCCTTCGGAATAAAAAAATGGCAATGCCAAGAAGAATGTGGTGTCTGAAAACACGAGAGCAATGTATAGATCAGGACTTCTACCCAACGTTAATAGGGAGCTTGTTTGAGACAACGAAGGAGTTGCAGCCCAATGGAGGAGATACTTCGATGAAGTACTCAATATACACGGAGACTTAGCAGACATGGAAAACGATACAGCAACAATTCAGGTAAAACAGCCAACTATCAAGGGAGTAAAAGAAGCAATCCATCGGCTACGAATAACAAGACAGCAGAAGTCCACATAATGCCACAGGAAATGCGATTAAAATACTCGTGTGGGGGATAAATTAACAGACAAGCTGTATGGGCTTGTCATAACTATAGGGAACAATAAAACTATCCCCGAGGAATAGAAAACTCGTTCATCATTCCCGTGACCGAATACAATGCAACAATTACCGAAGAATATCGCTACTATCAAGTTGTTACAAAGTACTCTCAAAAATCGTGACGAGACTGAACTTTTCAAGAGATTGGCATCATACGCAAAGAAATGGCGGAGGCTACCAATATGGCTTCAGGAGGAACCGCTCGACGAGTGACCAGATTTTCACTATACTCGTAGGCGTGCGGCGCTGGAGATTGCTGGCGAAAGATCGTGCCAATTGAAGAGACTTTTTGAAGGAGGCCCAGGCAGCGCCGAAGAAGAAGAAGAGTACATAAATCAGTGATCATCCCGGTCCTACTTTACAGCAACCGGCTTGGAAAACGGATTAGAATGCCCTTGGTCGCTTCGGGATTCCATTTGTATAAACAGAGAGCGGAGGAGAAGATTCAACGACAAACTGTACGGGCTGTACAGCGACATCGGTTTAGTACAATGTCATCAGATCCAGCGCCTAAGATGGCTAGGGCATGTAGACCGAACACAGTTCCGACCCGAAGAGTCTTCGAATCCAAGCCCGAGGGACGGCGCAGGAGGGGACGAGTCTGAGGTCGAGGGGAGCGCGACACTGGAAACAACTGGCGAAAGAACGTACCAGCTGGAGACGCTTGTTGATTAAGGGTTCACCCCGGAGTTTAGTGCGACCAAAGTAAATAAGTATTTTAAATAAAATACTTATTGTACTCGCATGTACTCGCAACAAAATTTTAAAGCTATTCTAAGGCGGTACGCTAAAATGCTCATAGACAAATTCTCTGTGAGAAAAAATGTTCAACGTCGAAGAAAATTTTTATAAATAAAATGATCGAGTGTATATTCGGACATCAAAAGAAGGCTTAGAACTTATTCCAAGGGTTAAAAGATGAGACCATCCAACAAATCCAACCTCCATTTTTCTGAAAAAGGGCTCAAGATTTCGTTAAACCTCTTAGCCAAACCATGTTCGCAAGCAAGCACTGGACATTTTAACAAATTCTGCCCACCTGGCGGAAAGCACTCAAGACTAGCTAAAAATAATGTATCCGGCTTCATATCACCGGATTACTGGCCAGCTAGTAGCCCAGACCCAAACTTTTTGCTCTACTCATTACCAAAATATAGAATCTCTCAGGCGAACCCTTGCTCTCGCTGTCGACTTTTTTTTTTATTTATTTATTTATTTTTTTTTTATTGGAGGCTTCTACTATCTGTTGGAGCACTCAGACACAAACACCGGTCCATTGTACTACCAGACAGACACTTTGTCTTTATTGTATTTTTCCCGTTGTCCGGAGAAAAGTGAGGAGGGGCTTCAGTGATGTAGAGCTAAGAGATTCGGCACCCACCACGTCGGCCCCAAGGGTGCGCCACCGTGCGCGAGCGAAGGCGGGACAGTCGCAGAGAAAGTGTTCTGCTGTATCATCCTCCTCGCAACATGCAGCACAGGTAGGCGTGTCACTGATGCCAAGCACGTAGAGATGCTTGGCAAAAGTGTAATGGCCCGTAATGACGCCCGTTAGCCTTCTGCAATCATTTCTCCATAAGGATAAGAAAAATGTTGCGGACTTTTTGCAGACATCAGGGCGTACGCGCTTAGTCATCCTGCATCCTGGATATTCCCTCCATCTGCGACTGTGTAGGTTAAAGACTCAGTCATTGATGTCAGATTTGACCGTGGAAGCAGGTAGACCTAAGGCGGGTTCAGGTCCTGAGAAACTCTCCTCTGAGCCTCTTCTAGCGAGTTCATCGGAGATCTCGGAGATCTCTGGGATTCCAGAGTGACCCATACAAGCCTAAGTGAATTTAGTCTTCCGACTTTGTTCAAAAAGGTCTTGAGTTCATGCACTAATTTGGGGTTGGATAGAGGGTTGGACACGGCTTTGAGTGCAGCTTGGCTGTCACTGCAGGCGCATATGCTTTTTCCCCTCCACCTGTGTCTCACAACATAGTGCATGGGCGTTAGGATTGCGTAAATCTCCGATTGAAAGACAGACGCGTTATTTCCTAACGAGAAGTGCAGTCGAATGTTTTCGCGCTCAAAGAAAACTCCAGCGCCGGATCCCTGCCCAGTCCTGGAGCCATCTGTGAAAATGCGAAGACATTCCATTCCAGGTTCAGTGTCTGGCCAAAGCCAGCCCTAACGCCATGGAAATGTGACTGTGAAATTACAGCGCAGTCAGGCAGGTGTCATTGCGTCAGAAGGCATATCCATGAGACAGGGGTCGTAGGATATTTCTCCCGTAAGTACACTTTCACTCCAATGCGAGTTGTACCAAAGAACATTCCTCTTTAGGCGAGAAATAGTTTTCAGTGCACACCCTTTGATATATACATATGTCAAGGGGTGGAAGATTCATCATAGCATCTAGAGCAGCTCCCGGTGTGCTGGGGAAAGCCCCCGTGCAGCTGAGACAGACCGCTCTTTGGAGTTTGGTGAGTGAAGCCACAGCGTGTTTGCGTGTTAGCCTGCTCCACCAAACAACCGATGTATATGAGATTATCGGTCTTATCATTGCCGTGTGAATCCAAAGGACCTTCTTCGGCGATAAGCCCCATTTTTTGCCAAAAGCACCGTTGCATTGCCAAAAAGCTGACAGCGCTTTGGATGTTTTGACCAAAGAAGTCTGCTATCTAGGATGACTCCCAGATACTTAGCTTCCTTGGATATCGGGATGGGAATGCCTTTTAGCACCAGCTGAGTAATGCCAGTATTTTTCCTCCTTCTCGTGAAGAGAACGACATCAGTCTTAGGAGAATTAACCGACAGCCCATTTCTCGTGCATCAGTCTCCGATCACGTCCAGCGCCGCCTGCGCTTTGAGACAGATATTCGCTAAACATGAGCCGACAGAGAGAATAGCAACATCATCCGCATAGGCCAGAGATTCCAGAGGCATTGAGAGCATCTAGCAGAGAGTCGAGCACCATGCACCATAAAAGCGGAGAAAAGACACCACCTTGTGGGCAGCCCCTGTTTACTCCAGACTTGACACATTGTTCGAGGCCTGCATCAGCGATCAATATCCTGTGCACGAGCATTGCTTTGATCCACAGAACCAGTGCTTCATCTACGCCATGCCGTCTAGCAGAGTTACACATGCCGTCGAAAGTAGCGTTATCAAAAGCTCCCTCAATGTCGACGAAAATGCCTAGTACGTACTCTTTCCTTTCGAGAGCGCATTCAATTCTCCCAACTAAGTTTTGAAGCGCAGTCTCGCAGGATTTTCCGCGCTGATAGGCATGTTGCATGTCCGATAGAGGATGCATTCGAAGGGCAACTTTGCGCACGTGCAACTCTACTAATCTTTCCATGCTTTTCAGCAAGAAGGATGTTAGACTTATTGCTATAAAACTCTTGGCTAGTGAGTAATGCTCTTTCCCTATTTTGGGAATAAAGACCACTTTCACCGCGCGCCAAGGAATAGGTATATAGGCAAGTGGCAGGCTAGCAGTGAAAATTCTTTTCAGTATAGGAAGCAGCTGTCTTATACCTTTTTGCAGCATAACGGGGTATATCCCATCAGTGCCCGGCGACTTAAAGCCATCGAATCGGCATACGTTTTTCTTTGTATCAGTATTTATGGTTAGACTAGCTATGATGGAAACAGGGCGAAGAAATAGTTGAATCGAAAAAATTACACAATCTAGAACTCGATGAATATTTTCTAGTTCCAAGCATTGTCCGAGCAATAAAATCACGAAGACTAAGATGGGCAGGACAGGTAGAATGAATGGACAGTGGACAACAGATGAACAGTTGAAAGAATAATGAGTGGTGAGCTCGAGGAAAAAAACCGCCCGAAAGTCCGCGCCGTAGATAGAATACCAATTAGAGATGAACCTAGAAGACATGGAACAGAACAGCGAAACATGAAAGTAACACAATCATGACAGAAGGGTTGACAAAGGGTTGACAAGATAAATGCAGGACATAAATAGATAATTACTTATTGGACAAGAGTGAGTTTTGTCATGATGAATTTTGTCTGACTTGTTTAGCGTATGGTTCGTTTCGTTTTTATATTTAATTTTTTGTCGCCTGCTTCATAGAAACAAACTACTGTGCGGCACAACATGCTTTACACCGGGCATTACATTAGGCTTGTCACAATAAAGGTTGCTAGAAAGGGTGATGTGGAATGGCCGCCAAGATCGTGGGATTTAACGCCCTTGGACTTTTTTCTTTTGAGCTATGTACGTTAAGAGGTTGGTTAATGACAAGATGCATACAACTATTGGAGAACATTATCATTCAAACCCCTGGTGAGTCCAAGCTTGACTTGTGCAAAAAATTCATACAAAATTGGACCGCCTACGATATTGTAATAACATTTAATGGTTTTGTATGTACTTAAATCCGCAATAAAATGTTCGGCCATATCTCACAGACATGAACGGTAGCACTAAAAAACTGAAACATCATCCAACAGAACTAAAGGAACTACAGAAGTACTCGTAACTTATTCCAAATCCACATAGACAGATCCTTCCCTCCTTAATCAAAAACTTTGCACGAAGCCTTCATATACTCATATACACCGTTTCACTACAAGGAACGATAATATCCTTCAAGTGTCTTCATCCATCACTTTATTACTGCTGAATCCAAAAGTAAAAAGTTCCCAACTCACAACCCTAAATAATTCGCACAATCACCCCTAATGATGAATACTTCAGCCAACTATACGAGAGCAGAGGCCAAATGAATTTCGATATGTCAAGTTTGACGAAGGTTTTAAGTTTCGTAGCCTCAATCATCGGAGGAAAATCATATTCAACGTTTCAAAGATGTGACAGTTGTGACTTATTTATTTTACTGCGATAATAGGCTGGGTTTGTGTCACTTATTAATCCCAGTCACGTTCACTCTGATTTTCCTTATCCTCTACTGGATTCGAGAAGGACTATCAGCACGTGCTCATGCGGTCATTCGTCCTGGGAAGTTGGAAAAGTAACTTATAAAACAATTTAAGAATTACTAGTCCCTTCCATAAGCTCGAAAAAGTATAATACTAATCAAATCAGAAGTCTATGACTCAATATATACGTCTTCAACATTATTCATTAAGTGAAAGAAGAAAGCCTAAAATCGGCATCGTCCTTTCTCAAAAAAAGGCAAGTTCGAAATAAATTTTATCATGGAATGAAAATCCCTTTGTCTTTTTCAATTCAAGGTTCGTTCATTTTATTGCGAATAAATGTAATATTCCTTCGCCAGGATACCTTTTTGTGCCTTGTACGCCACTACCGCTTGTGCTGGTTGATTCGTTGTTTAATTGAGTTACAGAAAGTGCCTTCCCGTTTCATCCTATTAGCACCGTGAGCAACGTGGCGAGCACTGAGGACTTTGGAGTAAAGAGCAGGGAGTAAGGGTATCCTTTTACAGTTGACTAGCATTAGATCTAGTTATTCAACTGCATTTGTTCGGCATTGAGGATTTCCTTTATTGTTTCAAACACTTTATTTCCCTCCAATTAAAATAGGATCAAATCCTGAAATTGAGAAATTCCAGCGTTAAGGTTCCGAGCAGTGTCAACTTTACAGTCCTTTGATAGAGCAATATTCTGTTGTCGGGTCCTTGATGAACCGTCATGATAATTGCATATCGTTCAACAACGTTTGTCCTTCGCCGGCTGCCATGTGTCAGCAAAATGTCCTTACAATTCAAAAGAATATAATTAAAAAGGATTTACAACGAACGCCTGTGATGTACATGAACGCTGAAGTACCCACCACCGAGTGTAAGGTGGCAGTTCTCATGTACCATGCTTTAAGTGCCTCCGCACCTTTAGCTAGGGTCCTCAGGAGCATACAGTCCGGGCAAACAAAGGGTGTGTCATGAGCTTAAGCGAGTGGAATATTCCACGCGTTTTTTTTTTATTGTTTTTCTATGGTTTTGAGGTTCGTTTTTAATGCCAGGGGTTTTAAAGTTAATTAATCCCAACGTTATATTTCCCTTTAATTGAATTTGCGAGGAAAATGATGCGAAAGCGAACACGAAGAAGTGATAGTGAAGTTGATGACCTTTTCCCTATTAGGAGGTGATTTCATTTCAACAGTGGGCGATATCGATGCGCCAATAACGGCATTGAAAGTTGTCCTGTCAACACGTTGGACCATAGAGCAGATATACAAAGTGGGCTTGTACGTTGGTGGACGGTGAGAGTCTATAAATGAATTATTACTCTATGTTTCACAGATACATATATCGAATTCCAATAGAACTGTGGGATCTTCCCTTCGCAGCAAAAGCGGAAGTTTAGAGAGAAGCTTGAGAAATAAAATTGGTGAAGAATGCCGTTCATAACGTGAGTAGCACCATCACCAATTGTTTTGAACTCCCATGTCCTGTCAAAAAACCTACCTGCAGGAAATTGGTTCCCTGGTGGAACGCTGAGATTCAACGTCTTCGCAGAAGCAAGAAATCCACTGAATAGACCATTCAAATCCAATTCGCAAGATGGCTAGAATAAGTCTCAATTGAGGCAGAGAGTATATAAGAAGTTTATTCGTAAATTGGAAAAGGTTTCTTATAAGACCTTCTGCGAAGAAATCAAATCTCTTAACGCTACCAGCAAGTTGGTCAAGGTCCTCAAGCGAAGAAAACCGATAAAGCTGGATGCACTCAGAAAATCTGATGGTACCTTTACTGAGTCTAAAGCGGAAACTCTCGGTTTACTGCTGCAGACCCATTTCCCCGGAAATCAGACTGTCATTGGCTCGTTGTATATTCCTTCAACGGTAAGTGCGACTGAAACGATGAAAACAACTCGGCGTAGCTGGTATATTGCGTTACGCGTGGCAACTACTGATGCTATTAAATTTGCTGTGGAATTTTTTGATGGCTTTAAATCGCCAGGCACTGATGGGATATACCCTGTTATGCTGCAAAAAGGTATAAAACAGTTGCTTCCTACTTTGAAGACCAATTTCACTGCTAGCTTGAACTTGCCTATATACCTTCCGTGACACGTGGGGAAAGTGTTCTTTATTCCCAAAATAGGGAAAGAAGATTACTCACTCGCCAAGAGTTTTAGATTAATCACTCTAACATCCTTCTTGCTGAAAAGCATGAAGGGTGTTGCACGTGCGAAAAGTTGCCCTTCGAATGCAGCCTCTTTCGGAGATGCAACATACTTATCAGGGCGAGAAAACCTGCGAGATTAGGAGAATTTAATGTGCACTCGAAAGGAAAGAATACGTGCTAGGTATTTTCGACATATGTAGAGTAAACGAGTAAACATAGAGTAAAAAAGCTGATAACGCAACTTTCGACAACAGGTATAACGCTGCTAGACGCACGGTGTAGATTAAGTACTGGTTTTGTGCCTCAAAGCAGTGCTTGTGCACAGGTCATTGATCGCTGATTCAGGCTTGAAGCAATGTGTCAAATCTGGCCCAAACAAGGGCTGCCCGCAAGGTGGCTCGATGCTCTCAATGCCTCTGGAATCTATGCCCAGGCCTATACGGATAATGTTGCTGTTCTCTCTGTTTAGTGGCGGCGCTAAATGTGATCGATGGCTGATGCACGAGTAATGAGCTGTCGGTTAATCCTCTTAAGTCTGATGTCGTTCTCTTCACGAGAAGGGGGAAAAACAGTTGCATGACTCAGTTGGTGCTAAAAGACATTCGTATCCCGATATCGCAGGAAGCTAGATACTTGGCAGTCATCTTAGATAGCAAGATTCTTTGGTCAAAGCATGTTAAGTCCAAAACCATCAATGATAAGACCGAGAGTGGAACAGGCTAACACGCTTACACATCGCGGCCTCTTTCACCATCACTCCAAAGAGCGGTTTGTTTCAGCTGTACGGGGGCCTTCCCAAGCACACCGGGCGCTACTCTAGATGCTATGATGAATCTTCCACCCCTTGACATATATATCAGTGACATATATGTATGTATATAAGAGTGACGCTGTACATGCGCGAGAAATATCCTACGATCCCTGTCTCATGAACATGCTCTCCGACGCAGTGACACCTGGCATCATATTGTGCTATAATTTCCCAGTCAAATTTCCATGGCGTGAGGACTGGCTTTGGCCAGATACTGAACCTGGAAAGGAGACGGTCTTCGCAATTTTACAGATGGCTCCAGGTCTGAGCGGGGGTCCGGCGCTGGAGTTTTTTTTGAGCGCGAAAACATTCGACTGTACTTCTCATTAGGATAATATGCGTCAGTCTTTCAATCAGAGATATACGCAATCCTAATGAACATGCACTATGTTGTGAAGCACAAGTGGAAGAGAAAAAGCACATGCGTCTTCAGTGACAGCCGAGCTGCACTCAAAGCTATGTCCAACCCTTTATCAAACTCCAAATGAATGCATGAACTCAAGACCTTTTTGAACAGAGTCGGAAGACAAAATTAACTAAGAATCCTAGGTCACTCTGGGATCGCAGGAAATGAGATCTCTGATGAACTCGCTAGAAGGGGCTCAGAGTTGAGTTTCTTAGGGCCTCAACCCTTTAGGTCTACTTGCCTCCACGGTCAAATCATACATCAACGATTGGGTCTTTAATGCACGCAATCGTAGACGGAGGGAAAATTCAGGGTGCAGGATGACTAAGCACGTACGCCCTGATTTCTGCAGAAAACCCGCAACATTCTTCTTATCCTTGAGGAGAATTGATTGCAGAGATTTGCGGGAGTCACGACGACCATTACACTTTTGCTAAGCATCCCTGCGTGCACCATCTAGCTGAGTATATCAGTTGGATGTTCTTTGCATGATTCGTCTTCGAGAGGTCTCCAGCTCTGGACTGAATGAGAACCAAAGCCGTCGCGAGCCAGAGCGAGAAGAGCCATCGCAGACGAACACATTGCGGCTCTGTTAGCAAGTCCTATCTCCTCCTCCTCGCGGTGCCATCTGGAGACTCCCTCTGGGAGTTACTAAGGGGAAAGAGTGAAGGACGAGTTTCCAGCGCCAGAAAACAAAATCAGTCGGTTGGGCTACAGCCTATTGAGCCGTACTCGTAAAAATAAACAAATCACTCCGAAACAACCACAAGCCTCGGATAAGGAGTGATACACTGTTGACGACCCCGGCAACCGTAAAACAAAAAAGGTCAGTGAAGTTCGGCTCTGCACGCCGAATGTGAGGTCCCTTAACAGACCACGAAGAACTCGCGGAGGATTTTGACTGCTACAAAGCAGACATTAATGCAATCCAGGAAACGTGGTGGGATAGGCCTGGCAAAAGGAGGATGAAAAACTGCGAAACTGCGGCATGTGGATTTGATGTTCGTGGCAGACTTAGGCAAAAAGTCTTGAGCTTTAAATTCATAAGCGAGCGCCTCATAACAATCCTCATCAAGGTTAAATTCGGCAACATCAGGCGGATTGGCGCCCAGGCTCCGACAGAGGACAGAGATGGCAACAGCAAAGATGACTTCTGTGACCTCCCTGCTCCATCAAGGTCGGCAAGGAACTTACTGAGACCTTCAATGTCAAAAAACGGATTTAGGCAAGGCGACGCGCTGTCATGTGACTTTTTTAACTTAATACTCGAGAAGATCGTGCGAAACTTACAGGTCAACACCAAAGGCGCGATCTTCCAAAAGTCCGTTCAACTGCTGGCTTACGCGGATGATATTGACGTGATTGGGCGAAAGCAGCGAGCCGTCAATGAGGCGTCTGCTGGCATTGAAAACGAAGCGACTAAAATGGGTCTTACGATAAATGAGGGCAAAACATCGCACAACATCGACGTCTCGGACAGAGCGTCACAATGGGCAGCATGAACTTCGAGGTAGTCAAGGACTTCATCAACCTCGGCTCCGCAGTAAATAGGGACAACAACATCGGTACCGAGATCAAAATTAGAATAACCATTGCCAATCTCGGTTTTTTTTTTGGCCCAAGAAGCAATTGAGTAATAGAGCCCTTTCTCGAAAGACGAAGTTGGCTTTTTATAATACTCTTATCAACCCGGTCCTGCTCTATGATGCAGAAACATGGACGCTGTTAAATCGTATGAGGAAGTGCTCTTGGTCTTTTCGAGAGAAAAGTGCTGCATGCGATCTTTGGTCCTGTTTGCCTTGACGGCATCTGGAGGAGAAGAGTCAATCACGAACTATATGGGCTGTACGGCGGCATGTGTCTGTAGAGCGTATGGACAGCTCCGGTCCGAAGAGTCTTTGAATCCGAGCCATTGGAACAACGCAACCGAGGACGCCCTCGACTCAAACAGCGCACACAAGTGGAAAAGGACCTCAACCAACTTGGTGTGCGAAATTGGAGAAGGCTGGCAGAAGATTGCCTCGGCAGGAAACGCTTGTTGGTTGGGGCCAAGCCCACACCGGGCTGTAGCGTCATCAAAAGAAGAAGAAGTAATGCGGAATTAAGTGAAAATAGAAAAAAAAATCAAATCAAGAAACACGATACAATGTCATTTTAATGGTTGTTGTAAATGAAATACTTTATTCCCAGCAACAGAGCTGAAGAACCTTTGTTCTCAGGGAGTCTTCTGAAAACTCACTCCAGTAAGATCCATAGCAATTATGAACTTTCAAAGCGATTTGTCATCATTAATTTTAATTTTCAATAGATAATTAATAATAAAAAGCAGGAGACGGGGCATTTCAGCATGTCAAACTTTATCCTTAGTCCTAGTCCTAGGTCCTTGCGAAAGATGATAGTACTGATTGGTTAGATTTCTAATTAAGTGAAAGACTTTTTTATGGCAGACAGAGAGTGGAAGGGAATCATATAGGAGAGGATAATTACATCCTTCCCAGTGTTGCGTAGGAACATGTATCTCAGTAACACCAAGGTTGATTAGATGTTGTTGCACAGTAGAAGGAAATTACTTTACGAGCGTTGACAGATATGACACCCACCTGTTCAATCAAATGTGTTCAAAGAATGACAGTCAATTTGATTATTGGTAAGAGATGCCTGTGAATAAAATCAACGCGTGAGACGTTTGGAAGACATAAACATTGATAGAGTGTCGTAAACTCATGAAGGACTGTGGATTTATTCAAATAATTCCTTTAATCGAAGTCGGAAAATGTAAATTCTTGATATTGCAATATGATGGATCAGCTATTAAGATGTTACGACGACCCATTCGAAAAGAAAGGGTCGAAAAAGGAAGAAGCTTAACAAAATTAAACTTGAATTTTTCTTGAGCTGCTCAGTTCAGAATTGGGTGAGAAAGCCTCTCTTATATGAGGCCAAGCCCGCTGGATTGGATGGTAGACTCGTATACGGCTCCGATGATTCGAAATAGGTGGCATCGGCGTTAGAAGATCTGGCCCACAAGTCTGAGTTTATAGAAAAATATACAGGGTGTGCCATCTCCTACGGGTCGATGTTAATTTCGAATAACTTCAACGATTCTCAACCCATTTTGGAAATTCAAAAACTTTTATTCAACTTAGACCTTTACAATTTATTTTGATTAATTTTTGGAAACAATATCAATTAAATGACCGCCTTTATTGCCGATGCAAAAATGGGCTCGTTTTCGCGCATTCTCCATGACATTTTCGAGCATTTCGGTCGAAATTTCTGCGACTTCCTCACGAATGTTTCTTCTGAGCTATTCTATTGTCTTCGGGCCGTTAGCATACACCTTGCTTTTCAAGTATCTCCAAAGAAAAAAGTCTGGAGGAGTCAAATCCGGCGATCTCGGAGACCAGTCAATATCGCCGTTTTTTGACACCAATCTTCCAGGGAACTTCTTACACAAAAGGTTCATTGCTTTGTCCGCAGTATTGCATGTCGCGCCGTCTTATTGAAACCAAAAGTGAGTGAAATAAGCCTTTTTTACGCATTTCTGGGACCACAAAATGGGCGAGCATCCACCGATATCTATCGCCATCCACTGTATCGCCAACTTTGAAGAAATACCGTCCAATGATGGTTTTAGCGCATACACCGGCCCAAACAGTAACTTTTTGACCATATAGCGGATCTTCGTGAAAAATGTGAGGATTTTCGGTGCCCCAGAAGCGACAATTTTGTTTATTAACTGAGCCAGAGAGCGTAAAATGTGCCTCATCGGTCATAAAAATTTGCTGCCAGAACTCCTGCTCAGCATTAATTACTATAACGACATTTTGTGCATATGCCAAGCGCCGTGACTCATCTTGTGACAAAATTCTTTGAGTTATCTGCACTTTGTATGGAATCCTTTAAAATTCTCCGCAAAGTGGTCCCACTGCTGACTAACTGCTGCGAACGGCGCCGATATGACAAACTTGGGTCTTCTTGAACACTGCCCTTCACAGACTGAATAGATGAGTTGGAACGCCGCGGACGTCATCTAAGTTGCTCACGAGGGCTTGCCACTAAACAAAATTGAAAAAAAATTGAGGCCCAACGACGAATTGTATCTTTTTTGGGCGCAACACGATCACGATATTTTGCACGATACGCACGTTGAGTTAGCACAATCGAGCGTTGATTTTTAAAGAACATTGAAACTGTTTCCCCTCGTTCTTTTGGCGTGAAACGATTCATGGTTAAAATTGCACTGAATTGACGTTTCCAAAATGCTATGTCATATGAAAATCGGTTGACAATTGTTGAAGTTATTCGAAGTTTACATCGACCCATATGAGATGGCGCACCATGTAGTACTGACGACTTCGTTAGAACCTTTTACATGATCCTTAGTAGTAACAATTGTATAAATGGGAATCCGCCATTTCCTAATAGAGTGCGCTAGCGATACATGCCTTCCTGAAATTCAGACCACAAACTTCTCCCAAGGTTCAGAAGCCTTGAGGATTATGCAAAACCAAAGAAATCGCGTGCTATATGCTTTGAAGCCGAGAGTCATCGAACTGGTTGCAACTGGATTACAGGAGCTATCTACCGAGCACAACTAATGCACGTGAGCCGAACGTTGAACGGCCACAACACAAGTAAAGACATGACAAAATAATCTATCAAAGTTGCACGATCGCCTACATGTTTATCAAGTTCTCGTTGCTGACATTTTCCAACTCATTTCGACTACCAACTGTGTCGATGACTCGTACCCTAGTTGAGCTAAAATTGAGTTAACACCAGGAACGCCTCCAACCCAGAATTCATATGCCGCCAAAAGTATGGGCAAAAGGCAGTATCATTTACAGAGTAAATATGAAGTATTTTTTTTAAACTAAACGCTGAAAATGTAGAAAGAAAAGAAAACGAAACGGCGGTTGCCTCATGGGTTTCAGGATTACTGCATGAGACTGGCTGAAATTTGGCGCCTCCGGTTGGTTTGTCACAGCAAGGCCATTATATCACAGTCAGAATAGTCTCATTAACAAGATTGATGAAAACTGCTCAGCTGTATATTATCTACAGGGTTATCCAACAAAAAGTGTCATTTTAAGTTCCGCGCCACTGTTGAACTGCCAACACTCAACTATCACTGCGATTATTTTTGGCAAGTAAACACTAGAAGGCGTAACATACACTCGCACAATGAGCTGACATATTGAAGATTCACTAAAAATCGGTAAAAATATTGAGGAAATGTTCCAGAAAATTTGTACTGACTTTAGTTATCAAAAACTGCTTTCTCTTTCTGCTGTAGTGATTTTAATCGATCAATTTGAACAAGTTAATGGTACCAAGACTCGTCCTCACCCAACAAGGTTAGCCACAAATATCGCCACTGTAGCTGAAAGCGAAGCTTTTAAACTCAAGTGTATACATTTAAAGATGACCACAGGACCACGTTTGGGTCTATCCCTAACCATCCTGCACTACATTGTAGTTTAATATCTTGGCCTACTTGCTTACAACTCTGGTGATCACAAGAATTGAAGCCAGCAAATCGCGTATAACTCCTAGATCATGATTTTCCCACCAAAATTGTTTTAGGTGTTGGGCTTTACTTCCATTTGCCTGGGTACGTGAACCCAAGAGAAATAGTGGCACAACCTCTCCATCTACGTATTTTTTACGATATGACGCTGGACCATTTCAGTGGACGGAAACGTTATCTATAAATACAGGTTTCAATTCGCCGCCGGGCTTAGATTTTTCCTTTAGAGTTATGTTAGAAGTAAAGTCTACGATAACGTTCCAGGAATGAATGCAGAGGCGAGACGGGCATTTGACAATTGACAGATAATATTTTTCATTACCAACTTCAAAGCTTTTGTTTCATATTAGACTAGATTTAATATTTTACCTTTTTTCTTATGAATGTTGCGTTTTTCTACTGACTTATACTGACACCCTCTACCTACCTCTACCTAGATAAAGTTTAAGATGTTACAGCCGTAAGAGGGCGTCTTGAGGAGTTTTAAAAGACACCAGGGGTTTATCAGAGAAATTACACATTCCACTGTAAGATACGAGAATCGATGTCGGCATCATTGAGATTAAGAACCCTCGTATAGTCCACTAACTCACTGTACTCTTTGTTTTGCAACTTAGAGCAGTACCATTGGATAGAGACGCATCAAATTAATCGAATGCAAGAAAATAAGAACATATTCAAGGATATCAAAAATAATTACAAAGTTTGTACGATTTGGTCTAGGGAATGAACGCAATATGCCTCTCAACCACAGTAGACCTGAAAGAAAAGGCAGAAAACGATTTGCAACTCTTAATATTTCCTCTTCACATGCACTCGCCATTTTATTGCACCATGAAATTAAAATTAAAGCAATCACCACTTTTAATTGAAACAATAAAAAAGGCAATTGAACTGGTGCACTCTCGTACCCAGTCCAATACCTATACATCCTAGAAGAAAGACAAACAATCACAGCCATCTGATGATAACACCAGCACACTCCTCTATTCTCCAAGTGTGCTTAGCATGGTGTTTTGTCGCCAACATGCCTTTGGCCAACAAAGCAATTTTCGAGCAAAACAGGAGGACAATTGAGGTCGGCAGTTAGATGGAGGACAATACAACTGGATGGTCGGCAGCGACATATTTTCTGCCAAGAAGCTCTGTTGCATACCGGTTATCTCCTACTGGTTAACTTATGGAGTTAATTAGTGGGGCTGAATCTCAATGGCAACTAAACGTATGCAGGTCAGTAAGTTCCAATCTTAATCGGAATATAGACTTCCTTGTTTATTTATATTATAATCTTGTTATTAGGATATTATGGAAAATTTGGATCGAGTTCAACTCTACTCCTTCTCTACTTAGAGGTAGAATTCCAAACACGTACCACGCGCCCTTAATGTCTCAAGCAAAATATATAAAAACTAATTCACAAGTGTTTTATGTCTTTATAGCAACTGTTACTATTCTTAAGGCTAAGGGTATCTGAGTGAAATCTGTATAATAAAATCTACAGTCGAAGTGCTCCTTGCCACAAATCATGACCGCCTGAAACACAACCCTTATGCATCTATGGGAATTGACCGAATTCGCAGAAAATCTCATAGCGGCTCACTGCATACATGAATTTGGGATGTAAATTGAATTTGAACTAACACAGCCAGAACCACCCAAAGTTAAAAATGCACATTAAGTTTGAATAACAGAGTGGCTGACATGAACTCAAAGATCTACTCGTAATCTAATATTCTCGATACGGCCACCTTGGCACGAACATTTTTCTGGAAACGTCAATGAATTTATTGCACGCTGCACCCAAGTGTGTTTGTGCAATTCTTCGTCATTCCCAGCTGGAGCGTGTCCGTTGTTTGATATTTTTTTAGTACCAACTTGAGCTTTCAAAACACCCTAGGCAGAAGAGTCTAATGGATTTACGTCGGGAGAATTCGATGGCTCTTGTGTGAGGAACTGAGGTGCGGAACATTGCGAAAAGTGTAGAGTTCTGTCGGAATGTTCAGGGTCTTTGGCTTCAATACGAGTGGAGACCGACCATCGGCAGCCCAAACTGCGTCCCAAGTCATCCAAAACGGTGACGCTTGCTTTCTGGTCACGATTATTTGGCCGAAACTATCGTATGGCCTCTTTGACAAGTAAATTCGGTCATATTGCTTTTGACATGTGGCTTAATTTCAAATTTCATCGGAAAAGATGATGTTTGGCAATTGGCCACTTATAAGAGCACCAATTTCATTGCGCTTATAAATCCTATCTTTTAACTAAGTGTGAAATCATGCACTTTTTGGAACTTAAGACCGAAACTCATTTTTTTGTTGCAACCGCTAATGGATATGTTTAACTTAGAAGCCTTTGATCTTCCGCTACGCCGAGGATATCGTTCAATTCTGACCACTCCAAATCAGTTTTAATTATTTTGCGGTCTTTCTGGGACCAGCTGCATATCGCTCTGAAGTGCTGCCGGATTCGTTGATTTTTCGGCAGTAAATGGACAATTACACTATTACTTTTGACTTCCTTTCTGCCATTCGTAGTTTGGCAGACACAGCGACGTAAAACTGACTCTGTATTATGCAAACAGAAGAAACCCCCAACAAAGCCAACATTTTGTCTCAGGAAGACTCAGACATAGGGGGCTCAATCCGGAGATTGTATATTTTAGCCCATTTATCCGATGTTACACGTTTGTGTGGTTTTAAATTCATGTAGGAGCAAAAGTGGTAAAAGACTGAGCGTTTTGAGGAAGAACGATTCGAACTAACACGTGCTAGGTTTTTAATTGTCAAATAAATAACGACTAAATAGCGACTAAGGCGCTGTGGGCCTGTCGACGTACCTACGGTAAAACCTGGGGTCTGCAAGCTAGAGTAAGCTAGAGTAATTTACTGGCGGTAGTAAGATCTATCAAACTTATGCATCTGCCATATGGTGGACCAAAGTTAAACAAAAAGTTATAATAGTTAAATTTCAATGCCTTCAGAGGCTAGCATGTCTCGATATTACAGGCGCCATGGCAACTTGCCCGACGGCTGTCCAAGAGGCACTGATCGGAATTACTCCATTGCACCTTTTTATTGAAAAGTTGCAATACGCAGTGCAATCAGACTCCTCCGCTCGGAAACGAACCGGTCATTTAAACCATTGGGTCACATGTCTATCCTACAACACCTTCCTGACCTGGATATGATTACCACCGTTTCGGACGGATCCGCCCACGTCCATCTTTGACAAAATATTTGAAATACTGAAAAAGCTCAGCTTGAGAAAGCGATCATCCCATGCTAAATGTCAAAGGCCTCGGGTGGTAAACATATGGCTCCAAGATGGATTCTGGCATTGGCGCTGGCTTCCTTGGACCAAACCAAAGACCTAGGCAATAGAAATAAGGTCAAACTCTGGTAGGTGGCAGGCCACAAAGGCATTAAAGGCAACGAAATCGTCGACCACTTCGCTAGGAAAGGTTCCAGCGAAAGGTACATTGTAGGTGCCGAACAGCGTTCAAGGGCTTCGACAATATTCTCAAATATAATAGATTCGATATCAGAAGAATCTGTATTCTGAGATATCATCTTCACAAAATTAACCTCTTGAAACCGAGTGTCGACTCTGTCTAGAGGACGACGAAACTGCAGAGCACATACTATGCGAGTGTGCTGCCTCCTGCCATCTTAGAAAGCGTAGGCCCCTGAGAGAACTCTAGTCGCAGTGCTCTATGCTATCTGTTAGCACTAGGCCGATTTTTATAACAGAACCGGTCTCGTCGGATTTTTTTTACCATTTTTTGCTCAGTTGGTGTTGGGATTATGTCGACTATAACTTGCTCGTAATACTAGAAACAAAATGAGAATCGAAATATAAATAGAAGTAATGTCGCACCATGTCGTGAAATGACTAACCCTAAACTAAACACATACAGTCTCTGGTGACTTTTTGGTTTGATGTATATGACCCCACTAGGGATGTTACATCCAAGCCAAGAATTGGTAGCAACGAATTCTGCGTTGGAAAAATGGCATATGTTTTGGGCTCATCTACCCAATATTCGAATTCTTCGAAAGATTGAAAAAGCTGCTCAACAAGGCCATATATCATCGATCGGAAGGTGCGATGTATGGAGTTGGGTTTTTACGACCTAAGAAACATGCGGCCGAGTGTTGTCAATGGTTATCATCACCGACTGTTGAGCCGAAGGTCTGTAGGTCAAGTCTGTCCATAGTCAAAAACAATTCCTGTACAGAAAAACTGTGCAACAACATCAGTTGTGAATGAGTGATGATCAAAAAAGTGCAGACGAAGGCATAACACTCGCAGATCACTTCAAAATTCGTATTTTGTGTGTCCATTTCCAACACCTTAATGACATGGAAATAATAAAAAAATTACTGTGAACTCCAACCAACGCGACAAATTCAGTCGAATCTCCGAAAATGCTATCTAGGACAACCACCCCCGGAGAGTACGAACATCTTCGACACAAACCATCTGCACCTCGTCCAGGTTGCGTAACAAACACCATAAGAGCGTACACTCTTAAACCTGCACGCACCCGAAAATAAATAAATAAAAAATGCGGCAAAACTATTTTGTCGTGCCTCTGTTCGTATTATGCCCATTTCAATGCTCGGCTCAAACGCATTGGGGATCAAGATCCTATGATGGTTTCAACCGAGCTGGTCACACCAAATCCACAATATAAACTTGGCCGTTGATGTTGATGCATGGGCGCCGCATATCCCCGATTTTTTCACTCAATTATCAATTATCGTAACGGATCAATTTTTATCGCAGGTAAAATGCTTCAACACGTTCAGCTAACAATTTCCATATTTTCGGACTATTCCCAAGGCTTCCGATCGATGCGATGCTTGTTGAGTTACGGCTAATGAGTCTGCAAATTCTTGTTACTTTTTACATGGACTCTGATCCAGTAGTGAGTCCAACTCAGCATCTTCAAACTTTTTCACCGGTCCGGGATGCTCCTTGTCTTCCACCTTTTATACCTGGGGCGAGGGGAGAAACTAGCAGCACAATTTCTTGTGCTCGGTCTTCAACCTCTTGTACCGATTTACTGATGGGAGTCAGTGGCTATTTGTTTTAATGTTTGCATCACAAAGCTCCAACAATCACTGAGGTTTTCTTCAGCCATGAAGTACGTTAATAAGTCTTTTCCACTTCCATTCCATCGATTTTCGTACCAGACTTCTTTCAATTTTTAATTTCCACTAAGACAGAAGGGGGAGTAAATTGCAGCGTTGAACTACGGAATTTTGTTCGCTAATGATTGATCGGTACTTCACGTGATCTACATCTGGAGAAAAACACAAATGACTTAGAAGAAAAGGATTTTCAGTCATCTCCAATACCGAATAGTTAATCTTTGCGAGATTTCCATCTACACCATCACAGACCAAATTATAAATGATGTTTTCTTGCCATCCACCAAGTGGAGTCAATTTAAATCAATGGGATAATGCAGCATTTTTGTGAAAAGTACCCTTGGTTCTGTCTCCAAGCAGTCATCAAGCTCACAATTACGAAACATTTCCCTGATACATATTTAATAACAGAATAATTTCGTTTAAGAAATATCTTTCAACCTTTTAGCATAGATGACCCTCTCTTCTGCCAAGAATAGGATTTCGGAATAAAATTAACGTTCCATATACCATAATAGTACTAAAGTCTTACTATACGAGGGCGGTCCGATAAGTACTTAGCCTCATCGCCAGATGGCGCCAGTATCGCAAGAGCAACTTACTAACGTATAGTACATTTTAGTAGACGGCTACTGTCGAAATTTCAGCCGGATCGGACTATTAGTTTTGCTTTGACCGCGCGTGGAAGCGGGAGTGTCCGCGAATTTTAGAAAAATGGAAAAAGAGCAATATCGGTCGGTGATTCGATTCTTGTTTTTGGAAGGTAAATCGCGCAGCGAAATCAAAGAGCGTTTGGATGCTGTGTACATGACTCTTCTCCTTCGATGGCGACCATCAAAAATTGGTTTAACGAGTTTCAACGTGGTCGCACGTCGGTTTTTGATGAGCCACGTCCAGGTGCCCCGAAAACGGCTACCATGGAGGATAACGTGACAAAAATACACGAGATTGGCAGACCGCCGATTGAAGGTGCGCGAGATAGCTGAGACAATAGTTCAAAAGATCGCGTTTAAGTCACTCGCTGGCCAGAAATTTCAGTCGAATGAGGAGGTCATCGCCGCCACGGAGGCCTACTTCGCAGACCTCGAGAAAACGTATTTTTCAGACGGGTTAAAGAAGTTGGAGCGTCGCTAGGTCAAGTGTATGGAGCTAAAAAAATATTGAAAAATAAATTGCAATTTCTCCAAATTTTTTATTTTTCTTTTGTAGGCTTATCGGACCACCCTCATAGGTACTCGTATACCAGTCTTAATGGAGGTGTAATTTCACGTAAACACTGATAATTGGTTGTGAACGAATTGATTAAGGCTTGCATGTGTAGTCTAGAGCGTGATGTCCCTACGTCGTACTATTTGTAAATAATCCATAGATAAGGTAATGGTCCCAATTGGTAGCGGCATTAGGTTTGTGTGCACTGCTTCTGCTCCGACTTATTTATCACTTATTTATCCAAAAGAAAAATACACTAAAATATGAAATAGAAATTTCTAAATCGATAACATACATGATACATTACGAGCTAATATATCACAACAGTCTATTCCTCGTTCTGATGGAACGAGCAGGGCATGACTGACGATCTGAGATAGAACAGAACAATTAAGGTGATTCTCGGCCATTTTTCGTGACTGCAGTTCATGCATGTCGAAACAATTACGTGAACTTTCATGGTCGTAATACCTACAATGAAATCTGATTTCATCTTTCCGGCTTCTTTGACAGTAACAATTGCTGCAAAAACATATTGTGTATACGACCTCGTGCCCCCATTTTCCAAATAAATAAATCACTTGAGCTTAAACAAACACAACCTCGACTTAAAGAGTGATTAAACACAACCACCTCACACCGTCGTCCTCCTCACGTCGTCGTCTGTACTACGCGTCAAAAAACATACAAGCGCTCGACGAGCAAACATTCTTAAACGTCACCCTTCCAACACTCAAATGAGCAGTGTTTGCACGTCTTTGCCCTATCTATTACAGTCCGCTTCCAGTTACCATTAGTAGCATAAATCCTGTTTCCCTTTTATGTGTTGGTTTTTGAGTTAAATTACCTGTTGTTCGTGCAATTTGCATTCGTAAACAATTTAAACAATTTCATTAGCTGTGAATAATTTAATTCGAAACGCTTTTGTGTTACGAAAGGAGACGGTTTTGGTAAAATGATCATCTTGTCCAGTGTTAAAAGACTTGTCAAGTTCCTGAAGCAGTGACAGAAAGCTTTGTTCTGTCGTCAAATATTTACGGGAACTTCTTGACAAAAGGAAGTAATTACTTACCGTTTAGGACGTTCCTTAACACTTGTTGCAAGGGCGGACGACTGTTTAGAGGGTTGGAATTGTGGGCTTCTTGTGTAATAATGAGAAGACAATCGTTCCTTTGGAGTTGAGTAGAGTCGTTGATTATAGCCACAAATGCAAAGGAATGACAAATTGGAAAAACATAATAATTTCATGTCAGAGTTTCTGCTATGCAAGGTTTCTTTTTCCAAAAATGAATCACTTCGTAAGCTTCTAAATTTGCCCTTCATAATAATCATGAAGTTAACCACATTAAGAAGTAATAGCATGGTATTAAGAAACAAAAGTGTGAGAAGCCCAAAGCCATTTCAAAAGAACTATGTCGAAATCCCTTAATCAGGGGAAATGGCAGGTTGTAATAGGCAAATTATTTTTTATATAATCCAGACCACAATGCTTCGAAAGGACTTGGGACTTAAGAACTGGCATAGGTGAGCAAAAGGGGAGAAAAATTTATGGAGAGGTGCCCTATCTAAGATTTTCCCAATAAATTTTCTCTGAAAAACCATTAGAGTTCAGAGAAGAAGAAAGCCAACTTATTTCTATGAGGAGAAAAGAAAAGTGAATTCTTTTTCGAACAAAGCTTATGTCCAAACAAAGTATGTTGCAGACAGATTAAATTCTTTCCCTCTTTCCTTGTGGCTTCATTCTGGGTCAAGTGTGACCATGCCTTCAGATGAACAAATATGAACAATTCTATTTAGAGTACACGAATTGTGTTCAAAAAGTAAGAGGAATATTATATCTGAACATTACTTGCCAAACCAGTAACTTAGCTTGCTGTCAACTGTATAAAGTAAGGTGATACGAACGGCGACTAATCATTTGTTCACAAAACTCGCATTAGAGGGGGGCACTGACCTCGAACTGACCGTCATGAACTAAATGGACAACCAAAAGGATTTGAGTACTCCAGGTGGCACCCGCTATAGAGAAAATCAACCCGCGATCTCTTTGATCCCGACCGGGACAAGTATTCTGGAAGCCCCACCCGTCATTTCAAACTTTTCGGCAGCTCGGGAAGACACCGACTAAGCATTAGAGGCGACACAGACGACGGCGCAACACGGGAAAGCGCTAAAGTGTAAAGAGCCCTAGAATTGGGACGTACTTTTGATGGCAGTGCTAAGTGCCGAAAGAAAAGGAGAAAGAGGTGCGCCCGAAAATCGTGCAAAAAGGCGGACACAACCGAAGGCGCGATGGATGAGAGTAAACCTCTGAAAAATCAGTTAAGAGGATTAGATCGGCGGAGGTATCAACTACCGAAGCCCATGCGACCCACACTTCTGCTGTCAAGGCAGAAAACGTCGATGGTCAGTGAAAGCTGTTGTAAAGGGCACAAACATGCCACCACTTTCGACATGCGCCTCGATTACACTAGCGAGGATCAGCTGCCCAACAAGACCGTGCTAGGTTCCCAAGCTGACGGAGCTGGAAGTGTTCGTGGTCCTACTATGGCCAGCGCTACCGTCGAAAAAGTGGTGACGCTGACAGGTAGACTCTGAATGCAGAAGGTAAAGCTATTTCGGGTTTCAACAACCCTCAAGCTAGCAAAACTGCCCTAAAGAAGCATCAGAAGGGGGCAGTAGCTCGAACCGAAAAAGGAGAGAGCGCTCGCAATGAAAGACAGCTGACAAGGACAGCCTTGCTGGGAAGAAAGCCCTGCAGTTTAAATCTTTGCTTTTTACTCAGATTAATCTATGGCATTGCAAGGCTGCTACCACTCTTCTAAGTAGCAAAATTGCATACCATAGTTGTGGAATAAACGCCTGTACGGTCTTGGTGGTATACGATATACGATGATTCTTTATGATGAGTGATCTAAAAGGTCTGCCTCTTCATATCGAACTTACTATCGGCAACCAAACTTGGACAATTCTGTGGACAAGATTTCGTGGTTGCCCGAGTTAGCTACAAAGCACACCAAGAAATGCGTCTGCTTACTTCCCCTACGACTCGGTACTACTTCTACCGTACTGTGAAGCCTCAAAGACTGGCCTTATCATTTATTGCGATGCTTATACGAGCAGCAGCAAATGCAACCTCTTTTAAACTGCACTCTATCGTCTGACCTTATCATCAACAATGTTGGCTCCCAACCCACGTTTGTCACGACGAGACGACAGGAGATATGTGAAGGCCATCGATAACTGAAGAGTCTTACCAGATGTTACGTGGTCATACCACAAATATATCGAATTCCAATCAAGTTGTGGAATCGCCCCTTTGCAACTTAGGCAGAATCCGAGAAAGACGAACTGGATACGGTTTAGAGAGGAGCTCCACTCAAGCCCTAAATAAACTCAGAACGAAACAATTGGTGGAGGATGCCGTTCATAACCTGAGTAACGTCATCACCCAAGGTTTTGAGCTCGCATGCCTTGTCGACAAACCTCCCTGCAGGAAGTTGGTTTTTTGGTGGAGCGCTGAGCTCCAATGTCATCGCAGCGAAGCCAAAAATCTCCGGGATAGATCGCTCAAATCGAATTCGAAAGGTGACCCGAATAAGAAAAAATATAAGAAGCTCATTCGTAAATGATTCTTATAAGACCTTCGGCGTAGAGATGAAATCTTTGAGCGCGACGAGCAAGTTGTTGGAAGGTCCTGGATGAAAAAGACTGTATTCATCTTTTTCGAATGGTTCCAGATCTGGGTGGGGGTTTGGCGCAAGAGTTTTCTTTGAACGCGAAAACGTCCGACTGCACTTTTCGTTGAGAAAATATACGTCTGTCTTTCAATCAGAGATATACGCAATCCTAATGGCCGAGGACTATGTCGTGAAGCACAAGTGGAATGAAAAAATCATACTCGCCTGCAGAGGCAGCCAAGTTGAACTCAAAGCTGTGTCCAACCCTCTATCCAGCTACAAATTAGTGCATAAATTCAAGAAACAAAGTCGGAAAACTAAATTCACTAAGACTTGTACAGGATCACTCTGGGATCCTAGGAAATGAGATCTCTGATGAACTCGAAGGCGCCCAGAGGAGAGTTTTTCAGAACCTGAACTCGCTTTAGGTCTACCTGCTTCTACGGCCAAATGCTACATCAATGATTGGGTCTTTAATGCATTCAATCGTAGATGGAGGGAATGACTAAGCGCGTACGCCCTAATGTCTGCAAGAAATCCGCAACATTCTTCTCATCCTTGAGGAGAATTTATTGCAGACAAGACTTGCGGGCTTTCGCCAAGCATCTCTACGTGCTTGGCATCAGTGAAATGCTCACCTGCTTTTTTCACAAATACTGGTCCATTGTACTACCAGACAGACACCTTAGATGACGTTAGAGTTCATGAAAAGCCAGAACCAAGCTTCTTTTTATTTACTTATATTGTGTGCGATTTGTTTTTATCACAAGTGGACGGAACCTAAAGCTTAATGTCGATTCCGAACGGCGAGAGCCGAGAAGCTCTTTAAGGCAAGTGTACAACGGGGAATATTGCCAGTACCCCGCCGAGGAGGGAAGCCGCGAAATAATCATTCGATGGCGTTAGTGTTATTGGGATCCGAACTCGCTCATCTTGCGTCAGCGGCCGACACACTACCCACTGCGCCACGGCGCTCACCTTTGCTGCATGCTGTGAGGAGGATGACACAGCACAAATCTTTGCTCGCTCACAGTAGTGCAACCTAGGGACCGACGTGGTGTGTGCCCAGTCTCTTAGCTCTACATCACTGAAGCTCCACCTCACTTTTCACGACGGGGAAAGGTTTCTGTTTGGTAGTATAATGGACCAGTATTTGCATCTGATGTTCCAACGGATAGAAGAAGACTCCAAAAAAAAAAATAATAATTTTGCTATAAGAACGAAATCAAGAGTTTTGCTTAATAGTGGGAAGATGGTGAACTTTTGACGGGTTTGCTATAGGTAACACATGGGCAAGGGCAACATTATAAATTATATTAAAATTAGGGTTAAGGAACCGTAGCGATTATTGAAGAGACATTTCCAAAACACTATACTGATCCACAAGTTCAGACGATCATGAAAGAGTACTACCTACAAGTGCGCTTGCATTTGAACAAAGCAATCCGAAAAAAATGGGCTCTTGTCTGTTGCTGATCTTCCCAAACTTTCAACTTTCCACTTGGTACCCTTGGAAATTCTTCATAAGACTGATGAAAAGTTGATACTTTGATTTGTTCTCAAGATAAGCGGCATGAAAAATAGTTCACGAAGGTACTGACAGACATCTATCTGAAAATGACAAAGTCGAGTTCAAATTTTCAATTCGGAAAATCGTCGATCGTATGAAACCACACGAACCACTTTGACGACTAACATTAGACTTAATTGTCAAATTTATTATTAACGTGCATGATATATTTCTTAAATTTTTTGTTAGCACCACCATGAAAAGATGGAGTAATCACAAACCAAGAAATTACATACTTCCTGGTAACCCTTTGCGGAAAATATTTCAGAGAATAGCTTAAAGGTTAAGTTCAGCCCTAAAAAGTCGCTTTTGAAAGTGTAACGTCAAGTCATTTCCTATTCTTAGAAATACGAAACTCAACATTAGTGCTGGAAAAAAAAACGAAATGGTGCTTGTCTCTGCCGCTCATTGTGTCAACCCTTATCATCTAAAGCACAATTTTGACAACTGCTTCAGCCTGGTAGTCATTTATTACCACCAGCTATACATAATTCTTTATAACTGTCATGATAAAAAGCAAACAATAGACTCAGCATATAGGACAATAAACACTTAACATTTCACGTCCGACATTTGAGTTTTAGGGACCAGAAAAATGGATATAACATACACATGCTCACATTTATAATCCGGGAAATTGAATCGAAAGCCATGACAATAATTGCCAAATGGGAGGCTAAAAGGCGTCCAATTTTTTGGTGAAACACTTTAAAACGCTTCCATGTATGCTTATATTTGATACTTATTTAGCGGTTTTTAGCTGCACCTAGGAAACTGAATGTGACGATTGGGATATGAAGTTTTTTTTCTGCAGGGTAGGCTATTTAAATCTTCGAAATCTTGTAACCCTGTAGCCTTCTCGACTGTTTTCTGATTGTCTTATAAAAGCCCACGTTCGAAGCGTCAATTCAAGTGAACTTGTGGCATGGAACAGTACACGCCACCACTGGATAGTTGGACATTCAGTTGTAGATGCTTAGAACTCGAGAAGCGAACAAAGCCACACAATCAGGCATTTATGGTACATAAAAAAGAAACTCTTGGTAGTGCAAGTCATTAAGGCTGACTTTGTCCTATGCGGTCTGATGAGAACATTGAGACTGTTTATGTCAGCGTTGAAAGACCGCGGAAAACATCCAGTCATCGCTATTCTTTGCAAGCGTATACCATGATTGCCCCCTTCAACAAACTCCCAAGAGAGAGCACGATAGGCTCTCCCAGGATATGAACCTCTGCTGTGAGTCATTATTATACTTGGTCATCGGCAGCCTCCCTCAGGTGCTGCGGCTACTGTGACAGCTCAGAAATGTTGCAGATAGTTGGTGCCCACTTAGATCCAACCTAATCAGGTGCAGCTGCTACTTTGTCTGCTTGTAACAATGTCTCAATGAGTGTGTTCCTTTGCTGTTCCTGTGTTCTTTCGCTGTTCTGTGCCATCTTTTCTAGGTTCACCCTTACATTATCCTCCCATCTATGACAAGGCCTTACGTTCCCCGAGCTCTTGATATTGTAGTTTTCTCTATCCGACTCTTTCTTTGTCCAACACAGACCCTCCTTAAGAATTTTAAAAGACCCAAAATCTATTTTTCTCCTTCTTAATCGGAGACCAGGTTCCATATCCTGGCCTTATTATGGTTAAATAGACACGAATTTTGACATTGCGGAACAAAAAAGTTGTTTTAAATAGTTCCTTCATCGTGAAGAAGCACGAGTTGCCCATATGTAGCCTTTTATTTGAATGTTAGTCTTTTTGCCAGTCAATTCATCCAGTCGTCAACACGTTTATCGAGAACTGTCAGGTGCGAGGTTTGAATCGATTCAAGTCGGCCACTGACCATAAAGTTGTTTTTTTGCTCTTAATGGTATACTGAATCTCCCATTTATACTAAAAGCTCTAAGACGTCTTAGAGGGGTGGCTTCCATGGCGATTCGCACTGAAAACTTGAGAGAGAATTATCTTATGATATGTCTTATGGATATGGTTTTAAGGCAACGGCTTTAATATAATGCTAAACTAGGGAGGAACCATTTCCATGTCCTTACAAACTTTAGGAAAATAATATGAAGTGTTTGGCAGAAACACGCTCTCTGCCACTCAGGATGCCCTTATGCTCTAATCAGCAAAAGAAAATTATTTCATTCACTAAACACAGTTTTGAAATTCCGACTAGATTCCAAGCATCCAAAAGATTTACCCGTACTACGAGATATAACGGAAAACGTTCTTGACATACCAATGAACGAGTCCTCAGCATCTGCCTAATACAAACGCAAATTCAAGTTCAAAGAGCGAGTTCTTTAGAGAAGACTAATGGATATACGAGTACCTGAAGTGTTCACATCACATGTAATGCTCCAAGTACGACACACACATGACGCGTCTCAACGATAACTTGCAAAACGAGTTCATCAGTATAACCCACGCTATGCGAAGGAAACACGTACTCCACGACCCGGCAACCAGATCAATTTCCTTCATTCTATCGCACCCCATTTCCCATTCGTTGCTATTCGAGGAATTTTCATTGCGAATTCTCTTCAATGTCATGCTCAAGGATCAGCTTCCTGTTTACTCCCAACCGCACAAGTATAGAGCAGATAATCCCCTAATCCAATATCAATTTGCCATGGCAACACTTTAATCCTCCGCCTCGATTCATTCTACATGCGTCATAGCTAAATGCAGCCACCCTGAAGCTCATTAGCCGCATTCTCTCGTGAGCTGATGAGTTCAAAACTGAAAGACAAAACAAGTAAAATTGATTCGAGACAGCTTAAAGATCCAATTATCCTCAGAGAAGACCATCTATAATTCCCAATCTGCATTTAAATAGGAACGGAAGCTCGGAAATACATATTCAAAATCATCAAACGGATACGAGGATACTTACTTGGATTCGTCCTTGGGGCATGGTATGAACTTGATGCATTCTCGTTTTTGAAAATTGGTCTCAATCCAGCTACGAGGTTGGTGCTAAAATTCATTTATTAAAAAAAAATAAAAATTAAATATTAAAAAAAATATTTTCATTCGTCCTTAGATTAGTTGTTAAGACTAAGCAGCAATTTTAACTCGTTTGCCTGTGTAGTTGCAGATTTTATTTATAATTTTTTTAAATAAAAGAAATGAAATAAAATTAAGAAGAAAATTAAAATGAGTATAAAACACAGAGATAGAGAAGGGGATACACAGAAGGATAGTAACAAAATAGAAAAACAAGAGGAAACGAAAGGATAACACCGTGGAAAATACCAAACATGTCATAAGTATGTACAACAATGGGGATGTTCGAGCAGCAGTATTGGGGCACGTTGGGGAGCAAACGGCGGGATAAATTATTCAACGAAACATCGAAGGGCTGATCTTAATTGATTATTCATGTTGATGTATATCTAGGGTACACCGGAAAATAATTAGTAAATAGAACGAGAGGTAGAAACAATGAAAATGAAAACGAAAGCACACAACATCGAAAACCAAACAACATGGTAATATACAATTAATTTATATATTTCTTTAGTTTTATTTATTTATTATGCAATTGGTGGACATTGGCAGCACGGGACACTGACAGCTAAGGATTCTGAAAGACCTCTGGCAGGGGCCCCATTGTCTTTACATTGTACGACTAATAAAAGGTATTCAACGTTGTCAATGTGTGCTTGTTGTCTTGTTGCCTTATGCTAAAGACTTAAAGTAAACCCATAAAAACCATCCTAACAGTCTTGGTGAAAAACATGGAATTGCACGTGCGCAACTCTTCCCCTGTCGGAGATGCAACCTGTGAATCGATCGCTGCTGTAGGCTTCGAAAAAAGTGTCAAACCTGCCGTAAACAGGGGTTGGCTGCAAAGTGCCGTCCTGCCTCCGCTGTTCGACTCTCTGCTCGATTCTCTCAATACCTCTGGAATGTATGCGCAGGCCTGGACGGTGTGCAGATGGTTTATGTCGAAGATGTTCGTTCAATACTCTCCGGGTTGTTGTCCTAGATATGATTTTTTGAGAGATTCGACTGAATTTGCGTTGATTGTAGTTCACAGTAACTCTTTTGTTTCCATGTCATTAAGGTGTTATATTGAAAATGCACACACACAGTATTATTTTTTGTTTTTTCCTTATAGGAATTGTTCTTGACTATGGACGGACTTGAACTACAGACCTTCGGCTCAAAAAAGCGGCGCTAAATATGATCGAGGATTGGGGCACGAGTAATAAGCTGACGGTTAATCCTCTTAAGACGGATGTCGTTCTCTTCACGAGAAGGAGGAAAAATACTGGCATGACTCAAAAAGGTGCTAAAAGATATTTCCATGCCGATATCGAATGATGCTAAGTACCTGGGAATCATCTTGGATAGCAAGCTTTTTCGGTCAAAGCATGTTCCCAAAGCACTGTCAGCCGTTGGCAAAACATGGGGCTCATCGTTGCAAAAGTTCAGCCATATCTCGCCTCAAGATAAATGGTTTTTTGGTACAACTCGCATTGGAGTGACCGTGTACTTGCGCGAAAAATATCCTGTCTCATTGACATGCCTTGCCTCCAAACCATATTGAACAAAGTCGGAAGACTAGATTCACTGAAGCTTATATGGGTCCTAGGTCACTCTGGGATCGCAGGAAATGAGATCTCTGATGAACTCGCTATAAGAGGCTTATAGGTCTAATTGCTTCTACGGTCAAATCCTACATCAACGATTGGGTATTTGGTGCACACAATCGTAGATGGGGGGAATATCCAGGATGCAGGATTAGCATAAATCCTGATGTATGCAAGACATCCGCAACATTCTTCTTATTTTTAAGGAAAATTGATTGCAGAAGACTTGCGGGCGTCATTACGGGCCATTACACTTTTGCTAAGAATCTCTCCGTGCTTGGCATCAGTGAGACGCCCACCTGCTGCATGTAGCGAGGAGCGAAGCGCTTCCTCATTTTTCTCCGGGGAGCGGGAGAAAGGTATCTGTCTGGTAATAAAATGGACTGATATTTGCGTCCGAGTACTCCAACAGATGGCAGAAGTCTCTAAAAAAAAACAAAAAGCGTGAAGTTGAATCACCACTTCAAAGAATTGTGGTACATGAGTACCTAACTTCCATTTTAATAAATCAATTGTTTTTGATGGTAAGTCCACCCAATTCTGGCTACAAAAAAGTCTTCCAACACAGCATTATATGCGAAGTCCATTGACCGTAACATGGCGACCATTTTCGGCCTAAAATCCACACCCTAATTTTTTAAGGTGATTTTTCGATAAAATTTAGGTTCTTCTTCAAACTTTCGCAGAACCCATTTGGAGAGGTTTCGAAGCCTTAAATGATCAAGATTTTAGTTCTTAGGTTAGTTTGATATTGTAAGGGTGTAGGCCAAGGTCTTTATACTTCTATATGGACTACGAGTTTTAAATTTCAATTGCTGTGACGTGGAATCGATTAATTTGGCTCATTTTGAGCTGAATGACTTGCTGGCATAATATTTTCGATGATATTTCATAGGTGCTTTATCTCTCTGACACGAGAAGCATCCACAGTAAATATGTGAATTCGAGCAAGTGCAGCCTGTTTGGTGGAGTTAGAGCCGAAAATTCGAGTAAGCGTCTTAAAGTAGCGACCATCGACTCAATATTTCGATAGCAATTTTGATAAATTACCAAACGTGATTGTTCACGAACTTTACCCATATAAAAATGCAAGTCTTTACTGGAGCCTTAAAACTGACAAACTATAAAAAAAAGTTAAGAGCGCGGTTGTATTAACATACGAAATTGTTATGTCCATACTGAAAAATCTTGCACAAGCTCGCAATTGATCAATTGGCGAATGCGGTTTATTTCGAATCAAGAAAGCTGGATAAAAAATTCTCACATTCAGGATTTCTGTCCAACCTATTCAATTACATTTTATGTTATTCCTTCAGAAAAATCGCGTTCACGGAATTAACACGAGTTACAGTAGTTACCAACATCGGAAAAAAGTTACGTATACCGCTAGTAGTGGTTCTTTCCGCAGCCTCTCCCAGGTGCTGTGGCAACTCCGTCAGCCCGGAAATGTTGCAGAAGGCTGGTGCCTATTCAGGTTTTATATATTAAGTAATATTCTATACTATCCCTTCAGAGAAATCTCGTTCACAGGCTTGGCAAGATAGCAGGAATCGAAATTGGAAAAAAGTTACTTATACGCTCCGCAATGTTTCTCTTACCTATTATATTGTATACTATCTGAATTCTATGATCTAATTTAATGAGGTTATTTCGTGCTATAAAAGCGATCGAAGTCTCTGAAATTTACACCTAACCGGTGGTATATGATGTGTTAGCTAAGTAAAGATCATCTCCGGCCATATGAATTCTAAGCTTGTCGCTAATAAGTTGAGTTATATACCTATAGGATTAGGCTGTTTACCCTACGAATCAACTGATCGATGCAAAACACTCCTTCGGCATACTACATGTCCGAACCGATTCCAACATCAGCTCCACCACCAACATTTTGCGACAACAAGACGCAGTCACAAGAAGCCGCTAGAACTTTTGCTCATCATGTGCTCTTTCAAGACCCGATGCAGTCTGTATATATCATACAACAGCAGTGGAAACGTTGTCAAAACACAGTCAGTGGTGTGCACAGTTTTAGGTCACCATCGACAGACTCATATAGTTCAAAAGGAATGTAGGTATACACACCTACTCTGCATGGGGCGACGAGTTTTGTTTGAGATCGGGAATGAATGAATTTCGAAAGTTTTATAAAACGAGCACGTCAGGACTATAAAACTAAGGCGGAAACCTGCAGGGATGAACGAGGATCACTTGGGGTAAGATCTGTGCTGAAAATATGGAAGATCAATTCAGCTGACGGCGATGGTGGTAAAAATACCGCTGTCAGCCAAAAGGAGCCACTTAAACGACGTGAAGAAGCTGAAGGTGATTTATAATGCTGCTGGCACAGACACACTGCTATTTGCAGCAGCATGTTGGATAAGAGATGGAGGCAGTCCCACTGAATGGGATTTCAAAATTGTTTGCCTAAGGGGGTCCATGTAACTAATGATGGCACTAATGATACGATTTCCAATAGGAATTTTTACGACTTTGGAGTCGCAGATGGCAGTGGCTATAGAGACAAGCTATTCAGCATTACGCAACTCTGTATTTGAATCTCCGGAGCGAGCTAACCGAGCTCTTCGATATTAAAAATAGAATTCAGGTGGACTGACGCATTTCTTTAACATCATGGTTGATAAGATAACCGGCCAGTACAAAAGTTACCAACAAGTCTGCATAATGCTTGCGTACGCAGATGACATTGACGTGATTGGATCAAGACTGCGAGACATCAATGAAGCTTTAGGTGGAAGCACCTAACGTGGGTCTGAGGGTAAATCAAATAAATTTTGATATCAAAAAAAGGCGAAAACCATCGAATTTTTGGCCTTTGGGAGCTATGACTTTGATTTTGATTCTGGGGGCTCTTGAAACTAACCGCAAGGAGGAAGCTGAGATAAGACCCTGAGTAACAGGTGTTTATTTGGGCTCAAGAGGCAAACTCTTTGCAAAACCTTTATTATTCATATCCAACTCTACGTCACAGAGGCTTGGACATTATAAGAGACGAACAATTTAGATTATAAAGTTTGATAAATTTGATTAACTGGTATTAGGTCTATCCGCTTACAATAAAAAAATGCAATGCAGTCTAGATTAGGTGATTATAAGAGATTCAGTTACTTATTATCCAGCAAACTAGAATGAGTAAGTAAAAATTGGTCAGCACATTTTGGGACCTACAAATCGTCTTATGAAAGTCAGTTTAGGTAGTAGAAGGTGTCTTTAACGTTTCAGAGCTTAGATTACGATCCTAGGTGGAAGCAGTTACTAAATAAGTATTTTTTACATGCCGAACTGGAGCCAAAAGTGACGAATGGCAGCAAGTCACTTCACCTCAAAAAAAAAGTGGCTGTAAAAAAGGAGCTGCACACCTTTATGCTCAAGAGTCGTCAGAGCTCGCAAGAAGAATTTTACAATAGACAAGACACAAAAGACAGAATTTTGAGGTAACAACGGCTGTGAGCTCAAATTGTAGTCTATGTCTAATGTGTAACTAATGTCGACATATGCACTATAAAAACCATGGTCTTTTTCTCATATGACACTTAGGACTTTGAGACGGTTATTGTTGTTTGCAAGATAAATGGATTCCTCTACCTGAGTTATGAGTCTTTTACAGGCACTATACTGAGTATAATGAATATACCACTATGACCCTTAGGTTTGAAAAACAACAGGACCAGGGAAATTAAAACCGAATTAGACTCTGCCTGAAGGAATCCCGATCCATCATTTGTGGAAAAATGAATACCCGGCTTATGATGACGCTGCGGTTGACGACGGACAACGATTGTCAACCATCGAATTAAGGCTCAGGAGCTACAAATAGCTATGAAAATAAATAATATTGAGACGGACAGTTCCAAACTCGGATTCTTTGAGCAGATTTATCACTACAAAAATGACAGATATAAAGGGTGGGCCATCTAGTGTTTTTTTTTTAAATCATAGATTATTTTGAACAAACAGCTGTTTTCTGCTCGAAATAAGCTTAAACAACGTTAGAAAATATTGAAGACACATTTCCAAAGTGAGTGCTGTGTAGCTCAAACAGTGCGTTTTTTTTTTTTTTTAAATTTGGCTGACATGAAGCACCCACCGCGACTGCTGTACGCAAGTTTGTGCAAAAAGTTCGTAAGACTGGTATGCTAATTGGACCATTTTTTTTCGAGGCTGGGAACAACGTTTCGGTCAATGGTAGAGTCTTACATGCCACTTTTTTTGCGATGTGGCGGACAACAAAGTCCAAAAATTAATTTGCATTTTATTCCTTTGAGGAACCTTGTCGATTCAGGATTAAATTACGGGAATTCAGTCCGCCCATAAGCTCACAAATCTCAAGGAAATTATGACTGATGTATCAGAGCAACGCCAATTTAGTCGAATTTCGTAAAGATAATCGTAAATGTCGTTGTTGCTCTCTTTATATAGGGATTTCAAAAGTTTCGCCTAGACGTCTGAAGTGAATAATTCCTGAACCGTAGCTTATTTTTAAGTCCTCTTTAACATTTGTGAAGTAGACACATGTACCGTCTTAAGCATGTACTCGCTGGAGCAATGTAAACAAGTTTTTAAACTTATTATGAAAAATGTTGGTGTGAATAATCGGCCAAATTTGTTTATAAAAAATGGAAAGAAATTATTCCTGCGAAAATCGAAAAAAGTCGCTCTACTCAATATGTTACTGCTGTAGCACACTGCCGCTAAAGAACCATCAACATCGAAGTTTCCGAGCGTTCTCAGTCATTACACATCCATCCATCGACTGTCCGGTTCAACACAAGAAGGAGCCAATAAATCGTAACCAACGCGACACATTCTACAATCGGTTGTTGGAAAACGGTGAGCGATTTTGGTGCAAAATCATTTTTGGTGATGGGGCTCATTTCACATTTAATGGATTCATCAGCAAACAAATTGTCGGATCTTATGGAAGCCTAAAGACATGCTTATTAGAATTATGTTATTTTTCACATATAATTGTTATCAGTCACATTTTTATAAAAGTAAGAGAGGCCAGCAAAAATCCAAACATTTACGCGTTTTTTTCTAACAAAATTCTAGGCGCGACTTTTGAAAGTTACAGCTATCGTAACCTTGATCACTGTTGTTTTCTTTCTGTAAACATGCCAAGCTTCTAGAATTTGGTGGACTTTTGGGACTAAATACGACTTAGACATAATATTTTATTGAAATTGTGCCAAGAGATAGTTCGCATGCTTTCGTTCCTGATCTTTCCTGATTTTTTACTCTGGGTGAATTCCTCATGAAATGAATTCATGATATCATAGAAACCAAAACCAACACATACATAAATATTGTTAGTACTAATTTCCAATCGGCATTGAGGTTTCTAAGTCTCATAGACTATTGCGTATAATTTTTTTGGCCAGAAACTACACTGTTCTCATGCCTCAGCCTCGAAGATATTGATAAATAAATTAGTATTTTGCCAGAAAAATAAGAAAAGTAACGATATTTTTTAAACAAATCTCGTATAGCCATCGCTTCACCAACTATGTGAAGCGTCCATGACCACAGCATAAACTCAATACCAATTTGCTGCAAGGATCGCACCAGTGGGTCACTGATGCTGCCAGCCCAAAGAAGCTAGCATCACACTATTACTCGTTGTGGATAGGAAGGTTGTATGTATTTCTTTTGGGCACTTAAAAATATTTTATGTAAAAAATCATGATCTTGTCTTCATTCTCAGGACCAAATAAATATGGTATTTTCCATGATCAAGTCTTCAAGTCTTAAGACAACTTGAAATCAAGATCTTGCTTTCAATTTGGTATAAATTGCTCGCAGATAGATCCAACTCCTGTTCGGATTTGCAGTCACTTTACGAACATAAGTTAGAGTCTTTACACCACCTACTTGTCCGAGACTTTCAAACTTAGTACTATATAAGGGGTACTACCATATATACTACTATACAGGGTGTCCCACGAGCAGTGTGCCAAAAAGCTAAAGCGTGTAGGTCTGGTCAAGACAAGACAAAAATCGTGAGTGATTTTTTTGAAGGCAAAGATATATCCCCTTCTAATGGCTGCATATAAGTCTATGCTTGACAAATTTTCCTGCAATTTGACTCCAGCGACTTCAATCCGTTCTTTCAGTTGTTCCAAAGATACTATTTCCACTTCGTAAACATAATTCTTCATGAATCCCCACACATAAAAATCTAGAGGAGTTAAATCTGGTGATCTAGGTGGCCATTCCGTGGGGCCCCTTCTTCCGATCCAACGGTCACTAAAATGATCATCCAGCCAGTTTCTAACCCGTAAGCTGTAGTGTGCTGATGCTCCATCTTGCTGGTAGATTAAATTATCTGCTATGGCCAAAGGAAAGTTGTCCATCAAATCGGGCAAAAGGTCTCGTAGGAACTGCAGGTATGATTCTCCATTAATAACGGCATTCTTAAACCGGGGCCCGATTACAGTTTGTCCAACAATACCAAGCTAAAGCGGTGTTGTGATTTATTTTGTTTTTTGTTGTGCGGATTGGTTCTACTTCAATGATGCAAATTGTGGAAGTTAGTAACCCCATCTCTGGTAAACTGTGCTTCATCCGTCCAGAATTTCCTTGCAAAATAGTTTCGTTCAATTTCATTTCGAAGCAGTAATGATCGACAAAATTCTGTTCTCAAAAACTTGTCGTTTGAGGTGAGTTCCTGAACTGGCCTAAAATGGTACGGGTGTAAGTTTTCGGTATGAAGCACTCTCCATACTCTAGATTAGGACACTCCAAGCATAATAGCTATCCTCCTTGTACTAAGGGAGGGATTACGTCGGACCAAATCCAAAATTCTTTCATCTAAGATTCCTGATCCATCTGTAACTGATCTTTCGCTTCTTCGATGCTCTAGCACTCCGTGCTCTCGCAGACGTCGGTGGATTCTAGGAAACATGCTACGACTGGGACACTTCCGATTGGGATATCTTTCAGCGTAGAGTGTTTCGGCTTCACGATCTCGACCTAAACTGCTAAACCGTAGCAGAAGTGCATGTCCGTTAATTCTTCTCGAGAGTATGAGTTTGACATCGTAATGTGTTGATGAGTTTTTTTTTTTTTTAAAAAATGCCATGCCTTTTATTTACATTTGGGTTGCAAATATTTTGTTTTTTAATAAAGAAAAATTGCGGTTTTATTGTCTTAAGGTCCTCGCGGGTAGAACCCATCGGCGGCGGGCGGAGCCAGACGAAATTGGCAGGTCAGTTTTCAGGCGTTATCAATGAAAAAAAAAGGATTAATCAAGGGTTATTCCAATACTGTGTCACTTTATTGTATCCTCATAAAACTCCGAATTTTTTAAAAATAATAAAAAAGAGGTTAATGTTTCATACATTAATTTGCCTACAAGTCCAGCCGCGTTAAAACCAAAAAAAAAGGTTTTTCTTAAAAAAAAGTGGTTCGGATTTTTGCATTTTTGCATCCGGTTTTCTGTTTTTAACTAAAAATTAATAAGAGAATTGAATTTTTGAAACAAAAAATTAGTAAATACAATTTTGAAAAAAAATAGTTCGAAATTTTTTTTTCATTTTTTTTTCAAAATTTTGTGTTTGAAAATTAATTTCTTAAAAACTATTCCTTAAAACAGCTTTGTTTAAAAACAAGATGAAAGAAGAGATTCCTGGCTTTACAAAAAAGTATATCATGGCATTGTGGATGTAACTGTTGATTTTTAATAATTTTTTTTCCAAATTAAGTCAATTTCTTAGAAAATTGCTCCTCCCGGTTAAACGGGGGGGAATACTCCCCTTCCCATACGATTTTTTTCTTGTCTTGACCAGACCCACACGCTCTAGCTTTTTGGCACACAGCTCGTGGGACACCCTGTATAAGGGGTGACAAGACAGTAGCACCTTTAGACAGTGATTTTTCACTATTTTTAAACGTTGTTAGATTGGTATCTGATCCATATTTAATGATGACTTACCTAATATCGCAGTGACGTGAATGTTATCAGTTTAAATGTAACAATTTTTGTTGGATAGCCTTTTAAAGGGTGTCTCAGTAAGAGTGCACTTTTTAAAATTGGAATATTTTTTTTTTCATGCAAGTGGCAAGTCTGAAATTTGACAGCTGTCACCTCTGTTTATTCCGATTATTAAAAATGGAGCGTTTTTCGAAAGAACAACGCGTTATAATTGTGAAAACTCATTACAAATATGGGGAAAGTTTCGCTGAAACCGCTCGCAAACTTCGCCAAATTTTCTGCCGAGAAAGTGCACCTAATGTGTCAACCATTCGAAGAGTGGTCAAAAAATTTGAAGAAACTGGGTCAAATTTGGATAATAAGAATCCTTTGCGCCTTTGAGGTCGGTCTCTTGAAAACATTGCTGCTGTAAACGAGAGTGTCGCCGAAAATCCGAAAACATCAATTCGATATCGTTCTCAACAACTGCAAATTTCACGAATAACTACGCAGCGAATTTTGACTAAAGACCTCCACCTTCATGCATACAAGATTCAGTTAACTCAGGAGCTCAAACCCGCAGACCACGGAAAGCGCCGGCAATTCGTTCAATGGGTCAAATGGACTAATGGAGCAAAGTGAAGTCGATGCCAATTTTTCGAAAAAAGTCATTTTCTCCGATGAAGCGCATTTCCATATGAATGGCTTCGTGAATACACAAAATTGTCGAATTTGGGACTCAGAAAGTCCTCATGCAATCCATGAGAAACAAATGCACCCACAACGAGTAACTATCTGGTGCGGATTTTGTTCAAGCGGCGTGATTGGACCTTACTTTCTTGAAAATGAGGTCGAAATTGCAGTGACTGCGAACGGCGTTCGTTACAGGAATATGATAACGGACTTCTTGTGGCCTCAACTGGACGGCATGAATCTGGACGACATGTGGTTTCAGCAGGACGGCGCAACCTGCCACACCGCGCATGAAACAATCGACTTATTGCAGCAACGATTTCCAGAACACATTATCTCACGAAATTCTGATGTCAACTGGCCACCAAGATCGTGCGATTTAACGCCGTGCGATTGTTTTCTTTGGGGTTTTGTGAAATCTCGGGTTTATGCGAATAAATCCGAAACAATTCCTGAGCTCAAATCGGAAATCCAACGCGTCATCGGTGAGATACAACCACATCTCTGTGTAAAGGTCATCGAAAATTTCATGAAAAGAGTAATGGCCTGTCATCGGAGCCGTGGGGGCCATTTGCCGGATATTTTATTCCATACTTAATCGGAACATGTCTTCTTTACAATACAATACAAATATCACAACTCTGTCATAAAATACTTGTTTTTATTTTAAAATGAAAAAGTGCACTCTTACTGAGACACCCTTTATAATAAAAAGTTTAAGAATTGGTTAAGTGCACAATTTTTGGATAAAGATCCTGATGAAAAAAACTCATAATGAGCTTGAGCAAGTCTTCAGTCAAGTTAAAATGATCTTAGAATTGTCGTTAGATATCAAAACCTAACATGTACCCCAATACATGTGGAGTTTTCCGGGCATTTATTGCATTTGAAGATTTCAACAGCTAGGACATCCGATATCTTAGGTTCACATACTATCGTTAAGCCGAAACTGCCAATGTCCACTTAGAGAATCCTCGATTGCAATTTTTAATTTTAAATAGAAAAAGGCATGGGATAAAAATAAAATTCTACCTCATCGTTGTTGGGATCCTGTTGGGGGTCTGTTACCTTCAACAAATCTCTAACATTCAAAATCATAACTTTCGACAAGGTCGACGACACCGACGAGCGTTTGCGAGCATGGCTAATATCATTATTTAAATGAAATCGATTATTATTCGATCTTGTCATAATCACAGTCACAAATAGATATACACTGAGAGAAGTAAAAAATAAAAAAACCACACTCAAATGATATTTGAAAAACCAAAAACTCGGCTACACACTCCTAAAGCACTACACATTGTTCTCGATGCTTGACATTCATTAACACCTTCTTACAAACGAGAAATTAAAAAATACTAAAAAAGAATTAAAACTTTGACAAAACACTAAAAATAAAACCAAGTTGAAGAAAAGTTTTTAATAGCGGTTTATGCAAAAGTTTACGATGCGATGCTTCACCTCCACAAGTACTACTGCCTCTTATGAGAGAGGCAAATAATTTCATCTTTTCATCTTTCGTTTAGCTATGTTTCGTCAAGATGTAAAAAAGCTAGACGGGGAAAAAAATTACTAAAGTATCTCACTGTGCGAAAAGTTGGTTAGATTAAGAAAATTAATTTGTTTTTGTTGTTTTTCAGATTATTTTGTTATTTACTCTCGGCCGCGAAGATTTGTCATGGGATTCTGAGCGAGGCAACGAATTTGTTCTTCATCTTGTTATCCGTTAGATAAATAAGTCGTAAATAATATTAGCGGAAAGGGGAGAATGGCATGATTTCCACTCATCCGCAGTGGGAGTGTTTAAATAATTATTTAGATTTGTTTATGTTTTTCTTCATATAAGTACGGTTGATTGGTATAATTTGATTTGGAAAATATAACATACTAAAGGGCGCTGTAGGGGTTTGAGAATAAAGTCATATCGCGAGCTGGAATTCGGCCGACTTAGACAGATGGCAGTAATTTACATTACGAGCAGCAGGGTTGAGTCGAATTGAACTGAACGGAAACGAAAAACAAATTATGCCATTCCAATGTGGAATAATTATTTATGTTGGGTAAATACCACAATTTAATTTCTTGGAATTTTTTCGAGATGGAATATTGATTCTTAAAGTGAATATAACCACGCATTTATCTAAACTTATATTCTTATCTTATCCCCCCTCCACAAAGTCGAAGAAGGCTTCCCCATCCGTTTTAGAAGAGATCCCCACACAAGCATTAACAATAGTACCTGCTCAACGGTTCGTTGGACCCACATTTAATCAGCTTAGGAGGAGATTTCTCATTTTTCAATTTGCAGGATGTGCGTGCGTGCAGATACTTTATATTTTATTTTCTGTTTACGTGTGTCACGAACAATACCAATGTGAGTTTATTATTTCATTTTTTTTTTTTCCTTACACATGGACTGAATAGATTATGTAAGAAACCCATCCATCACATTACGGATTTGTATTTGCGAAAGTGACTGCCATACTTTTCAGGCTGGCGGAATTACAGACTGGAAAGAAAATACTTCATGCTGCGAGTGTCATGAACGGCTATGAGTTATACAGAATGTCTTTATTTAAATTAAAGGAGATCTTATCCGAGTTTAAAAAATTGAATTCACCGAAGGACTATTCTTAAATATGACCTTAAGCATCGCAGTTACTTTAAATTTTACCTTACATAAATCATACCTTTGAAAAACGTAAAACCAAATGACGGCTATAACCGTCGTTTGAGTTTAGTGTCCTACTTAACCATTTTTATAATATACACTATCGAATACGATACCATATGATGTGGCAATACTTTTTGTGTTTAAGTTCTGTTCGAATGTGCTGTGTTTTGCTTTTGAATTGGGAAATCCCTTATGTCAGAGTTGGTTGAACGAAATGACTGCATTAGCATGTTGGAAAAAAGTGTGCTTTTGGGAACTTTTCTGGTAAGAATAAATTTAATTTTTTTTTTTTATTTTTTTTTTTTTTTGGAGGCTTCTGCTATCTGTTGGAGCACTCAGACACAAATACTGGTCCATTGTACTGCCAGACAGACACCTTAGATGGCGTTGGAGCTCATGTGGAGCCAAGCTTCTTTTTACTCACTTATGTTGTGTGCGATTTGTGTTTTTCACATAAGTGAACGGAACCTAAAGCTTAATGCCGATTCCGAACGGCGAGAGCCGTGAAGCTTTTTCATGGCAAGTTTACAACGGGGGGTTTTGCCGTACCCCGCCGAGGAGGGACGCCGCGAAATAATCATTCGATGGCGTTGGTGTTATCGGGATCCGAACTCGCTCATCTTGCGTCAGCGGCCGACACACTACCCACTGCGCCACGGCGCTCCCTTATAAATTTAATTACTAGTATTAGAATTTAGGATATAGATCTTCTATAATTCTGAATGCAGAATTTTGGAGAAATATAATAAAAAAGTTTGTTTGTTTTAGAGAGTACCGTGGCGCAGTGGGTAGTGTATCGGCCGCCGACGCAAGATGGATGCCGATAACACCACTGCGTCGAATGATTATTTCGTGGCTTCCCTGCTCGGCGGGTACTGGCGAAACCCCCCGTTGCAAACTTGCGTTTAAAAAAACTTATCGGTTCTCGCCGTTCGGAATCGGCATTAAGCTTTAGGTTCCGTTCACTTGTGTAAAAAACAAATCGCACACAATATAAGTGAATAAAAAGAAGCTTTTTATGAACTCTAACGTCATCTAAGTTGTCTGTCTGGCAGTACAATGGATCAGTATTTGTGAGTATTTGTGAAAAAAAAAAACAGGTGAACGTTTCTTGCTTGGCGAAAGCCCGCAAGTCTTCTCTGCAATAAATTCTCCTCAAGGATGAGAAGAATGTTGCGGATTTCTTGCAGACATTAGGGCGTACGCGCTTAGTCATTCCCTCCATCTACGATTGAATGCATTAAAGACCCAATCATTGATGTAGCATTTGGCCGTAGAAGCAGGTAGACCTAAAGCGAGTTCAGGTACTGAGAAACTCTCCTCTGGGCGCCTTCGAGTTCATCAGAGATCTCATTTCCTAGGATCCCAGAGTGATCCTGTACAAGTCTTAGTGAATTTAGTTTTTCGGCTTTGTTTCTTGAATTTATGCACTAATTTGTAGCTGGATAGAGGGTTGGACACAGCTTTGAGTTCAACTTGGCTGCCTCTGCAGGCGACTATGATTTTTTCCTTCCACTTGTGCTTCACGACATATTCCTCGGCCATTAGGATTGCGTATATCTCTGATTGAAAGACAAACGTATATTTTCTCAACGAAAAGTGCAGTCGGACGTTTTCGCGTTCAAAGAAAACTCTTGCGCCAAACCCCCACCCAGATCTGGAACCATTCGAAAAAGATGAATACAGTCTTTTTCATCCAGGACCTTCCAACAACTTGCTCGTCGCGCTCAAAGATTTCATCTCTACGCCGAAGGTCTTATAAGAATCATTCACGAATAAGCTTCTTATATTTTTTCTACTTCGATCAGTACTTATTCCAGTCATCTTTCGAATTCGATTTGAGCGATCTATCCAGGAGATTTCTGGCTTCGCTGCGAGGACATTGGAGCTCAGCGTTCCACCAAGAAACCAACTTCCTGCAGGGAGGTTTCTCAACAAGGCATGCCAGCTTAAAACCTTGGGTGATGACGCTACTCAGGTTATGAACGGCATCCTCCACCAATTGTTTCGTTCTGAGTTTAGGTAGGGCTTGAGTGGAGCTCCTCTCTAAACCGTACCCGTTCGTCTTTCTCGGATTTCGCTTAGGTTACGAGGCCGATATTCCACAACTTAATTGGAATCCGATATATCTGTGGTATGACCACGTAACATCTGGTAAGACTCTTCAGTTAGTGATGGCCTTCACATATCTCCTGTCATCTCGTCGTGACAAACGTTGGTTGAGAGCCAACATTGTTGATGATAAGGTCAGACGATAGAGTGCAGTTTAAAAGAGGTTGCATTGCTGCTACTCCAAACAGTGCTCGTATAAGCATCGCAATAAATTGTAAGACCAGTCTTTGTGGCTTCACAGTACGGTAGAAGTAGTACCGAGTCGTAGGGGAAGTAAGCAGACGCATTTCTTGGTGTGCTTTGTAGCTAACTCGGGCAACCACGAAATCTTGTCCACAGAATTGTCCAAGTTTGGTTGCCGATAGTAAGTTCGATATGAAGAGGCAGAACTTTTTTCATAAAGAATCATGGTATATCGTACACCACCAAGACCATACAGGCGTTTATTCCACAACTATGGTATGCAATTTTGCTACTTAGAAGAGCGGTAGCAGCCTTGCAATGCTCTACATTAATCTGAATAAAAATCAAAGATTTAAACTGCAGGGCTTTCTTCCCAGCAAGGCTGTCCTTGGGAACCGTCTTTCATTGCGAGCGCTCTCTCCTTTTTCGGTTCGAGCTACTGCCCCCTTCTGATGCTGCTTTGGGGCAGTTTTGCTAGCTTGAGGGTTGTTGAAACCCGAAATAGCTTTACCTTCTGCGTTCAGAGTCTACCTGTCAGCGTCACCACTTTTTCGACGCTAGCGCTGGCCATAGCAGGACCACGAACACTTCCAGCTCCGTCAGCTTGGGAACCTAGCACGGTCTTGTTGGGCAGCTGATCCTCGCTAGTGTAATCGAGGCGCATGTCGAAAGTGGTGGCATGTTTGTGCCCTTTACAACAGCTTTCACTGACCATCGACGTTTTCTGCCTTGCCCGCAGAAGTGAGGGTCGCATGGCTTTCGGTAGTTGATACCTCCGCCGATCTAATCCTCTTAACTGATTTTTCAGAGGTTTACTCCTGAATAAAATCCGATATTTTGTAGATCTCCGTATTGGATAAATCCGTTAGTTCGTTGAAGAAATGTTCTCCCAGAAATCGTCTTCTTGAGGCGGCTAGGGCAGGGCAATTGCGTAGGAGATGGGATGGAGATTCTTCTTCTTCCTCATCATGATACCTACCGCAGTATGGCAGTCCCAATCTTACGGCATGTTTTCCTAAAGCGCTGTCCTATTAGAACTCTGATTATCCTGCTTATAATCTGCCTGCGTATTTTTAGCAGGCTTGTGGTTTTACGTTGATAATACCTGGGCCAGGTTTGTCTCGCATAGTTGCATGATTCAAGTTCCACCATCTCTCATTTGCTGTTGCAGTGCATTTTTCCAGATTTTATATTTTTGCGTTTCCATTGGTGAGTGGATTTCCCCTTTAACAGTCGAGAGCTCCAGTGTGGTGCCAATTTCTGCTAGTTGGCCAAGTATGGAGCTTAAGAGAATGCAATCAGCGATGTGGCGCAGTGGGTAGTGTGTCGGCCGCCGACGCAAGATGGATCCCGATAACACCACTGCGTCGAATGATTATTTCGCGGCGTCCCTCCTCGGCGGGGTACTGGCAATATCCCCCGTTGTAGACTTGCCGTAAAGAGCTTCTCGGCTCTCGCCGTTCGGAATCGATATTAAGCTTTAGGTTCCGTCCACTTGTGATAAAAACAAATCGCACACAATATAAGTAAATAAAAAGAAGCTTGGCTCTGGCTCTTCATGAGCTCTAAGGTGTCTGTCTAGCAGTACAATGGGCCAGTAATTGTGTCTGAGTGCTCCAACAGATAGCAGAAGCCTCCAAATAAAAAATAAAAAAGTTGTTTGCAAAAGTTGACAGTTGAAACTAGCGACCCATTTTGTGACGATGACACGTTTGGTGATCTGGATCATCTACGATCCCGATCAACAGGAAGAAGAAAGTGAGGATGGGTAAAGCCAAGAGGATATGCTGCAGGAAATTATTCAAGAACACATACCTACGGAAGATGATATTACAAACGGTCAGGACAGTCTGGACAAAGTAAGAATTCCTGAATTTCCATTTAACACTTTTACTAGTGGGATACAAATAGATGTCACAAATGACTCATCACCAAGACAAATTTTTGACCGGTTGTTTTAAAATAACATGGTTGAGTTGCTGGCGAACTCTACAAATGCCTGTGCTGAAAACATGTGTGCTAGTAATAAGCCAAAGACGCTCAGGCAGGTTTGTGAGGCTGAATTGATGAAATTGTTTGGCCTATGTCTTTTGCAAGGAGGCGATCCCTGTCCTACTATACGACAACGCTTTTCAAACCATCCGTTGTATTTTAATCCTATTTTTCCATTTACCGTGAGTGGTCTGAATCTGCGATGTTTAAATTGTCATTATCTTGATACAACAGAGACTGGGAAATTACAAAAAGGGGATCCGTGGTTGAATCCACTGCTGTGAAATTATCAAAATGCCTTTTCGCCAGAAAAAGAGCTATCTTTGCATGAATCCCTTTTACTTTTTCGAGGTCGGTTAAGTTTTCGCCAATACATGAAAGGGAAGAAGCATAAGTACGGGATAACATTTTTCAAGGTGACCGCAGTTAGTGGGTTCGTTCTGAATTTGGAAATTTATCAGGCTAGTGAAAAAATATTTAAATAAAAGTCATCACTTGTATATGGATAATTTTTACAATAGTTGTGAACACTTTTATATTATAGCACACACACAACGGGAACATTACGCTTTAACCGACAGGGAATCCCGAAGAAAATCAAAAATGCAAAACTAAAAAAGAGGAACATATCTGGCGAAGAATTGAACAAATTATGTAACCAAATGGAAAGGAAAAAGAGATGTCCTCACTATAACAACGGGTTTCCATCCGGAGCTAGTAAGCTCGAAGAACAGATTTGGTAAAGCATTCCTTGAAACCCAATGACGTTGTACATTACAACAGATTTATGTCAGGCATAGGTAAATGTGATCAAATGGAGGCACACTATTCGTCTCCACGAAAAACAATAAGGTGGTACAAGAAAGTAACATTTCGTTTACTCGATATAAGTTCTTGGAACGCATACTTTCTTTATCAAAAGTCTCACCAAAAATAGATGGTTTTCCTTGGCTTCATAGACAATTTAATAGCTTCACTTATTCAGTTATCTGTTGACAAAGTGTGTGGAGCCGATCTTGTAAGAAATATACCCAAATGCGCTCGACCTCGAGGAGCAAACAATCTTCAACCTACTTTACCATCAAGTCCTTCACTTGCTTCTTCTTTCTGGACTCAAGAACAACATTTTATTGAAAAAATTCCAGCACCGTAGGGTTATAAAGCCATTTTTTCTTCGATGGCCGATGTCCTTTTTGCTCAAATTACGAAAGGAGACTAAATACAGATGTAAAACCTGCCCAAAGAAGCCTGTGCTGTGAGCCCTTTCATAATAACTTAAACGTATTTCACTGTCAATAAATATTATTTTTTTTAATTTCTTTTTATTATTCCAGTCGATTTAGATTTCAATTTCAGACATTTCTGCATACTTGCGTCTACCTCAAATGGTATTTCTACCATGATTACCAAAGGTGTATATTTGAGCAATTCTACGCATTTAAAAGTGAGCGTGTTAAAGCACTTTTTTGCAATTAATTTTAAGGATGTGTTCCAGAAGTGATCTCAAGTATTTTTAATTTTCCAAATTTCCGAATTAAAAAAGGTGACATCTTTAGGAGAAATGTACTTCTAGGTAGGTTCGCGAGCTTGCATTAGCTTATTATCCTTTCTCTTATAGTAGAATTTAAATATGTTTTACAGTGCCTACTCCGTGGCTGTATGAATAGCAAGGATTTGCTGTCGATCAGTGTCGATCATTTCGCGTTTGAGTAGACATTGTCAAGATATGAAGAGGAAAGTCGTTGAGTGAATTCGAAAATGGTCAAATAATTAAATTATTGAAAAGTGGCAAATCTACGGGTGAAATTGGAAGGCAGTTAAACTGTTCCCATTACTTCATTCAAAATTTCAAAAATTGGGGAATTATCTAATCACCAGAAAAGGCGCAGTTTTAAGGAATTGTATAATTCCACAAACAGTATTCGCCATGTTGCAGCATGTCCTGGAATAGAAGCCGCCAAGTCCACCATGGACAGATTTGTTAAGGCGTCCGGTCGGCTGCAATTGAAAAGAATGAAATCGCGACCACCTCTTACAATGCGGTATAGGACGACCAGATTGGACTGGGCTTGAAAGCACATGACCTTTGATGAAAAATTAAGAAAAGTTGTGTGGAGTGACCAAAAAGAGTAAATTCGGACGGATAGGCACACTACTGGCATAAATTAAAATAATAAGAAATTTCGTTATCCAAACGTCAGCATGGAGGAGGTAGTGTAATGGTGTAATGGCCTTAATGATGCTGTATGAGTTGCAGCCGAGAGAAGTCTACCGCGTGAACTGCTGCCTCAACGGGAGAAGAGGAAAAGTTTTTAGCAACGTGACGTGACTGGCGGTTAAAAATTATTCTGCACGATAACCCTAAACGTAAAATGTCATGCGTAAGCCTGACACGTACATCATCACCGGCGAAGGAAAATACCCATGATTCAAGGGTTCTGTTTTGCATTGTTTTAGAACGCAGGGTATAGTTTATTATGAGCTGTTCAAACCGAATCAACCTTCGCGGGAGATCACCAACGACTGTAATTGAAGCGTTTAAGCCCAGCATCGAAAATGGCCGCTATATGAACGGAGAGAAGGTGATTTTGTTACAAGACAACGCCCAGTTTATGTTGCAAAATCGGTGAAGGCCTCTTTGACAATCCTTCGCCAAGTCTCTACGGCGGACAGGACAATGGACATATTTTGGGGCAGAATAGAGTTTCTCGGCTCCTTGCGTAGATTTCTCCATTCGCCTGTTTTCCACTATAGATTATCCTCAAGATTCTGTTTTCAAAGTGTTTCGAAAATCTATTTTTCTGTTTCTAAGTCGGAGACAAAGTTTAACATCCGGAGAGCGTCATAGGCATTATTAGGGTTTCATAGATATTAATTTGCGGTACAAAAGAGTTGGTTTGAATTGTTCGTTCATTGCGAAGAAGAACCCGTTGTCCATATCTTCTTCTTAGATAACGTTACAGCTCATAACGCGCCTAGGCCAAGCCAGAGCCAAGCTTCTCTCATTCACTTATGTTGTGTGCGATTTGTTTTTTATACAAGTGAACTGGACCTGCAGTTTTTATGCCGATTCCGAACAGCGAGAGAAGTGAAGCCTTTTCAAGGGGGTTTTGTCAGTACCCCGCCGAGGAGAGAAGCCGCAAAATGAACATTGGATGGCGTTGGTGTTATCGGGATCCGAACTCGTTCATCGCGCATCAGCGACCCATAGCCAATGCGCCATGGAGCTTTCCATACCATGCTCATGTGCAGCCTTTTATTTACTTCGATCTTTTTATCGATTTTGACAGTTATTTGAACTCGTCCACTTTCTCAAAGCGTTTATCGAGCACAGTCAGGAGCGAGGTTTGGATCGATAAGCTTGGGTCAGTGACTGTTTACTTCAAAACTTACTTATTTTCTTGCCTTTATTAGACTCTTTTCTTTTGTCTTAACTATTGTCCCACTAACTCATCGACGTAAACGATTGTAAGAGGGTGTGTGATTCCATTAATCCATATTTCCTTAAATTTTCCAGAACAGATGTCATTTTGATTCGGCTTATCAAACAAGCGTCAGTCGTTTAATTAGCACTTTATCAGGAAAATTCGAGCTAGTTGCAGTAATTTTAGTTATAATAGGTTTTTCAATAGCAATTCCCGAACTTTGAGAGTTGATTGCTCGAAATTTAAAATAGTAAAGAAGCTTTCTCTCCGACAATTGTATTCTGTTTCTATTTCACCATGGGCTATTACATAGTTGTTCTAAAAAAAACTCTATTTTATTGGGCAGAGAGTGGCTCTGGGCCGTCTTCTGAGACGAGAATGACCTCGAATATTAACTTGGGCCATGATTATTGATTATTATCTTTCGGCCTCTATTGGAAGACATGGACCTGAACGTGATGCCGTCAGTGGTTGCCAAGCGGAAAAAATACCGAATATGAAATGAGTTGTACGTTAATATAATTTCTCGATATACACATGTGCCATATATACACAAAGAAATTGGAGTTTACCCTGAAATCCTTTGAATTCGGACTTATTGACTTTTTCTTAGATTTACAAAATCGAGTGAAATTCATTGGCAGTTCTACACTTTTTCTTTTTACTCACAGAACTTATTACGTGCTCTAATCTATACTCACCAGAACCTCTGATAGATTGTTGGTTTGGCATCAGCCGCATCACATCACAGGTTTTCTATTGCATTTAGACCGGCGGATTGTGATAGCTACTTCAAGAAATTTGACCCAAAACCGCTGTTTTACATTTTACTGGTATAATCTGGGTCGTTGTCTTGCTGAAGCACCAATTTTCTCTTTGAATCAAGGATTTTCAAGTTCATACATTAATCCATGATACCATTTATCAGATGGAGAATGAAAACAAACACAAGGTATACTGGACAAATATTCTGTGCTGAACAGAAGACGAATGTAATGCCAGGAACCTGTTCCACCAGATACGACTATTTTGCTTTCAGTCGCCCAAAGAATTCTGCCCCATTTCGTAGCTGGCCTGTTGGCATAATTTTTTGGCGAATTTGAAGCGAGTTTGCCTCTAAGGAAAACTCTACGAGTCTTCGCGTAAAAAGCCAAAAAGATCTCCCTTCCCGTGTTTCTAACCTTTCGGCATATTTTAGGGCATTTGCAATTGATGTGGCATAACATTTAAGTGTTTCTTGGATGTCCTTGTGGATTCGCCCATTTAACACAGGTTGAAGATAAGTTATTTTGATATAACGTGTGTTAATAACAAAATTTGTTTTTTGCTTTTTTATAATGTACGTCTTTTTTAGTTATTTAGTCCTCTCTCGGCTCTCAAAGAGATTAAGTGTGGCTTGATATCTTCAGCGATTGAAATAAAAGACTTGTTTTACAGGTCGAGTCTAATGGTTTTAAAGAGGTGTCAATATCGATTCTAGGTTTTTGATCGTTTTTCAGTATTTTATTAGAAGCGTTTTTTATTAATTTTATGACAAAAAAATTAAAACTGAACCTATCAAAGCGTCTCATAAGTATACCGGCCCTTAATCTACAAGGGTAACATATGGGAAGCTAATTTTGGTTTGACCAGGTTCACCCAAAATCAAATTTCTCGGTTTTTAAATAAAGGTCCTTCGAAATTCCAATGGCAAATATTAAAATTTGTGGTAAGAAAAAGTATAAGTATAAGTATCATAGTACCCTATCGGAAGATGTTATAATTCTTGCAAGTGGCGTCGTACGTCAATGACATTTGTGAACTGGACAGCTGCAGTATACGAGACTTGCCTTTTAAGTTTTTACAAAAAGTGAAACAGAAACGAACTATACATTTTTGCATACGCTCAAATTCGGGAAACATTTTTTCACGTTCATCTTAAAACATGGTTTTGAAAGTCTTCAACAGCTTCTTGAGGTGATGAAAATCGCTGTCCGCGCATCTTTTGTTTGACAGTGGGGAACAATAATCAATATACAAGTTTCGTCTCCTGTAACAATGCTGTATACGGATTTTGAACGTCCTCGATCGAATTTTTTCAACATTTCCTGACACCAATCAACACGACCATTTTTTTGCGCTTCGGTCAAATTATGCGGAATCCATCTGGAACATATCTTTCTCACACCTAAATGTTCATGCAAAATCGATTGTATTGCAGTCTGCGATATCCTATTCCTCTATCTGTCTGTTAGGCACATCCCGATCTTCTTTAATCGATGTTTCTCGGAATGACAACCGATGACGAAATTTTGCAAACAGTCTTCATGGTGCAGTCTGATGGTGCTTCATTACCAAAAGTTGCACGAGGCGATTTTATGCATTGTTGTTGAGTAAGGCCTTTTTTAAAATCATAAAAAATCATCCAACGTAAGCCTTCACGGGTGATTTCCATTTTTGCACAAACTTGCTTCTTTTAAAAGTTCACTATCAACAACTTAATCAGTCAATTGCCACTGGATTCGCAATAACAAACGTCAATGTTCACAAATACAATGGTGCCACAACTCATTAACGCCACCTATTGTTCGATTGTAAAAACTTAAAAGGCAACCCTCGTACAAACAGATAACCAAAAGAGCGCTATACTCCGCAAGAGCGCGGAATAATTGTGTTGTTTTTTTTTTACCAATAATCGGTTGGGGGTGTTAGCGCAGTGCCAACTGGGCAAACATTCCAGCGCTAAGCTAGTCGACTCGAACAGACTGGAACCAAAGGATACCATGCAGGACGCGGCCGCCACCGGACTGGTCGTTCGTCCGAGAATATCGCGGCCTTGGCTACCGACGTCGGTGAAAATGAAGAAACATTAATCAGACGACGCGCCACGCAATTGGGCATCACCAGATGTGGCCCTACGGCAAATTTAAGTGAAAGACGTACACATGTTCCCGTACAAGATGCAAACAGTGCATCAGTTAATGCCTGTTGAGCGTCAGTCGCTTGTGAATTACTGTCAAGCCAACCACAACGAAGAGGACGATTTTGTGTCGAAAATCATCATGAGCGGTAGGAGTCGCAATCGGCAATACGAACACTATTTTGTATCTGCAAAAAGTGCCAAAATAGCGGAGATATGGGCTTCCGAAGTTTCGAGTTGAGGGCTTAGTGGGATTATATGGGAAAATTCGATGGTCGAGATTTTTCAAATATGAGGGCATATGAGGACTTCTGGTTTGTGTCAAAAAGCGTTAGACAGTCGCAGGTAAAATATTCGACAGGAATGCGAACAGTTATCACCGGAAATCTTGTGGAAAGTCGGAAACGGGTACAAATGTTTATCAACACTGGCAACAGCCAGTATTTTAGTATAAAAGTAATTCAAAAACAAAATTGAATGATTATTTTTGCGCGACCTTGTATAAGACATCATGGATATAGCCCCTGCATGTCGAATAAGAGACATTTTGTAAAATGTTTACTCGAAAAAGCACAAATTCGTACGAGCGACTGTTCTAAATTTTAGTGGCTTCAATGACTCTATGTCAGTTTCAAAGAATAGGGTCTGAAACGGATGCCGTGAGATCGGAAACTGGCAATAGACAGGTCACTGGAATTAAAGAGCACTTAAGAGAGTTTCTATTTAAAATTGGCAAAACCTCTAGTATGCTGGGAAAAAACCTTTCGTAATTCAACGTGTAAAAATTTACATAAATTCGCTTTCCCCTTGAGGAAAAATTAAGCCCTATGTAGATAGGTACCGTACGTGCCATGGCAGAGCTTTTTGAAGATCACGAAACTTGAGCATCTAAAAAGGAGTAAATAGATGTGTTTAGAAAAGTAGGATATGAGGTTTTACCAGGTGTAGTATGGCCACGGATAAACCCAAGCAGCTCAAAACAGCGGGAAATACGCAAACTGTATTTGGAATGCGATAATCGTAGCGGCCGCAACCAATCTGTGACTAATCGAGGAAAATAACATTGGGTGAAGATTTTGATTGTGAACATGAGGCCTTTGAGTACCATAGCTCGCCGCTGCAATGCCCAGCTCTGATAGATTTATCCGTTCTCTCGTCGTTTAGCAGACCTTATGAAAGTATGCGGTTTTCAAAAAGATGTGACTTTACCGGAGTACTAGCGTGTCTCGCCTATCAAGACAATGCAGTCAGTATGAGAGGAAGAGCATTCGGCGCACATCTTCGACCACAACCTCTACCTGGAAGACTGTCGCTGCATTAGAGATTGTGATACACGGAACTGAGTTTAGATTTTCGGACAAAACTCCTCCATCAATATTGTAGGAAATGTTGAAAGATTGCCTAGTAGCCTTTCCACACAGCTCTAGGATGGATTGAAATACAAATTATTTTTTGCACAGTTGAAATGGGAATTCGCGCAATCTGTTTCACGCTTGCCTACTTCCTTGCCCACGCAACTCTAAATTTTCATGTTGTTTCCCAAAATGTGTGGCTGTACGGCTTCTAGGGTGTATGTGATGGGAAAGATGTAATTAAGAGGAGTAGTACTCAAATATACATATGCTGTTACAACAGCACAATTAAATCGACAATATTTACATAGATCCAAGTTATGAGGCTCAAGACAACTAGTTGCCTCCGAGCACGGCATTTAATATTATGATTTACTTTTGTATTAAATTTACATTCAAAGCACCTTTGGCGCCAATCAATATAGGGTTGAAGCCTCTGAGCTCTAAGGCATGGCTGTCAATTTGTAGAAAGTTGATTACTTCATCTCCATCTACAGAACCTTATACTGATTACCAATTTGTTTGAACCAATATCAAAATGTATTTCGCCTCTCAAAGAGAGCGAACGTAATTCTTTTGCTAGACAGCATTGGTTCTTAGATCCTCCAAGGACATTGATAGTAAATACAATTTTAATCGAAAAACAAGCAAATTTATATTTTCCAAGAACTGTCATCGCAATATTGATTCCAGGAAAAGAGCTCAGGGGAAATGGGGTTCATGAAGTCGATTGTATCAAGGACGCGGCAACGAATCATGGTGATGATGTTCAAGACACATCATTACGAAGAGATAATCGAATACAACAAAACAGTTTATTAAGGAATGAATTCCTAAAATCTTTGACCCCCATGGCACGGTTATACTTCAACTTTCTGCTCAGAAAACTTGTTAAGCCGGCCATTTAAACCAGGTGGTTCTTGGACAGAAACCAGTCAGGAATCCCTAGAACTGCTGACTGAAACCCACTTCCCAGGCTGTAAAATCCCTGAAACCACAGTCTCCTTCGAGACGACGGTTCCTACGGTTCACACAACCGAAGGAGTAATAAACAAGATTATCACAACGGATAAAGTATCATGGGCAATAAATTCGTTCAAACCCTTTAAGTCTCCGGGGCCGGACGATATCTTGCCAGCGATGCTTCAAAAAACACAGACCCCACCTGTGCCCCACCTCGTAAGCATTTTTTGCGATTGCCTGCGCGCAGGGTACATCCCAACACAGTGGAAAGAAATAAAGGTAATTTTCATACCTAAGGCAGGTGAACCATCCCATACTGCCGCAAAGGACTATAGGCCAATTAGTCTCTCGTCGTTTCTACTAAAAACCATGGAAAGACTCCTTGACCTATACATCAGAGGACTCATCAACTCATGCAACTTATGCAACACTCAACACGCCTACCTTAAAGGCAGATCAGTTGTCAGTGAAATTGAGGGCTCGCTGAACCTAAAAGAGTTTACAATGGCAGCCTTCCTCGACATAGAGGCGGCCTTCAACCATGTAAACACAGAGGCCATAATAACAGCTCTAGAGGACATAAAAGTAGACAAATCCATTGTAACCTGGATTGAAAATATGTTGAAGAACAGAACTATCACTCACACAGTTCTATAAGGAAAGTTACAACTAGAGGCAGACCACAAGGAGGAGTTCTCTCCCCCCTACTGTGGCTTCGTACAGTCAACAAAATCCTCAAATTCTTCATGGAGAAAGGCACAAAGACAATAGCGTGCGGGATGATAAAAGGGAAATTTCTACCAACTATCAGTGAACTAATGGAATCTGCGTTGAGGGAACTCTCCTAGTGGGCAAGACAGAACGGTCTGAGAATAAACCCCCAGAAAACCGAGCTGGTCTTGTTCACCAGGAAAAGGAAAATTCCGATATTTGCTCCCCCAAACTCAAAGCGGAAGCCAAATATCTAGGCATCATTCTTGACCCCAAACTTTCCTGGAAAAGGAACCTGGAGGAAAGAAAGAAAAAAGGATTGAATGTTTTTTATACATGCAAAAAGACCTTCGAAAAAGATAACTTACGGGGCCCTAGTCTGGTGGACTGCTAGCAGCACGAAAAGCTATATGACCATGCTCAACAAAGTACAAAGGTCACCAGGGTTGGACATGACACTTCATCTCCTCCCCCTGGATCTATTCATAAAAAGCTGCGCTGCAAAGAGCGCTCTCAGACTAACGGAGTCCTCTCTGTGGAAGCAAGCCTACTATGCACATTTGGCCATACTTAGAATAATAGACGACCTGGGAAGGAAACATGGTTTTAGTAGCCTCGCAGCTACGACCGACTAAATTTCCCCCTAAAATGACTTCTCTCTCAGAATACCAATCCTTTTCCCCGACAGAGAAGAGTGGCTATCAAACGCTGTAATCAACGAACATGAGATCACTCTCTTCACCGACGGATCGAAAATGGACACAGGCACTGGACTCGGGTTCTACTCTGATACCCACCACAAACAGGAATCATTCAGACTCCCTGATCTGTGCAGCGTTTTTCAAGCAGAAATCCTGGCAATAGATAAAGCAGCCAAACACCTACAGGTAACTGATATCCCACCATCGAATATCACTATCTTCGTAGAAAGCCAGGCTGCACTGAAGTCAATAGAATCCTGTCTAACGGGATCAAAGGCTATCATAAAATGTCGCGACTCACTGAAGTCCATCAGACACCATAAAGTCAAACTCTGCTGGGTCCAGGGCCACAGCTCAATCGCAGGGAACGAAAGAGCAGTCGAATTGGCCAGGCAAAGGTCTGAATTGGACATCAGCGAAGCGAACACGTCATTGCAACCACCGATCAGCGCATTATAGCGCATCATAAACGACACAATCATCAAAGAAGCCAACTCGTCTTGGCTTACAAGAAACGACAGCTACACGACAAGATCATCGTGGCCAGAGCTCAATATCGGTAAAACAAAGAAGCTCCTGGCGCTGGACCGTAACTCAATCTGTATGCTCGTCGGAGTGATCACAGCACACTGTCCCATTGGAGCAATGCTCCGGAAATGGGACTCGGGATCCAGCGATCTCTGCCGGAGCTGCGGCGATGAGGAAGAAACTGAGACGATCCAACATCTGCTTTGCCACTGCCCAGCTCTCCAGCATCGACGCCTAGCCTCGCTAGGTCAAAGATTCTTTACAGAGATTGCGGATGTGGCTAATGCAGATATGTCGGATCTTTTAAAATTCATAAGGCGCACGGGGTGGTTTCACCACGTTAATTATATGTGTACCCCCACAAATGACGGGAATCACAATGGGCCTTTTGGCCTCCGAGTGGAAGTGATGCTTAACCATCACACTCCCCTTCTTTAACTTAACCTAACCTAAGCCGGCCATGTATGCTAACATATCAGTAACATTCCATGCATGCAGACCAACGCATCCAGTTCACATCAAAGATTGAGTGAACCATCCTTTCATATAATTGATATTCGTTGAATCAAACAAAAGGACTCGAAATGAGGAAGCATATTGATATGACAAAACAAGCAATCGGAGACCAGTGCACGAGTGACATAAAGTTGCACTGAAAACCATTCGATTCATTTCAGTCCTCACTCGCATCTAGTCCTTGCCCGCAAGGATGTCTGGTTTTATATAACGGTTTTTACAAGTATTCGACTGCCACGTAGAAATTTCTTCTCATATGAGTAACAAAGGTTACATTAGGATTGCCTGGTAATGGAGGCAAGGTATGACGCAGATGGAAGGTAATTAGGAAATGAAACCTCATGTATAGGAAAACCTAATTAAGCAATCTCATTGGAAATTCAAAGGGTGAAAAGGGTGGTGTTGCCACGCCAATGGCCGAGGTAGAACAAAGGAAAAGTCCTGATAGAGGATATGCTGGGGTTTGCGGAATTCAGCAAGCTTGATAACAAGAGCAATGTAGCGTTTGAGTTAGGAAATGTGATTGAAATCTTGTTATGGTTTGGATTCAGCTCATACATATTAGACCAGGTAGGGAGGTAATAAATGAGAAAAGCGAAACTTCAAACAAGTTGTTGATGGTGTATTCTGGTTTTGAAACTTCTGAAACCATAAAAGACTGTTAACAAAAGTCTTTGAAATGCTCGTCGTTTGAATGCTACAAGTATAGTGAAACTATCGTGAACAATTGAACAACTTTATCAAACGCCAAATATGCATTAGCCCATCTACGACATACGAAATTTGTGTTGATTCTCTGTAGACTTCCCATAAGATATTCGAATTCCATTACTTCTACGAAAAATGAAATTGAAATGTTCACCTTTCCCGCACAACAGCAGGTTTAGCCACCCTTTCCTACACCATATGTCGTAACAATAACATCAGCCAACCCTGTATTTACTCTACCTTAAATTAACCACAACAATCTCCCCTACGAAGATTCGGATACATCTAATGGGTAATGGTGTTCTGCACTGTATATCATCTGAACCGTATTGGGTTTCTCGAATTTTCGAACCCCCGTCGCCAGATGGCTTAATGACAATTATTTTTTTATCGTTTCAAGTGTCAAGTGTCTCTTTGACATTCAAATACATTTGAGCGAGCTTATTGATCTTTACATGCTTGTTATGCAAAGGCCCTTTAAGGCCCTATTAAAAGGCATGAGACATATGGATTTGTGGACGACCTCCATAGAGCGGATTTATGGCCAAATAAACATTCGAAACCAATAAACCGATTTCTTATCACAGTATTTGTCCCGCTTTATTAAATTAATATAAGGGCTTGCGTAGAAAAAGCGTACAATAAATAGGGAGAGTGAATAAATGATGGGGTAAGCTCCATCTACTTAAGAGTTGTCAGTGGAGTCAGAAATGAATATACCTATAAGCCCAACCTTCACTTGTACTCTACATTAGCTAAGAAGGTAAGCATGGTTATATAAACCTCCCTGAACATCTGCAGTCAGTCAGGCAATATACGTTCCTAATTTTGCTCTACTTAGGACAGAAGAGAAAGAAAGGCATAAATTACCGTGAGTTATAAGCAGATGCAAAAAAAACATTTCGGCTTTTACATATTCCTTTATGGGGTAGCCTCTCAGGGGGTATGATGGCACTCAAATATCCGACATCTTTTCATCAAGAAGAAGCACCATCACTATAAGGTGAAGTAAAATGATATTAAATCGAGATATTGCTATTTACACAGGCTCTTGACCACTGAGTAGTGTGTTGGCCCGTTATAAATAAGCAGTGCGTCCCATGCACCTTGAGGAAAAGACGTCACCACAAAGGTGACTAAAATACATTTTGGCTCTAGTCGTCCAGGAGTTGGAGCACGAGCTATACGGGAATATACTTGATATGTTCAAAAAGTAACGAGAAATATGTAATTCATTTTATCAAACCGATTCTTGTAAACTTCTCTTCTGTGGTGTGGATAAATATGTCTGTGTGTTCTTAGGTAAGCCGATGTTTACTTATAGCTTTTGGTAAGCCTTGTTTGCAAAATGAATCAGCAAATTAGCACTAAATTTTAGTGATAGTTTTGAAATATTGTTTCCGATCAACCAGCTCAACAACCAATGAAAACTAGAAAAAAAATTAATGGAACTCCAAAACTGTTAAAATGGAAGTTGCTCAGAAGTCGGTATTTAAAAATCATAAGATGAAGAACTGATGGAAAATAGGTTAACGGATAAAACGTCAAAACTTGTATTGATTAATCCCAGTGGAAGCTTTTGGATCGCCAAAACAGCTTCACAAAAACAGTTGAATGTAAAGGCTATGTAATTTTTGGTGCGGGCAATACCCTTATTTATTGCGCTTAATTCAAGCTACATACTTAATTTAACTTACAATCTAGGAAACTAAGAAAGAGGTCTATTGATACGGAGTTTTAGACCAGGAGTCCTGATGTTGATTTCGTGTATTACGAGGGTTAGTGTTGAAAAAGATAGAGTTGTATAGGGTCGCGCAATCAATTGTACCTGAGAGGAGTCGATGGATGAAAAGGATGTCGGACATCCTTCTTCGTTCTTCCAGCGAGTTCAAATTAATAAGTTTAAGGCGGTCTTGATAGGGACGTAGGATCAACAGATTGTCCCAGGGTAAACCACGAAAAGCAAAACGGAGAAAACGACGTTCGCTTCTGGGAATGTGTGGAGACCACACTTGAGAGGCGTATTCGACAATAGGGCGAACAAAGGTTATGTAGAGAGACCGAGTGACGTAGGAATAGAAAAACTCTTTAGACCATCATTTAACGAAGCCGAGTGCAGAATTGGCCTTAAGAATTATATTGCTGATATGTGCAAGGAAATTGAGTTCCTGGTCGCATAATACGCCAAGATCGCGGATCACCTGAACGGTAGAAAGGAGTTAGTTATGGAGAATGTAGGGGTGGGTAGGAGGTTTGATACGTTTGCGGGAGAAAGTAATAGATTGACACTTGGAAATGTTAAGGTCCAGGCAGTTCTTGGAGTAACAGGTGGAAAAATTATTGAGGTCCGATTTAATAAGGGAAGAGTCATGTTCGGAGGAAATGATCTTGAAGATCTAAGCGTCGGCGTATAGAGAGATGTGGTAATGTTTGATAACCATTTCAATATCGTTAATGGTAAGGATGAAAAGAAGTTGACCTAAATGATTGCTTTAGGAGACACCGGAGGAAGCAAGAAAGGGGTTAAAGAGAGCAGATCTAAAAGAGTTCAAAACCAAGAGGAGACAATTTGAAGAGTATTAATCTGTGTGAAATTTTATCAAAGGCCTTACTTAAGTCACTTGGGATAGCATCGATTTCCTTGCCATTTTCTAAAGCTGAAAGGGTTAAGGAAACGAATTCAATAAGGTTTGTGGTTGTAGACCTACCTTGGAGGAAGCCGTGTTGTCTGTTGAGATTAAAGACTTGCATTGAAAACTTAAATTATCATACAAAATACGTTCGAAGATTTTGGGTATATGAGACAGTCTGGCAATGAGACGGTAATTGTTCATGTCATTCTTAATAGCCTTTAATACCCTTTTTGTGTAGGGGGTGTTATAAAAGAGGTTTTCCATATCCGGAGAAATTCACCTTGAGAAAGGGATAGGCTGAAGATTTTTGAGAGAGGTAGAGAAAGGGAGGAGGAACATTTTTTTAAATGTCCAGGAGTGAATTCATCATAAAGTTGCTTTAATTTTTTTCGATGATTCTGCACTAGGAGGCAGAATGGTTCAGAGGAGAAGAAGAGAATTTTTGATCAACTTTGCTGCGCTGAAGTTGCGATATACGCTTTGAGTATATATATATTGACTGAAGGTATCAATTGACTGAAGGTACCATTACGCTAGTGTTTGTTTTACCTTCACAGCAAGCCGAGTCGGATTTGTCGAATGGTCTCATAGATCTTTTTATCTCTTAACCTGGAGAGAGCGTATCGACATTCGCTGAGGTCATTAGACTGCTGGGTAAGTTTGACTGATGGTGGTAGTAGAGGATCAACGAAGAATGGTTTGTAGATGGTGGGGGAGATGAGAAACTTCCTATAGCTGAGGTATTAGAGAGGACGGGTGGAGGGATTAAACACGTGGGAGCTTCGAAAGTTAGGATACTTGGCTCCGGACTTAAGGTCGAAATTTGGAAATGAGTTTAGATCTGGGTCATGTGCTAGGATTATAGGTGATAAGGTTGTATTTGCAGAAGAACTAGTTGGGTTCATATTAAAGCTGATCCGTTGGCGTTGGGGTTTTGGTGGAACTGAGGGAGAATGCCGTATAAGGGAAATTAATGGGTGGGTACAAATTGGAAAGAGTTTGGCTTTGAGGTCCCAGTTATCATGGGGATTAGAGGGGAGTTTAGTATGCTTTTAACAATTATTAGAAACAAACTTATCACTCTTATTACTAAGTCTAGGCTAGGCTTAGTGATAGACTTAGACACTCTTTACATTTCATTTGGTGAATGTAGATCTACCGAGAGTAAATGGGCGGCCATCAGAGTTGAGAAATAGCCAAGCATATTTCGTTCCAATGGAGAGCTTTAGTTTAGTCGGTCCGAGATGTTGAAGCAATTGGCAGCTGAGTGTTGGAATTTTGAAGTGGTTCGTAAATTTTTGCACCCATTGTTCCTTAGCGATGAGTTACCAATACTTCTTGAAAATGCAATATCGTTTTATAGATTTACGTTGATCGATGGGGACTGCCATATTTTGCAAAATATTGATGTAATTGAATAAAAAGAGTGACTTTTTTTTTGCTGTTTGGTTTTTTAGTTTTTATTTTTGACAGCTCACGCGCAACTCAAGACTTGTGTCAAAGTTAAACAAGCTCAGTTAGCATTGCCATTTTATAATAGAAAAAAACCCGAGCAACGCTTACCGTTTATTGAATTTTGTTATCAAAATTTGCACTCTGTGAACATTTTTTTTCTTTCACTTCGACCATTTTCTGAGAATTCAATTCATAGTAACCAAATTTCGCACCAATTTCATGATACTGAATAACAAGCCTCCTACCCGTAACGTAAATATGTACGTACAAAGGAGAATATTATTCACCGTGATTTGTGCATGCAACGTTCGCAGCAATTGGCATTTTCTTACTCGCCTACGTAGAGCATTTTACGCAAGGATCTTAGTCCAAAACCTTACAAAGCTCGTGCAAAATTGAATGGGCCTTAGAAATTCTGGTAGAAGATCCACTTTTTTATCGAAAAATTATTTTCAGCGACGAAGCTCATTTCCGGTTGAATGGATATGTTGACAATCAAAACTATCGTATTGGCTCCAATGAACCACCTCACGCAATAGAAGAGGTGTGCAAAATTGAACTGTGTGGTGCGGTTTATGGTCAGGCGGAATAATTTTCAAATATGACCATGGAAACAATGGCGCCCGCTATCACTTAGTGACTTCGAACTTTTTTTCTGTCCAAAATGCATGAAATGAACCTAGTCGACATGTAATTTCAGTAAGATGGAGCAACACGCCAGAAATAATTTGGATAAGCAATTTAATCTCTCGTTTTGGAACGATGAATTGGCCGGCTAGAACATGTAACTTGACCTCTTTATACATTTTTTTTTTTTGGGGATACGTCCAACCAGTAGTCTATGCCCATAATCCAGCGTTAATTGCAGTCTGGGAAGTGAATGTTACACTCGTTACTAGTGTGATAGCGAATATGGTCGAAAAAGCGACTCAAAATTTTACTTTTCCTTTGAATCTCACGAAACGTAGTCGTGGTAAAAAATTATGCAAAATAATATTTAAGAAGTAAATGGCAAGTGTCGATTTATATATTGTACGTAAACACAAATAAACCATTTTAACACTTTTACGATTTTTCTATGATATTTTTGACAGTCAAAATTAAAAAACAAAAACATTAATTTTGGGAAAAAAACATTTGTTTTTCGTAATGTTGGTACACACAACTTATGCCGACATTGTCAGCCATTTAGCGTGTTTTTTAGAGGCTTACAGATTCAATATGAAATAAAACACTTGAAGCTTATGTAAATTGTATGATATTAGCTTTATTTAATATATAATTTTATGCTAGCTAAATTATGCACGCAGCAAATGTTTCCCACAAAAAAAAAACAAAGGACAACGACCTTCAGATCTACACGTGGAATGTTAGGTCCCTAAGCAGACCACATGGAGCCGAACAATTTGCGGATGCCCTAGACCGCTATAAAGCGGACTTAACCGCGATTCAGGTAATGCGATGAGATGGACCGGGCAAAAAACGGATGAAAAAATGTGACATTTAACTGCTATAAGGAGAGGGGACAACGAATTCGGGTGCGGATTTGTTGTTCGAGGCAGACTAAGGCAAAAACCGGCGTGTCAGCGAACGCCTCATAACGATACGCATCAAGGCTAAATTCACTAACATCGACCTGATCTGCGCCCACGCCTTCACGGAAGACAAGAATTACTATATCAAGATGAGTTCTATGAGCTCCTAGACAGAACATATGGGCAATGTCCCAACTATGATATCAAAATTGTACTAGGAGACTTTAATGCAAAGCCGGGTAAAGAAAACATCTTTGAGCGAGTCATCGGTAAACACAGCCTGCACCTCATCCACACATCCGATAACAGAATCAAGCATATCGATCTTGCAACGGGGCGAAACCTCCTTCTAGCCACTACCCATTTGCCGCACCTCAAACTCACAAAGGCACCTGGCGGTCGCCAGATCAATAAATCACCCACCAAATTGATCATATCGCGATCGACGTCAGACACTCTTCCACTATTCTTGACGCTCGAACATTCGACTCGGACCACTATCTTGTAGTAGCCAAAATGCGCCTACGATTATCAAGGACGCAGTGGAGCAGAGCCAGAACACACAAATATGACGTCCAAAAGCTACTATCGCCAAAAACTGCCAGTGCTTTTTTGCCGAACGCGTTTCCCTTAAGCTCTTTTATGCATCCCCATCCCCCACTCAGTCAATTAAGTGACAATGGAACCTTTCTAAGCAGGCCCCGAAAAGAACTGCCTCCGAAGTTGTGGACTACAAAGTTCCACCACGAAGAACCAGCTGGTTCGATGACGAGTGTAGGGAAATGCATGCAGCGAAGCAGGATGCATACAAAGCCTCCCTGCATAGAAGGACGAGGGCTACTCATGAGTTATACAAGCTTAAAAGAAAGGAAGAGCATACGCTTCTCAGAAGAAAAAGGAAAGAGCACGAGAAGCAGGCGATCGATGACCTGAAGAGGTGCTACCGCAGGCATGACTTTCGTAAGTTTTATCAAAAAATTTAACGAACATATCAACATTATATAGAAGCCTGCGGAGACGAAAATGGACATCTTGTAGTAGAATCAACGTCGGTGTTGAGAATAAGGGAAAACCACTTCTGCAGACTGTATAACGACGATGCCAGTCAACATACCTCTGTAAGGCAGAATCTCTCATTCCTTAATGACGAAGATCGCAGAGAATTCGTTCCCCATGACCTAGACGAAGTTAAGATGGCCATATCTAAACTGAAGTCTAACAAGGCTGACCGACTACCTGCCGAGCTCTTCAAAGCAGCTGGACATGACCTGGTCGGAAACATGCACCAGCTCATCTATTAGATATTGAAGCATGGAGAATGGAGCCGCAGCTTCGTTTGCCCGATCCACAAGTAAGGAGACCACTTTGACTGCGCCAACTACAGAGGAATAAGTCTCCTGAACATGGCATATAAAATCTTCTCTGCCGTTCTGGGTGAATGCCTGAAACCCTTCATAAACCAGCTGATAGATCCTTATCAGTGTGGCTTCATAAGACTATAAATGATAGCTTTGATGTCAAAAGAGGATTTAGGCAAGGTGTTGCGCTCTCGTGTGTTTTTTTTCAACATTGTCTTAGAAATAATTGTACGAAACCCGCTGGTCAACACAAGACGCACAATATTCAAATCGTCTCAACTACTCGCATACGCGGATGACATTGACATAATTGGAAGGAGTCAGCGAGATGTCAATGACGCGTTTACAAGTATTGGAGCGGAAGCTGCGATATTTGGTCTAGCGGTGAATGAGGGCTAAACAAGATATATGCTGTCATCAAAAAAGGACGTCTTGGCCAGAACGTCAATATTGGCAGCTATGATTTCAAGGTAGTCAAGGACTTCGTCTACCTTCGATATCGACATCAGTTCTGAAATCAAACGCAGGAACCCTTGCCAATCGCTGTTTTTTCGAGCTCAGGAGGCAATTGTGTAATAGAGCTCTCTCTCTTACGACCAGGCTGGCTCTACACGAGACACTTATCATCCCAGTCCTACTATATGGCGCAGAAGCATGGACCCTATCAAAAGTGTAATAAGAGACGCTTGGCCGTTTTAAGAGAAAGATAGTGCGTTTGATTTTTGGTCCTAGCAGTACCGACGAGATTCACCCACGAACTGTACGGGTTGTACAGCTACATGAGCCTGGTCAGGCGTCTACGGTTCCAACGCCTAAGAAGGCCATGTAATTGACATATCAGCCCGGAGAGTCTATGAATACGAACCCGAGGGACGACGGAGTAGAGGGCGGCCGCACCTAAGGTGGCGCACACAGCTGGAAGAAGAACTCAACCAACTGAGAGTGCGGCATTGGAGGGAGCCAGCAAAAAATCGCGCTAGATGGAGAGGCATGTTGGTTGAGGCCCAGGCTCACTCCGAGCTGTAGCGCCCGCTAAGAAGAAGAAATGTTTCCCGCAATAAATTGAGAGTGTGGCGCCATCCGATTGAAACCAAAGCTTTGTCACATCAATGTCATTCAACTGAAGAACGAAGAAATCATGTTTCTATAACGCACTCGCTTGACGGAATATGGGCCAAGAATTGAATCAGCCCATTAAGTAAACAAAACGGTGAGTCTTAAAGGTAATAAGGGGGTCTCGAAAGAGGTTCCTGGGCTTTCTCCACTCCGAATTCGGCAATTTTGCTTGTTTACATATCCATTCAAATAAAAATGAGCCTTCTCGGAGAACAACATTTTGCGTTGAAAATGAGGATCAAACTGAATCATGTTTTAGGCCCATTCACCGAACTTGCGGCGCGTATAATGGTAACGGCGGTTTGAACTCTTACAACTTAGCTCTAAAGCTAAGATCTTTCCATAAAATCTTCCACAAACTGGATGGGCATATGTAGCTCCAATGGCGAGTCGACTCATTCGAATTCTCCTCAACACTGCGCTCCACAACGGCAGTAACTTCTTCTCTTCCCACTATTTGTCATATTTGGGGATGCGTATTATCCACTAGTGTGAACATGGTGCGAAAGCGATTCATCGTGTTCTGCCTAAGTTGCTCAAATGGACGATTATGTCGACAATGGACGTAGAGCACGATAAGTTTGGCGAGCCGAGCCATGGTTACCAAAATAAGTTTACACAATTTGCATGCGTTGTCTGACTTTAATCTATTCGTCGTAAAATCGCAAAACGCACTAACCACAAATTAACTTTCAACTGTCGAATTGACAATCTGTTGAAATAGAGTTGCTAATTTAAAAACCGAATTTCTAAAAGAGCACGCTTTATAAAGGATAGACGTGTTTTGGTGAGTTTGGCACTTTTTTTGCGACTGAAAAAAAACGGATCAAAGGATCTGTATTAAATGTTGTGTTAAAAAAAAAAGTACTTCAAGGCTCTTGCTCAACGAAAGGCTGAAAAGATGTTAATGACGAAGCCCGCCCTGAACCCCCCCGGCACGACAAAAACGGATGAAAACGTTGAAGTAGTGAAGGAAATTGTTATGGAGAATCGTCGAATCACTATCAGAGAAGATGCTGTGCATATTGGCATATCAGCTGGCTCATACCATGGTTTTCAAAATTTTTTGGCGTGAAACGTGTGTCAGTGAAGGTTGCTCCCAAATTGCGAAATTTTGACAAAAAGAACCGTCGCATGTGCATCGATCAGAAGCTTTTGAATGACGTGATGAGATTTACTCAAAAGGGTCATCACTATTGACGAAACATGTTTATGATGTTGAAACCAAGGCCCAATCATCCCAATGGAAACGGTCTGAAGATCCAAGCACACCAAGTTCGGTCAAAAATAAAAGTTTTGCACACTGTTTTCTTCGAGTTGAGGTCTTGCCGGAAGACGAAGTTAATAAGGACTATTACTTTGAAGTTATGCGCCGTTTGTGTGAAGACATTCGAAGAAAACGTCCGGATTTGTGGGAAAATTATTGGATCACGTTCATCAATGCACCTGCTCATTTGTCGTTATTTGTGCGTACTTTTTAGCCAAAAACAATTCCGTGATCAGCCAACGTATTCACCGGACTTGACCCATTGCAATTTTTTCTCCTTCCAAAACTGCACAGACGAATGAAAGGATGGAGATTTGCCACGTTTAAAGAGATAAAGAACGCTCAAGGCTGTCTCAAAAAACGCATATCAGAGTCACTTCGACAAATAAATATTTTTCGAGAAATATAAAAAGTCATCTTATTTTTTGAACAGATTTAGAAAGGTAAATGCTAGAACTCCGATACTTAGTTTTACCCTAACTAAAAACAAAAACAAAGACAGAATGTATATGTAATCCCCAGATGCTGCCGGGGATCATCTTATCTTAAGGCTTAAAGGGATCTTGAACGTATTTTGGGAACAGATTAAGGCATGTGTATGCTCGCATGAATGGAGAATCAATATTATCAATCTTATGTATTTTGAAAAATACCATCAACTTTTCTGAAACAAAAATACATAAATAAAAAATAAATACTCATTTATCAAATTAACTTGTGTTTTCATAATTAGAAGCTGCCACAACACCGGACACACGTTAGGGGTACACGTGCTCATGCAGACAACATCATTCGCAAATCAAGTAGGTAACCTTGAACACCACCAGGTCTGAGGCATACACCATGTACTCGGTCTCAACTTTAATACAATTATAAACAATCCACAAAATAAAAAAAAAACGATTAAGCAGACATTAAATACTATACCTCCTACGGAGTTCCACAACAGAAAAATAACAATTAAACACTAAACATTTACACTAGACAAAGCTACGAAATAATTAAAATTGAGCGCAAACAGAAAAATACTACGAAAATACAAAACAAAAAACAACATAAAAATGATAAAAACAAAAAACAGAAAAATGAAAGTTTTAGCTTACCCGCGGCACAGTAATATTTATCAGCCCCCAACAGATTTTTTTCAGGCCCCATGGTATCTTTATTTGAGACAGGGATAGACACAGTTTGTTTGTTTTTTTTTTTGGTTTTTTTGTTTTTTTTTTTTTTTTTGGTATTCAGTTTGTATTTTTTTTTATTTATTTAAATAAAACAAACATAGAAAGAGAGGAAGAGAAAAAAGAAAGAAAAAAACATAAGAAAAAAATTAGATTCGACCTCACCCAAGGCGGATAGACACACGCGCACGCACACACACTATACATAAAACCTTAAAGAGTAATTATTTTAATCCTTACCCCGCCATACTCTACAAATTATATAATAATTACAAATTTACATTTGATTTTTGGCGCTTTGCTTTAACTATTTTAAAGGTGTTTCTAAAAAATGCATAGGCAAGGCGTACAAACTACATTTTTATATATTAATAAAGTCTAAGGTTGAAAATATGCAGCAAACAAAAACTAAAATGGGAAGAAAACCATGCTACACTACACTACGAGATTCGAGGTCCATCTACAGCATGAGTCAAATACGCCCCGATGAAGCCCAAAATTAGTGATTCCATTGCGCCTCGAAAAACTTCAAGACAGAAGCCTAGCAGTATATCATATATCCCATCAAACTTTGTCCGAACTTCAACCAACCGCCTACTTGATCTAATAAAAATGGCTTTCTACTTTCGCCCACCTTAGCACATGAGGTAACTTGTTTAACACTTTCTTTTCCCTCTTTATCACTCGTAGCTACTTTCCATGGTTTAACTTTCGCATACTAAGGAACATGTTTGCAAACTTAAGCCCATTCATTACACACAACCCCGCCGTGGGTATATCTCGCTTGAATTGCCATTCATAATAAAGTTTAGATGTCAGGTGTACGTGTTGGATTATCCCCTATATGTGGGTTAAATTGATTACATGTAACTTTGTTGTAACTTCTAATTGGCAAGTGACTGACATAATCAACAAAAGAAAAATTCATCATACTCGTACACCTCTACACATTCATATTACGTTGTTCATGAACTCCCTTAGTCTATTGAACGATAAGTGTTCCCATTAAAAACCAAAGCCACCTGCGAAGGCGAGGCTGAACATACCCGTAATAATGAAAGTCTTGTCACGCAGATGTGGTCTAATACGGCCAGGTAATAATTCAAGAGGTGAGGGGCAACACAGTGAAATATATCGGAAGTGGAATCAATTCGTAGCGTTTTACAGACCATAATGCAGGTCGGTATTGCCTATTGCCAACTGTGTTCCGTAAAATAGCTCTCATTAGGCGTCGGTTTCGATATAAGTATGTCATTTGGTTGGAGCGTGAATAACAACACTTCGTACTTTATCGAATGTCTCGAATTTTGTTCCGGACAAATTGTTTTGGAAAGTCCTACGAGAAAAATACGAAAAAAATGAGGTTTACAGCCACCATACTCTAGCAGAAATGGTGTTTAAAGTGGTGATTTAGACATCAAACACAAAGAAGATAAAAAATTAGTAAAAAATTGCTCGATAAAGTCAAACACTTCAAAAATTGCCTGAGACTCGTCAACGGCAGAAAAAGTCCTCACAGGCAGAGGAATGGTCCATTAGGTCCCATACGAACTGAAAGCAGTAGAAGCTGGAAGGTTTTTTGCGTCTGTGAAAAGCTGCTTCAACAGCAAGGTATGAAGGGATCCTTTATTGAATCCGATGCTGAAATCAAAGACAGTCCGAGGCACCGAAAACCAAGCCGAAGAAACCAACGAAAGGAAGTCAACGATTTCCTTTGGAACAAAAACAAGAAAGGCAAAGGAAAAAGTTAGATTAAATTCAGGAAGAATGTACGGCGAAAAACACGAGGGCAATGCGTGCATGTTGTACAAAAAGAATATTATGTCAGACCAGGATTTATATACAGCAATAGACTGGGTCAACCGCTTACTAGTAGCAGCACGGCAACGATCAGCATAGAGGAGCTATACAAAGCTGTCTCTAAGATGAAAAACAGCAAAAACACCCGGACCTGATGGCATCCCAAATAAGGCCATCAAAGCGGCGATTAAGGCCAGGCCAGCACACTCTGGGAAGATGTCTACAAGAGGGAGTATTTCCCATACAGCGGAAACTGCAGCACATACGAAGGTGGTCCGATAAGTACTTAGCCTCACCGCCAGATGGCGCCATTATCGCAAGAGCAACTTACTATCGTGTAGTACATTCTAGTAGACGGCTACTGTCGCCGGATCGGGCCCGTAATTTTGTGTGGAAGCGGGAGTGTTCGCGGATTTTAGAAAAATGGAAAAAGAGCAATATCGGTTGGTGATTCGATTCTTGTTTTTGGAAGGGAAATCGCGCAGCGAAATCAAAGAGCGTTTGGATGCTGTGTACGGTGACTCTTCTCTTTCGATGACGACCATCAAAAATTGGTTTAACGAGTTTCAACGTGGTCGCACGTCGGTTTTTGATGAGACACGTCCAGGTGCCCCGAAAACGGCTACCACGGTCCACGATCTTGTATTGGCAGACCGCCGGCAGTGCGCGAGATAACTGAGACAGTAGGCATTTCATGAATTGCATGAATATTTGTGCATGAGAAAGATGTCGGCGCGATGGGTGCAGTGTTTGCTCACTCCGGACAACAAGCGCAACCGTGAGACCCCTTCAGTGTTTGACGCTGTTTAAACGCAATTTAAGCGTCGTTTCGTGACAGTCGACGAAACATGGATCCACTGGTACACACGAGAGACGAAGGAGCAGTCGAAACAGTGGACTTCACTCGGTGACCGTGCTCCAAAGAAGGCAAAGACTGTCTCATCGGCCGGAAAGGTGTGGGGCAAAACTGGGTCACAGGGCTGTACTTTGGGCCGATTCGACGCCGAATTGAAGAAAAAATTGCCCCACTTGGCGAAGAAAAAAGTGCTCTTCCACCATGATAACGCACCGGCTCACACTTACGCCCTCGCCACGGCCAAATTGGTCGAATTGGGCTACGAACTGCCGCCCCATCCACCGTATTCTCCAGATTTGACCCCGTGCGACTTCTTTTTGTTTCCAAACTGGAAAAAGTCACTCGCCGGGCAGAAATTTCAGTCGAATGAGGAGGTCATCGCCGCCACAGAGGTCTACTTTGCCGACATCGAGAAAAAGTATTTTTCAGACGGGTTAAAGAAGTTGGAGCACCGCTGGGTCAAGTGTATCGTGCTAAAAGAAGACTATATTTAAAAATAAATCGCCATTTCTCCAAAATTTTTCTTTTTCTTTTGTAGGCTAAGTACTTATCGGACCATCCTCGTATTACTACTACCTAAAAGTAAAAAGCCACCTGGAGAATCGTCCTCGTATCGCCCAATTTGTCTATTAGACACACTAGGTAAGATACTGGAACTATGTATATAGTAGGTTACTGGCGGTAGCGGAAGCTAATAGTGCACTGTCAAACAACCAGTTCGGCTTCAGAAAAGGACGATCAACAGTAGACGCTATAGAATCCGCGGTAAACCTGGCCGCAGATGCCATCCAAGGATAGAGAGTGGAGAGGGGAAGAGAAGAAATATTGTGCAGGAGTTACGCTGGACGTTAAAAATACTTTTAACTCAGCGAACTGGACGCACATACAAATGTCCCTAATTGGCATGGGTATCCCTCCCTATTTGTTGAAGATAGTCATGGACTACTTCAACAATAGGAGGCTTAGATACTATACCGATGAGGGCGTCAAGTTTTATAGCATAACGGTGGGAATTCCGCAAGGATCAATCCTTAGACTCATACTGTGGAACATTATGTATGATGGCGTTTTACGACTAGCGCTCCCCGTTGCAGTACAAATTACCGGCTTTGCTGACGACATTGCCATTGCCACAGTGGCCAAACATATACAGGAAGTGCCACGAAGTTGCCACGAACACGGCCATCTCTAACGTGAAATGGCTGGTAAGTGCCGGATTGAAACCAGCGGCCCACAAAACTGAGGCTGGGCTCATAACCACCCGGAAGAAGTGGAACAAGCGAGCTTTTTAGTCGGCGATCAGATGATTATCCCTAAGAAATCTGCTTGATAATAGGCTCTCTTGCCCGCGAGAAGGCATCACTTATAAAAGGAGCGCTCTCACGAATGCTCCCGAATGTAGTCGGATATGCGCGCATAGTCTTACTCTCAAAGGTAGTCAGTTCAGTTCTACTGTACGCTTCTCCGATATGGGCTGGTGCAATCGCAAGCAGACGACTGAAACCGATGACGACGTCAGACTTTGCGCGGTAAGAATAATCAGCGGATTCAGCACCACCTCAGATGATGCAGAGTTCGTCATAGTAAGAATGCTACCCATCGACATCCTGGCAGGCGAGCTCATGAGAATACACCGCAGGCTGACGTCTGACCGACAACAGGCCAGGTGCATAAAAGAAGAAGAACGGGCAGCAACCATAGTAACGTGGCAAGCTAGATGGGATGTCTCCACAACGGGAAGATAGATGCACAGGATCATTCCCGTTATCAAAACTTGGACATCAACATCAGCAGGAGACTGTAATTACCACCGTTTGCAATTTCTGTCTGGACACGGCGGCTATAGAAAGTATCTGTACAAATATAGACATAATTATTCTCCATTGTGTCCACAATGTCCAAATGTTGAACACGCAGTTTTTGACTGTAGTGGTTTCGCGCAACACAGGCAAGCAACAAACTTACCTAACCCCGAAAACCTAGTCGCCTACATGATGGACTCGGTAGATAACTGGAACGAGCTATACTCCTACATTGCGCTTATACAAACGAAGCTACGTCAGGCCGAAGCAAGAGCTCGCCGCCCGAAATACAGCATAAATCGCTAACCAGCCCCGCAAAGTAATACCTAACGCCAGTCCCACGAGCAGGGTTGAAGAATGCAGAGGTGTGGTTTACATAGGCACGTCAAAAAAGAGAACAATATCCCGCGAATCGTGCATACTGGGAGCCCGGGCGACCGTATCTTGATCGAAGATTCCACATCTCTTAGCGAGAAACCATAAAGAAAAACAGCAATAATGGAGAGCTCGTTTCGGACAACAAAAGGGTTGCTGTGAAGTGCAATATAAAGGTTGGGCCCAGTGGTTTTTTTTTAAATCATAGGTTATTTTGACACTGGCAGCTGTTTTCCGCTCGAAATCTTGACAGAAAGTCAGTATCGTATCTCCGCGGAACGAAATGAGTCGCTTTATGCTTGAACAATGTTGGGAAATACTGAAAATTATTTCCAAAGTGAGTGCTGTGTAGCCCAAACAGTGCGTTTGTTAAAAATCAGTTTTGGCCGAAATGAAGTGTGAGACTCAATTTACGAACATCAACTCGCCATCGATCTCAACAGCTCAATATTTCACGCACTAGCCTGAGGAGAATTCTGCACAAAGATTTCGGATTATTCGCTAACAAGGTCCAATTTACTCATCAATTTAAGGCGCGCCACCATCCGCTTCGATATCGCAGTTTGTGCCTTAGTGCAGCTTGAATTGGAAAACGATTTTGGGCGAAAAATCATCTTTTCTGACGTGGCGCATTTTCATCTCTGCGGCTACGTTAACAAACAAAATTTGAAATTGGCTCGGAAAACCCGCACGTTATTGTCGAGAAGCTAATGCATCCACAGAGAGTGAAAGTTTGTTGCGGATTGTGGAGTGATGGCATCGTTGGGCCATTTTTCTTCGAAAATAAGGCTGGGAACAACGTTTTGGTCAACGGTGGGCGTAACAGAATCACGCTTATCGACTTTTTTTGTTACTGAAATTGAAGACATGGATTTGGACGACCTCTGGTTCATACACAATGGCGCGCCATGCCACACAGCCCATGCCACAATCGATCTTTTCCGGATCAAATTTCCAAATCATGTTAGCAGCCATCTTGGCGATATCAATTGGCCACCTCGGAGCTGCGATTTGAACCCTTTAGACGTTTTTTTGTGGGAAACCCTGAAGGACCGATGTTATGGCAATAATCCGGAAACGATTCAAGCGCTTAAGGTCAATATTATCCAAGCAATCCGTGAGCTACAGCCCGAAACCATCAACAAGGTCTTCGAAAATTGACAAAATGCGCTACTTCGAAGGCAGCCGAGGCAGCCACTTGAACGACTTTGTACTTCATAATTAATAGGAATGCTTGTTCTTACTAATGAAGCCATAATACATGGAAAAAATCAAATTTTGTTCAATTTATTGCATTTATAAAAAAAAAACTTATATTTGGCCCACTCTTTAAAAGGTGTCTCATAGTTCATGCAAAATGTAATTTTGATAGAAAAAACTGATTTTTAATTAAATTTTGTATTGATTCATAGAGTACATATACAGATTCGGGTTATGTATGGAGTAGCACGTCGGATAAATAGGCTTTGCTGGCAAGTATGTACTCTGTTATTGAAATTTTCTATGACCGTTTCGCATAAATGTGGCTGAATTTCATCAATACATCTCCCGATTTCCTCTTTCAAGGCGATGGTGGTCGTGGGCTTGTTTGCCTAGACTTCTGAACACCAAAGAAAAAAGTCAAATGGCAAGGTCTGGATGGCCAATTCTGATCGCAAGAACGGCCGATTACACGATTATGAAATGACTCATGCTGTAATTGAATTGTTTCTCTGGCTGTATGGCATGTGGCACCGTCTTCTTGAAACCACATGTTAGTCACAACCATATCTTGTAATTTAGGCATTAAAAACTGTGTCATCATGTCACAATAACGAACACCATGCCTGACGAGCCACATTTTCGAAGAAGAATGTTCCGATAATGCCTCCAGCTCAAAATCCGCACCAGACAGTCACGCATTTGTTTCTCAACAATTACTCGTGGATTTTCTGAATCCCTAATGCGACAATTTCGACGACTAACGAAGCCATCAAGATGGAAATGAGCTTCATCACTGAAGATGATTTTGATTTTGTTCGAAAAATCAGCATCGACTTGTTGTTGTTCCAAAATCCATTCAACGAACTCTCTTCGCACTGCATGGTTATTAGTATTCAGTTCTTGAGTCAATTGAACTTTCTAAGCATTAAGTTTCAAGTCTTTCGTGATCATTCTGTTAGCTGTCACATTGTAAACTTTTTTTTCCGTTGGCATCACGGTACTATTAAATGGCGCGAAATTCAAATTTTTCGTGAATTATGGGACACCCTTATGAGTACATGAAGAGCAAGCAGTAATGGAAAATTGTGTTTTCCACATAGTAAAAATTCTGGTAGAACTGCCAACAATCGAAAGACATCTGCTTAAGAGTAGTGCACTCAAGGCCGCAGAAGTCGACCTAACGTCATCGGAATTAATAAAATATTCGTATGTTGGAGAGGAATTAACAGGACAGTTACATGGGCTCACCACAACAACATGGAACGATGAAACTATGCGCGAGGGATGGTAACTCGATTATCTTTCCCCTGACCGAACAAAATGTAACAATTACTGAGGAATACCGCTGCTATCAAGTTGATCCAAGGCACTGCGAAATATTATCTTTAAGAGACTGACACCATATGCTCAGGAAATAATCGGTATCTTCTAATGTGGCTTCAGGAGAAACCGCTCGACGAGAACGAGATTTTAGCTATACGACAGTTTCTAGAAAAAATCAGTATTCCAAAAAACAGCCCACCAACTATGGCATTCATAGATTCTAAAAAGGTTTATGACTCCGATCCAAAATATGCTCATGTAATTTGGAAATCCCCACAACACAAAACAAGACAAAACAAATTCTGTAAACCACAAGGACCTGTCGCATGAAAAAGATTTTTTCCCACTTGTCTAAGAGAAAATCATTCTTTGACTTGGGGATTCCGCAGAAAGATTCAGCACATATGTACCTTTCGCTGGGACGTTTCGTAGCGAGTTGGTCGGCGGCTTCATTGCCTTGTTTTTATTTCTTTTGCCTAGATCTTGCAGGGGACCCTGGCATTCCTTGCCGGATTTTAGTTCTTACAATACGAGCCCAAAAGCTCTGAGCGCTGCCTGACTGTCTGAAAGTATATTGATGGTTATACCTCTTATGCCAGTCTATAAGTTTAGGACGTATAGTTGGGCTTGGAAGACACTAGGACTGGTTCCCAGAGATCACTACTCGTACCTCAAATCCTTTGCCATTGAAACTGTGGTAATCATATCCAGGTCAGGAAGATTTTGTTGGATTGACATGTGACCCAATGGTCTACATGGGCGGTCCATATAGCAAGCTTTTTAATAAAAAAAAGTGTGTTGGAGTGATTCCGATCAATAAATTCAATCAATGGCGCCTGTAATGCTGAGACTTGCTAACCTCTGAAGGAATTGAAGTTTAACTGTTATAGTTTTCTCTTCAACTTTTGTCCACCATACAACAGACGCATAAGTGATGATAGGTCATCACTATCACGGTATATAACCAGTGGATTACCTTAGGTTTCAATCCCCAAGTTTTATCGTAGGTGCGCCGACAGGCCCAGAGTGCCTTAGGTCCCTTTGCAATTGGCTTTTGATTTTGGAATTCCAGTTAAGTGTTCGACCAAGGTCAATACCTAGATATTTGACTTCTTCTGTAAATTCAATGTTTGTACCGCTTACGGAGACGGAGCAAGGTTGTATTATTTGGGTTGTCTTCTTCTTCTTCTTCTTCTTTTCCTTTTTTCCGGCGTTGTTATGGTCAGAAGTGTAGGACCATAACCTTCCCACTTAACTGCATTCCTACTGGTCCGCTTGTGGGGTCCGCCGGTTTGACCTCAGAAAGTAGCGGCAGGCTTCCCGGTTTGGGATTACTTCATCGCTGAGGCCAATCAAATGCTGGTGTTTTTGCATCAATTGTTTTGGCCTGCCGTTTTTTTTTTTTTTTTTGTGACACGGGCATGCTCCAGATTTTTTTTGTTTGATCTTACTCTTACAACACCGGTGATCTCCAGTCGTGTCAGCCCACTGATTTGCATGTATACTTGTGGGGCAGTTTATTGGTGGTATATGTGTCCCTAGGCTCACCTTGGTGTTTTCAAAATTGCCTAGATGTGATTTCTGTTTACCTTTGTTTTAGTCGCCTTTTACGACAAGCGAGAGGTATCGCTGCAGGGATATTCTTAACCCGTCCCTGCACGGAACATTTTTTATTATTTGGGTTGTCTTATTTGGGTTTATCGATAAACTTTCTCTGCTACACCATTCAGAGATAAATTGAAGCGCAGGTTGCATGCGAGGTAGAAATTTCGATTTTACCTGTAACAATAACTACAAGGTCATCGGCGTATCCGACTACTTCATAACCGAGGTTGGTTAACTTGTAGAGTAGGTCGTCGATGACGAGAGATGTGGTGACTCCACCTTGTGGACATCCTTTAGCTGCCGATACTGTCACAGAAATCTCTCCGTCTCTCAAGCATCGCTCTAACCCAATGGTTATATTGTGAAAGGCAAAAATTGGGATTCATTTTGTCAGCCCGATTGGCTCTACAGTAGGTTAACTGTTATATGAGGCATATTACAGGCCAAGGCAAAAAAATATAAATAAAAGCGTGAATGAACTCAAGTAAGCGTAAATGAGGCAAGGAGGATCCCTTTGCAAGTTCTATTCGATGTCGGTGGAATAGGCTAGATCCTCTGTTGGACATTGGCTTATGTTTTGAAAGCATTCTTAAGGGTAGAGCTTTTTGTCTGATTCGGCCTCGGACAACATATTGGGCGCAGATAAGCGCCTTCAATTCTCCTTGTTCACCAAGCCCCGCTTATCCAATTCCGGCAGTATGAAATCATTTATCATGGCTTTGTAATATTCGCCGGCGTCCTCAAAAAAATACGGCCCAATTACTTCTCCCGCGTGAACACCGCACCACACAGAGGCTTTGAGTGTATGTAATGGTCCTTCGCTTAAATGAAAATGCGCGTCGTCGCTCATGATGATTTGATTCGACACAAAATTCATACGCAACTGACAATCGACGGGCATTAACTAACGCACTGTTTGCACTTTGTACAACAAGTCTTTCACGCTGAGATCAGATGCGATCTGTGGCCTCTCGGTGCACCAAGATAAGTTTCTTCAAAATATTGATCATCCCGTTCTTCCTTATAGCGCATAGCCTTATCGAAAGGGGTGAGGTGGCCCTTCTTCATTTCGAGAGGAAAATTATTTGGTGCTGTTTGTCTTGACGGAGAGTAATGAAATGATGACTTATGATCATGCCAGCTGAAGAGACTTTTTAATTGAGGCCCAGCTTCACCCCGAACTGTAACGCCACCTAAGTGAGTAAGTGATGATCAGATTCACTTGGATAATAACCGGTCCTTTGAAATTTGTACATGGCTCATGGGATTCTGATCGCTGCCGTTGAGAAAGTCGATAACCAATTGATCTAGGTATTGAAATCGTAGGTTCTCTGACTACCGGACACTACCGGACCCCGAGCCACTTAGAGATAAAAGTCCTTTTCCGTAAAGAAAAGAGGAATAAGAACCTAAACCTGGTTGGTTCGAAGAACAATTTCAAAACAACTTCGTTTGCCTTTTATATATGTATGTATACGACAAACTTATTTGCTTATCGAAGGCAAATTCGTGTGAAAAAAAAAACGATCATATGACACGAAATGACTTCCCGTTGAACTGCCTTGCCACGCGGTTAAACCATTTGACCTTCGGATACGCCTCAACGGGATGTTAGATAATTAAGTCCTACAACCTACGTACAATTATTTACCTACCTGGCCATTGTACGTTTATTTATTTTTGAATTTCGTGTGAACATTTTCAATATCTGCGTAAACAGCTGCAGTTTATTTAAATTTTGAACAGACGTACAACGAGTGAATAAACAAATCGTCGACTCCCTTTCTCGTAATGAATCGAGATACACTGCCAACGCGCGAATGCTTGTATCTTATCTTATGTCTCGGCTCTCATGTATTCTATTAGCCTAGAAATGATATTTTTAGATTCCAAGGTCTAAGGATACATTCTCGGGCACGTTTCTTTTATTGCTTTTTTATGGCATTCCGACTGAGTTGGATATTATGAAGGGATCCCAGAAGGCAGTCAATTATAGAAAGGGCTTACGTAGAAGAGTGCTTAAATCTTATAGAATCTCTTAAACAAGCTCGTGTGCTACATATTCCTTCCCACCAATGCACTTTCCGGCGATTTAATTTCCCATAACGAAGACAAAGCAACAACAAAAAACAATTCATAATTGCCGGCTTACACTGACAGGATTCGTATAACGAAATTCCGATTCACTTGAGTGATTCGGCATATAACTCAAGTTGATGTTCGCAACGTAGGGGTCGGTGCGCTCTGCGTGCCATTTTGCTGCGTAAATTGGTACAATTTGGTGTTAACGTGTATTCCTCAGAACTGAGACGAAACGTCTGTTGCTTCCCTCCACTCATTCCCTTGCTCATCGTGCGTCAGAATCCTTAAAGTCTCAGTTTTTTTTTTTGTTAGTGTACACGTCGGGATTGTCGTCTCATAAATCCTTTTGTATACCACTGAGGTGGAAACATACGCCACATGCCGAGGTGAGTCCATATGTAACAGCCGAAATTGTTCAAAGATGTACCCAAGTGATGGAAGGATCAGGCGTAATGGTATGGAACTCTTATTAGTGGCACGAACTCGACAGCTGCTCCGACTGGTAGTTTGCGTTAAATACGTATTCGATAGGTAAAAAAGGAAACGTGCTTGTTCCATTGTTGCTAACAACGCTCGTATGTACGTGTGGAAGGGGTTGTTGTGATAGGGTGGAAGCTTCACTTCAAAGTGGCAAATTAATTTGGCTAAACATGTGTGCACAAACGGTAGGTGAGGTTAATCCGCTTGGCATTTCGGTACCACTCGGAGTGGTGTTCAATAGTGTTCAACAGGTTTAGCGTGATTAATTAAGGGTGCACATGAGGTCAGGCACGGTGAACAGTATCTTCTATTTTTAGCTTGATGCAAGTCTACAATGCGGTTTGGGTTATTTTTATCTTTTTAGAGTATTTAAAAAAAGTACGTTTACCTTGGAAAATGGACTACATATTTGGATCAAGGCCGACATTTTACCCCGATATAGAGGCTGTTACAGTGCTTGCCATAGCACAGGTTATGATGAAGTTGAGAAATATTTTTTTGAGACCTGTACAAGTGTCTTTTATTGACAGAGTCCTTGAACTCTGTTTCAATGGAACAAATATTATGATTGTTCCCCACTATACAAGAGCTTGTTGAGTCGAGGTTTGGGAATACTAAAGAAAACATCGGCACCTAAGTATGTGTCAGAGAAATAGGTAAGAGGTTTCGTTGCAGATGATACTGGATTTGGATTTTTAAGAACATAGTGGTTGTCCTTGAAGTATTTTGATTTCATGTTATGTGAGCTTAACGCTGTTTTGGGGTTGGTAGTGGTGTGTAATGGGTTTTTCAATATCTTTGTCCGAACTTTGATATTTTATTGCTCTGACGTTTCAAGTGGCCACACTGTCATTCCTGGATGTTAGTGTTCTGCTATAGCCATCACTTTACGACTCATTCAACAACGCGTCAAATTTTATTATACAAATTCGTTTTCTGTTCGCAAAATTTTTGGCGAGCTCCGACATATTTACAATCGAAATGATTGTCTAACAATTCAATTAACTATCGCAAAATTCGGGGAAAGCGGTTGGTCGTGGTGCAATGGTAATAATCACCGACTGTTGAGCCGAAGGTCTGTAGTTCAAGCCCTTCCATAGTCAAGAACAATTCCTATACGGAAAAATTGTGCAACAACGTAAGTTGTGAATGAGAGACGATCAAAAAGTGCTGACGAAGGCATAACACTTGCAGCACAAGATCGCTTCAAAATTCATACTCTGTGTGTGCACTTCCAATATAACACCTCAATAACATTGAAAACAAAAGAATTGCTGTGAACTACACACAACGCAAATTCAGTCGAATCTCTCAAATTCTATCTAGGACAACCATCCCCAGAGAGTAGTGACCGAACATCTTCGACACAAACCATCTGGACCCCGTCCAGGGTGTGTGACAAACACCATTAGAGCGTACACTCTTGAACCTGCACGAATTATGCAGAAGAAGTTGGCCTTCCAGCGGCCTGAACTTGGCGAATTTTGAGAAAATATTTGGGCAAGCACAGAGTCCAATTGATACAAGAGCTGAAGCTCGTGAACAAATAAAACTATCGTGTTTATGAAGACTATGCAGAGCAGTATCAAGAGACTGCATTGCATTCGTCGAAATTTTCCTTGGGGTATATCCTTTTAGGGTCCAGTATGGGCTCTTTCGTCATAAAGCCGAAAGAAATGGTGATTCTCCTCTTCATCCAAAATGAGTGGCGGTTTGGTGTGGCTTTGGACTGACGGTGTTTTTGGTCGGTTTTTGGTAGTAAGTATAGACATTACAGTAATGGACTGGCTCACGTCTTTTTTTGCCTGCAATTAATGGACATTAGCAAGACTGATGGCCGAGCAGAATGGCCCCAAATACTTTATTGTAGCTCCAAAACGTGACGAATTTCCTCGAGATGGGGACTTCAATGGGACACTGAGATCGGGCATTTATCAGACTTTTGGTTTTCACCTTTGTTAGAAATTAATCATGCACTAAAAAAGAACTGTTATCAGCGCAATTATGGGTAAATGTTAACAAAGGAATTAATATTTGTAGGCATGATCGAGGCGGACAATTGGCAAATGTGAGTTTTCCTTAACTCCAAGCCTGTTCTTTAGATTGAAATAAAAATAGACCACCTTCCACAAAAAATGCCCGTTTTTGGTATAAAAGTGTGTCTCTTGGAGTGAGCCAACAGCTGCTATGGAAGTTTTCGTTAAATTTAACACATATTTTCCATGAAGTCAATGTTGATCTTCTTTGGTTAATCAAGCTCGATCTATGCCAAATATAAATGAAACACAACCGCATTTTGGTGACCACCAGGACCTCTGTTGGAAACTATCATCGGCCAAATTACCTAAAACCTTTTGAAGAATAAGTACATAGGTTAATGGCTACAATTTTAGTTAATATGTTATGTTTAAGGTCGTGAATCATCGGGCTATTGGCATAACCTCACGCGTCATATAAGCCCATAGGAAGAAGTTTAAAGCTGTCAAATCTCTTAACGAAATAATGTGATCTTCAAATTTCGTGGTTCAAAAATTGATTTGTTTAAGGTTAATGTTAGCGGAGAGCCATCCTAGTGTAGAAAAAATAATCGATAAACATAATATAGTGGTCAAACTCTGCACTCACTGTAACTGACTCTTCAGCTTAATCGGAATATTTCGGGTCAATAAGACAGCCTATCCATAACCCACACAATAGATTTCCCCACCGTCCTATGCCAATTGATCGAACACTAAAACCACTCGCCTTAAAGAGACTGGAACAACAAGTGACAGAAAAGGTGCCGAGAGGCCTAGTTCCAATAAGAATATCGCCTCTGTGGATGAGCCGCTTAACCATTACAAGTTGGACTCAACAGCGCATTTTGGAGGAAGACTCGAAGATGATGTCAGAGCACGATGGAGTGCAGGCAGTCCATCAGAGACTGCTTGCAGAGCGTCGATCGCGTCTAAACTAGACTTACGTGCTCCTGAAACTCGACGACGAAGTGGACGATTCTTGGTCGAAATTCGTCATAAGCGATGAGACCCATTTCCATCTGGACGGATTCGTAAACCAACAAAGTTCGCGCTTCTGGGGTACTGAGAATCCATAAATCATTCACGAAGTGCCTTTACATCTACCTTAAGTCACTGCATGATGCGATCTTCGCTTATTAGAGGACCATGTGGACCAGATGAACATGGTTACTGTGATCGGTAAGCCAAACAGATTGCCGAAAATCGATGAATTGGAATTGGAGAACATGTGGTTCCAACAAGACATACAGCCTTGGCCAAAAGTATTAGGCACCCTTCACTGCATTAACCCGTTATTACACTGTAAAAGTGTATTGGTGACCTTCCTTAAAAAATAAAATTCGTTTTCAATCTCACATAATGTTGACATAATCCGTAATATTCACAGGAATAACTCCCGAGAAATGTTTTGACAGCAAAGAGAAAAAGAGAAGGGTGCCTAATACATTTGGCCAAGGCTGTACATACAACTAGCGAGATAATAGGCATGTGAAAGGACGCATTCCCTGGGTGCCTAATGTTTTGTTTTATCTATTTGCACTGGTTGTCAAGATCGCGCGAAGCACCTTGGAAGCACCAAGGTGGTCATCTACATATGTATGTATGTAGGTTACGCCACTTGACTAATATCATCTTCAAAAAGTTATCGAAAAACCTTAAAGATCGAAATAAAGATCAATAAAAGGAAATTATGTCGTTGATTTTAAAGATATAGCAACACAACATCGAGTAAGTGCTCGTGGGCCACCCTGTGTTTCCGCCGCACTTCCTCTCCACTTGCATCTTACATCTGGTATCCTGTGCCCGTGTTAGCATCTCAATTATCGATAACATTTATAGCTGGTTGGGAATATGTATATACATATCTGTGCTGGATCCATCTGGTGATTTCTGAAACAGTTCCAAGGAATACTTGGCTGCCAACTGACTGCCGGATTTAATCCCAGTTAAATTATTTTTGGCTTGCCTGGAAGATAGTATGTTTTCTACATACGAGGATTCCTTGAATTTCAACTGAAGGATGTTATTAAACTATACGAGCATTTGGTTAATTGGCCTTCGAAGATGGTAATAGACACAAGGATACCCAGGAGATAAATAGACGAATTAGCTGTAATCCACTCCAATCCAGACCACGATACAGTTCATGTTTGCTTCATCATCTTCATGTAATAATACTTACGGATGAGGGAACAAACTTGAACATCATTGATGCCCATCTAATCCAAAGAAGATTTCACCCGGCAATGACGTGCATACAAAAGAGTACTCAACTTCTTTCAATGACTTGGTAAGTTCCCCGAATCGATGTCTTCCTTCAATAGGAAAGTATCCTCTCGAACATGGCTTTTTATCTGTTCATCTTTGCGAGGAAAACGTTGTGGTTTGAGTACCGAGCATTCAGGAAGAGTTCCTTTTTGAAAGAGCCATCGGCTATTGAGTTTAGATTTGCTCGACCACAACTTTTCTCAAAATTTGTGTTATGATTTGATGGAAGAGATTGGAAAAGAGGTTTTCCGTATCACGGACTAAAGTTGCAGGAAGAAGGAAAGGAGCAGAATTCTAAATTCAGTGTGGCTTTGAAGATAAATGGAAACTGTTGCGAGGCGAGTATCAGAACTCAATACACCCAATTCTCTTTTAAAACGAATCAAAAAGTCAACATTTTTCTCTTTTTACACGATTTTAAATATTCTCAGGAATCATTTATAATTTTTTTTATGTTCTATGAATTTCTTATATTTTATGAATATTTGAGTCGGAATCCCCGAATTATACACAAAGTAAAGACGTAATTAGTTTTTGTACGCCATTCATTGTGATTTTGAAAATTGAAAAGAAAAGACGTTTAGTTACCGGGGATGTTGAAAAAGTTTACTTATACTTATAACTTATAATTAAGAAAGTGCTCGTATAAATTTATTAATCCAACAACAGGTAGGTTTTAAGTAATTTCCAAATTATTGCATTGGATTTTATTTTTTATTGTATTTAAGTAGGCCCTACACAATGTCATATAAATCACCTCTAGTAATTAAGAAGAAGAAAGCGATCAGTTTAGATAGTAAAACTAAAATTTTAGATGTACTTGCAACAGGACAAGGTGCAACTTGACATTTTGGTATTCATGAGGCTACTAAAGGGTGTTTTTTATAGAGGTATAGAACTTTGAAGTGGAATAAAACAAAGATGATTTCTTGAAATTGACATGCAATTTACCATATTCGAAAGATAATCTTCTAACATTATAATTTAAATATAATTTCTGGCATATGACCGCCTAAAATAAGATTGCCGTTGATCCCAATTTTCATAAGCGAATTTTGTTTAGCGACGAAGCTCACTTTTGGTTGAATGGATACGTAAATAAACAAAACTGCCGTATTTGGAGTGATGATGCAAGCGTTTGTTGATGCACCGTTACATCCACAAAAACTGACTTCGGTGTGCTTTATGGGTTGGTCCGTACGTGTTTAAAAACGATGCTAACAAAACGTTAAATTATGGTGACCGCTATAGAGCTATGATTACTGACTTTATCGTTCATCAATTGAACAACCATGATGTGCAGGAGCTGTGGTTTCAACAAGACGGCGCAACATGTCACACAGCTCGTGCCACAATTGATTTATTGAAGGAAACGTTTGGTAACCGCATAATTTCACGTTACGGACCCGTTAATTAGCCTCCAAGATCGTGCGATTTAACGCCGCTTGACTATTTTCTGTGGGGATATGTGAAGTCGCTAGCCTACGCCGATAAACACGAAACGATTGACCACTTGGAGGACAACATTCGCCGCGTTATTGCCGATATGCGGCCAAAAAAAATGTTGGAAAAAATCATCGGAAATCGGACCTCCAGATTAGACTACGTCCGCGCAGGCCGTGGCGGACATATTAAATTATTATTATATTTAAATTATAATGTCATACTCGTGCAGGGACGGGTAAAGAATATCCCTGCAGCGATACCTATCGCTTGTCGTAAAAGGCGACTAAACAAAGGTAAACAAAACTCACATCTAAGCAATTTAGAAAACACCAAGGTGAGCCTAGGGACACATATACCACCATTAAACTGCCCCACAAGTGTGCATGCAAATCAGTGGGTTGACACGACTGGAGATCACCGGTGTTGTAAGAGTAAGATCAATAAAAAAAAAAAAAAAAAAATCTGGAGCATGCCCGTGTCAAAAAGGAAGGGAAGAATGAAAACGGTCAAACCGTAGCATTATGGAAAAGAACGCTAAAAGGAAAAACACTACACCGCCAGGCACTACTAATGGTCGTGATCCTGGGACGAGCAGCAATGCTCGGGTCAGAGCTATATGATTTCCGGGGGATAGCAAAGTAATGCAACGGCGTAAGCCACATTTAAGAGTCGCGAGTTGGAACGTTGGAAGTATGAGTGGGCGCAGCTATGAGCTTGAAGAAATGATGGTTAGAAGGCGAGTAGACATCCTGTGCGTACAAGAGACGAAATGGCGAAACACCGGTAATCGGGCACGTTTCTTGGACGTTAAAACAAAAGCCTACAAGATGTTTTACTATGGATTGGAACAAGGAAAAAACGGAATCGCCATCATCCTTGCGGCAGAGTTACTTGGCAACGTCTTAACCATTTCAAAGTCCAGTGACCGTTTGATGGCTCTCAAATTGGTGATGCATGGTGAGGTGTGGAACATCGTAAGCGCATATGCCCCTCAAGTAGGATGCGAACAAAAAGAAAAAAATTGCATTCTGACTAGATTTCCACAACCTTGTCAAAATCATCCCAAAGGAAGAGCTTTTGTTTGTTGGGGGAGATTTAAACGGACATGTCGGGAAGACAAGCGAAGACTAGGAACTCTTCAGGTGAAGATATCCTAAACATGTGCAAGTCGTACGGTCTTATAGTGCTAAATACCATGTTCGTCAAACAAAGCCGGCACCTGATCACTTATAGCAGCGGCGGAAATGAAACTCAAATAGACTATCATTTGGTATCCAGTTTCATGAAGCCATGAGCTAAAGATTGCAAAGTGATCCTGGGAGACGCGATCGCCCCTCAATACCGTCTCCTCCTGACTGAATTTTTTATGGATGCGAGAAAGAAGTCAAAGCAGTAAACGAAGGTGTCTGAGAGAATCAAGTGGTATAAGCTGGATAAAGGAAAAGGCGAAGCTTTTATTACCATCATGGAAAACTACCTCTCTTCCATTATCGATGAGGTCGGTAATGAGGAGTGCAGAGCACAAGACATGTGGGATTCCCTACAACAATCTGGCCTGGAGAAAGCCAAATCACTGCTCGGAACATCTAAAGGCCCCTGCCAACACGCAAAAGAAACCTGGTGGTGGACAGACGAAGCCAAAGCAGTGATACACGAAAAGAAAATGGCTTTCCAAGCTTGGTCAAAGTTCTCTTCTACTAATAGAGAGGAAAAAGCTCGCCGTGAAAAGGTATATAGATGTTGCAAAGGTATCGCGAAGAAAAAATGCGCCGAATTCAAAGCGAAAAGCATGGAAGGCCTCTATCAGGAGTTGGAAGAAATATCGTCTTCCGCGTCTGACAGGAACCAGGCTACCCAGGAGCTTCAACAAAGAAAGTTGAACAAAAGAGCAAATATCTTCAAGATAGCCGCCGAGAAAAGAAGAAATGCTCAGGAGATTCGTTTCCCAAAGTTTATTAACAATGCTGAAGGCCAACTCCTTGTGGAAGACGAAAAAATTCTCCACAGATGGCGACAGTATTGCGAGGAACTTCTGAACGAACAGTTTCCCCGAGTGTACGTTCCAAGAGCTGCCCCGAATTATGCCGAAATATCCGACATCACAGTCGAAGAAGTTCGGTACGCGGCTAAAAATTCCAAGAAAAGAAAAGCTGTTGGGCCGGACGGACGACCGACTCAGTTGGTATTGCCATGTTCAAAAGAGATATCCTTTGAACCCCGTCCAAAAGGCGTTATCAATCAACGTTCTAATTTCAACACGCAAAAAAGGCAGGCCAAAAAACAATTGGTGCAAACAAATGACTCCTTCTTATTCCTGCATATCAAGAAAATTGCGTGGCCAACGTTTTTCAGCGCCTGAAGAAACCGTTGATTTAAAACCCATCTTTTGGAGGTACCTCAATCGGAGTGGAAAAAGTGTTACGAAAATTGGTTTGAGCGTATGCTCGATCGAATCGAATACACAAAAGTTTATGGATCATCACGGCGAAAAACAATAAAGACATTTTTGATAATAACTTACTGCCTTTTCATTATTAGGCTCAAAATATAAATAGCAACCCTCGTATAATACGTCTGACACGTGAATGCCATTACGACATAGGAGCCAGTGATTGCCTTCTATCTAATGGCATAAGTTGGGCAATGACAATTTAAAATGTGATGAATCACCTTGTAGTAAGTATAAAACGACGTATGAAAACATTCGTCTCTCTTTCACCTATCTCCATAATAAACTCGGTCTGCTATGAAGGTAAAACGAAAACTGCGGTAATGTCCTCCATTCAACAGGAAGATCTCGCTGCTGACTTTGCCAGCATCAAGTGCCTCTTTATTGGTATCACGAGTTCTTCAATATCCGCCCCCAAAAAGTATCAAACGATCTAGATACCTTTCGTCAATATACATATCCACTCAAAATAATATCCCACCTCCAGCGTAGCAGAGCCGACCGCGACAGATATTTTCGCCCCTAATTTCCATTCTCTTCCTGCCCATCATGCTAATCTGCCTCTCACCTGCTATCAGCAAAATGTAAGACCCACTCAAAAACCCAAGCAGTCGTTCAACAAACTCATGCTTTACCATTCAAAATCTTCCCTCTGACTGAAACCAACTTGATCACTAGCATAAATAGCCAAGAATTGTTCCCATCAAATTCTAACGTTTACCGCGACGACGATCCCAACCGACCTACCGATAGCTGCCCTTGTCGTGGCCTTTTGATAGCCATCCTTAACTCAATCGACTCATTCCTTATTGAAATATCCTCTTCCCCATATCTTGACATCGTTTCAATCAATATTGTACAGGGTAGACAGCTAGACCTGATTTTCACAACAGACCCCCTTAGTTCCTGTCTCACTTTGTCCCCTTTCCTTATCAACCATCGACAACTACCACCCCCCCTTCTTCTCTCATTTTTTGACGACTCTCCACCACTGAATACCTCCCCACCGCTTAAGTCCTACAATTTCCATAAAACAAATTTCAACCTAATCAATGAGTACCTCAATAACGCCTCCTTCAATTTTGACAATCTTACGACGCCGTACCCATTTTCTACGTTCCCCTTTCCCGATCCAAACAATTTATCTACCTCCCATCCTCGGTGCTCCGTTCACTAAGAAACACAAGAAACAAACTGTGTGCAATCTTCCTTCGTATTGATTCCCAAATGACTTTCCGAACTACATTGGTATTTATCTGCAATTCACCGAGCTGCATAAGTCGCTCTATGAACGCCATTCAATCGAAACGCAAGCCAATCATATTTACGACCCTAAGTCCTTCTTTCAGTTTGTTAACTACGAAAGGAGATCCGATAGCTACCCAACTTCACTCTCCTTCTATTGCGAAACCTCAATTGATCCCAAAACTATCGCCAACTTTTTCAAACAAACTCTTCTCTGATGACTCCTTTGTACCGGACATTACTTACTTCGATTACTTATCCAATTTCTCCCTTGCACCATTTCTCCCACGTATTATTGACCCCCATTCCACTGCAAGTCTCTAATCTACTCTAAACAACTTGGCTGCCTCAAATGCAGGTCTGCAACCACAAACCTTGTCGAATTTGCGTCCTTCACAGTCTCAGCATTAGAGAATGGAAATGAGGTTGACGTCATTTCAACTGATTTCAGTAAAACCTTCGACAAAATCTCCCACAAACTAATACTCTTAAAAATGTCTTCCCTTGGCTTTGAACCCACTGCGTTGAAGTGGATATTTTCTTATTTAAAAAACCCGCTGCTACAATGTTCGTTTTAGATCTGCTATTTCCAACCTCTTCTTAGCTTCTTCCGGCGTTCCCCAAGGCAGCCACTTAGGTCCACTTCTTTTTATTCTTACCATTAACGACATTGAGTTTGCCATCAAACATTCCCACCTCGTACTGTACGCCGACGACACCAAGTTCTTCAAGATCATTTCCTCGCAACAAGATTCTTCCCTTATACAATCGGATCTCAACAACTTTTCCGTTTGGTGCTTCAAAATTTTTTTTGGAAATTGGCCAATCAGTCACCTGCTCACGAAAACGAATCAAACCTCCTCCTCGTCTCTACTTCCTCAACAATCAGCCCATCTTCTCCACTCAGGTTATCCGCGATGTTGGTATAATATGTAAAAGAGCTCAATTGTCGCGCACATATCGACGATATAATTCATAAAGCCGGCTCTGTGATCGGTTTTGCGAAGCATTGGTCTAAAGACTTCTCCAGTCCCTACGTGACTCTCGAATAAGCATCTCCAAGTCTTAATTCGAATATTAACTTCGATTTCAACCTCAGCCCTCCATGCCTAAAACTCCGTCTTCCCAATAGCCTTCCCTCCTTCCAGTCTTAATTTCTAAAGATCGCGCCTCCCTCACACGTTCTCATTAGTTAATCTGGTTAGATTAATTGAATTATGATCAATAAAAGAGGTGTTTGCCCCACGAAAATTAAAATTAAAATTAAATTAAAATATTGCCTGCGGAAAAGATGGATAAATTATTAAAATCGAAATTTCTGATGGATTCTGGTTTTTGGCTGGTGCTTTCATAACACAAACAACATCTCCATTGTGCAGGCGTGTCCAGCCAGCCATCATCGGTTGGCATGCCTTGAACATTTTGGTTGTCATGAAAAATGGTTTCTGGTATATTTTTTCTGTTCGCAAGTGTATTTCTAATATTTATCAGAAATGAATAGCGAGTCTTTTATGTTTTCTAATACATAACACTAACTTCCATCAGTCAGCAACAAAGTCAATTCACAAGACGTCTGCCCTAAGCCCATTCAATCAGCTGACACTTGTATCTTGTTGCGAAATCAATTCCAGATAAATCAACTTCATCCAGCTGCCAACCAGTTGCCTCTCTTCAATTAGTCTGTTAACCATAAAACATTTACAGCACCCCCAACCACCAACCAACACAACAGACACACTTAATAGAGGCATTCCCCAGTCGATTAATGAAAACCGCACTCTCCGTCCAGCGCTGTGTTCGGTGTATCTTCTGAAAAGAATAGACAAAGGCCTCCAGCAATTGGTTTAAGGAATGTTGTTCAAAATGTTCAAAACATTTTGTTTACACGCGTTTCGAATTAAAGCAACGGAACAATAACACTGAGAATGTAAACAAACACCGCATAGATACACGCACACCAATAGCGAACCGCGATTATCGCACTTTAGAAACTCGAGATATACGACGATGATGACGTTATGCTGAGGTATACAAGCACGTTGAGGCCCCCGAGTCAATTGCCCTTCTGATCAATATTCACTACTTACATTTGTGTGGTAAAACAACATCTTACTGCATCCACATTCAGATATTTGATGAAAGATAAATCGAAGACACTATAATGCATTTAAGGAAAATGGAAAACAGAAACGTGTTCACAAAACTCGCGCCGCAGACTACTCATATCTGTCATCGTTAACTGACTGATTGGTCGTTTGACAATCACACATTTGGGAGCTTTTCTTTACTCAAAATACCGATAAAGCGGAGCAGTCTTCGATACTATGCGGTTAAGAGACAACGCGACTATGTCTCGATTCGGTAGCCTGCAGTCTCTCCGCAGCCGGCATATCGCGCGAAACAGTGAACAATATGCCGATAAGCTTGGCGCTATTGTTGTCGCTCTTGGTGATTGTACCGCGTATTAGGTTAAGTATTGTAAGAAAAAGATACGAGTCATAAGGGGGGAGGGGGGCAGAGGTACTGTTTTTATTTATGGGAAAACGCGATTGTTGTGAGACTTTAAATAGACTGTCGTACGCGTCTGTGTAGGTATATTCAACCCCCTTTTTGGTCGTGAAAATGTGCATTCGAATTATGAAGGTTCGCTCAGTATACAGTTGCAAACGAACATTTTCAGACATGGTGGTGATTCCGAAAAAATAATTAACAATTTGACAGACTGATTTGTGGCAGTTTAATTTACCATTTCACCGTGATTATATGGAAAACTATAGGATTGAAATCAAAGTCAATTCATCACTGAGACGTTTGAGAAAGTGTTTTTTGGGTCTGGTGGATTCATTGTCAATCTGCTTTGACAAAAGACGTTACATCTCATAATTTTGAATAGTATGTGCACTTGCCACTAAACAGATTACGTCCACGTGTATCAGACATGACGGCGCGACATGCAGGTGTGAACTTGGACCTCAACCAACAAGCGTCTCCAGTCAGATCACCATCTCTTGCCAGCCGTCTCCAGTTACGCACATCAAGTTGGTTAAGGCCCTTCTCCACTCGGGTGCGCCATCTGATTCGAGGATGTCCCTTGTTACGTTCTCCCAGTAACTCGGATTCAAACACTCTTCGGGCCGGAGTTGTGTTGTCCATACGCTCTACATGACCCAGCCACCTTAAACGTTGTACCCGTAGACGCTTAACCAGGCACATGCTGCCGTATAGCTAGTATAGTTCATAATTGAATCTTCTCCTCCTTATGCCATCAACGCAAACGGAGTTAAAAATCGCATGCATAACTTTTCTCTCAAAAAGACCAAGAGCTTCCTCAACCGCTTTTAACTGCGTCCATGCTTCTGCACCATAGAACAGAACTGTGATGATTAGGGTATTATACAGCGTGCGCCATCTCATATGGGTCGATGTCAATGTCAAATAACTTCAACAATTCTCAACCGATTTTGGAAATTCAAAAACTTTTATTCAATTTAGACCTTTACAATTTATTTTGATTGATTTTTGAAAACAATATAAATTAAATGACCGTCTTTATTGCCGATGCAAAAATGGGCTCGTTTTCGCACATTCTCCATAACATATTCGAGCATTTCGGTCGAAATTTCTGCGATTTGTGCACGAATGTTTGTTTGAGCTGTTCTATTGTCTTCAGGGCGTTATCATACACCTTGCTTTTCAAATATCCTCAAAGAAAAAAGTCTGGAGGAGTCAAATCCGGCGATCTCCGAGGCCCATTTTTGACACCAATCTTCCAGGGAACTTCTTACGCAAAAGGTTCATTGTTTTGTTCGCAGTATGGCATGTCGCGCCGTCTTCTTGAAACCAAAAGTGAAATAAGCCCTTTTTGCGCATTTCTGGGACCACATAATGGGCCAACATCCACCAATATCGATCGCCATCCACTGTATCGCCAACTTTGAAGAAATACGGTCCAATGATGGTTTTAGCGCATACACCGGCCCAAACAGTAACTTTTTGATCATAAAGCGTCTCTTCGTGAATAATGTGAGGATTTTCGGAGCCCCAGAAGCGACAATTTTGTTTATTAACTGAGCCAGAGAGCCTAAAATGTGCCTCATCGGTCATCAAAATTTGCTGCCAGAACTCCGGCTCACCATTAATTATTGCAACGACATTTTGTGCGTATGCCAAGCGCCGTGGCTCATCTTGTGGCAAAATTCTTTGAGTTATCTGCACTTTGTATGGAAATAAATGAAGATCATCCTTTAAAATTCTCCGCAAAGTGGTCCCACTGATGCGTAACTGATGCGAACGTATGACAAACTTGGGTCTTCTTGAACACTGGCCTTCACAGACTGAATAGATGAGTTTGAACGCCACAGACGTGGCCTTGGTTGCTCACGAGGGCTTGCCACGGAACCAATTTGAAACAAATTCGAGGCCCAACGACAAATTGTATCTTTTTTGGGTGCAACACGATCACGATATTTTGCACGATACGCACGTTGAGTTAGCACAATTGAGCGTTCATTTTTAATGAACAGTGAAACTATTTCTGCGCGTTCTTTTGGTATGAAGCGATTCATGGTTAAAATTGTACTGAATTGGCGTTCTCAAAATGCTATGACATATGAAAATCGGTTGACAATTGTTGAAGTTATTCGGAGATAACATCGACCCATATGAGAGCGCACTCTGTATGAAGCCAACTTAGTCTTTCAAGAGAGGGTTATATTACACAATTGCCTCTTGAGCCCAAAGAAACAGCGATTGGCAAGAGTGATTCTGCGTTTGATCTCGGTACCGATGATGTTGTCCCTATTTATCGCGGAGCCGAGGTATACGAAGTCCTTGACGTCAATGTTGTGCGATGTTTTGCCCTCATTTACAGCTAGACACATTTTAGCCGCTTTCGCTTCAATGCCAGCAAACGCCTCATTGACGGCTCGCTGTGTTCGACCAATCACGTCAACATCTTCCGTGTATGCCAGCAGTTGAAGGGACTTTTGGAAAATCGTGCTTTTGGTGTTGACTTGTGAGCTTCGCACGATCTTCTCTTTAAAAAGTCACATGCCTTGCCTAAGCCCTTTTTTGACATTGAAGGTCTCGGTAATTTCGTTGCCGACCTTAATGGAGCAGCGAGAGTTATTCATCGTAATTCTACGTAGTCTGACGAGCTTGGTAGGGATGTCAAAACTAGACATGGCTTTGTATAGCTCATCTCTACGCACGCTATCAAATGCGGCTTTGAAATCGACGAAAGGGGTCTCCTTTCTTAAAGATCGGGCAAATGGCACTGAGATTCCACTCGTCGGGGATGCTTTCCTCCGACCATATCTTACGGATGAGTCGGTGCATGCGCCTAACCCGACAGCTGCTTTAAACAATCCAGCGGACCCATCGTCCGCTCCAGCAGTTTTGCTTGGGTTCAGCCTTGATATTGCTTTATTGACCCCGTCAAAGGAAGAAGAGACGGAATTCTTGTCTAACGTCGACCAAATTAAGTGGAAGATTCTGCCTGACAGCGGTATTTGGCTCTTCGTCGTTGGAAATAATTCTTCCAAATTCTCAGCATCGACTGCGAGTGTACTACGATTTGTCCATTTTCGTCCCGGCAGACTTCGAAACTCCATCTCGTCGACCGCGCGCTTCTCATGCTCCTTCTTTTTCTTTCTGAGAAGCCGATTCTCTTGCCTCCTTTTTGTGTTTGTAGAGCTCACGAACAGCTCTCGTTGTTTGATGCAGCATTGCCATGTAGGCGTCTGGTTTTGCTCTATCTGCACTCGTCGTCAAACCACGAGTTTTTTCCTGGGTGGTGTCGTAAAAGCCAGCATGTCAATGGCAGCTTCTTTAATAGCTTTTTGACAAGACTTCCATACTTCTTCTATTATTAGTACAGGCGGACTCGAACTTTCAGAGAGTTTTTGGAAAACCCGGTCACTGCAAAGTTCCTAGCAGTCGGTTGAAATTGAAGCTTTCCGACGTAAAATCGCAGTGTTCTTTCCGACCCTGTTGTTTTTCGATATCCGTGTTCTTACCTTGGCTACAACAAGAAAATGATCCAAATCGATGGTGGCTCTTCGAAAGATTCGGATATCAAGAATACTGGAGGTACATATGTCTGACGTCGATCGCAATGTGATCATTCTGGTTGACGGTTGAGTGATCAGGGGACTGCCAGGTCCTTTTATGGATGTTGCAGTGCGGGACTGCATATTTATTACTGTGTCGTAGTCCACGAGCCTGAATCCGTTTCCGAATGGGTTGTCGTGTAGGTGTGTTTTCCGATGACTCTAGCAAAAATGTCTTCTTTTCGCAGCTGTGCATAAAAATCTCCTCGAACGATTTAAAGCTTAAGAGTTTTTTCTTAAGTTTGTTTTCTCTCTCTATAGCAATCGGCGTAGTAAAAGTTACAGCGCACTTTCTGGATTGAAATAATGTCTGCATTGTAGCAGTGAAGGGCCTCCGCGAGTTCATCGGCTGCGCGTGGTCTGTTAAAGTATCTCACATTCCACGTGCAGAGATGTTATTCATTGTCCTTTTTTCGTTTGCTGGGGTCGTCAACAGCCTAGTTCTTGACCGAGGCTTATGGTTGCTTTTTTTTTTTTTACGTGGGGATTTGCCCTCACGCACAACTCCCAAATTGGAGGCCAAGCCTTTTTTTTATCTTCGAGTGGGGGGTCCGGGTAAATCCTGTGTCGGCAACCTCTCTGAGGCCTTAACCGCCGCCGTCGGCTCTACTATGAAGGGCTCATCTGCCGCCATCTCTTTTTCAGGTGACCCGACCCTAGAAGTCGCCTTTTAGACCTGGACTTCGAGATATATTCAAACAGCTCTAAAAGGAGTATTGTTTGCTTCCACTAACTGGAGCTGCAGACGCTGCTGTTGATGAATGAAGAGTTAAATCCTTTAACCGACTTACTCTTACACTACGCCCTCTCTCGTTTGCAGCCCCCAATGACTATCCACGGGGATCGGCCCCATCTTCAGTCGGAGGGACTAGACGCTCGAGTTTCACCACATGGAGGTGAAAGTAGGAGTTTGTCATGTCATAGTATTTGTACATATGGAATGAGACATTTCAGTAAGCTGGCGTAAGTCAACTTAATTATGCTTGGCCTTAAGGCTTTCATAAATATTGACCAGATGCTAGCGATTACGAGTAGCATGAGTTTGACCCTAAACAAGGATAATAGTCATTTGCGGAGCAATATGTTAGCTCTACTGGGCTCTGACTTTGTCTTGAATTGTGGAGCCCCACTTCAAAGTTCTAACCAGCTTGGCGCGTACTTGACGTGCGTAACGTTTAGGTCATACTTAAAGAGGATCTTTGATATTGGATCCGCTGAGGGAAGAATTGGAACGATATTCGGAAATAAAACGGACTTTGTGGATGACTTAAGATACAGGCTGAAAAAATAGCGCGAAACGATCACACTTATTAAGCATAGACCTGGATTACCAAGTTTTTGAGATCATAATGCAGATATAGCTGTTATCTCAGCAGCTGGTCGATTGCCTACGGAGGTCCTCTGCACAAAGATATGTAAAGAACGTCAAATGAAGTGAACCAAAAAAAATTGTACAGCAAATCATCACGCTTAAAACAGCATCTCCGGACTCAAGCTAAGAAATTGAAATTTAAAAAAATGCTTGCTGTATTTTTAGCTTTTAGATTGTACTCTGCCTCCGCCTGTACTCGAAGCGTCGAATTTCCTATGGAAGAAATGCACATTCGCCCTCTTACAGTTGCAAGAATACTTCAAGATCCTAATGTACAAATCCGCTGCCCTTGCAGGTCTTCACTCATACAAGGTGTGCTCTTTCACGCTGGCAAAACTACTGCTTAAGATTTTTCATCGGCCCTACTTTTCTGGTCTCTTCTCGTAAAACAGCATTTATCTAGCCTCTCCCTAAAAAGGGCGAATCTTTGACTTCCTCCACCTATTGATTTGTGTCATTAAAACGCTGATAAATCGCAAGCTTTTGAAATATCTTGGGTCACAAACACTTCTTGACGACATACTCGTATATCACCGAAAAAGGAACGCAAGATCGGCCGAGAACATCGCCGCGGTGAAAGAAATCGGACTGAAATCGCAGATTTCAATCTGAATTTTGCATCAGGACTTGGACCTACACCCGCACAAGTTTCAACTGACCCAAGAGCTCAAAGTTTATGACCAAAGATAACGCCGCTTATTCGCTGACTAGGCTTCGGAGTGTTGGGAAGAGGACCCCAATTTTGGTCGAAAATAAGCGAGGCGCTTTTTTGGATGAATGGAAGTGTTTACAAGCAAAATTGCCGTATATTGGAAGACACCAACCCACACGAGGTCCACCAGGTGACAATACATCCTCAAAAAGTTACCATTTGGTATGAATTTTGAAATATCTTGAATCATTACAGAACGGTAGTAACCAATTTTTTATGGCCCCAATGGAACCATATAGCCCTAGACGACATTTGATGCCACCAAGACGATGCTACAGGCAACACAGCGAACGCCATGATTGATATTCTGCATGAAAGATTTGAGAGTAAGTTTATCTCTCGCAAAGGTGACGTGAATTGGTCATGCAATTTGGCCCCGCTAGAATTTTTCTTGTGGCATACAGGAATTTTGTTAATACCTCATACACAGCTTGTTTTATTCCATTTCTAAGCCTACCCGCCCTTATTGAAAAACCATTTATTGGGTAACGACGAGCTATACAAAGTCTTGTTTGACATTGGTTTAATAATTTTGAGTAGCACCTATAAAAACTCCTTCCAAACCCTTGATGGATCTTTTCTTTTCCTAATATCTTACAATACACATTGACCAGCTCGAGTTTTTGAAAATGTTACTTGTGCATGTGTTACTACAATACAATCGTCTCAATGCATCGAAAAAAAGTCTTTTCAGCTAACGTCCTCGTTATTCATTCATTCCGGAAAAAATGCTTGATTTAAGAATTACGATAATAATTACGGAAAAAACCATGACTTCCAGGGAAGATGTCTCACAAAGCTGTTTGCTGAATATGGCATTGGCATTGATGGTGCTTGTCCAAAACTAATCAGAAAAAAAAAATCGCAGATATAACTCCATTCAGGGAATCCAAGCTGACAATGTAGCTGCAGACTGTGGCATTGGGCAAAGGGAAGCTTAACAAGGTTGTCAACATTGCTTCGAGGGATAGGTACTTTGGGACGAACATGAATGTCTTGGGATTCGCATCAATTTCGAAATATATCGTATTCACAAGCGGATTTCGGAGAACGATCGCGACGTATTCTTGGTTGTTTGTGCACGCTGCTCAGAATAAAGGGTCCATCGCAGGACACGAAGCAGCTCGACTTGTTGCTGGAAGAGAATTTATCGTGAGTTTCAATGTTTATTCCCTTTATGGGTTCATTTTACTTATCGTCATCGTTTCAGGCTAAAATAAAAAACTGATGGCTGACGTCATACGTTTAAAAATGGCCCTCACCCAAAAGAAGTACGATCTGTGCAATCAGAGATCATTGCAAGACTACTGGCACTTGCCAAAGAGATGGAAATAGTGAATCAAATATTCGAAAAGGTACGTAACTCGATTTTGTTGGGAAATTACCATCTTGGTTTGTAAACCGCTGTTCGTAAGATATCCACGCTGAAGGCAACGTACTCCTATGTTCATAATTTGGAAGAAATGAAAGGCAAAATGTCGTGAACAAGAGGCGAGTCATTTAAGGCGGTTTCAAAATCATCCAGAACATCCAACAACTTATTAAGGTTTTATTTCACTAAATATTCTTCCTTATTCAATAACGATTTTTGTATTCGATTTCCCTTTGCAGTGGTAGTTCCCAGTCATCAAGATCCGGATCCTCATTTAACATGGATGCATGGTTGCTATGCCAGTTGGATGCAACTTATTTAGGCACTTCTGGCGGGAGAACATCTGGCTTACTTGTAGGCGACTCAGTAGTATCGAAATTGTCCGTAACAGTCGCCTGTTATACTCAATCGGATAATACTATAATTCGCCAAGGCTTTTGTCGAACCGATGGCTTTAATTATATCTCAAAGAGCCGCTTCATATGATGAACGTAAAGCCAATCAACCAAAGTAATAGAACAACAAAGATCTTTACGTTGTGAACGAGCTGCGAGCCATCAGACATAGTCAGTTTTATTCGTCCCTAAAAAACCTATCGCCTAGACCGTCGCCAAAACACCTTCTCTCAGTAGTGCAATGTGAGGTGATATCCAAAAATACTTCCAAGAATGGAGAAAATCCAGTTGTCGTAACGAAAACAGAAAAGAACTCGCGGAAAAAAGCGATCCATAAACTGAAAAGCAGAAAAACTAAAAGAAATCAAATTTAACGAAAAAAGCAGAAGTGCTCCATTCGTTGTCCCTTGTAAGACTTTGGGCTTAGTAATTATATTTTTGTTCTGCCAGTTTAAGGGATGTCACAGCGAAATCTTTCCAAGTTGTTAATACTCCCGTGAAACTGAACGTTGTGTCCAACCTCCGTGTCGAAAATAATTCCGTCTTCAAGATTAATTATTCCAAAGTCGATCAATTCAGTTCAGAAGTTTACACTAAAGCCTTCGATAATAGCTAGCTCAAGTGCAACACCTCCGGTCAAAACCCCATCCTCAAGAACTGTAGTGGAATCCAAGAAGATTTTCCCAACTACAGCAACAGAAACAGTAACCGCGAGTAAAAGGATTACATTGTGGGAAAAAACATTAGAAACCGAACCTATCGTGAGTAAGAAACAATCTTTAGTAATAAAACCGAAAAACGTATCAATGATCTGAGCTTCGTTTGGAAAAGATACAGAGAAGTGTACTCTGCACTGATTGAAGACGCCGGACATGATCAATGCAACCAATGTTAACAGAAAAATCACAAACGATCTAGACGAAGATCTTCACACCATCGCCAAGCGACAAATCGTCATCAAGTATCATCACTCTAGATCCGCTACCACCACTGTCATCACGGTCACTAACGCCCCAGTACCGAACGCGGAGTTCCTCGCCCAGCGACATATCGGAGCATATACGGGCTTACGAGTTACGCAAATGAAGGATCATCCTGCGGGACTCATCCGAGTTCGTGATCCCCAAGTAGAAAAGGATTCTGTTTTCCATTGCCATTTGTTTTGTTTTTTTTTTCGAAAGGAATTCTAGAATTTAAGATGGTCAAACGTAAGACACCGTATTCAAGGGGTGTCCAAGACAAGTAAGTGAATTCGGATTAATTTGTCGGCAGGATCATCGTCTTGCGGCAGCATTTTTAACTTCTAAGGAACCTCGTCGATGTGGTCTTTGAATAGCTTTGGATAAAATAATGGCCCGAGTCATTATAACCAAGAGTCTACCCTCTAACTGCTAAGGGACTACAATAGCTTTGGATAAAATAATGGCCCGAGTCATTATAACCAAGAGTCTACCCTCTAACTGCTAAGGGACTACGCTTTTTAGGGTTTTATTTTCGGTTGAACAATTTTTTTTTACCCAACGTCCTGTGTCCCCTGGGTCTTAGGTTTCTCACCAAGCGTATCGACCAATCGACCATCGGGTGCGGTAGCTGAAAATATTTCCCAGCTCTAGTCAACTACCTAGTTACCGTGTATTTTTTTTTTTTTTTTTTTTTTCGTCTGATCTGTAGTGTGTTCCACGATCAGCCTGCTTTTGACTTGGTCTTCAAGCTAATTGCATTCCTTCTTCATATCTTAGCCTATCTAGCTAAGCGTCATTCCTTCTGGACACTTTGTTCTAAGAGTTTTGTCAACTGGCAGTATTGTTCACTAACTAGGAGGCTGAGTTAGTTTCTAGACTAAACACTTTGTTTTTGACCATGGGAGCTGCAAACATACATCGTCAGCGTAGTTCAAATATTTCCATGGAATTCAGTATCGGACGCTGTTTCAGAATTAATAAACAGCAGAAAAAGTGCCGATCGGTAAGCGATGCACCGCTCTATGATGATCCACTCAATTTGAAACGTAAAACGATTATGAAAAACTGAAGGAAATTAAGTGTGTTTTGTAGGAGGTTTGGTTTTTAAACTTATTTTGAAAACTATGGTTCGGTCGGCCAAACTTATCGTGAGCTACATCCATTTTACGGTCAGCATAATCATCCATCTGAACAATTTATTCGGAACACGATGAATAGTTTTCGCACCACGGTGGATAATTGCATCCCTAAACACGACAAACAGTGCGAAGAGAAGAAGTTTTTGCCGTTGTGGAGCGCAGTGTTGAGCAGAATCCAATGAGTCGATTCGGTATCGTGCACAACAATTGGAGCTATTCCCATCCACTTTACGGAAGACTTTACGGAAAGATCTTGGCTTAAGAGCTTATAAGATCCAGCTCATACAAGAGTTGAAACCGTATGACCATCCTCATTTTGAACGCAAAATTTTGTTCCCCATGAGACCCATTTTTGGTTAAATGGATATGTAAACATATAAATTGCCGTATTGTGTGAATCGCCCTTATAACCATTAAAATTCACTGTTTGGTGTGCTTTATGAGCTGATGGAATCATCGACCTATATTTCTTTAAGGACGATGCTGGCCAGGATGTTACCGTCAACGGAGAGCGCCTTAGAAACATAATTTCTGACTTCTTCGTTCCTCAGTTGAATGGCATTTACGTGACAGAACTTTGGTTTCAACAAGATAGCACAGCATACCACACGGTGAGCGACACCATCAATTTATTGCGGGGAACATTTGCTGAGCGCATAATTTCGGGTAATGGACCTGTGAACTGGCCTCCACGATCTTACAACTTTAGATTACTTTCTTTGGGAACAGTAAAGTCACCAGTCTATGCCGATAAGCCAGTGACGTTGAACGATTTGAAAATCAACATTCGCCGTGTTATTGCTGCCCCAGTTGCTCGATAAAATTGTCGAATATTGGACTCCATTATTACGCGTCATTCGAGCTAGCCGTGTCGTGCATTGGCCCGAAATTATATTTGAGCACTAATGGCATAAAATTATCTATTAAGTAAAGCTAACATCATAGACATTAAGATTAGCTTCAAGTGTTTTATTTCAATTTGAATTTGTATAGCTCTTATAAAACACCCTTTATAAGCAGAGGAATATTGTACATTAGATTAAAAATGTCAGACAAGAGCTCGTTTATGAAAATTTAGAAGACCGTCGAAAACGGTAGGAAAAAGCTCAGATCGATAGGCCTGGAGCTATTACCCTCGCAGTGCTTTTTGCGAATGATGATTACTGTGTGGCGAAAGAAAGGATAAGGAAGAGGTTAGCAGAGATGTGACATTTCTTAGTCTTGTCTTTCTAATTTTAAGGCTTGTCTGGTTTCCAGAATAAAATAATATGGTAACTAAATTGTCTTGCCCACACCCCTAAAGTCTTTATATCAAAGAAACTTCAGATCCAGTTGTGTCTGGGATTGTCGTTGCCAGAAAGAATGTTTTCGGGGCTGAGAAGGGTGCCGGCATCAGGCCTAATGTTGCCTAAACACTTTAACGCCACTTGCCACTCACACTTTAAAGTGGGCAGCCGAGTCGTAAACTCTTTTTAAGCGAAGGCGATGACTGTGGAGATCTTGGGAGAAAAGTTGCGAACCATCTTGCAAAAAAAATTAGGGATGCGACAGTTCTGCGCAATATGGGGTTGGCGAATGCCGATCAAAAGAAAATGCGCAAAAGATTTTTACAGCATTTTTCGAAATTTTCTTTTTTATAATTCGTGCAGGGTCAAGAGTGTACGCTCTTATGATGCTTGTCACACAACCTGGACGGGCAGCAGATGGTTTGTGTCGAAGATGTTCGTTCACTACTCTCCGAGGGTGGTTGTCCTAGATATGCTTTTTGGGAGATTTGACTGAATTTATCGCGTTTAAAAAACGGAATCGGCATCATCCTTGCGGCAGAGCTACTTGGCAACATCTTAACCATTTCAAAGTCCAGTGACCGTTTGATGGCTCTCAAATTGGTGATGCATGGTGAGGTGTGGAACATCGTAAGCGCATATGCCCCTCAAGTAGGATGCGAACAAAAAGAAAAAGATGCATTCTGGCTAGATTTCCACAACCTGGTCAAAATCATCCCAAAGGAAGAGCTTTTGTTTGTTGAGGGAGATTTAAACGGACATGTCGGGAAGACAAGCGAAGACTATGAAGGCTACCACGGAGGGCTGGGATACGGCACCAGGTGAAGATATCCTAAACATGTGCAAGTCGTACGGTCTTATAGTGCTAAATACCATGTTCGTCAAACAAAGCCGGCACCTGATCACTTATAGCAGCGGCGGAAATGAAACTCAAATAGACTATCATTTGGTATCCAGTTTCATGAAGCCACGAGTTAAAGATTGCAAAGTGATCCTGGGAGACGCGATCGCCCCTCAACACCGTCTCCTCCTGACTGAATTTTTTATGGATGCGAGAAAGAAGTCAAAGCAGCAAACGAAGGTGTCTGAGAGAATCAAGTGGTATAAGCTGGATAAAGGAAAAGGCGAAGCTTTTATTACCATCATGGAAAACTACCTCTCTTCCATTATCGATGAGGTCGGTAATGAGGAGTGCAGAGCACAAGACATGTGGGATTCCCTACAACAATCTGGCCTGGAGAAAGCCAAATCACTGCTCGGAACATCTAAAGGCCCCTGCCAACACGCAAAAGAAACCTGGTGGTGGACAGACGAAGCCAAAGCAGTGATACACGAAAAGAAAATGGCTTTCCAAGCTTGGTCAAAGTGCTCTTCTACTAATAGAGAGGAAAAAGCTCGCCGTGAAAAGGTATATAGATGTTGCAAAGGTATCGCGAAGAAAAAATGCGCCGAATTCAAAGCGAAAAGCATGGAAGGCCTCTATCAGGAGTTGGAAGAAATATCGTCTTCCGCGTCTGACAGGAACCAGGCTACCCAGGAGCTTCGACAGAGCATTTTGAACAAAGGAGCAAATATCTTTAAGATAGCCGCCCAGAGAAGAAGAAATGCTCAGGAGATTCGTTTCCCAAAGTTTATTAACAATGCTGAAGGCCAACTCCTTGTGGAAGACGAAAAAATTCTCCACAGATGGCGACAGTATTGCGAGGAACTTGTGAACGAACCGTTTCTCCGAGTGTACTTTCCAAGAGCCGCCCCGAATCATGCCGAAATATCCGACATCACAGTCGAAGAAGTTCGGTACGTGGTTAAAAACTCCAAGAAAAGAAAAGCTGTTGGGCCGGACGGGATACCCTCTGAGTTCTGGAAAAAGATGGGAGACATCGGGTCTAGATGGCTCATGGTTCTTATCTCCAAACTTATGAGAGGCGATACTATGCCTAATCAATGGAGGGAAAGCTATCTTCTTCCTTTGCACAAAGGAAAGGGTGATACGCGAAATTGTGATAACTACCGTTCTGTCAAGCTGATGAAGATCGTTGAACGGGTATTAGATAGCCGACTGCGGAAAATCAGATGACCAGTGCGGGTTTGTCTCGTGTAAATCAACGACAGATGCAATCCAAAGTATAAGGGTCATGATGGAAAAGCATCGTGATTCTTCAAAGGACTTGCATATGGTGTTGGTTGATTTCGAGAAGGCCTTTGACCGGCAACCAAGAGATCTTTTATGGGTAGCGCTAAGACAAAAAGGAGTTCCAGAAACCTACGTGCGAGTGATCATGGACATGTACAATAGAGCAACGACAAGAGTAAGATGCACCGCAGGAGTCACCGAAGAGTTCGCAATCAAAGTCGGTGTACACCAAGGGAGCGTTCTCAGCCCAGTGCTCTTTATAGCAGTCCTTGATTGCTTGCTTGAAGGAAAAGTGACGGACCCCGATGACGATGGAGCCATTATAAGTGATGATCAGGCGTCACTACAACGAGCACTTGATGTGTGAGTGGACATTTTTGAGGGACACGGGTATCGTATTAGTTCAAAGAAGACAGAGTATCTGTGCTGCCCGTTCTCTGACCCTCATCAGCCTATTCCAGACATTTACTTGAATGGAAGAATGCTTCCCAAGTGTGAAAAGTTTAAATATCTGGGATCTATGATTAATAGAGAAGCAACTTGTGATGACGACATCAAACATCGCGTAAGCGTAGGGTGGATGAAGTGGCGGGAAAACTCCGCCATCTTCTGTGATCGAAAAATGCCCCCTAAGCTGAAAGGAAGGCTCTACACTTCAGTTGTACGTCCGGCGCTCACATACGGTTCACAATGCTGGACAATGCACAAAAAGTATGAGAGCAAATTAACGGCAGCTGAGATGAAGATGCTTCGCATGACAGCGGGAGTAACAAAGCGCGACAGAATTAGAAGTTCAAAGATCCGAGGAAGCCTCCACATAAAAGAAACCATCACAAGAAAGATAGAGCGCGACCGACTCAGTTGGTATTGCCATGTTCAAAGGAGAGATCCTTTGAACCCCGTCCAAAAGGCGTTATCAACCAACGTTCCAATTTCAACACGTAAAAAAGGCAGGCCGAAAAACAATTGGTGCAAACAAATGCAAAAACACCAGCATTTGATTGGCCTCAGCGATGAAGTAATCCCAAACCGGGAAGCCTGCCGCTACTAAGGAAAAGAAGAAGACTGAATTTATCGCGTTGGTTGTAGTTCGGGGTAACACTTTTGTTTCCATGTCATTAAGGTGTTGTATTGGAAATGCACACACGAAATATGAATTTCGAATCCACCACTACCCGCCAAAAACGAAACAGCAATCCAAGCAGTGCGTTGAAGCTGGTGGTTCCGCGACAAGGAAAATGAAGTCGATCGGAAGGTCATGGCCGGCGTCTTTGGGATGCGAAGGATCCTATTTATTAATTACCTTGCAAAAGGCAGAACAATTACAGACAAACATTACACCAACTTTCTTGAACACTTGGATGGTGAAATTCGCGATAAGAAGATGCCTGCCTTGAAGAAGAAAAAAAAATCATCTTTCACCAGCACAACACACAAGACTGGGTTGACGATAGGAAAACTGCGAGATTTGGGGTACGATTTTCTCGGCCATCCTCCTATTCTATTAATTTGGCGCCCTCAGACTTTCATCTGTCCCCAAATTTAAAGAAATTAGTTTCTGGGAAACACTTCGCACCTAATGGAAAAGTTGATAAAGCCGTAGATGAATATTTTCACAGCCAGTCGGGAAGGCTGGAGAATTCTTTCCGAGAAGGAATATTGGTGTTGGAGAAACGCTGGTCCAAGTGTGTCGAAGTCAAGGGAGATTATGTCGAAAAGTAAAATCACTTTTAACAAAAAATCGCAGTATTTTCGTTGTTGGTCGAGAACTTTTCACTTTAGTCTTGTAGCTATGTTATCAAGGCTAAAAATGGAGATAATTAAATGCCTATACATATGAAAAGTTGAATACCTTTTCCGGGATCAAGACATAACTACCCAAAATGATTTAAAATTTGTCAATAGCTAAGGCACCCCTACCATTCTAGCAACGATAAGAAAAGAGAATTTAATAAGGGTGTTAAATGATTTAGGAGAGCCAAAAGACCTTTCTGGCAAAATGCCTTGAATAACATATATCACTCCAGATTCCATCCTCCATCCATCTACAGGAAATTGCCAGCTCTCAGTGCTTCAAAGGCCTTTGACTTGGGCAAGTGTAACACTACCTTTGATACATAAGGAATATAAAATATCGATTTATTTTCACCATAAACACCCACTAGATAGAAGTATCATATTCATTCCCACATTCCCACATTCCCAGAACTTCTATCGAAGATAAATGTTTAACCTGAGTTTAGTAAAGTTCATCAAGCTTAATCAAAATCATAACATCCAATACCCCCAAGAGACTCACTACCACCAACTAAAAAACAAAAGTTTCTACAAAACCCATTAATCATAATGATTACTTTGAAAACTTTCCCATACCTCAAACTAGAAACTAAAAATATCTAAAAAAAAAAAACAAAAAAGAGCAAGCCAGATGAACGCGACAACGATAAATTGCAATCTACAGTCTATGGTCTACGGTATGCTATCTAAGCCTTAAGCTTTACTCATGTGTAGTGCGAGCGCCAGATAATCTAAACTAAATCAAAAGAAAATAATCGAATTCGAGTAAGAAAAAAAGGATACTCCAAACTAAAGACTAAAAAACCCAAGAAAAATTTTAAAATAAAACATATATCAAAGGAAACGTCTTCTTACCGGCTTGGCTTTCGGCTTCTGTTTCGCCTGTCGTTTCGGCTTCAACATATTCCACCCGATGCCCGAACTGGCCTTCCGCACCAACGCCTTCTTCGTCGTCTCGATATGATTTGGTGCCGCTGCTGCTACTCCCGCTGACGACACTCCTCGACTTGTCGTTTCTGTGTCGTCGTCGAATGTGACGAGGGGACGATGATGACGATGATTGAATGACGCCTTCGGAAGGACGATTCCCTGAAGAGGCTTCAGCTTGCCGGATTTTTACTACTATTCCCGTGCGATCTATTGTTCTTTAGTTATCGGAGATCTCCCGAGATAGATAGGAGAGATTGGATCGCAGATTGGATTTAATACAGACGATTATGACAGAGAGATAGAACGACAGTTGTAGAAGGTAGGATTAATCGGAAGATTGACTGTCACAAGGGTAGCGCATTAGGATCAAAAAGCATCCTAACGCTAGTATATTCAAATGTTCAATTGGTTTGTGCCGAACAGTAATAAGATCCACTCTCGATGGGATGAGTCTTTTTCTTTACCTTCTGAATACGTTCCGTCACCTGTCGATTGGGTGGTGGATAATAGCTCTGGAACCGCACAGTTTGCCCCAACATGGGTGTTGACTTTGATTTCACCTCCTATTTCTCGTACTCTTCGATGCTGCTTATCCGATGTATGTATCTGGTTTGCAAGAAGGCCTCGTGAATAAAATCCAATTACCTAAAACGGAATAAGAAAACACAATAAAATATAAATCTAAGTTATAGGTATTGAGGGTTATTTAATTAACGTTTTCCCTGAAAGCCTTTTATGGCAATTCAGCGGACTACGACTGACTAATGCCTCTCGTTGGGACTAATGGTCAACATCCAAGAAGCATTGCCTTAGACCCAACCATTGTGAACCCTTTTTTTCTAAACTCTGATCATTGGTGGCTTCATATAAAATTTATTTCACCCTTGGAGGTTGGTTACTTTCATAGAAGCCCCTACTGTGTTCCTTATTGAATCCAATTGGGAACGGCTCATAAATTCAATTGAATTTCTATCTAGACAGGGACACGTATTATAGATACACTGCTGATGAAGAAATATTAAGAGGAAATCCATTTCTATCTCGTGTGCGTTGCGCTTAGATTTCAATTCATTTTCAGTTCGAATGGTATGAGTGTCTGTTTCCAGGGATGATACACGGATTCATATATCCAAGTTCGATTGATAGAAAGCGTACGGTAGAATCGTGCTATTAGATCCGTTTCACGAAAGAAATACTTTTTGAAGATTTTCTATCCTTTCTTCGAATCCCTTCTGGAGATTGGATATCGACAAATACAAGAGGAAGATTGAATAACACAGGATGAGTGGGTAGCAGGCTGATAAGGAATAAGGAGTTTGTGATTTTGCACGTAAGGAAAATGAGTGTCATTTTATTCGGAAGACAGAAACAGTAACAAAGTGTGCGTAAAGTTTAAAGCCCATCGGCAAAGTCACACACCAAGTCCTATGCAGTCGACTGGAGGAGGTAATCGATTGAACGAAGAACAATAGGGGATTTAGGGGAATCTGCACATCCTATAGACAATGGAGGATCTCAGTAACGAATGTAAATAAACGATAAGAGCTGACTTTAACTCGATGAATAGAAAATAAAAAAAAGCCATTGCGACGATTTTTAGATATGCAAAATCCATAAGATTACAAAATGTAGATCGATATGCAGTCTTTAGAACTATAGAACTTTAGTTCTTTCCTTTTTCTAGCTTGTTCTAGCAGAAACCTTTAAAAAGACTTCCTTTAATCAACTCTTACGGAATCACTTGACCAAAGATCAGCAACTGGCTGTCAACAAAAAGTTAAACAGGACGTATACGTAACATTTTTATTTAAAATATTTAACAGCGAACCCATTCATGAAGTTGAAAACTCAATTAAAGTTTTCTCTGGAGTTCAATTAATGTCATACACACGTCTTAATTTTAAGTAGAAATTTTGTTTCATCGGAACCCCATGCCAAGCGAGAATAATTTGAAACTCCGGATTCAGGTCAAAAATATTTTCTAACTACTTTGGCACTAAACTTCAGCAGTCACGTCAACTGGCCAATAATTATATTAAATACGAAGCTTGTTATCGCTTCGCACTCAATTTTAGTTTAATGGAACCTAAAGTTCATCAAGAATTTTCATATTCATTGAGTCATAGGGGGATAGGAGTAAGAATGTACCTGTGACTTGGAATGTCTGTCGTAATGGCGACTAAATAATCTCAACCCAAAGTGGGCGCACAGTTGATGACTCCGTACTACAATAATTCACCATTACAACAGGACACCCAAAATAGAGTTTAAATGATGGCTTTCGCAAAATATTCCAGAGGTAAACTAGAGACAGAACTCATGAAAAAGAATGCAAAGCAAGCGAGGATAAACTCGTGGAACTTACATAGCCCGTCCAGATCAAGTGCCTTGCAAACCTCACTGAACAAAATAAATAAGAACAATAAGTCTCGCCATATCAACAAATATGACAGTGAAATCCGCAACATGCAAACACAAGAGATGCGTCTGTTGACAGAGGGATCAAGGAGAACCCTATCTTGTGTTCTTCCTTCCCTTCAAGGCCCATTTTGGTTATAATCTGCTGAACGTCATTTTTAAGAAGATTTATACCATCAGAGACGCGGACAGCTTATTGACTTGCAACTTCTATTCGCTCTAAACTTCTATTCGCTCTAAACAGACTTCAACGAAAAGGCCGGCAAATCGTCTGAGGTGTTTAATTTTTATTTTTAAGTGTAAACGGTCGTGTGAGACCTATCTAACCTACCTACCTACCTAATACTTACCTTCTTCTCTAAACCCTATCTACCTAACCATCCCTAACCACCTATCTAACCTACCTACCTACCTAAACACCTACTCACTTATCTAAACCCTCTCTACCTATCCATCCCTAACCACCTATCTAACCTACCTACCTACCTAATACTTACCTTCTTCTCTAAACCCTATCTACCTAAACATCCCTAACCACCTATCTAACCTACCTACCTACCTAACCACCTACCCACTTATCTAAACCCTATCTACCTTACCATCCCTAACAAACCTACCCACTCCACCACCTCACCGCTACTGAACATCCCAGTCTGAATCTTCAAAATTTATCATAAAAAAAAAAAAAAAAAAAAATATCCAAAACAACTCCACAAAATATTTTTCGGCAAGTTATTTTTTGGCAAAGTGATTTTGACAAGGTGTTTTTTCGGCAAGATGCTTTCTGGCTATGTTTTTTCCAAAGTGTTTTTTGCAAAGTGTTTTTCAGCAAGGTGCTTTTCGGCAAAGTACTTTTAGCAAAGAGTGTTTTTGGCAAGGTGTTTTTCGGCAAAGTATATTTTAGAAAGTGTTTTTCGGCAAAGTCTTTTTTAGCTGTGCTTTTTGCAAAGTGTTTTTCAGCAAGGTGCTTTTCGGCAAAGTACTTTTAGCAAAGTGTTTTTGGCAAGGTGTTTTTCGGCAAGTTCTTTTCCGACAAAGTGTTTTTTGGCAAAGTGTTTTTTGGCAAAATGTTTTTTTGGCAAAGTGTTTTTGGCAAGGTGTTTTTTCGGCAAAGTGTTTTTGGCAAAGTGTTTTTTGGCAAAGTATTTTTCGACAAAATGTTTTTCGGCAAGGTGTTTTCCGACAAATTGTTTTTTGGCAAAGTGTTTTTAGCAAGGTCTTTTTTGCAAAGTGTTTTTCGGCAAAATGATTTTCGGCAGTGTTTTTTGTGCTTTTTAGCTGTGTTTTTTGCAGTGTTTTTCAGCAAGGTGCTTTTCGGCAAAGTACTTTTAGCAAAGTGTTTTTGGCAAGGAGTTTTTCGGCGAAGTGTTTTTTGGCAAAGTGTTTTTCGCCAACGCGTTTTCCGGCAAAATCTTTTTTAGCTGTGTTTTTTGCAAAGTATTTTTCGGCAAGGTGTTTTCCGACAAAGTGTTTTTTGGCAAAGTGTTTTTGGCAAGGGTTTTTCGACAAAATGTTTTTCGGCAAGGTGTTTTCCGACAAAGTGTTTTTTGGCAAAGTGTTTTTTGGCAAAATGTTTTTTGGCAGTGTTTTTGGCAAGGTGTTTTTTCGGCAAAGGTATTTTTTGGCTGTGTTTTTTGCAAGTGATTTTCGGTAAAGTGTCTTTCGACAAAGTGTTTCTCGGCAAGGTGTTATTCGGCAAAGTGTTTTTTGGCAAAGTGTTTTTCGACAAAGTGTTTTTCAGCAAGGTGTTTCATAGTAATGTTTTTTGCAAGGTGTTTTTCTGCAAAGTATTTTATAGCAAAGTGTTTATGGGAAGGTGTTTCTTGGCAATGTTTTTCGGTAAAGTTTTTTTATCGTAAAGTTTCTTTTGGAAGGTTGGAGAATAGATAAAATGGATAAAACTGTACAAACAAGGCACGAGGAACTCTATTCAGCCCCAAGTATTGTCCGAGTATTAAAATCGCGAAGACTGACATTGGTTGGGCACGTAGAACGAATGGGCAGTGGACGAACAGTCAAAATATTTAATGCGTGGGCCAAATAAAATGAACAAACATTTTTCCATATACTTATTTTATGGCTTTATTAGTAAGAAAAAAATTTCCAATAATTATGAAATACAACGTCTTTCAAGTGGCTGCATCGGCTGGCTTCGCAGTAGCGCATTCTGTCACCCCAATTTTCCAAGACCATTTTGATGGTTTCGGGCTGTAGCTGACGGATTGCTTGGATGATATTGGCCTTAAGTGTTGAATCCTTTCCGGATTGTTGGCATAACATCGGTCCTTTAAAGAAAAGTCCAGAAAGGTCAAATCGCAGCTCCGAGGCGTCCAGTTGATATCGCCAATCGAGCCAGATGCGGCAATTTTGTTTGTTAACGTAGCAGCCGAGATGAAAATGCGCCTGGTCAGAAAAGATGATTTTTCGCCTAAAGTCGTTGTCCAATTCAAGTTGCTCTAAGGCCCACATTGCGAAGCGATAACGAAGCGTATGGTCGCGCGCCTTAAATTGCCGAGTCAAGTGGACCTTGTAAGCGAATAATCCGAGATCTTTGTGCAGAATTCTCCTCAGGCTGGTGCGTGAAATGTTGAGCTGTTGAGATCGATGGCGAATTGATGTTTGGGAATTGAGTCTCACACTCTCGGTCACAGGAGCCACATTTTCATCTGCCCGCACCGTACGACAATGGAGACAATGAGTGTTGTTCACTAGCATACCAGTCTCACGAACTTGGTGGGTGCGTCATTTTTAAAAGACGCCTTGTTTGGGCTACACAGCGCTCACTTTGGAAATAAGTTTTCAATATTTTCCAACGTTCTTCAAGCGTATAGCGACTCATGTCGTTCCGCGGAGATATGATACTGTCTTCTGTCATTTCGAGCGGTAAACAGCTGTCAGTGTCAAAATAACCTATGATTTAAAAAAGGAACCACTAGATGGCCCACCTTTACACAAGAACTGAAGCACAATTGCTTACCAGAACATGATGTTGGTTTAGTGATGAAGCTCATCCATAAAAACCTAATGTTTGACTTTTTTTTTGTTGAGCTGGTATAGTGACTTGTCGAAGAGGCAAACAAAAGGAATCAACTTGAAGAAGTAGACAAAGATATTTGTTGTTTTCAACGGGATAGAGCTACGAATCAAACGACCCGTAAAACCGTTGAGCTATTCAAGTTAAGGCATTCAGGTCTATTTACTACCAGTAATAGTGACATAAACTGTTCACTTTTTATGCGATTTGAGATCATTAGATTACATAATATAAGGCTCCCTGAGAAGTCTATGGATATGTCAACAATAATCGAAAAGCTGAAAACAATATTCGGACAGAAATTTCTTGAAATTAATGCGGAAATGTGTGAGCGAGTCTTTGAAATTATTATTTCAATGATTAACCAAAAACAGTAAAGTCAAATCAATAGCTAGATATTGACCCATGAACAATTCGACGCAGATCTCTCAAGCATGTCTTTGAAGCTACAAGTCAATCAAAAGAAAAACATTTATTTCGATAGGCAAATCTTAAGGATCGCATCAGAAATACAAGTCTGTGTTGTCTTCTGATGAATCAGAATACATTATGTATGGATCAAACATTACTCAAGCACACCGAATTCCGAGAAATTAAACTGAAAATACTTCGCCCGAAGTAAACTGTCAAGTTACGGTCAACCAAACAGCAGCAACAGTCTGAGTATTTACAAATTTTTAAAAAATAAAAAAACATGTAGACTGTGGCGCGTTTTTTGAAGAACCTATATTTTGATCCTAAGAATTTCTTCATAAATATGGATCAACGGACCATATTGTCTATTACAGATTCATCGACACTCTCGATCACATAATCCCTTCCTTCCCTCTTAGTAGTAATTAAAGTATTGAAACAGCGGACACGAAGAATAGTATGTGATCGGAAACAAATGATTTTCGTCCCATAATGACCACAAATCACGTATGCCACTACCACCCTTTATTAATGGCCAGCAAGAATCCTTACCGTCGACCTGTCTATCAAATTCAAGCAACACGTGCCCAGTAATTTCAAAAGTACTCCTTTCAAAGGCTACAAATAAAAATCATATCGTTAATACCAAACAGACACAATCACCTTGGACAGACTGGTCACAACACCCGCCCTTGAACGGCATATGAGTATTCATAATAAAGGTGGAATTGATTTAATTTATACCTCAATTGAGATATATATTACAATACATATTCATTTGTCGGATAACCCTAATACGTTTATAATCGAATAATTATATTCAAATTAATCAATTTTTCTGTCATAAAAATAAAATCTGAATCTGAATCAGTTCATCGTTACACGATTACACGTTAAATATAACTGACCTGAGACGAAAAAAGTTCACGAACGCACACACATGCACACAGACATCGTGTGATACTGGGAGGTTGAAATGAGGAATTTTCGGCTTTTTTATCTACGGGGTTTGTTCACAAATTAAAGTGACTTTTATTTTTTTCTCGAAAATTATTTATATTAACAATTTATTTGTTTATTTATTGTGCCCGTTAAAGTAATGCTCATATGATAAAATACACTTGCGCCTGCGCCTTTTCCAATGCGCTCTTCTTAAGCTCTTCCAACTATACGGCCTTTGTCAAGCATGGCAAATCTCGGTCCCTTCATGGGACTTTTCAGTTCTGGTTGGAGAAAAATGTAACCGGGGCCAAGTCCGGTGAACAGGTAGATGTTTGTGGCCAAAAAATTATACTCAACCAACGATCAATGAGCGGAGTGAGCAGATGCATTATCTTGACGCAACAGCCATGAAGTTTTTTCCTATCCTAATCCGGACATTTTCTTCGCATTGCATAACTTCAAAGTAATATTCCTGTTCGACCTTCCGGCAAGATTTCATGAAAACAAGAAGCAAAGTTTTTATTTCTGATCAAACTGATTTCTGACTCTTCTAGTCGCTGCCATTGGGGTTATTGGGCCTCAGTTTCGTCGTCATAGCCATGTACCCATGTCTTCCATTAGTGATGACCCTCGTCAACAAATCTAGATGGTCATTTACGTCATTAAACAGCTTCTGAGCGTTGCTAATGCGACTGTTTTTTTTTTATCCAAATTTATCAAATTTTGAAACAAACTGACACACGCCCAAAATATCTGAAAAAAAATCATGCCATGGAACAATCGATTTGCCAATATCCTCAGCAACTTCTCTGATAGTAATTCGACATTTTCTTTACTGCTTCAATGTTTTCCTTCGTTGTTGACGTGTTGGAGTATTCACAGGGCGGGCATCGTCATTAACATCTTCTCGGCCTTCTGTGAAGAGCTTGTACCACTTCAGGTCAAGCTTACCTATGTACCTTACTTTATGGACAAAAATGCCTAAAACTACCTTAAATACCAACTTATAGCACATAAAATACCTTACTGGTTCCATAGCTTTCTTCCATACAAATCCGGTAGAGAAGCAACGTGTATACGGCATTTGAACCGTGGCTTTTGGCTTTTATCAGCTCTACACGCAATAGTTGGAACCGTTGAAAAATCACTTTCCAACAAAGAATTCACCATGACTGTCTTCCTCGATATTGAAGTTTTCAACACATAAAACCACTGGCCATCACCAATGCATTAAGCAAGCTTAAGATAAAAAAAATGCTCGCAAGCAGATTGATTCATTCGAAATTTGGCTGCTACCAAAGAAAAAAGGGCAGTAAAACGTAGCACACCACAAGGAGGTGTATTATCGCCGCAATTGTGGATGCTGGTTGTAAACAAATACCTGGAGAACAGCGGCCGCAAAGTTATTGCGTATGCAGTCGGCATTGCACTAGCCATCACTGGAACATCTCCCAACAATCAGAGTTTTGATGGAAATAGGCCCAGGCACACTGGCCGAATGGGCATAGAACTGCGTGCTTGTAATAAATCCCTCCGAAACGGAACGGCATATACCTCAAATCACTCCACCAAAACTCAATGGGACTTACCTTAGATTCGCAGACCACGACAAATACCTTGGCGTGATACTCGACAAGAACCTAAACTAGAAATTGAATGCGGAAGAACGCATAAAAAAAAAAAAAAAACTGCTCTATACGCCTACAAAAAGACCTTGGGCACCAGATGGGGTATCAAACCCCATATCACACACTGGCTCCGTACCGCGGTTGTTAGGCCTATATTAAAAGTACGGCTGCTTAGTATGGTGGACAACCCTGTGCAGATCTTACTATGCCAAGCTTCTAAGTAGAATTCAAAGAATGGCATGTCCATTCACTATAACCGGGGCACTGCGAACAGCCCCCACTTCAGCCTTCGAAACCGTGCTTCACTTACTCAGGAAGGCACGTTGGTATTCTACGTCTAAGCAATGATGTAAGTGATGTTACGGACTACTTAGTAATAAAACTTACTTACTAATAAAACAACAATTCCCAAACGACGACAATGGGAGGAGGAAAAAAGCAACTACGCGAGATAAACCTGGCCCAGGTATTATCAACGTATAAACACAAGCCTGCTAAAAATACGCAGACAGATTATAAGCAGCCTAATCGGATGTCCTAACATGATATTGCGCTTTACGCAAACATGCCGCAAGAAGATTTCTGGGAGAATACTTCTAACGAATCTATCTAAAACGGAGATCTACTATCGAATTTCACTCAACACTCAAAATGGTTCCAAGAGTAGCGGGGACCAAGTTGACTCACGCGGTAGCACAATGGACCGATCTTGTGATCTCTAAGTGATTCCCACCACTTTTTTTTCAGGGAGGGAAACCACTTAACCTTACCTAAGGACTTCATCAAACTTGGGTCAGTGACATAATAACTTTTGTCATCCTCTCTTTACTTCGCTCCGGGAGGCAATTGAGAAGCAGAGCCCTCTGACACAGAGACATAGACCTTATCGAAAACGGATGAGGAGGCGAGGAGGAGGTTTTGAGAGAAAAATTCTGCGTACGATATTCGGCCCGATCTGCATGAGGAATAGAGGAGAAGACTGCCAAGAACACTGCAGTTTCGGCTCGAAAGTTCTTTGAATCGAACCCGAGGGGTGACGCGGTCGAGGACGGCCAAATTTAAGGTGAGGCATGCATATGGAAGGGAACCTCAACCAACAGCACTGGAGACTGCTGGCTAAATATCGTGCCAGTTGGAGAGGCTTTTTAATGGAGGCCCCGGTTCGCCATATGCTGTAGTAGAAGAAGACTGTTGGTAAACCGCCTGTACAAGATATTGAGCCTTGACAGGAGTCTACTTTTCTGTCGATTGTCGCGCTTCGGTACACGTTAGTGGTATTGTAATGTTTTTGGCGCGGTATCGTCTTGTCCATCGTCTGCTTGTACTTATCATCCATTTGTTTGAGGTGCCTGTTAATCTAGTCGTTTGATAGGGTTCTATTCGACGGCAGGGTGGAGGGCTCGAAGTGAGCCTGTAAGGGAGGTCAACGGGCCCTACTATAATCGCACGGACGCGTTTCGAAATATTCTACCATCTTCGCGAATTTCTCTGTTCTGTCATTACGGCGCTAAGTCCGCTATCGGATGTCACTGTCATATACGAAGGTCCGTAGATAATTAGTAGACCATTCGTTCGTGTCAATCAGTCTCAGTCGAGCGTTAAGCAACATTAGATCCAGATAGGAGCCTCTCCTAGCATACAACGGGCTATTCACTGCGAGTAACTTGACTCTGTACTTGATGCTCTGCAGAACCTACTTAGGCTTAGTAGGCTCACTCTAGTATTGGGTATAAGCAACATTTCATCATACAAATGTGAGAAGACATTTGTACCAACGTAACAAAACAAAAACAATTCGAAAATCAAATATGCTTAGCTCGCGATATTCAAAAAGTCATCTTCAATTTTGAGCAAACCTCGTATACTGATTTATTTTAGAGGCTTTTTTATGATAGAAAAATTGTGAGATTATTCCGCCCACTTTGTACATATTATAGATTCTCAAAGGCTGAGAGCTGCAAACAAGATACGTCTCCAATACATGTCTTCTTTCATCACGACGCCAGAGGGGGAAATGAACAATTGAGTTAACTACCAAGTCTAAAGTAACTGTGCTCGATTGAACAACGGCCTTTATGAATTTTATAAGGATTCTGTCACCGGGTTACCCTGCAGGATTCCTGTCAGGGGGTTTTAATACCCACGAAAAGTCAACCTATCGCGGAAAACTTACTTTCGAGACGGCCACAAGCTTTAAGTACATAAAGAACTTTTGTCGGCGACCCCTTTCCAAGATTTAATGAATTGTAAACTCATTAATAAAATCATTGACACTATAGTGGTGTGGGATTATTTATATCTGCGTTCAGCAGCCACCGTTGACCGTGAAATTTAATGACGCAGTAAAATCCAGATACAGACGAAGCAACAGATTTCGGAACCGCAATCCTAATGCCTGCGATTCTAAATTGCTTCAGTAGGCTTTGATAGATTATTAAACACAATCGTTTACGACTCTGGTTGGTTTTATTAAAACATGAAAATCAGATGTTGATTAAGGGATTGTGAAGGAGGTGCTCAGCCGACAGGTTGGCATACTGTTGTTATGGCGTTTTGATTATTGAATTAGGGAGTGGTTTTCGTATACTAACATTTCAAATCGTCGAGCGACAAATTTTACGAGTGTGCTTCCAAAGCTGGGTATATGGTGCCATAATGTATGGGGATTACCCTTATATGTATTGTTTTCCTTAGAAAGATAAAATAAAGTCTTACACCATGACTCAAAGCAACCAACATAAATTCAGTATCACGTAGGTAAATAAATTACTCTTGAAATGAATCCGGTTTTTCGTATTTGGTTTTCATAAAGGTTTTTAAATCCCCAGAAGCACGAGAGTGTTAGAGAAACTCTTTCCCGAAGATATTTGCCAGGACGTGGATGAAAGAGGAGTACCATGGCAACTGACATGAGTGTTAATGTTGTAAGGTTTAGTTTTGGATCATGAAATTGTCTGAGGAAGAATTCTCGCGCAAAGGTAGCTCATATAATATTTCGCGAGGCTATTCCTACTGGGTCACTGAACACTGATTTTCAATTTTTTTTTCTTTATAATTCGTGGAGGTTCAAGAGCGTACGCTCTTATGGTGTTTGTCACACAACCTGGACAGGATTTAGATGGTTTGTGTCGAAGATGTTCGTTCACTACCCTCCGGGGGTGGTTGTCCTAGATAGGATTAGAGAGATTCGACTGAATTTGCGTTGGTTGTAGTTCACAGTAACTCTTATGTTTCCATGTCATGAAGTCGGTGATGATTACCATTGCACCACGACCAGCTTCAACGCTAAACAACAGCGGACTGCTGTCATGCATGGTTTCTTACGGCTGTCATTCGAAACAGACTCTGGGGAAAAAAACATTATATAAGGTTATCCAATTCGTTGTCCCGATTTGGCGTCCCTGTCTCATTCACATACGTCAAACTGAGCTTTCATCTAAGATCGCAAATGTTTAGCTTATGGTCCACCATTTATCAATATGGAATATTGCAATCAAATTGCAATCTTATTATGAAAGTGGTGATTCTGATTCTGTCTTTATAATCGTCTCCGAGCAATGTTGGGAAATCAGAATTTGATCGAAAACTTGGTTCGAAGATGTGCTTTATTTAAGTTTATTTTCGGAATCACAAGTTGGATTACTCTGTAATAAAAAACCGTTTAAGTACAGGAATTCTGCCCAGCTACACAACCCTTGTGATTTATTGTAGCTGAAGCCTTCTGGAAACTTTCAGCTGTGACCACCGCAACAACCGAGGCACAAAGCACTTGCTTTTACTGTCATTTTTCCCAGGACACTCTTCACAAATGGTAATGTATTGCACAGCAAATGAACAACCCGGAGGTTCACATTAATTCAATCTAATTAAGGTGATCTCCCAAGCCCCACATCCTTTACTCTGTATCACGACCGAGTGTGAAGCACTTGCCCTCCTATATCATTAAAGTACCCTGGCGTTCAAGGATATTGCAAGCGCGATGGCAAGACGAATCCCTCGCGACACTTACATGGCGTGAAATGGGCTAAGTATTATCTTAACTAAAAGTTAAAAGGTATGTAAGGAGCTGTACTAAAAATAACACCATCCCGAGGTGCTTGAAACATCACAAACGTCAAAATGAGAGAAAATTTGACGGGTAGAAACGACGACGAAAGATTTACGATGCCTTTAACCTTGCACGGATTTTATCCTTCAGACGGGAAGACATGCTCTACGTGCATGTGTATAGTACTGCGCCGCCAAGGCAACAGTTGCTTTATCTCTCGCATCCCGCCGGATTTTTTCCACATCCATTTGTCACTCTCCACATAATTCCAACTCGACGCGAAAGCTCTAAGTCGAATTTATTGACTTCGCATCCATCCGCTTTCATCTCCCCTGGCTTTCGCCAGTTTTCTTTCCATGCAAGCAGATTATTTACTCCTCCTAGCGTACTTGGAATAAACAAATCCTCCAATCGGAAACAATAAAACGCCGAAATTGATTTCGCTTTCGAGTTTAATCGACTGATGATTGGAAGCAGCGAGGGCATCCTACGCGCCCTTTCTACCGGCAGACGAGTCCTGAGGGAATGACATCAACTCCTCCAAGTCACTCGAAGACAAATATGTATAAACTTGTGCGCGACAATGATGTGCAATGCCAGAAAACCATGAAACCCTTCATGGGGCACTGGTGAAGGCCAAGTTTATGGCAATTCTTCCAGCGTCAAGAACAATTCCAAGTCGTTTCCAACTTGATGAAAAGTAAGTATTACGTTTTCCTTTTTTCTTCCTTCCTCTTTCACCCTTCGTTTGTGACATCGAACCTGAACCACTCTCGACGGTTCTTTTCCAAGCCTGACGATAAGGATCCCTTCAGTAGCAACAAAGCAGGAGGATGTCCCGAAAACAATTGACAAAATGTGCTTCAACAAAGAAAAAAACGAAACACTTTTATCCAGCAAACCTTACCCACTGACTCACCGTCCCCTCATCCTTCCCCGTAGTCCGGCGTTACTTTTATTTCACTTTTTAAGGCTAATCAGTAGGTGGTAAGGCGAATTCACTAACGAGATACTGATGGTAAAATGTGTTTTTAATTCCAGTACGACAACAAGAATGTGCCTGGGAGGACGGGGAAGAGAACGAGGAAGGGGGACTGTAAAGTGTTAGCCAAAATGGTTATAAATTGCTTTACCTCTTGGCAAGTTTTTTGAAGTAAGCGGATGACGGGAAGGGATTTAGATTCGGATCTCTCGGTCGGATGCTCTCCGGATTTCAGTGTTGGATACTGGCATCGATATAAGCATGTCGGAGTTGGAGGATGATTGAACAAGTGGATGAGTTGATTAGAACATCTAAGGGCAAAGCAGGGGGATGATGGTGACCGGGGTTTCCTTCATGTCGGGGCGGAATAAAGGAATTTTTAATTTCGGATGCCTTACAGGTTTGGGGGTTTATGAGCTGTTGTTAAAAACTTTGTAAGAAAAAGGAATAATGCGGTATTGAATTTTTTATTGATATTAATTTAGGATAATTTAAGAATCGTGAACTTTTCCAGCATAATTTAAGATGTTTAAGGGAAGGAACATACTTATGATAGAAAGGTTTGGCGGCGGATTGTCAACAAGGCTTTGAACTTCCGAGTTCTTCTATTTTTTTCGCACGACTTGAGTTGTGAACTTTCAAAATAAAGTTTTAACCGAATTAATCACCAATTTGGAGAAACACAAATTTCAGATTTCGTCAGATGTGCCTATACAGGGTGTCCCACGAGCAGTGTGCCAAAAAGCTACAGCGTGTAAGTCTAGTCAAGACAAGAAAAAAATCGTATGGGAGGGGGGGGGGGTCTATTTCCCCCCGTTTAGCCGGGAGGGGCAATTTTCTAAAAAATTGACTTATTTTGGAAAAATAATTATTAAAAATCAACAGTTACATCCACAATGCCACGATATACCTTTTTGTAAAGTCAGAAACCTCTTCTTTCATATTGATTTTAAATGAAGCTGTTTTAAGGAGTAGTTTTTGAGAAATTTATTTTCAAACTCAAAATTTTGAAAAAAAATTGAAAAAAAAAAATTTCGAACTATTTTTTTTCAAAATTGTATGTAATTAAGTAGTAATTTTTTTTCAAAAATTCAATGCTCTCATTAGTTTTTAGTTAAAAAAAGAAAACCGGATGGAAAAATGTCTTGTAGTTTTTGAGAAATTAAAAAAAAACCCGAACCATTTTTTTCTAAGAAAAACCTTTTTTTTTGGTTTTAACGCGGCTGGACTTGTAGGCAAATTAATGTATGAAAGATTGACCTCTTTTTTATTATTTTTAAAAAATTCGGAGTTTTATGAGGATACAATAAAGTGATACACTATTGGAATAACCCTTGATTAATTCTTTTTTTTCATTGATAACGCCTGAAAACTGACCTGCGAATTTCGGCTGGGTCCGCCCGCCGCAGATGGGTTCTACCCGAATTTTGAATTTGGTCCGACGCAATCCCTCCCTTAGTACAAGGAGGATGGCTATTATGCTTGGAGTGCCCAAATCTAGAGTATGGAGAGTGCTTCATACCGAAAACTTACACCCGTACCATTTTAGGCCAGTTCAGGGACTCACCTCAAACGACAAGTTTTTGAGAGCAGAGTTTTGCCGATCATTACTGCTTCGAGATGAAACTGAACGAAACTATTTTGCAAGGATATTCTGAACGGATGAAGCACAGTTTACAGAGATGGGGTTACTAACTTCCACAATTTGCATCATTGGAGTAGCACCAATCCACACAACAAAAAACAAAATAAATCACAACACCGCTTTAGCTGTAATGTTTGGCTTGGTATTGTTGGACAAACTGTAATCGGGGCCCAGTTTTTGAATGCCGTTATTAAGGGAGAATCATACCTGCAGTTCCTACGAGACCTTTTGCCCGATTTGATGGACAACGTTCCTTTGGCCATAGCAGATAATTTAATCTACCAGCAAGATGGAGCACCAGCACACTACAGCTTACGGGTTAGACACTGGCTAGATGATCATTTTAGTGACCGTTGAATCGGAAGAAGGGGCCCCACGAAATGGCCACCTAGATCACCAGATTTAACTCCTCTAGATTTTTAAGTGTGGGGATTCATGAAAAATTATGTTTACGAAGTGGAAATAGTATCTTTGGAACAACGGATTGAAGTCGCTGGAGTCAAATTGCAGGAAAATTTGTCAAACATAGACTAATGTGCAGCCATTAGAAGAAGATATAATCTTTGCCTTCTAAAAAATGGGGATCATATTGAAAATTTATTATAATAAAACTCCGATTTTTTTAAAAATAATAAAAAAGAGGTCAATCTTTCATACATTAATTTGCCTACAAGTCCAGCCGCGTTAAAACCAAAAAAAAAGGTTTTTCTTAGAAAAAAATGGTTCGGGTTTTTTTTAATTTCTCAAAAACTACAAGACATTTTTGCATCCGTTTTTCTGTTTTTAACTAAAAACTAATAAGGGAATTGAATTTTGGAAAAAAAAATAGTACTTAATTACATACAATTTTGGAAAAAAGTAGTTCGAAATTTTTTTTTTCCAATTTTTTTTCAAAATTTTGAGTTCGAAAATTAATTTCTCAAAAACTATTCCTTACAACAGCTTCGTTTAAAAACAAGATCAAAGAAGAGGTTTCTGGCTTTACAAAAAAGTATATCGCGGCATTGTGGCTGTTACTGTTGATTTTTAATAATTTTTTTTCCAAATTAAGTCAATTTTTTAGAAAATTGCCCCTCCCGGCTAAACGGGGGGGAATAGACCCCCCCCCTCCCGTACGATTTTTTTCTTGTCTTGGACAGGGCTACACGCTCTAGCTTTTTGGCACACTGCTCGTGGGGCACCCTGTATATGGCAAACGGCTATATAGACAAAGGCACTATACTCGTAGCTTCCCTGGCACGAACAAATATTACATTCTACATCGATTGATGATCTGAAGCTAGGAGGTACAGTCGTGGAACGTATTGTAATATAATATGTCGGAACTTTGACAGTTTCTTGCTCTGACTTTTCAACTGTCAACACAGATATTTTGTGACGCTTATGTTCAGGAAAATTATTAGCGCAATAGGATGGCAGGTGCCATTGCGTCGGTAGGCATATCCAAGAGACAGAGCTCGTAGGATGTTTCTCGCGCAATTACACTGCCACTCCAATGCCAGTTGTACCAAAGTCCATTTCTCTTTAGGTGAGACATGGCTTTCAGTGCGCACCCTTTGATAAATATGTCAGGGGTGGAGGATTCATCATAGCAGCTAGAGTAGCACCCGGCGTGCCTGGAAAAGCCCCCGGAAAGCTAAGACAAACTGTTCTTTGGAGTTTGCTGAAAGAGGCGTGTTTTGTGTAAGCCTTTTCCACCAGATAACCGATACATAAGAGATTATCGGTCTTGTCATTGCAGTGAAGATCCAGAGGACCTTTTCCTGTGATAAGCCCCATATTTTACCAAAGGCCAAAAAGCTTACAGCACTTTGGTGGTTTTGGGTTAAACATGCTTTGACCAACGAACCTTGCTATCTAGGATGACTCCCAGATACATAGCTTTCTTGGATATCGTGAAGGGAATGTTTTTTAGAACCAGCTGACTCATGCTAGTATTTTTCCTCCTTCTCGTGAAAGAATGACATCAGTCTTAGGAGGATTAGCCGTCAGCCCATTTCACGCAAAATTTTTATTTAGTTCTACATTATTTTAAGGACTTCAAACAAATGGTAGAACCTTAAAGAAACGCGAAATAAAAGTACTATGCACGTAAAATGGCACAGAAAATTGCGGATTGGACTTCGAAGCATTCTGCATAGAAAGCGATGTTATTCACTAGACAACGAATATGTACACCCCAACAGGACAGTGTGGCGGAACCATACCATAGTTGAACGCGATTAGTGCATGTTGCTGGAAGCAAGGCCTTATCTTGTTCAGATGCCGACCATAAGAAGGAAAAACTATGCAAAGTGAGCGGTAATCGCTTTAGGAAAATAAAACGTGGTTGCTCACGGACCTCCCAGTTGGAAAAAAAAGCCAATTCCAAGTGGGTGTTTAATATATACCATAAAAGACAACGAAGAAAATATTGTTCGATATGAAATGAAATTGGTAGTTAAGGGCTGTGTGCAAAAGTATGGAAGCGATTACACCGAAATATATTCGCCAATGGTAAGGTATGCTATAATTAGGTTCCTCATTGCATTACCTGCAAAGCTAGATTTAAAAATTTACCAAATGGCCGAAATTACGCCTTTTCTTCACGGTGATATTGTGAAGGACATTTATATCCAGCAATGCGAAGGTCATGATAATGGGAGCAGCAGGATTTGCCAACTGTATAAAGCAATGTACGGCTTGAAGCAAGGTGGACGGCAATGGAAAGTTAAACTGGAAGAATCTGAAAAAATCTTGATCTGATCCTTGCTTTTATAGCACCAAAGATTCGTTACTTATTGTTGCTATGTCTTTACGTTGCCGATCTACTCATCTTTAGGAACATTGCTGGTATTTGGGCAGACCTGCAATGAATCATACGACGTCGGGTTAATAATGGATCAATGGCTATCCAATACATATCTTCTAACAACATGGTGGCTGATAATTATAATCTAACCAAAGCGCTACTTAAGGAAAAACATTTATTTTGCAACAAAAACAAATGGGATTGTATTAAAAGTTGAATTTGTTCTGATTCGATTTTTTTGTTTTTGAATTTATGTAACTTTTGACAATTAAGATGTTTAATAAGTTGTGGTGTTAAAATTTTATTTGTTTGTCATAGTAACACTACATTATTCTAATAAGTTACTACAATATAGCACTAAGTTTTTTTAGCTAATATTTCCGTTTGCTTAATCTTTTTTCTTTCCCTTCTCGTTTTAAGCTAAGTCTTATCGGCATAACCCTAATAAAAGTACTTGACAATTCTTCAGTCTCAAGCCCGGCGATAGAAACGTTGCTCTGAGGTTAATGTTTTGGCATCGACGGCTATGATACGGGATTCGAATCCGGCACTAGCCAAGTCAACGGATTGGAGAGAGAATCTCTGGCTCTGGTATTCTAAAAGCTGTAACCAACTATGATATGTAAAAGTTTAACAAATTTGTAAAAAGTAAATTTATTTAAAACACCTATACATATTGAAAAAGGTAAGATTCAACTCGTGTACAAGAATGGTGTTTAAGTGCTGTCTCTCGAATGGTTTCAAAGTTTTGGGCTAGGTGTTTCCCACTGAAATTTATTCGGAGGCTTATACCTGGCGCAACTGGGATCAGCATGCCGAACGCATTTAAATTAAAACTTCTCGTATTTGAAGATCTTAAAATTCTATATCAAAAAAGCAACAGGTCTTCCGCTGTAGGCAGCGCCGAAATGCAGTTCGAAAATTAAGCCTTAATAATACTTAAATCTTCTTCTTCTTCTTCTTTTCCTTTTTATCCCGGCGTCGTTATGGTCAGAAGTGTAGGACCATTACCTTCCCACTTAACTGCATTCCTACTGGTCCGCCTGTGGGGTCCGCCTAATAATACTTAAATATTTTCTTGAAAATCCGTACAATATTTAAAAAAATTTACCAACACGTCCCTGTTACTAGAATATTAAAGGCTCATCACCTGTCATAATGAAGGCCACCACTGCCACAGTGTTGGAACAAAAACTTGCAACTACTCCCATAAACTTTAAATTTTACCTCTAGTTTTCACCTAGGAATAACCTCCTGCGGCGTCTATTCCGCACAATTAATACAGACAACAAAAAAGCTACTAAACTATATATAAAACTTCATACAAGGCAAGGGAGAAAACCAGACTACGGTCATAGGGGAGGCAAATCCCACACAAAAGTCTGCCAAACTAGTGTGCTCGTATAGTTGTACGTATGACTAAGCCTAACGGTTTGATATGTTGCTGTTCCGTAGCAAATCAGATTATGACTCAGAGTTTCCGTCCCGACTAGGGCAATGAATTTTACTCAACCTTCCGCATCCTTTTACCCGCCAGCTCATTCCGCTTTAAGAGTGTTTCGATTTTAGTTTTCCACTCTTCGTATAAGGAATGAGCGAAATAAATTTTAATTATCCTTAAATCTAATTATTAACCCCGAAACCCAAGGCTCCTGCACTCACGACTCTACTCGTTTTATGTCCCTTCACTCGAAGGATTCGCGAAATTCCGAAACTAGAGTGTTTCACGTACGCTACTATGTTTGTCAGGATGACGAGGGGCTTGAAATAAAGAATGAGGAAAAAACAACCAGCGAATAACGAGCAACGAATTCTCGTGCATATCAATAACATCCTTTTTACGTCATGTTTCCTACTTGTCAGAGGCACAAAAAATAAAATAAAAATAGACACACTTAATACGGAACGTGCATGCAACCCGAACGGCATGTCCTTCTAGACGATTCCGTTTGCTCTATGTGTCAACATGCAGACCTACAATACTGGCCGTGAACTTAGCGCCGACATACGGAGCACGGCTCACTTCATGTCGATTTTCAACTCAACCGGCAGTAATGACAGTGACAGTGTGTTTTGCCAGTTCTATGTCATTATTGTTATTGCCGCTTCGTTGCAGGGGAGGGAGGGCTGGCGGGCTTGTTTCATAAATTGTCTTTAAGCTCATTGTTGGCATTCGCTGGATTGCCGTTGTCCTATCGACTCCCTGATGTCGGCGAGTGATTTTGAATTTTAATTGAATATCGATTTAGGTTAATGGTAAGACGCGGGTGGCGTTATCCATTTTGTCATTCAGCATTAACCCTATTTCGTCCTTACAGGCAACCGAGTCATAAATTGAAACATCCGGTTGTTACAACCACATCACTGTCCGTCCTATGTGAAACCAAACCGAGTGCAAGCAGAATAAGTTACTAGCTTCAAGGCCTTGGTTTCTTCCGTTTGGTTTCCTCAGACCATGCCGTGCGGTGAGTTGCATGGCCCGCAAGCTTGAGTCATCATCACCGGCTGTGATATTGGCGTGGGTCAAAAGCCTTGCGGGCAACTAGGTCGTATGGCGGTTGTTAAGGCACAACCGAATAAAGTGCACCTTTAGCAGGGAAACTCGTACTCGTATGTCGTTTTTAGACGGGTGGTTTGACCAGTTTGTCCAAGGCGATTGTGTCTGTTTAGTATTAACAATATAATTTCTTTTTTAGCCTTGAAAAGGAGGGCTTTTGAAATTACAGGGCACATGCTGCTTTTATTTTATAGAAAGTTCGATGGAAACGATTCCTGGGGCTGGCTTACGTTGTTTGTGATAATTATGGGGAGAAAGTCATTCATTTATAGTCAAATGCTCTTCGTGTTTCCTGATGTTTTTACACTTGAATTACTACCAAAGGGAAACGGAGAGAATTCCTTATCGATATTGTCGATCAAGCGATGAAAGTGCACTTATAATTTTTTCTTTAAATCGATGACAAGGTCAGTTGATGCCCTCTTATGCAGAACTAGCTAAATGCAGGGTTTTTTTTTTCAAAAGTCACGCTCGGATGTGTTTTTAAAAAATAAAACTTGTAAATACTTCGATTTTTTCTTTTTCGATGTTTATAAAAATATGATTTTTAACGATTATATGTAAGAGAAAAAATCATTTAAATGTCCACCAAGAGTGCGTCTACAGGCTGCCATACGAACATCAACATTTTCAAGGACTCGCTCAGACATACCGAACTAGGCTCAAAAATTCCGGCCTGAATGTTGCTTTTCAGTTATACAAAACCCCCCAAAAAAAGAGTCAAATGGTGTTAGTTTGCAAGATCGAGAGAACTTTTATCTATTAATCGACCTGAAGACTTAGCGCGCAATACCTCAATGTTTTCATGTATTTTGATTCATAACTTCATTCTGTTGAAAATAACAATCATTTGCCTTCCCCGTCAACAGTAAGTAATTCCATTATTATCCTCTCAAAAAAGCACGCGTCCTTATTGGTAGTTGTTCAAAACGCTTTCTTGAGGAGAATTTTTCACTGGCAAAATCTTTCGCCGCGGACATGAACAGTTGATAATCACTTGGTGTTCAGACTATTAGGTGGATGCATAAGAACCATCAAAACCGAGCTCCTGAGCTTTTGGGGTTTCCGGCGAGTAACTATCGATATGTACGAGGGTGGTCCGATAAGTACTTAGCCTACGAAAGAAAAACAAAAACTTTGGAGAAATGGCGATTTTTTTTCAATATAGTCTCCTTTTAGCTCGATAAACTTGACCCAGCGATGCTCCAACTTCCTTAACCCGTCTGAAAAATAGGTTTTCTCGAGGTCTGCAAAGTAGGCCTCCGTGGCGGCGATGACCTCCTCATTCGACTGAAATTTATGTCCGGCGAGTGACTTTTTCAAGTTTGGAAACAAAAAGAAGTCGCACGGGGTCAAATCTGGAGAATACGGTGGATGGGGTAGCAGTTCGTAGCCCAATTCGACCAATTTGGCCGTGGCGAGGGCGGAGGTGTGAGCCGGTGCGTTATCATGGTGGACGAGCGCTTTTTTCTTCGCTAAGTGGGCCAAGGGACGCTTTTTCTTCAATTCGGCGTTGAATCGGCCCAATCATATTTTGGCATAGTACAGCCCTGTGACCGTTTTGCCCTTCTCCAGGTAGTCGATGTGGATCACACCTTGTGAATCCCAGAAAACGGTGGCCATCACCTTTCCGGCCGATGGGACAGTCATCGCCTTCTTCGGAGCACGTTCGCCGGGTGAAGTCCACTGTTTCGACTGTTCCTTGGTCTCTGGTGTGTACCAGTGGATCCATGTTTCGTCGACTGTCACGAAACGGCGCAGAAACTCCTTCGGATTGTGCTTAAACAGCGAAAAACACTGCTCTGAAGTGGTCTCACGGTTGCGCTTGTTGTCCGGAGTGAGCAAACGCGGCACTCATCGCGCCGACCGTTTTCTCATACCCAAAATTGGACGCAGGATATGACCCACACTTACTGTCTCAGCTATCTCGCGCACCTTCAACCGGCGGTCTGCCAATATGAGATCGTGGATTTTTGTCACGTTATCCTCCATGGTAGCCGTTTTCGGGACACCTGGACGTGGCTCATCAAAAACCAACGTGCGACCACGTTGAAACTCGGTAAACCAATTGTTGATGGTCACCATCGAAGGTGAAGAGTCACCGTATACAGCTCTTTGATTTCGCTGCGCGATTTCCCTTCCAAGAACAAGAATCGAATCACCGACCGATATTGCTCTTCTTCCATTTTTCTAAAATCCGCGGACACTACCGCTTCCACACGCGGTCAAAACAAAACGACGAGTCCGATCCGGCTGTAGCCGTCTACTAGAATGTACTACACGATAGTAAGTACATAGCTCTTGCGATACTGGCGCCATCTGGCGTAAGTACTTATCAGACCACCCTCGTACAGGGGCATGTCTCCTAAACATCTGATATAAGATCTTCTCTACCGCACTGTGTGAACGCCTGAAACCTTTCGTGAATAATCTGGTTCCTATCAGTGTGGTTTAAGGCCAGGAAAAACCACCATAGGCTAAATATTTACACTACAACAGATCTTGGCGGAGACCCACGAATTCCAGGTCGACACAGACCACCTTCTTGTTGAGTTTAAAGCCGCATATGACAGTGACTATAAATACGAGCAATATCAGGCTGTGTAGGATGACAATGGAGAATTCTCGATGGTCCATTAAGGTCGGTACTGAACTAACCGAGACCTTCGATGTCAAACAAGGATTTAGACAGGGCGTGGAACTCCCCTGTGATTTCTTTAACATCATACTTGAAAATTTCGTGCGGGACTCAGCGGCCAATACTAGAGGTACAATCTACTTTAAGTCTGCATAATTACTTGCTTATGCAGATGACATTGACGTTATTGGACGGACGTTAGTGGCGAGACGTCAATGAAACGTTTGTGACCATTGAAGTGGAACAAGTCCAAATATAAGCCGTCATCAAAGAAAGACGTACAAGACCGACGTCTTGGTCAGAACGTCACTTTCAGCAGCTATAATTCTGAAGTAGTCAAGAATTTCGTTTACCTTGGCTCGATAGTGCAACAATAATTCTTGCCAATCACTGCTTCTTTGGGCTCAACAGGCAGTAATAGAACTCTCTCTTGTGACGGCTAGAGAGCTTGTTGGTTGAGGCCCTGTTTATCTCGACATCGGCATTTAATTTTATTTTCCATTTAGCATAATTGATCGAGCGGAGCGTAGCGGAGCGAGAGCAATCACCCACTTTTTGGCCTAGCGCGTGCATGTACGGGGAATATAGTGGTCCGAAAACGATTTCGGACTAATCTTGTACGCACTAAATGTAGATATCGGCTATAACCACACATGTGTGCAGCATGTCATTCGATAGATCTAGGTCTGTAGATGAGCCATAAATTATCAAATGAAATTGTTTGATTGAAAAATAGTGAGAAATAGAGAAGTAAAGTTTAGAAAAGTGCCATGCGGAGCGAGAGCAAGGTTGATAAAACAACAAATTTGCTCGCTCGATCAAAAATTTTCAGTAGCGGAGTTAAGCCCGCGCATACTGATCTGCCTAGTATTCTTCTAATAAGACTGCTGTTCGATTCAACAACGGAACTGAACTCATGAGAAGATATTATTGCTGTGTCGTCTGCATATATTGCAATATCACAGAAAGGTAGTTTTGGAATATCGGACGTATATAAATTATACAAAATTGGGCCGAGAATGGACGAGACTGGAAACATGATTATTGACAAATACCCTGAAACAGCGATTAGACACAAAGCTTTTAACAATAATGCACAAGAAAGAGGGAAAGTTAAGAATTATCATTTTATATATAAGGCCGTCATTCCATACTGAGTCGTAGGGCTTTTTCAATGTCTAGTAAAAGAATACCTGTAGATTTTCCAATGGCCCGATTATTTATAATAATGTTACATACTCTCATAACTTGATGTGAGGTACCATGGCAACATCGAAATCCAATTATGTTTACAAGTTTTTCTTTGATTATTTGTTCATAGATTTTGCTCACCGAGCTTAGTAAACTAATTGGTCTATAGCTTTCAGGGATGTCAATTGGCTTACCTGCTTTGGGTATTGCTATGACCTTGGCTAATTTCCATGCTTCTGGAAAATATTTTAGTTTTAAACACGAGTTTATGGCGAAAGTTAGAAATTTTATTCCCTCTTTCGGGAGTGGTCTTAGATAAATATTCTTTATATTGTCTAATCCATTCGTTTTATGAAGATTGAGATTCTTAACAAAAAATATAATATCAATCTCTGCGATGAATTCATTTGGTGGAGAAAAATGACTAGAGAGATTAAAACTGGTTAAAGTATTTTCCACAATAGAATTTGTGTAAGTATTCCATAAATGCTGGGACACAGTATAATTTTTGGCAAAACTTTCCGCGAATGCATTTTCCTTTTCCTTGTCTATGCGATATAAAACTGGGCCATTTTTGAGACAATGAACTTGTTTGTTTTTGTTTTTAATAATTCTAACAATATTCCAGAAGGGCTTTGAACCCTTATCTAGGGAATGTAATTTGGAGTTCCACTTATTGTTGCGGAATTTTTGAATTCTAAATTGAATAGTCTTATTTAACTGTTTGACTAAGAAACCTTTATGTGGTAGCCGATATCTTTGCCAATTCCTTCGATACATGTTTCTTACTTTTATCAGTTCAAGTATATCAACAGGTATGTAGTTTTAAATAACAACTTTGTTTTCTAACTTCAGGTATATTGTTATTTGCGGCGTTAAGAAGAGATTCCGAAAAATGCTGAATAGCCTAACATCCTGATTGCTGTTAATGTGCCCAGTTAGCTCTTTTCAAATCCAAACGATATTGCACATTTTTACAACCCGACCGACGAATCTTACATTTGTGGTCTGAGCTTAGCTCATTAACAGCGACAGGTTGAGACATTAGACTAGAAACGTTTGTTACAAAGAAATCGAGAACAGATGGATTGCCAACATCACTAACGGGAACATATGACGGACACAGCGGAAACATAATAGTTACGGGTAACATTACGCATATGTCGGACAAGACATTTCCCCAAGTATTTGCTCTATCACAGCCCAAATCCCTATGACTAGAGTTTAGGTCACCTCCTATAATGAATGCACCACTCGTGGATAAAAGTTTTCTTAAATCATTTTTAAAAGCAATTCTTTTGCGTTCACGTGCCAGGCCTTCTATTCTACCCGGGAAGTACACAAAAGATTTTAATTTTCTTTGATTAGATAAAGTTAGTTTGATTCCTAAATTTTCAATGAATTTAGTCTGAATGCATGGCAAAATTTCATGTTGAATTGATCTCTTTATAAGTATTGCAACACCCCCACCTCTTCTACCTTCTCTGTCCACTCGGTAACAATATATAGAACATGCTTCTTATCTTCTATACACGAAGTCCCCTACAGCTGTTTTATATCATATTATGTCAGTGTACTCAGCCTTGTGGCACTTTACTTAATAATACGTATTATGTCATTTTGTAACTCCACAAGCAAAGCTTTGTTTATAACAACCATCATTCTACAGCCTCTACACAAACTACAAAGCACTTTAAGTCAATCAAAAGCACACATCTCTAATGTCAAGGTGAGTTCAGACATCTCTTACCAACAGAGAGCAAACACACAACAAAAAAAATCAAAAACAAATAACTAAACAAACAAACCAGGAGCGACAGCATCACAATAACCACGCACCACATTCATCTGACAGTCACATAAACTCACTAAGCCAACCTTGAGCGTATTTTTCATATGAATAATTGAGGCATCTCGTCAAAGAGGTCCTTGCGTCTCTGTACACTACAATTGTAGAGGCCACACCATCCCGCCCTGCGACGCGGTCTCCGCACAACAACTTCCCATCCACCCCACACCATGTTCTATAATAATTGCGTGCATATAATTGATTTTGTTTTCTTTTAGTATTGTTCCTGGGGCGGGAGCCTGTTGAATATTTTATTTATCACGCGACCTACGATGCGAAACTAGTCTTTCGTATTCTGACCGGTAATTGGTTGTTCACTATCACGTTAGGCTCAAAGGTACAGGCTTTGTTGTTCATTATCCCGTTTTAACGACAAAAGAATATGTAGATATATGGTTCAAGTTTCAATATCCTTCCATCGCGATAGAGAAGAGAAAAACGGAAACAGTGAATGGCGAACTAACAACAGGTTTTTTTCCCATTGTTTTCTAACAGACAAGGGAATGCGAAGACTCGTACTTTAACGAACGAATTAAGTTTAGAAAATCGCTTCCAAGGACACTGGGCAAATTGCCTCAAGTCACGAACTTGGGCTTGGTTTACACTAAGGACATGTACATACATATATGCAAGTGAAAGGGAAACACCTACTCAGTGGGTGGACGAAGCCAGTATTTTTACTCTTCGTATTCTTGATTTTGTTTTTGTCAGTGATTAAGGGGACAGCTTAGTGTGTTGTAGATGACAAGGATTATATGGGTGTAAACAGTGGGAAGTGTCGAACGACATTTCGGCACTGACAGGACAATGTATCAAGAGATTGAAATAGATGTTCTTCCTTGGAACTGCGTATGCGATTCCTTGGAAGCAGCAACCGAATGAGGCTGGGAAGTATGTATTACCAACTAATTGAAGAGATAGGAAGTAAAGATCTTTATTCAGTGTCATGTCATGTCTACATACAGCGTTAAGCGATTGGGATTTTTTTCTGGCAAAATTTTGAATTGGTTGAAGGGGCTCTTAAATGACTGTTGGCTTGCTCCATGCAGTACATTTTTCATACCATCGATGTTTCTGTGTTCTGTTTAGATTCTGATGTAATCCATTAAAAATCCAGTAAAAAATCAGATTTCGATCGAGATCGTCATAAGACGATCCTTCTTTTCATTCCTAGTTCTGAAGAGAACAACATTATGATTTAGAATACAAAACTCAGCGACGAAGATATACTCTTATCGCCACTGTTAACTTGACGTAGCATTAAAACTTCATTCGGTTTCGGGCGACTTTATTGCGTTAATAAAGTATTTAAAATGATTTCGGTTGTTAGTGCGGGATTTCTATAAATTTAATTCAAAAGCTTTCAAGGAAGCCCACAATAAGGTGTTTTGTAGTCTGCTGTTTTACCTACCGCTAATTCTAGAACCAGAACCACTGCCACAATCGAATTTTTGGCGAACATACTGCGTTAACGCCTCGACTACGCTTGAGATATGTTAGTGGATAGTCGTGTAAAAGCGCCTAACGAAGTATTTTCTGCTCTTGAAACACATACAGAGGAGATACGAAAAATTTGCAGTAAAATTATAGGCAAAATTATATGCATGAACCAATTGACACGATCAACGAGAAAGTTTTAAGCATACTTAGGCGCGTCGATAATCCTGAAATGGATACCAATCATACTACTCAATTGCAGACCTTCTCACTTCGCCACTGGGCCAATGCTTAGGAGCCAAAGAAATCGCAGACGAACCTGCTCCTTATGATTTACCAGATTTGCTGGTAGAGAGCCTAAAGAGTTTGTTTAATTACTTCTGTCACACCATTGGTTGTGAACCACGGTCGGTGAACATGCTCCCCAACTGTGAAAAGTGTAGCACTCTCATTACCTGACGCCTTGTCGTGGCGGGGCGGCTTAAGTGGACAATGACTTCGAACTAAGACCCGAAGAGCCCGAGGAATGAATGGATAAACCAATGGATGTTAATACTCCAGGTGGCACCTAAAATTGCCGAAATCGAATGGATATAAAGGATATAAACTCTCTGTCAATTATGTGTTTTGTCAGAACATTTTTAGCAGGCCACATTTGTGTGTGGGTGTTTTGGAACCTCCCGCGATTGTTTTGTTTTTCGCAACATTTCATGAATGAAGGTGGCGAATTCTGCCGAAATGCATCAGAAATGACACTATTGTTGAAGTGATCGTGGATTGTGCTCTGGATATGGTCGTTTAATCAGGTTTTGGTAAGGATTCTGGAGGCCCCAACATTCATTTTAAGCTCTCCGTTAGCTCGGACCAATACCGAACAAAGTGCCAAATAAAAAAGTAGAAAGGCATGCACGGAAATCGTACAAAGACGCTGACAAAGCTGAAGCACGGTGGGTAGGAGCAAACCTCTGGGGAAAGCAGTTAAGAGGGTTAGTCCGGCGGAGCTATCCCTTACTTCGGCGCCCTTCTCGGGAGTGCGCCGTGAAAAGCGGTGGCGGCTAGTGAAGGCTGCTGTAGGAGGCACAAGCCTGCCAGCACTTAAGCTCTTTGAAATGGATGTTGGCTTTTTAGCTTTACTCAAGCAAACAACTTTCTTAAAATAACGTTAACGTTGTTGAATCGGTCAACAACTTAGGATTTATTGTAAATCATAGCTTTTAGGGATATAATCATGTGAATATATTCACTGCTCATATTTATGGTTGCCCGCCAATTATAAACAAATAAAATAACAGACTTCGGCTCATAAAAACCTTGTGCCTGTAATTACTTACGTGGAGGTGATTTATAGCAGTCACAACTCTCTGTCTTAGCAGAAACTACGAACAGCTTACCATAATACATCGCGTTATAAAGGGTGATTATTTTACTGTTTGGTTTTTCAGTGTTCTATTTCTGACAGTTTAAGCATGATCCGAGCAATATGTCAAGAACAAAATGCTCAGTTGGCACTGCCATTTCATCACAGAAACACTGAGATCCCAATTGTGCTTATAAATTATTGGAAATTTTTTTTCCACAGATTTTGACCATTCAAATCTATTGGCCGTAAAGCCAATTATCCCTATACATAGAGTGCGTACAAAGAAAAATATTGCTACTGAATCCACCAGTGTTAATGTAGACAGTGATTTGTCAATGTTCGTAGCCGTTTGCAGCAATTGGGTTTGTGCTCCTTATCGTAGTCTAAAGCCTTACAGAATCAAACTCGTTCAAGAACTGAAGCCGAACGACCTGCCACAGCGTTGAATATTCGATGTGGGTTTTAGAGTCCATAGAGGGGAATCAGCTTTTTTATCGAAACATTGTTTTCAGCGGCGAAGCCCATTTTTGGTTGAATGGGTATATTAATTGACAAAACTGATGCCAAGGCATCCGGAAAAATGCAAATATTTCAAAGATGAACGTGAGAACAACGTTACCGGCTCTCAAAACCTTTCCTCCAAGCCAATATTTTTTCCCCCAAAAGTTTGGATTCACTCACCATCGCCGGGTGGAGCAAGATTTCGTTTGCAAGGAAAACGCCGTTTGACGGCTCTCAGTTTCAACCTTGGTTTTGGACCATTCGCAAGACTCTCAAATGATGGAAAATGGCTTGCCGACTTAGGAACAATTAATCTGTGCTCAATCTTAATACGGTCCTACCAATTCCGCGTTTTTGAACATTTTCACCGGCCCGAGGTGCTTTTACATCTTGCTCTTTCACCACTTTTGAGGCGTTGAAACCATTCGCCACATGTTCTTTCACTAAGAGATGCCGCAACGTAAAATCGACGGGTCTCAGCCGCAGACTTTTCCGAATTAGAGACGAAAAGCTAAACTTCCCGCTAATGAAGCTTGTTTGACGCAAAGTCAACTATTTATCGTTTCTGATCTGACATTTCTGACCATTATACACTGCTAGGGACATCTATGGAAAAACGGTGGACTCCCTATATTATTAGAAAACGGGATCGAAACAGAGACACGCCTACTTCCTTACCCACATGGCATAGGAAACTTAGAAGGGAGAAGGCCAAACAACTTGCTACATAATTTGGTAGCCACAGGCAATAGACAAATACCTCATATTTGAAAGGGTACGGTCAAATAGATTTAGCTCACCCCACTGACGTCTTCTAAGCATCTTCACATGGCTTAACATCATTAAGATTACGATTGGTAATTAAGACAAATATTCCTCTACCCACTGGCATGGAAACCAGGATTCCCTGGAATTAAACAAATGAAAGAGATGTTCTCCTTTATACATATCGAGCTCACGTAACCCTCATACACCCACCTAAGGAGCTCTGCGAGTTGACATAGGATTAACGCAAAGGGCAACCTCAAGAGAACCATGCCCGGCAAATCAGTCCAATTACCACGACCACACTCAAGCACCCGCACTCGAATATCATTTCTCAGTCAACGAGTTCACATCTTCGCTCATGTAAGCACTTAAGGCCACACAATCCCACATGTTTACTTTCCATCAAGACAAATTATACACAAATCCTTTATCAAATCGAAATTCTTTGAGGCACTCTTGCCTAATTGGGTTGTCCGAGTGTCCCGGTCCGGAGGCGCTCAATCGATGATTTGTTTTATATATTTACAAACGAAAATATGTGGTAATCCTAAGCAAACAACGTAACAGCCCCTGTTATCCCTGGCAGCGGTTAAGTCAAAACGAATTCGACCTCAAATTAGTATTTGCTCCCTGACAAGTGACCCTTTCCCTGCGATTTATTTTGAAAACATTTGGTTGTGTCCCTCGCAATTTTCGTTTGACTTTTTTGACATTTATTTGCATTGCTAGTGGTATTCTTTGCACAAGGATACCTGGCACTTGAAGTTAATCAATTATGTATCTAGACCGTATGCAAGATATCCAGCGAAGTGTGCTTCATTAACATATCGTATTGTTTCTATCAGAAAAAAATTAAAACACATTTTCGGAATACAAATTTGAAGTGGATCTCTGCTGTTAACCCATTTGGGTCAAGATTCGTTTAGTGGATTAAGGGCGATCCCAGGAATGACACTTACTTTTCATTTTTTAGGCATGACTAAGTGGTTTAATGTTGGGTTAAGTGGAGACATCATTATATACCCTGTTTGGACCATTATAAGCAAAATTTGAATGGATTTATGAAGCCATCAGAGTGTACGCGATGGACTGGCGCATTATAAATGGTTAGAGGGTTGAGAGAGACAGTCCTGTCCTTTTGTATTTTCCAGAGTGTTTCAAAAGGCGTAACAAGAATGTGACAAGCTGGTGTACAAACTAGGGACAAAAGTCCGGAAGAATGGAATATTTGAGACTGATGCGTGGGAGTAAAGGTATTCATTGTAGGATCGCTACTCGGATGTTAGGTTATCCACGTGTCCATATGTGATACCTGAGATGGTATGTCGAAAAGACCCTTGACAGGCTAATACTTAAATGGTTGCTCAGTTAGGTAACTCAGTGTGTAGTCACAGGCTTCAACAATAGTTATTAAAATATTAATTGATTTCGAAATATTTTCTCTCTAGCTATAATCTCTAATACATAAAGGCGTATCCAACAAGAGGTGTCATACTCGCCTCATTGTTTGAGTATCAAGGTTCAACTATATGACAAGTAACCTTAGGTTATTACAAGTTGGAATTAAGTCGTAGCGTTTTTTTTCTTCTAACCAAGATATCTATTAAAATATTGTCCACTACTTTTTTCCCGTCTTTCGGCCATTAATTTCGGCCATAATTTCACAGCCAAATTTCCATGGAAGGGAAAAAGCATACGCGTCCGCAGTGACAGCCAAGCTGCACTCAAAGCTGTGTCTAACCCTCTATCCAACTCCAAATTAGTGCATGACCTTTTTAATCAAAGTGGGAAGACTAAATTCACTTACGCTTGTATGAGTCCCAGGTCACTCGCGATCCTAGAAAATGAGATCTCCAATGAACTCGCTAGAAGGGGCTCAAAGGTGAGTTTCTGAGGACCTGAACCCGTCTTAGGTATACTTGCTTCTACGACCAAATCCTACATCAACGACTTTAATGCACACAATCATAGATGGAGTGAATATCCAGGATGCAGAATGACTAAGCGCGTACTCCCTGATGTGTGCAAGATGTCCGCAACATTCTTCTTATTATTAAGGAAAAATTATTGCAGAAGACTTACGGGCGTCATTACGGGCCATTATACTTTTGCCAAGCGTCTCTACGTGCTTGGAATCAGTGAGACGTCTACCTGTGCTGCGTGTTGCGAGGAGGATGACACAGCAGAACACTCTCTCAGCGACTGTCTCGACTTCGCTCACGTACGGTGGCGCACCCTTAGGGCCGATGTGTGTATGCCAAATCTCTTAGCTCCACATTACTGAAGCTCCCCCTCACTATTCTCTAGACAACGGGGAAAATACAATAAAGAAAGGTGTCTGTCTGGTAGTGTAATGGAGCAGTATTTGTGTCTGAGTGGTCCAACAGATGTGCGCCATTTCATATGGGTCGTTGTAAACTTCGAATAACTTCAACAATTGTCCACCGATTTTCACATGTTATAGCATTTTGGAAACGTAAATTCAGTACAATTTTAACCATGAATAGCTTCTTCCCAAAAGAACGCGCGGAAATAGTTTCACTGTTCATTAAAAATGAACGCTCAATTGTGCTAACTCAACGTGCGTATCGTGCAAAATATCGTGATCGTGTTGCGCCCAAAAAAGATACAATTCGTCGTTGGGCCTTGAATTTTTTTCAATTTAGTTCTGTGGCAAGCCCTCGTGAGCAACCTAGGCCACGTCCGCGGCGTTCAAACTCATCTATTCAGTCTGTGAAGGCCAGTGTTCAAGAAGACCCAAGTTTGTCATATCGGCGCCGTTCGCAGAAGTTAGGCATCAGTGGGACCACTTTGCGGAGAATTTTAAAGGATGATCTTCACTTATTGGACCGTATTTCTTCAAAGTTGGCGATACAGTGGATGTCGATCGATATCGGTGGACGGTGGCCCATTATGTGGTCGCAGAAATGGGTAAAAAATATTTACTATAGTCTCATGGTGGTGCCAGATGTAACTTAGTAAGTAACATCCAAACGATCTGCGGAATGATCCCTGGAACTGGAAAATGAGTTCCTTTTTGGTAAACCTCTCATGAAGGGAGTGAACGTAGAATAAAGTACATTTGCTATATCGGACGTCTGTTCAAAAAATCGTAAAAATAATATTTCAATGGAAGTTGATGCTTCTCCTTAAGCTCAACAACTATGTATGCATTTATATACATAGGTACAGGCACTATTACAGAAACTTAAGAAATCTCTTGCGGATACTAGCAGAAATAAACTCATGGTCCTTCACTTAAAAAAAAGAATGAATGCAAAATTCCATGTTCACAAGGACCATATTTTCTCTAAAAAAACACAAAAGAATATGTTTTCCTTCCTCATTTGCATTAATATACTTTCTTCACTTCCCATTTCCAAGGCAAATAAAGCCGGAAAGGAAGAAGGATATTCCGCAACACATCAAATCCCCAAAAAGCACTAAAATAACAGGCAAATAAAGCGATGCCCCAGAGGGAAGAACAACAATACAGCAATAAATAGTCTCATCAGTCTTATTCTAACAATGTGTAAACTACTTTGGAAACAATAAGATGAGCTGCAATATCCGTAAAATGTGAATCAAAAGAAGAAAGGAACTGGCTTCTATAGCACTTAGGGATACTCAATATTCAGAAAAGGGTCGGTAGCGAGAGTCTATCTGTAGAAAATAAATCGTTCATTGGGCCCTTGGATCCTACTGCCATTACTACTACTCGCCCTTCGTGGAGCATCAAGTGGGTAATGACAATTTGGAAAACATTTCAATAGGAATAATAAAGAAAAGTAATGAAATAGGAAATGGACTGAGTGATATCACGCTCTGGTAATGCAGTTTGAAATTCCATTAAACTGATCGGGCATAATTGCTAATATCGTCCCTAAAATCCAATTAAGAATTAGCTGCACATCCACTTCATCGAAGCTAATGAAACAAAGTTCCATAGTTACAGTTTGGATTTAATGCGATTAAAACTGTGTGCAGCAACAGCACTTATTACACCTAATCAGACAGGACATAAGTGAACTACACGAACTGAACATCGAACATCCATTAAGGTGCCACTATCCCAAATGTGATCAATTAGTCAAGCTGATCTCTACTCCGAGTGAGCACAAGTGCCACTTTTTTGCGTCCTACTACGGACGATATCCATCAAATCAATAATTCAACAAGTCACTTGGCCATAAATCAACGTCAGATGCCAAATGTTTAACATTTTAAGGACACTAATCCAGCCTAATCGTCTTCTTGCCATTTATTCGTATTATCTGAAGAAAACTTTTTCTCAACCCCCATGAGTCACATACTTGGATCCAAACCCTTACCATATGGTCAAGATTTGAGTATTGCACATACAACAACCAGGTTAAGGTCATGGATGACCGAACCAGGTTAAGATCATGGATGACCGAACCAGGTTAAGATCATGGATGACCGAAATTGTGTTGTGCATCATCTGCACACAAGAATGGCATATATGTATATATTTTGTATCACCCAGCAACATGCACTTTGTTCGACGATCTTGTTGCTATGTGAGTTTCGAACCTTTTATGTATCTCTGTTGTTTGTTTTTCTAGATTATGTATTTGGAGTTGTTTTTAAGTTTGGATTATGTGTTAGAAATTCGGTTAGGCTAAGAGCGTTGTTTTCGATTCATTCTGGATTGGACTGTGAAGACGAAAAGAAGTAAAAATAAAAAAAATAAAGTAGAAGAAAAAGAGTTTTATTTCTTTTGGCTCCCAATAAATTTCACTGGCGCAGTCGGAAAAACAAAAAAAAAATCATCTTGAAATTAAACTGATAAAAAGTGAAAAAATTAAACTCAGTGCAGAACTCAAATAAAATTTAAAATTCTAACTATGGCAGTTATAGTGGCAGTGTATAGATCAGTGCAACACAGAAAACAAACATTAAGTTGATGTAATTTAAAAAATAAACTTTTTCACGTGATTAATATATCCAAACAAAGTAAGTAATACTAGAAAAAAAAAAAAATTCAAACCCAGCGGAAGAAGAACCGGATCAGAAAAAAGAAGACTTAACTTATACATACATATATATATACATATATAAAAATAAGTAAATAAAGTAATAAAATTTATGAGAGGTATGGCTAGTTTTAGTTTATTAGATATGATAAAAGACGTTCCCGATTTCACGGGTTTACCAGAAGAACTCGATTTATTCCTAAAACATAT